>JAECXG010000312.1:0-657573 GCA_018152135.1 Drosophila paulistorum | reverse complement strand
TCAATGAAAGACGTTAGTGTTTCTTGAAGTTATTAAATGTTTATTTATTTATATATATATATATAGGCACTAGCACATAAACCAGTGACTAAAGGTTGTCGCAACCAACACATAAATTGGGTGGACCTCGGAGTGAGATTACAAAGGTAGAGATGGGGGCCAAAGACACAGCGATGCGCACCCGATGTAGCTACAATTGGTATCTGATCTTACTAAGAATAATGCATTTCTTTTATAGTACAAAATAGCTAGCTCACCAGTGCATAGTTCGACATCGTGTTAGGTCAGCAAAGTACGTTTTTATTGATTAACTAGGTCTTTATTGTTTACTGCTGACCATATCAGATCTACTTATGACTGATGAGCCATCGATATCTATAATCGGGTTACATACTTAACATTGACATACATCTCTATTACAATTGGCTTAATGTTCTCTTATTTTATATAATCTAAACACCAACATACTCCCGGCCGTTGAACACCTGTTCAACGTTATCCAACGTTGACTGCAAAATTGCTGGGGGCTGGGCTTACTGCAGCAGGAGTCGGTATGGGATTGACGATCCTTACGGTTGTCTGCTCTGGACCATGGTGTCTTGGGGGTTGTGAGCATCTTTTTATTCCATATACCATCACAAGAACCAATGGTATTGTTAGCGCTACGTAGGAGACTATAACATGGTGAGCCGGCTGGCTGGGGTCTTCTGGCAATTTCCAGTTTTGCTTAGTTTCCAGTTTTCCTTGAATGTTGCTTAGTTCGTCGTAGCTTAGCTGCATCTTTGTGAATTGTGTTGTTGTTGGCGCTACTTTTGTTGGGCCAATGCTGAAGTTGCCAAATCGGACATATGACAATTTCATTGTGTCTGTCGTCGTTATACGGTGACCTGTTATTTGTATAGCAGAACTCCTAGCTGTACACGTCGGGTCTAGAGTCAACAATCCAGTCTTCTTAATAGTGACACCTTGTATATTATCGTCACAGGTCACTGCGAGTTCAATTGGCCTAATGGTGGCAAAAATCCACTGATTTTTTTGATACATGTCGTACCACACGAATGATCTGTTTGTGTGTTGTATTTGGCAAGTTGATGATTTTGTGTTTTTGAATAGCTGGAACTCACAGTTGCTATTAGCCGAAAACGTCGTTTGTTTATCAAAACAAATATATTGCTCGTTGTTGAGCTGATGGCATTGTTCCAAATCGGCTCTTGAGAGCCCAATGTATTGATTTTGTTCCTTGTTGACAGCAATGATGGGAATTTTAATGTTCATGATTACAATCCCATGAGTTCCAATTGCTGGGATGGGCACCAGGTTATACAGTTGCACTGCCTGCGTTGCCACTAATGGAAATGTGACCTTAAATATCACATGATTGTTTGCGATTGTGCCTTGTGCCTTCATTAAGCCATATAATTGCAAGACGTCGTTATCTGGAACTGGCAAATCCAAACCAAACGGAAGATGTCTCTTCAGTTGGCTCAGATGTTCCCGAAGCTGGCCTGGTGATAGTAGTAACGGGCTTATTTTGCTATGATGGGCATCTGTAAATACTCGGGAAATTTCGGTTTGAATTCGTTGCAAATTCCCTGCAATAACTGTCATCTGAGTAGTTAACGTGATATACCATTGCAATGCCTTTACCGCATTGTCCTGGACCTTGGTCATGTCGTTCATTTGTTGTTCCATTAGTTTCATCTGATTTTCAATTGTGGCTTCATCTCGCTTAATGATATTTATCGTTGAATCAATTACAGATGTCTGATTTTGCAGCAAGTTCAATAAGTACTCTTCATTTGATTTAACTTTTCGTATGGTGCCTGACATCTCTGTTGCATACCTTGAGTCCAGCACACCAAATAAGCCGTTCGCAATGTTCCCAATTATATCTAAAGGCGATCGTCGTTGGCGTTCTATGTGAAGGAGATCATTTCCTGTCCGTAGCTCTGAGTTGACATGCTCGAAGTGCCTCTGCATTGCGGTGCATGCCTCTGGAACCTTCATTAACACGCATATTTCTCCAACCTTTACTACTCCATCTGAAAATGTCTTCAGGTCGGCCCAATATGGTTCGAGATCGTAGAATGCCACAATAGTCCAGTCAGACGTTGCCATCCTTCCTGTGCCAATACTTTCATAGTATATGCCTGGTTTGGGGTTGAATCGAGTTATATTAGTTCTTTGAGCAAATGCTATAGGCAGTAACAACAGCATTAGGCAGATCGTCATTGCCAACGGTGGCAGACCGATCGATAAGCGTCTTTTTGGTTTTGGTTCTGCGTTGTCCTCGATACCAGAGTCCTTTTGGGGATTCGATTCTGTGTCATCTGCCTCGATTTTACGTTTTGCCGCTGACTCTCTAAGCAAGGGGGCCAATTTATGGATAGCCCGCTTGTAGGTGCCTCTGGCTGTTTTAACGTCTACCACGCGGACGTATCCATCCAGGCCTGGATATAATTTAACAATTCGTCCAATTGGCCACTGCAAAATTGGCACATTATCCTCCTTTAGAATTACCATCATGCCTTCTTTGACATTATTATATGGTTTTTTCCACTTGGATGTACCCTGCAATTCTTGTAGGTACTCTTGAGACCATTGTGTCCAGAATGTATGCTTAAGCCGTTGCACTAATTCCCATTGCTCTGGAATCGATCGCTGTGTTATTGGCTCTGCATCTGGTTGGGCTACTAATGGTTCTCCAATCAATAGGTGGCCTGGGGTTAGAGCTGTTAAGTCGTTGGGATCGTCTGAGTTTGGCGTTAACGGACGAGAATTCAGCACTGCTTCAACATTGACAATGATAGTAGACAGTTGTTCGAACGTTAAGTTTGCTGTCGATACGTTTTTTAACAGTAAATGCTTAGCGGACTTTACCGCAGCTTCCCATAATCCTCCGAAATGTGGAGACCGTGGTGGTATGAACTTAAATTGCACTCCTTTTTGATTGCAAAATTCCTTGATACTACCTGCTGCCGTTTCTGTGTGTATTGTATCGGTCAGTTCCTTAAGTTGGTTGTTTGCTCCAACAAAGTTTGTTGCATTATCGCAGTATAATGTCTGGCATCTTCCTCTGCGCCCAATAAAGCGCTGAAGCGCGCCCACAAATGAGGAGGTAGACAGGTCTCCGACCAACTCCAAGTGTACTGCCTTGGTTGCAAAGCATACAAATACTGCAATGTAGGCTTTGTCGGGACGTTTTCCTCGAACCTTATGGTGGATCCAGAATGGTCCACAATAGTCTACTCCGGCATTGAGAAAGGGTCTATTCTGAGATACCCGATGCTCAGGTAAGTCGCCCATGACCTGTTTAAAGAACTGAGGCCGGTACTTGGTGCATACTACGCAGCCCTGGATCACATTCCGGACCATCGGTTTCACCTTAATGATGTGGTACTGTTGCCGAGCTATTCCGCGTAGTGCCTCATGTCCACAATGAAGATTCTCTTCATGAAGTTTTCGTAGCATCATTTTTACCACCGGATCATTATACGGCAAGAGATATGGATTCCTTGTTTCCGTTGATACTGGTGCTTGTTGTAGCCTAGTTGCTACTCGTATGATTGAATCTTCATCCAGTATTAGTGGCAATGTTGCCACTGTGCTTTTGCGATCTAGCGGTTGATCAGGTCGTTTCTTTAAGTGCCGTAATTCATATGCAAATCCGGTTTCTTGAATTTGCTTAATGATCACTCTCCGTGCTTGGTCCAACTCTCCCAACTCTAACTGAGCCGTTGGTTTCCTGTTCTGCTTGTGACAAAACCGTAGCACATACGCCACTATTCGCTGTAGCCGGTAAAACGAATTTCTGTGATTTACCGTATATATCCATTCACTCTTGTTGTTTGCCGTGTCAGTCACCATGCTGAATACCTTGGTTTCCTTCTCAGCGGTATCCATCGTGTGCTCTGTAGGCTTAAATGGTGCTGGCCAGCCACGTTGTGGTCCATGCAGAAATAGTGGTCCATACAACCATAATGTATGTGTGCTAAGCTGAACTGCTGATATGCCTCGAGACAGAACATCAGCTGCGTTGAGCGCTGATGACACATGCCGCCATTGCCTTGGATGTGATACTGCGTGTATTTTTGTCAACCGATTAGCCACAAACGTGTGGAAATGTGATGCCCGTGAATTAATCCAAGAGAGTACCACTGCAATGCCTTTACCGCATTGTCCTGGACCTTGGTCATGTCGTTCATTTGTTGTTCCATTAGTTTCATCTGATTTTCAATTGTGGCTTCATCTCGCTTAATGATATTTATCGTTGAATCAATTACAGATGTCTGATTTTGCAGCAAGTTCAATAAGTACTCTTCATTTGATTTAACTTTTCGTATGGTGCCTGACATCTCTGTTGCATACCTTGAGTCCAGCACACTAAATAAGCCGTTCGCAATGTTCCCAATTATATCTAAAGGCGATCGTCGTTGGCGTTCTATGTGAAGATCATTTCCTGTCCGTAGCTCTGAGTTGACATGCTCGAAGTGCCTCTGCATTGCGGTGCATGCCTCTGGAACCTTCATTAACACGCATATTTCTCCAACCTTTACTACTCCATCTGAAAATGTCTTCAGGTCGGCCCAATATGGTTCGAGATCGTAGAATGCCACAATAGTCCAGTCAGACGTTGCCATCCTTCCTGTGCCAATACTTTCATAGTATATGCCTGGTTTGGGGTTGAATCGAGTTATATTAGTTCTTTGAGCAAATGCTATAGGCAGTAACAACAGCATTAGGCAGATCGTCATTGCCAACGGTGGCAGACCGATCGATAAGCGTCTTTTTGGTTTTGGTTCTGCGTTGTCCTCGATACCAGAGTCCTTTTGGGGATTCGATTCTGTGTCATCTGCCTCGATTTTACGTTTTGCCGCTGACTCTCTAAGCAAGGGGGCCAATTTATGGATAGCCCGCTTGTAGGTGCCTCTGGCTGTTTTAACGTCTACCACGCGGACGTATCCATCCAGGCCTGGATATAATTTAACAATTCGTCCAATTGGCCACTGCAAAATTGGCACATTATCCTCCTTTAGAATTACCATCATGCCTTCTTTGACATTATTATATGGTTTTTTCCACTTGGATGTACCCTGCAATTCTTGTAGGTACTCTTGAGACCATTGTGTCCAGAATGTATGCTTAAGCCGTTGCACTAATTCCCATTGCTCTGGAATCGATCGCTGTGTTATTGGCTCTGCATCTGGTTGGGCTACTAATGGTTCTCCAATCAATAGGTGGCCTGGGGTTAGAGCTGTTAAGTCGTTGGGATCGTCTGAGTTTGGCGTTAACGGACGAGAATTCAGCACTGCTTCAACATTGACAATGATAGTAGACAGTTGTTCGAACGTTAAGTTTGCTGTCGATACGTTTTTTAACAGTAAATGCTTAGCGGACTTTACCGCAGCTTCCCATAATCCTCCGAAATGTGGAGTCCGTGGTGGTATGAACTTAAATTGCACTCCTTTTTGATTGCAAAATTCCTTGATACTACCTGCTGCCGTTTCTGAGTGTATTGTATCGGTCAGTTCCTTAAGTTGGTTGTTTGCTCCAACAAAGTTTGTTGCATTATCGCAGTATAATGTCTGGCATCTTCCTCTGCGCCCAATAAAGCGCTGAAGCGCGCCCACAAATGAGGAGGTAGACAGGTCTCCGACCAACTCCAAGTGTACTGCCTTGGTTGCAAAGCATACAAATACTGCAATGTAGGCTTTGTCGGGACGTTTTCCTCGAACCTTATGGTGGATCCAGAATGGTCCACAATAGTCTACTCCGGCATTGAGAAAGGGTCTATTCTGAGATACCCGATGCTCAGGTAAGTCGCCCATGACCTGTTTAAAGAACTGAGGCCGGTACTTGGGGCATACTACGCAGCCCTGGATCACATTCCGGACCATCGGTTTCACCTTAATGATGTGGTACTGTTGCCGAGCTATTCCGCGTAGTGCCTCATGTCCACAATGAAGATTCTCTTCATGAAGTTTTCGTAGCATCATTTTTACCACCGGATCATTATACGGCAAGAGATATGGATTCCTTGTTTCCGTTGATACTGGTGCTTGTTGTAGCCTAGTTGCTACTCGTATGATTGAATCTTCATCCAGTATTAGTGGCAATGTTGCCACTGTGCTTTTGCGATCTAGCGGTTGATCAGGTCGTTTCTTTAAGTGCCGTAATTCATATGCAAATCCTGCTTCTTGAATTTGCTTAATGATCACTCTCCGTGCTTGGTCCAACTCTCCCAACTCTAACTGAGCCGTTGGTTTCCTGTTCTGCTTGTGACAAAACCGTAGCACATACGCCACTATTCGCTGTAGCCGGTAAAACGAATTTCTGTGATTTACCGTATATATCCATTCACTCTTGTTGTTTGCCGTGTCAGTCACCATGCTGAATACCTTGGTTTCCTTCTCAGCGGTATCCATCGTGTGCTCTGTAGGCTTAAATGGTGCTGGCCAGCCACGTTGTGGTCCATGCAGAAATAGTGGTCCATACAACCATAATGTATGTGTGCTAAGCTGAACTGCTGATATGCCTCGAGACAGAACATCAGCTGCGTTGAGCGCTGATGACACATGCCGCCATTGCCTTGGATGTGATACTGCGTGTATTTTTGTCAACCGATTAGCCACAAACGTGTGGAAATGTGATGCCCGTGAATTAATCCAAGAGAGTACCACTGTTGAGTCTGACCAGAGAAATGATTCCACACTTTCTGATCCGAATTGGAGATCCTGTCGAACTCTATCCGTGAGTTCAGCTCCAAGTACAGCTGCACATAGTTCCAGCCGGGGCAGTGTCTGTTTTTCCAGGGGAGCCACTCTTGACTTGGCGCACAACAATCTGACCGAAATTTGGCCATTTTTATAGGTTGATCGGACATAAACTGCCGCACCATACGCCTTTTCTGATGCATCAACAAATGTATGCAATTCCTTTGTAGTGGGGACCTTGCCATCAAAAATATGCCTTGGAATTTTCATGTGGTTTAGTGCCTGTACATCCTCTCGGTAAGCTTCCCATTGCTTCTCCAAATACGGCGGTAGGTCACCATCCATCTCAATTCGTTCGGTAGCAACATGTTGAAGAAACATTTTCGCTCTTACCACTACCGGTGCGAACAGTCCTAGAGGATCAAAGATTTGACCGACTTCAGATAGCACCACTCGTCTGGTTATTCCTTTTGTATGTCTTTGAGCCTTTCCACATAATTGGTCTTCTTTGGGTGCCCATATGATTCCCAATGTTTTGACACTTGTTTGTTCCAGTGTGTCACCGAGATTGATGTCAGCAATCGTATCTTCCCTTGGAATTTCCTTTAGAAGTTGACTGCTATTTGAACACCATTTTCGTAAGTTGAAACCCTTAGGTCTCAAGATTTCTAGAAGCTCTTGTCTTATTTGCAGGGCTTCTGGTAAACTGTCTGCTCCTGTGAGACAATCATCAACATAAAAGTCATTTTTTAATGCTGATGCTCCAGATGACAATTTTTCAATGTTTTTCAGTGCCAAATATTCCAGACACTTCGTCGCTAAATATGGGGCTGACGTGGTTCCATAAGTTACCGTTTTTAAACGATAAAACTTTAGTTCTTGACTTGGATCCTCTCTCCACACAATCATCTGATTGAATTGATCGGCAGGGTTTATCCAAACTTGACGATACATTTTTTCAATGTCTGCCGTGAACACATATTTGTGTGTCCTGAACCGCAGAAGAATTGAGAAGAGTTGACTCTGTACAACTGGTCCAGGATATAAAATGTCGTTCAGTGATTTTCCTGATGACGTTTTGCATGATGCATCAAATACCACTCTTAGCTTGGTGGTGGTACTTTCTGGTTTTAGTACACAATGATGCGGTATAAAGTAATGGTTCTTGGGAATTTGTTCTACCATTACTTGCTTCATATGTCCAAGCTGTTAATATTCTGACATAAATTTTACATACTCCTTTTTTATGTCAGGGTTCATTCGCCTCTCTAACGACATGAATCTTCTTATGGCTACTTCGAGAGATTCTCCAAGAGACGACGCCTCTTCAGCAAATGGAAGCTTTACAATTAGTCGATTGTCCGCCGCCGTGTGTAGGTTATCGAGGAAGAATTTTTCACAATACTCTTCCTCCGGACTCCTGTACTTTTTATTGGCTCTAGTGTGTCTAGCTGCCAGAATCTTTCCAGTGATTCCTCTGGATTCGTCATGCCTACCATACATGTGATTGAAGCTGACGTTGACATATTAATTCTGCCAGCAACAATCCATCCGAACTCTGAGTTTTGTAATGTTGGACGGTTTCGATTGCCCCGTCTCCTTTCTGGTAGCAGTATAGCATAGTGATCATCAGCTCCCAACAGCATATCAATTTTTCCGGGTTTATCAAATGTTGGGTCCGCTAATTGAATGTTGTCTGGTAATGTGACTTTCTGCGTTATTTGTTCTGTGGGTTGGTCACCTATTATGTGTGGCAATACAAATGCCTCAACTAGCATTGCGAACTTGTTGTATCTTGACCTTACAACCAAGCTTACTCGCCCCTTGCTTATCTGTGGTTGACCACCCACTCCATTTATATGCACATGAGTCTCGCTAATTTTTAACGATAACTTCTTTACCAGTCTCTCTGAGACGAGATTTACTTGAGAGCCGCTATCCAGGAGTGCTCGAAATTCTCCTTTCCTTTCATTGATCCCTTTTACCACTACCTTGGCCGTTGCCAACAGGGTGTATTTTCTGCCAATTCCATACGCAGAAGCTGCAGAAGCAGATGTAGCAATTTGGTTACCTGTTTCTAAATGCAACATTGTGTTATGTTTTTTATCGCATTTAAAGCATCCCCTCCAAGAGCAATTTTTTGCCATATGGTCCGGTTTGAAGCAATTGACACACAATTTGTGTCTCTGCACCCAATTAAGCCGCTCTGCTGCGGATTTGGTTTTGAACTTTTCACATTGGAAGAGTTTGTGCTTTGCTTTTTCGCAGAAAGCACACAGGGTACTGTTTGTCCCAGATGCTGTTGCGCATGTCTTTCTTGGACTTGGTTTTTCAATGCTGCGATTTTCATTTCTTGGTTTCCCAATCGCCTCTAATGTTAAGAAGCGCTGTTCCAAGAAGGATAGGAAGTCCTTTACTTCCTGCAGATCCTTTGTGTTGGAAAGAGATTGCTCATATAGTGCGTGGTTGAATCTATCCAATTTTCTTGTCATATGAAACATTATGACAGCATCTGACGATTCCATATTGACGCCTACATTTTTTAAGGCTTGCAATGATTCAAAAATGTTATCATGCAAATTCTTTATAGAAGCTGCGTCATTTCCTACATTTGGGTGATCAAACAGCTTTGTCAGTATGGCTGTTACTAGAACTCGTTTGTTATTAAAACGTTCCTGCAACACTGACCAAGCAGTGTTGTAATTGGCTTCTGTTAATTCCAGGTGCCGTATCAATCTCTCTGCTTCTCCAGAAAGGTTTGATTTTAAGTACCACATTTTCTCTATCGTGGATACATTTGACTCATGAACCACTTTTTTGTAGATGTCATGAAATTGTTGCCATTTCAGATAATCCCCATCAAATTTTGGAATGGGAATTTTGGGTAGTTGCAATGATTGTATCGATTGCAATACAGGTGGTGATTGTATCACTACATTTTCTGCTGGTGCCACGCAGAATTTCAGCATTGTATTTTCTGCGGCCACAAACGTAGCTATATTATATCCGGCTTCGGCTGGATTTTCAGCTAGCCGGTGAATCTCATAATGGATTTCTTCAATTTGCATCCATAATTTGTCGACTACCGATTTATAAGTCATTTTATCTTCAGGCACAATTTGTCTTAATGTCCTGGATAATGACTCCAGCAGAGCACTTTGCTTGCGAACCAGTGGTTTGATCATGACTCGCTCTTCCTCTCGTTGGCGAGCTTGTCTCTCTAGCTTTATTTTTTCCAAATGGTCCTTCCACTCTTCCACTATATTAGATACAACCGTCTTCATTTTGCTGAAATAGTCCGTTACAAAGTAATCATCTTCAGTTGGTACGTTATTTAATTTGTCCATCAACTCCTGATGACATTTCTCGAAGTTCTCCCACATGTATTCCAGGAGCTCAAGTTTTTCCTCGAAATAAGATGGCTTCGTTTTCCTGGCGAAAGAATCTTTTTTGGTATTCCGAATGAAGGCCTGGATTGCCTCTCCTCGTTCTGTCTGCTGTTTATAAAACTCCTCCATGTTCTTTTATATTCTTATGTAATTGCTTATCTGTACTAGTACTTGACCCGATGGGAGTTTATTTATTTTGTCAAAGACAGGGAACGCTCCGACTCGTTCCTAAAATTGGTGAAGTGTAGCACAAATAAGAATAAGAAAAATTCGAAGTCGCCTTTTGATTAGTGTTTTAACAATGGTTTATTTTTATTTCCAATATACCTATTCTTTTACACTGATAACTGCCACGACAGTGAAACCAATTTTTTGAGTTTCTTTTCTTTGTTTCAAAAATTGCTGATCAATGCCAAAATCTATACTCGTGTGTTCTGGGTTACTGACCGAGTTAACTAGGTCAGATATTGCTGACGCCAGGGAATGCAACAGAGTTGAGTTGATCAAACTTTATTTTATATAAAATAACTTTTTAAGCCAAACTTTATTTTATATAAAATAACTTTTTATGATTTGGTCGCCTCGTTGACACAAATCATTGTTAAATGTTTTTATAAAGTGATCGCCTAGTTGATCAATTTTTATTCAATGGGTATGCACTGCTACCCCGTTGCGGAAAACCAACTCCTAGTTTTCCAATAAATCTTTTTATTCGCCAAGGTGGCTACGCAATGATTGCCAAGTTAATCAATTGCGATGTTTTTAGTCGGGACCCCAGATTGATGTGAGATGTTCATCAATTTGTGCCCTCGCTTAGGATTGTCGTGTCCAAAGCGTGCAAAGAAAGTAGTCGCCTAGTTGACCAGTTTCCTTTTTGTTGAGAGATTGGTCGCCTGAGTTGACCAAATGTTCTCGCTTGATGACGGTTTCACCAAGTCTGTTATTCTTTTAACTTGGAGCCGCCACTGTCGGGGTCACCAAAATGGTTTTTTTTTTTTTTTTTTTTTTTTGTCGTATATTCGTCAATTACCATTTCACCATTTACCATTTCCTTGCAATTTATAATATTTAAGATAACAGCCAACCTTTTAACGATCTCATGACTAACACCTGTTATAAAAGATGTCATTTCATCATTTTCAAAAAATCTCCTTGAAGTATTTCCATCATTCGTGTTTCCGTATCCGTAGTTTGGGCAGACAACTTTCAGTCCCAGCTTCCGACAGAATTCAGGTTGTAAAATCTGCTTCCTGCTCTGAATATCCTCACGATACTGCTCAAGCCAAACAAGTGAAGTTTCACGAAATTTGTCAGATTTCTGCCGCTTGCGATCTATTTTCTCCTTAGGTTATATTGTGTATATTTGATTTTTACCTTAAGATCCGTACTAGCGTTTTCGAATGAAACGCTCATCTCCTTTAGCAATCCCATTTCAAAATCATTTAAGTTTTCACACTCGTGGAAAACTTTCAAAATCATTTCATTCTTTAACAACATTTTTGCACAAATAAATAAAACTGTCTTGAATTATATTGACAAATACTATGCAGTCCTGATTTAAGGTGTTTCCACTTATGAAGTTAAAAATAAACTGTCGAAACAAGAGGAATAATTAGCTCTTTATGTTATATTTATACCCTTGCAAAAAGGGTATATTAATTTTGGTCAGAAGTGTGCAACGCACAGAAGGAAGCATCTCCGACCATATTTTTTTTTTTTTTTTTTAACGTTTAATATATATTTGTTGAATCTACTCTTAAATTAGAGCCTAACAACAAGTTTGAGATATTTTTCTTAGTCTAGTACTTAAAATATATCCAGGGGATATTGCAGGCGGCCCTAATCATTTATTATTGGGTTGGTCTGTCATTTCTTTTAAGACGAGTTCTATTATTAGTTCGCGTAAGGGAATTGGCAAGAACATTAGGGTGTACATCCAGTTTCGCAGAATATTTTGGTTGTTGACTACCTAGATTTTACGCTAGGTATATTTAGATCATTTTGAATGTTGTCGTTTCGTATGTACCACGGAGCCCCAATGATTGATCTTAAAATTTTCGACTGCGCCATTTGTATAATGTCGACATTGCTGGTACTTGCATTTCCCCATAGTACGGCACCGTAAGTCCAGATGGGTTTCAGTACGGAGTTGTATAGGAGGACTTTATACTTCAGACGTAGAGGTGACCGAGCATTGATGATCCAATGTAAACTACTCGCTTTCAGTTTAAGCTGTGACTTTTTTGCCTCAATGTGCTTGCGCCAAGTTAGTCTTCTGTCTAGGTGGATACCAAGGTAAGTGACATCCACGGCTTGAGGAATTGTTTAGCATTATAGCTGGACAGTTTCTTCTGTTAAGCGTAAATGTAACATGTTTGCATTTCAGCTCGTTGACCCGGATACGCCAGGTTGCTAGCCATTCCTCTACCACCTTGAGGTGTTCCTCTAATTTTGCAGAGGTTTGTATCGGGCATTTGGATCTGCTGAGGATTGCCGTGTCATCGGCAAAAGTAGACGTTGTAAGTCCTAGACTCGTTGGTAAGTCTGCAGTGTACAGCAGATAGAGCAATGGTCCGAGTACACTGCCTTGCGGTACACCAGCTTCGATTTCAAAGTCGGCCCAGACGGAGCCATTATATCTTACAGCGAATTTCCTATTGTAAAGGTAAGATTCCATGAGTTTGTGGGTGTACTGTGGGAGTTTCTGCCGGATTTTGAACATTAGACCCTCCAGTCAGACTCTGTCGAAAGCCTGGGCAACGTTGAGAAAGACAGCCGTACAGTATTCTTTTAGTTCGAATGCTGTTCTTATTTCGGATGTTATACGATTGACTTGTTCAATTGTCCCATGTTTTTCGCGGAAGCCGAACTGGTGAGAAGGGATTGTGTTCTCCGATGCCAGAAATGAGTTTAGGCGAATCCGCAGGACCTTTTCAAAAAGCTTCGAAAGACATGGAGCAAACTAATTGGCCTATAGGATGATGGTTGGGTTTTGTCCTTTCCCACTTTAGAAATCATGATGATAGTGGACCTTTTCCATGCTCTTGGGAAGTAGCCAATTCTTATTATAGCGTTGAACATTTTGCAGATGTATTGTATGGCGATGGTAGGGAGTTCTAGGATCATTTTCGGTGTGATTAGGTCATGTCCAGGGGCTTTGTTCGGCTTAATGTGGTTTTTAATAACTGCATTGATCTCATTCGATTGGAGTTCCGAGTACTCACTATCCGTTAATGTGCTTGAAGGGGGAAGTACAAATGAGTTTGATGTTGGATTTGGCTGGAAAACCATTTTAAGATGTGTGGCAAATACGGATGCCCTCTCTTCGTCGCTGCGGGCTCATCCACCGGTTGGGCCCCTTATTGGTGAAACTGTCTCTGTAGGAGCGCATAAAGTTGGGTGGGCTTTCCACAGAGGATGTTTAGTGCTGGATGGACTGAGCTTTTCTATGTATTTCCTTTGAGCCCAGATTTCCTCTTGTCTTAACTCCTTGGAGAGGTTGCGGCTGGCATGCCTTAGGCGAAGTTTTGCTGCTGGTGATCGAGTAATCTCCGACCATATAAAGTATATATATTCTTGATCAGCACGACGAGACGAGTTCCAATAACCATGTCCGTCCGTCCGTCCGTCCGTCTGTCCGTCCGTCTGGATCGATGCGAACTCCTCCTAGACCGTAAGAGCTACAGAGCTGAAATAGGCTTGTATATATTGCAGGGTTTGTATATCTCGGATTCAGTCGGATCGGACCACTATATCATATAGCTCCCATACAAACGTCAAAGTCACGAACAGTGACTTTTTCTAATAACTTCGTTACTTTTTAAGCTATTGTCGTGAAATTTAATATAAGTAAGTTTATTGTAACTGCAAACCACTGTGCCAAATTTGATCATCGGGTGACTATATCATATAGCTCCCATAGGAACGATCGGTCGAAAACAGTGACTTTTGTCAAAAACTTCGTTACTTTTGATGCGATTGCTTTCAAATTTGACATTTGTCAGTTTAATATATCTGTTAATGACTATGCCGAATTTGATGAAGATCGGTGGAAAACAGTGACTTTGATTAATATCTTCGTTATTTCCGAAGATTGTAGGCCATTCTTTCGCAAACATTAGCCTTTTTAGATAAAACGTTTTTTCCTGTGATGGCTATAGGTAAGGAAAGAGTTACTAAAAAAGATGCAAGGGTATACAAACTTTGATGCGGTCGAAGTTAGCCCCGGCCATCTGGTTTTTGAATTAACTAGGTAGAACGAAAAATCGGTATTACCCTTTTTTTATTAATTAGGTAAAAAACTTAATATTTACATCAAATTAGGTAAACGGAATAAAAAGGAGCAACCTATTCATTTACCATCATTTATCATTTACCTGCCTTGTCAGTTTTTCCAGTATTACGCAATATTATCATTTAAATACATCGAAGCTACAGGCCAATACGCATACGCTCTTCTTCTTCCTGATACCTGAGCGCATTTTTTAGGCGAAGTAATAGGGTATAATTAACAGAATCAAAGGCTTTACTAAAGTCGGTGTATATGACATCAGTTTGTTTAGCATTTTTGAATCCCTTGATGATTATAGAGGTAAATTGTAAAAGGTTAGTGTTTGTAGATATACGTTTCACAAACCCATATTGGGATGGCGAAATAATAGAGCTGACAATAGAAACAATTTTAAAATGGGTTTACATAATGCGTTTGCACAGAACCTGAGTACACATCCAGGAAGACCATCTGGCCCTGGAGAATAAACAGTTTTAACCAGTTTAAGTTCACTAAGAAGAAAACTTTCATCAATTACTGGATTAAAAATACAATTAGCCTTTTTTTAATGATAAGGATACGGACTTGCTCGATATTCCTTTGACGAATAAGTTGTTTTGAAAAACCGACGTGTTTTTATACCAAACACCCATAGGGTGAAATGGTATATTAAAGTCGCCAAAATGTATGTAACAGGCAGAAGGAAGCGTTTCCGACCCCATAAAGTATATATATTCTTGATCAGTATCAACAGCCGAGTCGATCTAGCCGTGTCCGTCTGTCCGGCCGTCTGTCCATCTGTCCGTCCGTATGAACGCCTAGATCTCAGAGACTATAAGAGATAGAGCCACCAAATTTGCAATGTAGGCGCGTGTAGTATGTAGAGTGATCGAGTTTGTTTCAAATTTTTGCCCCGCCCCTTTCCGCCCCCGCAATTCAAAAAAACGTTTATCTCAAAAACTATTGCAGCTAGAGATACCATATTTGGTATGTATATTTGCTAAGTAAATGCGCTCATTTTGTAATTATAAAGATTTTGCCACGGCCATTTCCGCCCCCGAAATTTGAAAAACTCGATTATCTTCCGTAATTTTTAACCTTGTGTAATCAAATTTGGCACACTTGAAATTGATACTAATAACCAGCAAAATACCAAATTTGATCAAAATCGGACAAAAATAGCCAAGTTATGCATATAAACGTTTTACCATAAGGTCGGAGTTGTAAGTAAGATATGCTTGTAAAAAGCATGTGAACAGAATTTTTTTGAAATAGGCAAATGCATTTGTTATTACAAATTTGAAATATTTGTTTTGCTGGTGCATGGTATACCTAAGTCGGCGAGACGACTTACTTACTTCATTATAATATCGAGTCTTCACATTTTTCAAATTGGATAACCCTCGAGAGAACCTTGAAGGTTTATTAAGCCGCCTTGCCTACCAAGAGGCACACAAAAATCAAAGAGTGAATTCATATCTCTACAATTGCACAGATAAGACCAATCGGTAGTAAAAATGTTGTCATTAAGGCTGGCAAAGTCAGTCTTACGAAAGCACCTAGTTAGAGATAAGTCATTTGAACCAAGTAATGGTGATAGTAAGAGTAGATCAATTTTTAAATTTAATGTTGGATGAAATTTATCTTCGGGAAGAACTAAAGGTTCGATCCTAGAATCATCACAATAAGAAGAATCCAATACAAAAATGAGATCTAACGATTTTCCATTAGAATTAAAGACAGGATTGACTTGGGTTAAAGATAAGCCTAGAAGGTCATGTGACATAGAGGGCAGCAACATGGTAGATTCATCTGTTAGTGACCATGACAAAGCAGGTAAATTAAAATCAAATAAAACTCTTAGCATGTCTTGACTAGAAACTAAAGAAGAGACAAACTGAATTGCCTCTAAATGATTGAAATAGACCACAATGTCTGACGATAGGGGAATATAGGAAAAAGTAATAAAAGCAGTAAAAGATGTAGTAGCGCTTGTGACCGTTTTATTTCGAAAGAAATTGAAAAATAAGAGTAGGAATGATTTTTTTTTTGTTTATAACTAAAACGATATATAAACGATTTATCCCTAAAAGCGAGCAATATAAATTTCACATAGTAACTGCTTGCATTGCTTGCGCTGCTTGTATTGTTAGTTAGCGTTATACTAACTAACAGAATGTTAGTCTACTAAGTAAAATTTGGAAAGAAAACAATAACTGCGATTTCGAGATTCGTTTTTTTTTTGTGTTCAGAAAATTTTCTTTGAATTTTTCAACGGAGTATCCGATTACTTTCTTTTAGTTTTTTTGGTGGCGCCCCTTAGGCTCCTCTAAAGTTGAGATCAGTGAAGTTTAGGGGTAATCGAGGTGAAGAGAGGGGTCAAAAGCGGACTAAGGGATTAGAAATTTAGCCAAGTATGTCGGCCCCCATGGGAATGACTTTTCTTTTTGAAGTCATCTTCAAGTAGTGCAGACATAAAAAGTTGAAAAAGTGAAAACTAAGTTTTTTTTATAAGACCTTAAATCTAAATTTTGAATTCAAAGTGAAAAGTTTTCTTTTAGTGAGTGATAGTGTTTTTCTTATGAAAGTAGATGTCAGTACGGCTTTATATAGACGCGCAAGGTTATTATTAAATGAAGTAAGTAAGTCGTCTCGCCGACTTAGGTATACCATACACCAACAAAACAAATATTTCAAATTTGTAATAACAAATGCATTTTGCCTATTTGAAAAAAATTCTGTTCACATGCTTTTTACAAGCATATCTTAGTATCTGACTGACTCATGCATCTGAGCACCCTAGCGCCACCGCCCGCCAACGACCAACTCCGGCCTTATGGAAAAACGTTTATATGCATAACTTGGCTATTTTTTGTCCGATTTTGATCAAATTTGGTATTTTGCTGGGTATTAGTATCAAATTCAAGTGCCAAATTTTAATTCCACAAGGTAAAAAATTACGGGAGATAATCGAGTTTTTCAAATTTTGGGGGCGGTAAGGGGCGTGGCAAAATCTTTATACAAACAAAATGTGCGCATATACTAAGAAAATATACATACCAAGGACGGTGTCTCTAGCTACAATAGTTTTTGAGATAAACGTTTTTTTTGAATTGCGGGGGCGGTAAGGGGCGTGGCAAAATCTTTATAATTACAAAATGAGCGCATTTACTAAGCAAATATACATACCAAAGACGGTGTCTCTAGCTGCAATAGTTTTTAAGATAAACGTTTTTTTTGAATTGCGGGGGGCGGAAAGGGGGCGCCGAGTTTGAAATAAACTCGATCACTCTACATACTACATGAGCCTACATACCAAATTTGGTGGCTCTATCTCTTATAGTCTCTGAGATCTAGGCGTTCATACGGACGGAGAGACGGACGGACGGACAGACGGACATGGCTATATCGACTCGGCTGTTGATACTGATCAAGAATATATATACTTTATGGGGTCGGAAAAGCTTCCTTCTGCCTGTTACATACATTTTGGCGACTTTAATATACCATTTCACCCTATGGGTGTATGGTATAAAAAGAAAAAAAAGGAGCGATATTTAGGCATATGGGCAGTCTTCACATTTAGGTTGCCAAGAGAGAGTAATACAAACTTTCAATCAGGTGCCAAATCGAATGGTAAATAGCAAAAAAAAGCCTTTGAGTGCGTTTGTACTAAGATTATTATTTTTTTTATCGAATTGGCACCTAATCCGCAGACTGAAGAGAGGCGCATGAGAGGCAAGCCCGTCGAAACGGACCGAAGCACACGGGAGCAGCAGACGCTCGTGAAGGCGTACTTTGGCGCAAACATTTTGGCTAGAAGAGATCTGATGAGATGGACATAAAAAAGGGGGGGACATAAAAAAGGGGGCTAAATTAATTAATTTTGGGCTGAAATAATTTGTGCAAATCAACTTCACGCTGGCATCTTAAGAGCTATCGGAATGAAATTTCATATTTAAGCTACTTTTAGCCGGGAGATAATAAAGTATGAAAATTGTCAGGATCGGACTATTATATTTGTGCAAAAATCTTTTATTTCATTTTGCTTTTATAATTTTTTTTATTTAATTTTTTTTGGTCATGATTGAACTTTGATAATAATTTTGGTTTAACCCCATTTTTGGTACGCCACTGGCAAAAGCTTATCATGGTGGTTTAATTCTCTCTCAAGCCAACAACATACTCTCTTCCTATATTTAATACAATTGCTTACAGCTGTCACCAGAAAGATCTTTCTCCGTGGGATGCTTAAGTGAGTACTCTTTGGTTTAAAAATCATTTTTGTTTTTTTTTCGGTATATGAATGATCGGTCGAATAAAAAGAGAGTTAATGCAGTTTTCTTTGCTCTCGTCTAAATAACATTTAACATTGAATTTTGGGTAAAATATAAAAAGTTAAACTTATGCCCAAAAAAAATAAAAAAGAATTATGTTTTTTTACTGAATTTTAAATGCTTTTTATATATACATTGTCATACATACATATATTTATATCGTTATCTATTATTATACCCTTGCAGAGGGTATTATAAAATTGATCAGATGTTTGTAACGCACAGAAGGAGACGTTTCCGACCCCATAAAGTATATATATTCTTGATCAGCTTGAGAAGCCGAGTCGATATAGCCATGTCCGTCTGTCCGTCTGTCCGTCTGTCCGTCCGTCTGTGCGTATGCGTTTTACTCAGCCATCTTAAGAGATATCGGGTTGAAATTTTTTTTTGAGACTCTTTATTACCTGTGTGAGATAAAGTATGAAAATCATCGGGATCGGACTACTATATCATATATTGTTTAATAATCATTAAATGTGTTTTGAATTCAGCAGTTTGAAGTATGCGTTTTACTCAGCCATCTTAAGAGATATCGGGTTGAAATTTTTTTGGAGACTCTTTATTACCTGTGTGAGATAAAGTATGAAAATCATCGGGATCGGACTACTATATCATATATTGTTAAATAATCATTAAATGTGTTTTGAAAATGCGTTTTACTCAGCCATCTTAAGAGATATCGGGTTGAAATTTTTTTTGGAGACTCTTTATTACCTGTGTGAGATAAAGTATGAAAATCATCGGGATCGGACTACTATATCATATATTGTTAAATAATCATTAAATGTGTTTTGAATTCAGTAGTTTGAAAAATATTTTTTTAATTTTGAAATGCTTTATTAATTTGTTAAGATGAATTTGGTCTGATGTAATTTTCGATAGTCAGAAAGAGTTTTTTCGTTTCGGATCAGGTTTAACAATGGTCAAAGAACTTCTTAGAACTTTTTTTTTTATTTGCCTACAAGTTAGGTACGAATTGTTTATTGCTTTAAGTAGTTAGGTAAATTGTACGAAGTCATGTGATACTTGGCAATAAGCTAGGGCATTCCTGCAATTTCAATTATACTTAAAGCCCTCTTTTATTGTTATTTTAGCAGTTGCTCAAACCATTTTTATTTCGACACATGGCATGATTCCCCTCATTAGTTTTATGAAAGTTATTCGAATTTTCTTTATATTATTCGACATCAGTATAATAAGTATAGCTTTGTTAATCAATCAATTTAGTGGAAATAGTTTCATTAGGAATTAACCAGATCTGGAATTAAAAGCTTAATAATAAGAGGGAAGTCCTCAACATATTTAGTTAACCAATAAGTAAACGTTTTGTTGTGAGAAATGTCGGTAAGGCACAGCAGTGAAGATCTAGCCGCGATTCAGGACGACAACACCCTTTGTCTTATCTGCGATGAAGCAATACAATATACGGCGCAGCTACGGAGCACTACTTGTGGTCATCATTTCCACATAGCGTGTTTCAACATACGCGTCGGTAGTAGGGATATTTGCCCCACTTGTGATCAACCGTTGCAGAGTATGGAAGGAGAAGGAGCTGAAGCACATAGTGGGGGACCACAGACCAGCCATCAGGCAAGAATGCAAACCAGGGCTAGCAGAAATGGCACAGAGAGATTTGAGTCAGGAAAGAAGGTTAGATAAAAGTATAGAGCCATCAGAATCTGTTAGCGACGTTAATTTAGCAAGATTAATAGCGAATGTCATGGCGACGGCTGCATCCCTTCAAAATGAGCAGCTGGAAAGTCAAGCAGTTATACAAACGGAATTGTTGACTCAAGCGTTACAAAATGGATTCCAGAGATTGTATTCAGTAGTAGCGGCAGACCAAGTGAACGCTGAGGAAGGTATACAACTGGCAGCGAACTTACGAAGCCAAGTATCAGCAACAGCAACTAGTGAGCAGGCATGTAACGGTAATAGTATTTTGGACCAGAATAAGTCAGGTTATAAGATGTTTGAAGTTGAGGTTTAATGGCAAGTATAGAGCGGAGTTATAGAGCGGAAGCAATGACGCATCAGGCTTTAGAAGGTAATTTCGTAGTTCTGTCGCGGTATGTTAGCAATTTGTTTGAAGGAAATGCTAGTGAGTGGTTCTGGAGATACCACAAGAAGGTATCACATATCAAGTGGCTACTTATGTAGAGCCTCAAGGGAAAAGTTCAAAGCCTCAAGCCAAACGTCATTCCTTTCACGAAATTTGTCAGATTTGTGCCGCTTGCGATATATTTTCGCCTTAGGTTATATTGTATATATTTGATTTTTACCTTAAGATCCGTACTAGCGTTTTCGAATGAAATGCTCATCTTCTTTAGCAATCCCATTTCAAAAACCTTTAAGTTTTCACACTCGTGGAAAACATTTTTGTACAAATAAATAAAACTGTCTTGAATTATATTGACGAATACTATTCAGTCCTGATTTAAGGTGATTCCACTTATGAAGTTAAAAATAAACTGTCGCAAACAAGAGGAATAATTAGCTCTTTATGTTATATTTTTTGAATTAACTATGTAGAACGAAAAATCGGTATTACCGTTTTTGTATTAATTAGGTAAAAAACTTAAAATTTACATCAAATTAGGTAAACGGAATAAAAAGGAGCAACCTACAACTAGCTAATAATTTTTCATCAACTTAAATATCAGGTAGCAGGTAGCCTTGTCAGTTTTTCCAAAGCTGGTATTTAGCAATCTAACATTGTAGGAAGCTACAGGCCAATACGCATGCGCCCTTCTTCTTCCTTATACATGCAGCGCATTTTTTAGGCGAGGTTGCCTTAGTTTTATGGCTTACGCATCGGTGTCACAGGTCTCCGCATTTGGGGTCTATATACATAGGTAAATCGCTTCTAGTTCAATAACGATTTAAGTAATTATTAAAAAATGTATGAAACAGGCTATTAATAAAGAACATACTTTTCAGATCCAAGATCCAAGATCGATTGTTGAAATCGTTCAATATTCAGTTTTAAAGTTGGGATTTTTTTTTTAAAAATTATAATTTTTTCCTATTCACTAAAAAGTATCAACTTTCGGCGCCTGTATCACCCATGAATCTCAACCGATTTGAAAAATTTTTTGGATTCATAATCTCTAAAGTATTCGCTGTCGATTGCATATATCATTTTTGAAAACACTGATTTTTGCAACCCTATCCGAACAGAGGCCCGTCGGTTAGTTGGTTAAGGCGAAGACCTTTACACTAATTCTGATGGCGCCCAAGGGTATGCATTACAACATTACAACTGTCGATTCATTAGCAAAGTTTGCTGTTGTTTGCTGTGGTTCTTGAAATAGCTGTACAGACAACATGCTCACCTTTTGTGCTGCCTATGATTTAAAATTTTACAAATAAATTAGTACGATTTATTGACATGAAGCCCAGCTAAAACTCAGTTTTGATTAACTTCAATAAGGTGGAAATCTAGACATATACCAAAAACGGAAGTCCCGACGTATTGCTCATGTTGTTTTTACACTTGCTGTAAACCATCTTTTTGCATATAGTACAATATACTATAATTTAATATTTGGGCGCGACGGTTAGTTGCTATGGGAGCTATATATGATATAGTCACCCGATCAAATTTGGCACAGTTGTTTATATGTGTAATAAACTTACCAATATTAAATTTCACGACAATAGCTGAGAAAATAACGAAGTTATTGAGAAAAGTCACTATTCGTGACTTTACCGTTTGTATGGGAGCTATATGGTGTAGTGGTCGGAACCGACTGAATCCGAGATATACAACCCCTGCAGTATATACAATCCTACATGCAAAATTTTAGCTCTGTAGCTCTTACGGTCTAGGAGGAGTTTGCGTTGATCCAGACGGACGGACAGACGGACGGACGGAGAGACGGACAAACGGACGGACATGGCTACTCGTCTCGTCGTGCTGATCAAGAATATATATACTTTATATGGTCGGAGATGCTTCCTTCTATAAGTTGCACACTTCTGACCAAAATTAATATTCCCTTTTTGCAGGGGTATAAAAAGGGTTGGGAATCCAATGTCATTCAGTTTAGAAAGTAATAGGGTATAATTAACAAAATCAAAGGCTTTACTAAAGTCGGTGTATATGACATCAGTTTGTTTAGCATTTTTGAATCCCTTGATGATTATAGAGGTAAATTGTAAAAGGTTAGTGGTTGTAGATATACGTTTCACAAACCCATGTTGGGATGGCGAAATAATAGAGCTGACAATAGAAACAATTTTAAAATGGGTTTACATAATGCGTTTGCACAGAACCTGAGTACACATCCAGGAAGACCATGCGGCCCTGGAGAATAAACAGTTTTAACCAGTTTAAGTTTACTAAGAAGAAAACTTTCATCAATTACTGGATTAAAAATACAATTAGCCTTTTTTTAATGATAAGGATACGGACTTGCTCGATATTCCTTTGACGAATAAGTTGTTTTGAAAAACCGACTTGTTTTTATACCATACACCCATAGGGTGAAATGGTATATTAAAGTCGCCAAAATGTATGTAACAGGCAGAAGGAAGCTTTTCCGACCCCATAAAGTATATATATTCTTGATCAGTATCAACAGCCGAGTCGATCTAGCCGTGTCCGTCTGTCCGGCCGTCTGTCCATCTGTCCGTCCGTATGAACGCCTAGATCTCAGAGACTATAAGAGATAGAGCCACCAAATTTGCAATGTAGGCGCGTGTAGTATGTAGAGTGATCGAGTTTGTTTCAAATTTTTGACACGGCCCTTTCCGCCCCCGAAATTTGAGAAACTCGATTATCTTCCGTAATTTTTAACCTTGTGTAATCAAATTTGGCACACTTGAAATTGATACTAATACCCAGCAAAATACCAAATTTGATCAAAATTGGACAAAAATAGCCAAGCATATTTGCCTACAAGTTAGGTACGAATTGTTTATTGCTTTAAGTTGTTAGGTAAATTGTACGAAGTCATGTGATACTTGGCAATAAGCTAGGGCATTCCTGCAATTTCAATTATACTTAAAGCCCTCTTTTATTGTTATTTTAGCAGTTGCTCAAACCATTTTTATTTCGACACATGGCATGATTCCCCTCATTAGTTTTATGAAAGTTATTCGAATTTTCTATATATTATTCGACATCAGTATAATAAGTATAGCTTTGTTAATCAATCAATTTAGTGGAAATAGTTTCATTAGGAATTAACCAGATCTGGAATTAAAAGCTTAATAATAAGAGGGAAGTCCTCAACATATTTAGTTAACCAATAAGTAAACGTTTTGTTGTGAGAAATGTCGGTAAGGCACAGCAGTGAAGATCTAGCCGCGATTCAGGACGACAACACCCTTTGTCTTATCTGCGATGAAGCAATACAATATACGGCGCAGCTACGGAGCACTACTTGTGGTCATCATTTCCACATAGCGTGTTTCAACATACGCGTCGGTAGTAGGGATATTTGCCCCACTTGTGATCAACCGTTGCAGAGTATGGAAGGAGAAGGAGCTGAAGCACATAGTGGGGGACCACAGACCAGCCATCAGGCAAGAATGCAAACCAGGGCTAGCAGAAATGGCACAGAGAGATTTGAGTCAGGAAAGAAGGTTAGATAAAAGTATAGAGCCATCAGAATCTGTTAGCGACGTTAATTTAGCAAGATTAATAGCGAATGTCATGGCGACGGCTGCATCCCATCAAAATGAGCAGCTGGAAAGTCAAGCAGTTATACAAACGGAATTGTTGACTCAATCGTTACAAAATGGATTCCAGAGATTGTATTCAGTAGTAGCGGCAGACCAAGTGAACGCTGAGGAAGGTATACAACTGGCAGCGAACTTACGAAGCCAAGTATCAGCAACAGCAACTAGTGAGCAGGCATGTAACGGTAATAGTATTTTGGACCAGAATAAGTCAGGTTATAAGATGTTTGAAGTTGAGGTTTAATGGCAAGTATAGAGCGGAGTTATAGAGCGGAAGCAATGACGCATCAGGCTTTAGAAGGTAATTTCGTAGTTCTGTCGCGGTATGTTAGCAATTTGTTTGAAGGAAATGCTAGTGAGTGGTTCTGGAGATACCACAAGAAGGTATCACATATCAAGTGGCTACTTATGTAGAGCCTCAAGGGAAAAGTTCAAAGCCTCAAGCCAAACGTCATTCCTTTCACGAAATTTGTCAGATTTGTGCCGCTTGCGATATATTTTCGCCTTAGGTTATATTGTATATATTTGATTTTTACCTTAAGATCCGTACTAGCGTTTTCGAATGAAATGCTCATCTTCTTTAGCAATCCCATTTCAAAAACCTTTAAGTTTTCACACTCGTGGAAAACATTTTTGTACAAATAAATAAAACTGTCTTGAATTATATTGACGAATACTATTCAGTCCTGATTTAAGGTGATTCCACTTATGAAGTTAAAAATAAACTGTCGCAAACAAGAGGAATAATTAGCTCTTTATGTTATATTTTTTGAATTAACTATGTAGAACGAAAAATCGGTATTACCGTTTTTGTATTAATTAGGTAAAAAACTTAAAATTTACATCAAATTAGGTAAACGGAATAAAAAGGAGCAACCTACAACTAGTTAAAAATTTTTCATCAACTTAAATATCAGGTAGCAGGTAGCCTTGTCAGTTTTTCCAAAGCTGGTATTTAGCAATCTAACATTGTAGGAAGGCAATATATAAACAGATAGTATTTGCAGAACAGTATTACGCAATATTATCATTTATATACAACGAAGCTACAGGCCAATACGCATGAAGGGCGCATGCGTATTGGCCTGTAGCTTCGTTGTATATAAATGATAATATTGCGTAATACTGTTCTGCAAATACTATCTGTTTATATATTGCCTTCCTACGCCCTTCTTCTTCCTTATACATGGAGCGCATTTTTTAGGCGAGGTTGCCTTAGTTTTATGGCTTACGCATCGGTGTCACAGGTCTCCGCATTTGGGGTCTATATACATAGGTAAATCGCTTCTAGTTCAATAACGATTTAAGTAATTATTAAAAAATGTATGAAACAGGCTATTAATAAAGAACATACTTTTCAGATCCAAGATCCAAGATCGATTGTTGAAATCGTTCAATATTCAGTTTTAAAGTTGGGATTTTTTTTTTAAAAATTATAATTTTTTCCTATTCACTAAAAAGTATCAACTTTCGGCGCCTGTATCACCCATGAATCTCAACCGATTTGAAAAATTTTTTGGATTCATAATCTCTAAAGTATTCGCTGTCGATTGCATATATCATTTTTGAAAACACTGATTTTTGCAACCCTATCCGAACAGAGGCCCGTCGGTTAGTTGGTTAAGGCGAAGACCTTTACACTAATTCTGATGGCGCCCAAGGGTATGCATTACAACATTACAACTGTCGATTCATTAGCAAAGTTTGCTGTTGTTTGCTGTGGTTCTTGAAATAGCTGTACAGACAACATGCTCACCTTTTGTGCTGCCTATGATTTAAAATTTTACAAATAAATTAGTACGATTTATTGACATGAAGCCCAGCTAAAACTCAGTTTTGATTAACTTCAATAAGGTGGAAATCTAGACATATACCAAAAACGGAAGTCCCGACGTATTGCTCATGTTGTTTTTACACTTGCTGTAAACCATCTTTTTTGCATATAGTACAATATACTATAATTTAATATTTGGGCGCGACGGTTAGTTGCTATGGGAGCTATATATGATATAGTCACCCGATCAAATTTGGCACAGTTGTTTATATGTGTAATAAACTTACCAATATTAAATTTCACGACAATAGCTGAGAAAATAACGAAGTTATTGAGAAAAGTCACTATTCGTGACTTTACCGTTTGTATGGGAGCTATATGGTGTAGTGGTCGGAACCGACTGAATCCGAGATATACAACCCCTGCAGTATATACAATCCTACATGCAAAATTTTAGCTCTGTAGCTCTTACGGTCTAGGAGGAGTTTGCGTTGATCCAGACGGACGGACAGACGGACGGACGGAGAGACGGACAAACGGACGGACATGGCTACTCGTCTCGTCGTGCTGATCAAGAATATATATACTTTATATGGTCGGAGATGCTTCCTTCTATAAGTTGCACACTTCTGACCAAAATTAATATTCCCTTTTTGCAGGGGTATAAAAAGGGTTGGGAATCCAATGTCATTCAGTTTAGAAAGTAATAGGGTATAATTAACAGAATCAAAGGCTTTACTAAAGTCGGTGTATATGACATCAGTTTGTTTAGCATTTTTGAATCCCTTGATGATTATAGAGGTAAATTGTAAAAGGTTAGTGGTTGTAGATATACGTTTCACAAACCCATGTTGGGATGGCGAAATAATAGAGCTGACAATAGAAACAATTTTAAAATGGGTTTACATAATGCGTTTGCACAGAACCTGAGTACACATCCAGGAAGACCATGCGGCCCTGGAGAATAAACAGTTTTAACCAGTTTAAGTTTACTAAGAAGAAAACTTTCATCAACTACTGGATTAAAAATACAATTAGCCTTTTTTTAATGATAAGGATACGGACTTGCTCGATATTCCTTTGACGAATAAGTTGTTTTGAAAAACCGACTTGTTTTTATACCATACACCCATAGGGTGAAATGGTATATTAAAGTCGCCAAAATGTATGTAACAGGCAGAAGGAAGCTTTTCCGACCCCATAAAGTATATATATTCTTGATCAGTATCAACAGCCGAGTCGATCTAGCCGTGTCCGTCTGTCCGGCCGTCTGTCCATCTGTCCGTCCGTATGAACGCCTAGATCTCAGAGACTATAAGAGATAGAGCCACCAAATTTGCAATGTAGGCGCGTGTAGTATGTAGAGTGATCGAGTTTGTTTCAAATTTTTGCCACGGCCCTTTCCGCCCCCGAAATTTGAGAAACTCGATTATCTTCCGTAATTTTTAACTTTGTGTAATCAAATTTGGCACACTTGAAATTGATACTAATACCCAGCAAAATACCAAATTTGATCAAAATCGGACAAAAATAGCCAAGCATATTTGCCTACAAGTTAGGTACGAATTGTTTATTGCTTTAAGTAGTTAGGTAAATTGTACGAAGTCATGTGATACTTGGCAATAAGCTAGGGCATTCCTGCAATTTCAATTATACTTAAAGCCCTCTTTTATTGCTATTTTAGCAGTTGCTCAAACCATTTTTATTTCGACACATGGCATGATTCCCCTCATTAGTTTTATGAAAGTTATTCGAATTTTCTATATATTATTCGACATCAGTATAATAAGTATAGCTTTGTTAATCAATCAATTTAGTGGAAATAGTTTCATTAGGAATTAACCAGATCTGGAATTAAAAGCTTAATAATAAGAGGGAAGTCCTCAACATATTTAGTTAACCAATAAGTAAACGTTTTGTTGTGAGAAATGTCGGTAAGGCACAGCAGTGAAGATCTAGCCGCGATTCAGGACGACAACACCCTTTGTCTTATCTGCGATGAAGCAATACAATATACGGCGCAGCTACGGAGCACTACTTGTGGTCATCATTTCCACATAGCGTGTTTCAACATACGCGTCGGTAGTAGGGATATTTGCCCCACTTGTGATCAACCGTTGCAGAGTATGGAAGGAGAAGGAGCTGAAGCACATAGTGGGGGACCACAGACCAGCCATCAGGCAAGAATGCAAACCAGGGCTAGCAGAAATGGCACAGAGAGATTTGAGTCAGGAAAGAAGGTTAGATAAAAGTATAGAGCCATCAGAATCTGTTAGCGACGTTAATTTAGCAAGATTAATAGCGAATGTCATGGCGACGGCTGCATCCCATCAAAATGAGCAGCTGGAAAGTCAAGCAGTTATACAAACGGAATTGTTGACTCAAGCGTTACAAAATGGATTCCAGAGATTGTATTCAGTAGTAGCGGCAGACCAAGTGAACGCTGAGGAAGGTATACAACTGGCAGCGAACTTACGAAGCCAAGTATCAGCAACAGCAACTAGTGAGCAGGCATGTAACGGTAATAGTATTTTGGACCAGAATAAGTCAGGTTATAAGATGTTTGAAGTTGAGGTTTAATGGCAAGTATAGAGCGGAGTTATAGAGCGGAAGCAATGACGCATCAGGCTTTAGAAGGTAATTTCGTAGTTCTGTCGCGGTATGTTAGCAATTTGTTTGAAGGAAATGCTAGTGAGTGGTTCTGGAGATACCACAAGAAGGTATCACATATCAAGTGGCTACTTATGTAGAGCCTCAAGGGAAAAGTTCAAAGCCTCAAGCCAAACGTCATTCCTTTCACGAAATTTGTCAGATTTGTGCCGCTTGCGATATATTTTCGCCTTAGGTTATATTGTATATATTTGATTTTTACCTTAAGATCCGTACTAGCGTTTTCGAATGAAATGCTCATCTTCTTTAGCAATCCCATTTCAAAAACCTTTAAGTTTTCACACTCGTGGAAAACATTTTTGTACAAATAAATAAAACTGTCTTGAATTATATTGACGAATACTATTCAGTCCTGATTTAAGGTGATTCCACTTATGAAGTTAAAAATAAACTGTCGCAAACAAGAGGAATAATTAGCTCTTTATGTTATATTTTTTGAATTAACTATGTAGAACGAAAAATCGGTATTACCGTTTTTGTATTAATTAGGTAAAAAACTTAAAATTTACATCAAATTAGGTAAACGGAATAAAAAGGAGCAACCTACAACTAGTTAAAAATTTTTCATCAACTTAAATATCAGGTAGCAGGTAGCCTTGTCAGTTTTTCCAAAGCTGGTATTTAGCAATCTAACATTGTAGGAAGGCAATATATAAACAGATAGTATTTGCAGAACAGTATTACGCAATATTATCATTTATATACAACGAAGCTACAGGCCAATACGCATGAAGGGCGCATGCGTATTGGCCTGTAGCTTCGTTTCCTTCCTACGCCCTTCTTCTTCCTTATACATGGAGCGCATTTTTTAGGCGAGGTTGCCTTAGTTTTATGGCTTACGCATCGGTGTCACAGGTCTCCGCATTTGGGGTCTATATACATAGGTAAATCGCTTCTAGTTCAATAACGATTTAAGTAATTATTAAAAAATGTATGAAACAGGCTATTAATAAAGAACATACTTTTCAGATCCAAGATCCAAGATCGATTGTTGAAATCGTTCAATATTCAGTTTTAAAGTTGGGATTTTTTTTTTAAAAATTATAATTTTTTCCTATTCACTAAAAAGTATCAACTTTCGGCGCCTGTATCACCCATGAATCTCAACCGATTTGAAAAATTTTTTGGATTCATAATCTCTAAAGTATTCGCTGTCGATTGCATATATCATTTTTGAAAACACTGATTTTTGCAACCCTATCCGAACAGAGGCCCGTCGGTTAGTTGGTTAAGGCGAAGACCTTTACACTAATTCTGATGGCGCCCAAGGGTATGCATTACAACATTACAACTGTCGATTCATTAGCAAAGTTTGCTGTTGTTTGCTGTGGTTCTTGAAATAGCTGTACAGACAACATGCTCACCTTTTGTGCTGCCTATGATTTCAAATTTTACAAATAAATTAGTACGATTTATTGACATGAAGCCCAGCTAAAACTCAGTTTTGATTAACTTCAATAAGGTGGAAATCTAGACATATACCAAAAACGGAAGTCCCGACGCATTGCTCATGTTGTTTTTACACTTGCTGTAAACCATCTTTTTTGCATATAGTACAATATACTATAATTTAATATTTGGGCGCGACGGTTAGTTGCTATGGGAGCTATATATGATATAGTCACCCGATCAAATTTGGCACAGTTGTTTATATGTGTAATGAACTTACCAATATTAAATTTCACGACAATAGCTGAGAAAATAACGAAGTTATTGAGAAAAGTCACTATTCGTGACTTTACCGTTTGTATGGGAGCTATATGGTGTAGTGGTCGGAACCGACTGAATCCGAGATATACAACCCCTGCAGTATATACAATCCTACATGCAAAATTTTAGCTCTGTAGCTCTTACGGTCTAGGAGGAGTTTGCGTTGATCCAGACGGACGGACAGACGGACGGACGGAGAGACGGACAAACGGACGGACATGGCTACTCGTCTCGTCGTGCTGATCAAGAATATATATACTTTATATGGTCGGAGATGCTTCCTTCTATAAGTTGCACACTTCTGACCAAAATTAATATTCCCTTTTGCAGGGGTATAAAAAGGGTTGGGAATCCAATGTCATTCAGTTTAGAAAGTAATAGGGTATAATTAACAGAATCAAAGGCTTTACTAAAGTCGGTGTATATGACATCAGTTTGTTTAGCATTTTTGAATCCCTTGATGATTATAGAGGTAAATTGTAAAAGGTTAGTGGTTGTAGATATACGTTTCACAAACCCATGTTGGGATGGCGAAATAATAGAGCTGACAATAGAAACAATTTTAAAATGGGTTTACATAATGCGTTTGCACAGAACCTGACACATCCAGGAAGACCATGCGGCCCTGGAGAATAAACAGTTTTAACCAGTTTAAGTTTACTAAGAAGAAAACTTTCATCAACTACTGGATTAAAAATACAATTAGCCTTTTTTTAATGATAAGGATACGGACTTGCTCGATATTCCTTTGACGAATAAGTTGTTTTGAAAAACCGACTTGTTTTTATACCATACACCCATAGGGTGAAATGGTATATTAAAGTCGCCAAAATGTATGTAACAGGCAGAAGGAAGCTTTTCCGACCCCATAAAGTATATATATTCTTGATCAGTATCAACAGCCGAGTCGATCTAGCCGTGTCCGTCTGTCCGGCCGTCTGTCCATCTGTCCGTCCGTATGAACGCCTAGATCTCAGAGACTATAAGAGATAGAGCCACCAAATTTGCAATGTAGGCGCGTGTAGTATGTAGAGTGATCGAGTTTGTTTCAAATTTTTGCCACGGCCCTTTCCGCCCCCGAAATTTGAGAAACTCGATTATCTTCCGTAATTTTTAACTTTGTGTAATCAAATTTGGCACACTTGAAATTGATACTAATACCCAGCAAAATACCAAATTTGATCAAAATCGGACAAAAATAGCCAAGCATATTTGCCTACAAGTTAGGTACGAATTGTTTATTGCTTTAAGTAGTTAGGTAAATTGTACGAAGTCATGTGATACTTGGCAATAAGCTAGGGCATTCCTGCAATTTCAATTATACTTAAAGCCCTCTTTTATTGCTATTTTAGCAGTTGCTCAAACCATTTTTATTTCGACACATGGCATGATTCCCCTCATTAGTTTTATGAAAGTTATTCGAATTTTCTATATATTATTCGACATCAGTATAATAAGTATAGCTTTGTTAATCAATCAATTTAGTGGAAATAGTTTCATTAGGAATTAACCAGATCTGGAATTAAAAGCTTAATAATAAGAGGGAAGTCCTCAACATATTTAGTTAACCAATAAGTAAACGTTTTGTTGTGAGAAATGTCGGTAAGGCACAGCAGTGAAGATCTAGCCGCGATTCAGGACGACAACACCCTTTGTCTTATCTGCGATGAAGCAATACAATATACGGCGCAGCTACGGAGCACTACTTGTGGTCATCATTTCCACATAGCGTGTTTCAACATACGCGTCGGTAGTAGGGATATTTGCCCCACTTGTGATCAACCGTTGCAGAGTATGGAAGAAGAAGGAGCTGAAGCACATAGTGGGGGACCACAGACCAGCCATCAGGCAAGAATGCAAACCAGGGCTAGCAGAAATGGCACAGAGAGATTTGAGTCAGGAAAGAAGGTTAGATAAAAGTATAGAGCCATCAGAATCTGTTAGCGACGTTAATTTAGCAAGATTAATAGCGAATGTCATGGCGACGGCTGCATCCCTTCAAAATGAGCAGCTGGAAAGTCAAGCAGTTATACAAACGGAATTGTTGACTCAAGCGTTACAAAATGGATTCCAGAGATTGTATTCAGTAGTAGCGGCAGACCAAGTGAACGCTGAGGAAGGTATACAACTGGCAGCGAACTTACGAAGCCAAGTATCAGCAACAGCAACTAGTGAGCAGGCATGTAACGGTAATAGTATTTTGGACCAGAATAAGTCAGGTTATAAGATGTTTGAAGTTGAGGTTTAATGGCAAGTATAGAGCGGAGTTATAGAGCGGAAGCAATGACGCATCAGGCTTTAGAAGGTAATTTCGTAGTTCTGTCGCGGTATGTTAGCAATTTGTTTGAAGGAAATGCTAGTGAGTGGTTCTGGAGATACCACAAGAAGGTATCACATATCAAGTGGCTACTTATGTAGAGCCTCAAGGGAAAAGTTCAAAGCCTCAAGCCAAACGTCATTCCTTTCACGAAATTTGTCAGATTTGTGCCGCTTGCGATATATTTTCGCCTTAGGTTATATTGTATATATTTGATTTTTACCTTAAAATCCGTACTAGCGTTTTCGAGTGAAATGCTCATCTTCTTTAGCAATCCCATTTCAAAAACCTTTAAGTTTTCACACTCGTGGAAAACATTTTTGTACAAATAAATAAAACTGTCTTGAATTATATTGACGAATACTATTCAGTCCTGATTTAAGGTGATTCCACTTATGAAGTTAAAAATAAACTGTCGCAAACAAGAGGAATAATTAGCTCTTTATGTTATATTTTTTGAATTAACTATGTAGAACGAAAAATCGGTATTACCGTTTTTGTATTAATTAGGTAAAAAACTTAAAATTTACATCAAATTAGGTAAACGGAATAAAAAGGAGCAACCTACAACTAGCTAAAAATTTTTCATCAACTTAAATATCAGGTAGCAGGTAGCCTTGTCAGTTTTTCCAAAGCTGGTATTTAGCAATCTAACATTGTAGGAAGGCAATATATAAACAGATAGTATTTGCAAAACAGTATTACGCAATATTATCATTTATATACAACGAAGCTACAGGCCAATACGCATGCGCCCTTCTTCTTCCTTATACATGCAGCGCATTTTTTAGGCAAGGTTGCCTTAGTTTTATGGCTTACGCATCGGTGTCACAGGTCTCCGCATTTGGGGTCTATATACATAGGTAAATCGCTTCTAGTTCAATAACGATTTAAGTAATTATTAAAAAATGTATGAAACAGGCTATTAATAAAGAACATACTTTTCAGATCCAAGATCCAAGATCGATTGTTGAAATCGTTCAATATTCAGTTTTAAAGTTGGGATTTTTTTTTTTAAAAATTATAATTTTTTCCTATTCACTAAAAAGTATCAACTTTCGGCGCCTGTATCACCCATGAATCTCAACCGATTTGAAAAATTTTTTGGATTCATAATCTCTAAAGTATTCGCTGTCGATTGCATATATCATTTTTGAAAACACTGATTTTTGCAACCCTATCCGAACAGAGGCCCGTCGGTTAGTTGGTTAAGGCGAAGACCTTTACACTAATTCTGATGGCGCCCAAGGGTATGCATTACAACATTACAACTGTCGATTCATTAGCAAAGTTTGCTGTTGTTTGCTGTGGTTCTTGAAATAGCTGTACAGACAACATGCTCACCTTTTGTGCTGCCTATGATTTCAAATTTTACAAATAAATTAGTACGATTTATTGACATGAAGCCCAGCTAAAACTCAGTTTTGATTAACTTCAATAAGGTGGAAATCTAGACATATACCAAAAACGGAAGTCCCGACGTATTGCTCATGTTGTTTTTACACTTGCTGTAAACCATCTTTTTGCATATAGTACAATATACTATAATTTAATATTTGGGCGCGACGGTTAGTTGCTATGGGAGCTATATATGATATAGTCACCCGATCAAATTTGGCACAGTTGTTTATATGTGTAATAAACTTACCAATATTAAATTTCACGACAATAGCTGAGAAAATAACGAAGTTATTGAGAAAAGTCACTATTCGTGACTTTACCGTTTGTATGGGAGCTATATGGTGTAGTGGTCGGAACCGACTGAATCCGAGATATACAACCCCTGCAGTATATACAATCCTACATGCAAAATTTTAGCTCTGTAGCTCTTACGGTCTAGGAGGAGTTTGCGTTGATCCAGACGGACGGACAGACGGACGGACGGAGAGACGGACAAACGGACGGACATGGCTACTCGTCTCGTCGTGCTGATCAAGAATATATATACTTTATATGGTCGGAGATGCTTCCTTCTATAAGTTGCACACTTCTGAACAAAATTAATATTCCCTTTTTTGCAGGGGTATAAAAAGGGTTGGGAATCCAATGTCATTCAGTTTAGAAAGTAATAGGGTATAATTAACAGAATCAAAGGCTTTACTAAAGTCGGTGTATATGACATCAGTTTGTTTAGCATTTTTGAATCCCTTGATGATTATAGAGGTAAATTGTAAAAGGTTAGTGGTTGTAGATATACGTTTCACAAACCCATGTTGGGATGGCGAAATAATAGAGCTGACAATAGAAACAATTTTAAAATGGGTTTACATAATGCGTTTGCACAGAACCTGAGTACACATCCAGGAAGACCATCTGGCCCTGGAGAATAAACAGTTTTAACCAGTTTAAGTTTACTAAGAAGAAAACTTTCATCAATTACTGGATTAAAAATACAATTAGCCTTTTTTTAATGATAAGGATACGGACTTGCTCGATATTCCTTTGACGAATAAGTTGTTTTGAAAAACCGACGTGTTTTTATACCATACACCCATAGGGTGAAATGGTATATTAAAGTCGCCAAAATGTATGTAACAGGCAGAAGGAAGCTTTTCCGACCCCATAAAGTATATATATTCTTGATCAGTATCAACAGCCGAGTCGATCTAGCCGTGTCCGTCTGTCCGGCCGTCTGTCCATCTGTCCGTCCGTATGAACGCCTAGATCTCAGAGACTATAAGAGATAAAGCCACCAAATTTGCAATGTAGGCGCGTGTAGTATGTAGAGTGATCGAGTTTGTTTCAAATTTTTGCCACGGCCCTTTCCGCCCCCGAAATTTGAAAAACTCGATTATCTTCCGTAATTTTTAACCTTGTGTAATCAAATTTGGCACACTTGAAATTGATACTAATACCCAGCAAAATACCAAATTTGATCAAAATCGGACAAAAATAGCCAAGTTATGCATATAAACGTTTTTCCATAAAACCGGAGTTGGCCGTTGGCGGGCGGTGGCGCTAGGGTGCTCAGATGCATGAGTAAGTGAGATACTAAGATATGCTTGTAAAAAGCATGTGAACAGAATTTTTTTGAAATAGGCAAATGCATTTGTTATTACAAATTTGAAATATTTGTTTTGCTGGTGTATGGTATACCTAAGTCGGCGAGACGACTTACATACTTCATTATAATATCGAGTCTTCCCATTTTTCAAATTGGATAACCCTCGAGAGAACCTGGAAGGTTTATTAAGCCGCTCCTGCCTACCAAGAGGCACACAAAAATCAAAGAGTGAATTCATATCTCTACAATTCACTGTGGTCCAAAATCCAGATTTTGTGGCATTAACCTAAAAATTTGTTGAAACAAAATCGTATTTAAATAATTTCTTGTTGGACAGAATACTTTGAATATATCGAATATAAAAATATTTTTGTTTTTACTGCACCCCCGAAATTTTGGCACACTTTTAAAGTCAAGTGTTTAGTCAGCTGTTCGCTCTGCCAAAAAAAGCGGGAAATTGTAGGCAAACTTAGAGGCAGTGTAAAAAATTAACAAACAAAGTGTAAAATAACTTTTGTAATGGATAATATTAATCAAGGTATGTAGAATGTAAATACTGCACTAAATTTCAATTTGTATATGTTAATTGTTTATTTGTGTAATGATTGTTTATGTCCTAAAATAAAGAAAACTTAACCCATGTGTTCGTCTATTGTGGAGTGAAAACTAACTTTCTGTGAATTTCTGCGAAATTGTAATTATAGTACATTACAGCTCAAAGTATGTATTAAATTATGTTATAATTACTTTTTCCGAGTTTTTCCGAGGTAAATTTATTTTATCATTTATTTTATCGTCAAATCGTCAAAAATATCTTATTTAAAATAAAATCAAAGTTGTTTATTTATAGTTTGCAGTGCTTAATCTTAATTTTTTTATTAATAACAGTTCAAAATAAAATATTAAAATTTAATTTGTTGTTTTTTAATAGCTATAATTATTTTAATCCCAAATTCATTTAAATCACATTACGTATACGCTGCGTGGGCTAGTATGGGAGGTCAAGAGGGCGTGGTCAAATCTTTCCAATTTTTTTTTTTTTTATTATGCATCCTAACATGTTTATATGTGCAAAGTTTTAACTCGGTAACTGCATTCCTTATAGTTAATGCCACAAAATCTGGATTTTGGACCACAGTGCAATTGTACAGATAAGACCAATCGGTAGTAAAATTATTGTCATTAAGGCTGGCAAAGTCAGTCTTACGAAAGCACCTAGTTAGAGATAACTCATTTGAACCAAGTAATGGTGATAGTAAGGGTAGTTCAATTTTTAAATTTAATGTTGGATGAAATTTATCTTCGGGAAGAACTAAAGGTTCGATCCTAGAATCATCACAATAGGAAGAATCCAATACAAAAATGAGATCTAACGATTTTCCATTAGAATTAAAGACAGGATTGACTTGGGTTAAAGATAAGCCTAGAAGGTCATGTGACATAGAGGGCAGCAACATGGTAGATTCATCTGTTAGTGACCATGACAAAGCAGGTAAATTAAAATCAACTAAAACTATGAGCATGTCTTGACTAGAAACTAAAGAAGAGACAAACTGAATTGCCTCTAAATGATTGAAATAGACCACAATGTCTGACGATAGGGGAATATAGGAAAAAGTAATAAAAGCAGTAAAAGATGTAGTAGCGCTTGTGATCGTTTTATTTCGAAAGAAATTGAAAAATAAGAGTAGGAATGATTTTTTTTTGTTTACAACTAAAACGATATATAAACGGTTTGTCGCTAAAAGCGAGGAATATAAATTTCACATAGTAACTGCTTGCATTGCTTGCGCTGCTTGTATTGTTAGTTAGCGTTATACTAACTAACAGAATGTTAGTCTACTAAGTAAAATTTGGAAAGAAAACAATAACTGCGATTTCGAGATTCGTTTTTTTTTGTGTTCAGAAAATTTTCTTTGAATTTTTCAACGGAGTATCCGATTACTTTCTTTTAGTTTTTTTGGTGGCGCCCCTTAGGCTCCTCTAAAGTTGGGATCAGAGAAGTTTAGGGGTAATCGAGGTGAAGAGAGGGGTCAAAAGCGGACTAAGGGATTAGAAATTTAGCCAAGTATGTCGGCCCCCATGGGAATGACTTTTCTTTTTCAAGTCATCTTCAAGTAGTGCAGACATAAAAAGTTGAAAAAGTTTTTTTTATAAGACCTTAAATCTAAATTTTGAATTCAAAGTGAACAGTTTTCTTTTAGTGAGTGATAGTGTTTTTCTTATGAAAGTAGATGTCAGTACGGCTTTATATAGACGCGCAAGGTTATTATTAAAAAAGAAAAAAAAGGAGCGATATTTAGGCATATGGGCAGTCTTCACATTTAGGTTGCCATGAGAAAGTGATACAAACTTTCAATCAGGTGCCAAATCGAATGGTAAATAGCAAAAGCCTTTGAGTGCGTTTGTACTAAGATTATTATTTTTTTTATCGAATTGGCACCTAATCCGCAGACTTAAGAGAGGCGCATGAGAGGCAAGCCCGTCAAAACGGACCGAGGCACACGGGAGCAGCAGACGCTCGTGAAGGGGTACTTTGGCGCAAACATTTTGGCCAGAAGAGATCTGAGGAGATGGACATAAAAAAGGGGGAGAAAAAAAAAGTAAATGAGTCTCTAGGCTTAAGGAGAGGCTAAATTAATTAATTTTGGGCTGAAATAATTTGTGCAAATCAACTTCACGCTGGCATCTTAAGAGCTATCGGAATGAAATTTCATATTTAAGCTACTTTTAGCCGGGAGATAATAAAGTATGAAAATTGTCAGGATCGGACTACTATATCATTAAGCTCTATAACAAAAATTTTTGCAAAAATTGGAGTATCCCCATGAAATTTACCAATATAATAGAATTTGATACAAAATCTCAGATCCCAAAATTTGAATTTGATCGGATAAATAGAACACAAGTTACAGTCAAAACAAATCGGTTCTACGTCATCAGCAAATCAAACAGAGCACATGCATACGCACACACAGACGCAAAGCTACAGGAACTGTATGTGTATGCGTGCGATGCTTTGGATGGTAGAAGAAGAAAAATTGTAGTAAAAAGAGTAATAATTTCAATGTTTTGATTGTGTATTGATGAATTGAGTTGCAGGGAAAGAAATTTCAAAATGTAAAAGTATTATTGCCAAGGACTGCAAGGGCATAGCCGAAGTTAGCTTCTTTGATCTTTTTAATTTTGAAATGCTTTATTAATTTGTTAAGATGAATTTGGTCTGAGACGTTTATGAGGGGGGAATCATGCGAAATAAATTAGGAAAAAATTGGTTTGGCATAGGGATCGCTGTGTGATTTTATATTTTGACTTTATTACAGCGATCATGGTAGGGTGGGCGAGTTTTTAAGGGCGTCACTGATATCGGACCCCTTTTTTCAGCAGCTGCGCTAAAAACGACGGTATTTTTTTTTTCTCATCCTTTTCTATATTTTTTTTTTTTTTTTGTAATACGAGACGTTAAACCGAGTATAAATAGTTTTAGTACGCGAATTTATTAATAAAAGTTTTACCAGTAGAGCGAGTAGGCTATCAATACAACATCCCGCATTTCTCAACGACTAATTGGAGCCGAGACCTGCGCGTACTGTCGATAGATCCTACCAATTTCTAACAGCTCACAATAGGATTGTACCAGGTGATATGTTTCAGTTAGTTAAGTATTTTCATACTTTTATTAATTGGCGCCCAAACGTGGGGCCAAAACGGTTTCGGGAGCGCCGACAACAACATTTCAGTCAAGAACAGCTTTTCTTATGGGTATTTATATCTCGGTTTTCAAGTTCTTTATTGTGTTCTAGTGTTCTTTATTGTATTGGGTGGTCAGTCGGAGTACATAAAAGTATCGACATAACTCTATGTCCACACCACCAACAGGAAGAAAAAATAAGGCAACGGACAATCAATCGGCTCCGCGCTTAGGTTTGTCGGTTTAGCCTGAGGTAATTTTCGATAGTCAGAAAGAGTTTTTTCGTTTCGGATCAGGTTTAACAATGGTCAAAGAACTTCTTAGAACTTTTTTTTTTATTTGCCTACAAGTTAGGTACGAATTGTTTATTGCTTTAAGTAGTTAGGTAAATTGTACGAAGTTATGTGATACTTGGCAATAAGCTAGGGCATTCCTGCAATTTCAATTATACTTAAAGCCCTCTTTTATTGCTATTTTAGCAGTTGCTCAAACCATTTTTATTTCGACACATGGCATGATTCCCCTCATTAGTTTTATGAAAGTTATTCGAATTTTCTTTATATTATTCGACATCAGTATAATAAGTATAGCTTTGTTAATCAATCAATTTAGTGGAAATAGTTTCATTAGGAATTAACCAGATCTGGAATTAAAAGCTTAATAATAAGAGGGAAGTCCTCAACATATTTAGTTAACCAATAAGTAAACGTTTTGTTGTGAGAAATGTCACGAATAGTGACTTTTCTCAATAACTTCGTTATTTTCTCAGCTATTGAAATTTAATATTGGTAAGTTTATTACACATATAAACAACTGTGCCAAATTTGATCAAGATCGGGTGACTATATCATATAGCTATATTTTACAGCAAGTGTAAAAACAACATGTGTAATACGTATAGATTTCCACCTTATTGAAGTTAATCAAAACTGAGTTTTAGCTGGGCTTCATGTCAATAAATCGTACTAATTTATTTGTAAAATTTTAAATCATAGGCAGCACAAAAGGTGAGCATGTTGTCTGTACAGCTAGTTCAAGAACCACAGCAAACAACAGCAAACTTTGCTAATGAATCCACAGCTGTAATGTTGTAATGCATACCCTTGGGCGCCATCAGAATTAGTTTAAAGGTCTTCGCCTTAACCAACTAACCGACGGGCCTCTGTTCGGATAGGGTTGCCAAATCAGTGTTTTTAAAAATAATATATGCAATCGATAAGGAATACTTCAGAGATTATGAATCCAAAAAAATTTTTCAAATCGGTTGAGATTCATGAGTGCTACAGGCGCCCAAAGTTGAGACTTTTTAGTGAATAGAAAAAAATTATAATTTTTTAAAAAAAAATCCCAACTTTAAAACTGAATATTGGGCGATTTCAACAACGACACCGATGCGTAAGCCATAAAACTAAGGCAACCTCGCCTAAAAAATGCGCTGCAGGTATCAGGAAGAAGAAGAGCGTATGCGTATTGGCCTGTAGCTTAGATGTATTTAAATGATAATATTGCGTAATACTGGAAAAACTGACAAGGCAGGTAAATGATAAATGATGGTAAATGAATAGGTTGCTCCTTTTTATTCCGTTTACCTAATTTGATGTAAATATTAAGTTTTTTACCTAATTAATAAAAAAAGGGTAATACCGATTTTTCGTTCTACCTAGTTAATTCAAAAACCAGATGGCCGGGGCTAACTTCGACCGCATCAAAGTTTGTATACCCTTGCATCTTTTTTAGTAACTCTTTCCTTACCTATAGCCATCACAGGAAAAAACGTTTTATCTAAAAAGGCTAATGTTTGCGAAAGAATGGCCTACAATCTTCGGAAATAACGAAGATATTAATCAAAGTCACTGTTTTCCACCGATCTTCATCAAATTCGGCATAGTCATTAACAGATATATTAAACTGACAAATGTTAAATTTGAAAGCAATCGCATCAAAAGTAACGAAGTTATTGACAAAAGTCACTGTTTTCGACCGATCGTTCCTATGGGAGCTATATGATATAGTCACCCGATGATCAAATTTGGCACAGTGGTTTGCAGTTACAATAAACTTACTTATATTAAATTTCAAGACAATAGCTTAAAAAGTAACGAAGTTATTAGGAAAAGTCACTGTTCGTGACTTTGACGTTTGTATGGGAGCTATATGATATAGTGGTCCGATCCGACTGAATCTGAGATATACAAACCCTGCAATATATACAAGCCTATTTCAGCTCTGTAGCTCTCTACGGTCTAGGAGGAGTTCGCATCGATCCAGACGGACGGACAGACGGACGGACGGACGGACATGGTTATTGGAACTCGTCTCGTCGTGCTGATCAAGAATATATATACTTTATATGGTCGGAGATTACTCGATCACCAGCAGCAAAACTTCGCCTAAGGCATGCCAGCCGCAACCTCTCCAAGGAGTTAAGACAAGAGGAAATCTGGGCTCAAAGGAAATACATAGAAAAGCTCAGTCCATCCAGCACTAAACATCCTCTGTGGAAAGCCCACCCAACTTTATGCGCTCCTACAGAGACAGTTTCACCAATAAGGGGCCCAACCGGTGGATGGGCCCGCAGCGACAAAGAGAGGGCATCCGTATTTGCCACACATCTTAAAATGGTTTTCCAGCCAAATCCAACATCAAACTCATTTGTACTTCCCCCTTCAAGCACATTAACGGATAGTGAGTACTCGGAACTCCAATCGAATGAGATCACTGCAGTTATTAAAAACCACATAAAGCCGAACAAAGCCCCTGGACATGACCTAATCACACCGAAAATGATCCTAGAACTCCCCACCATCGCCATACAATACATCTGCAAAATGTTCAACGCTATAATAAGAATTGGCTACTTCCCAAGAGCATGGAAAAGGTCCACTATCATCATGATTCCTAAAGTGGGAAAGGACAAAACCCAAGCATCATCCTATAGGCCAATTAGTTTGCTCCATGTCTTTCGAAGCTTTTTGAAAAGGTCCTGCGGATTCGTCTAAACTCATTTCTGGCATCGGAGAACACAATCCCTTCTCACCAGTTCGGCTTCCGCGAAAAACATGGGACAATTGAACAAGTCAATCGTATAACATCCGAAATAAGAACAGCATTTGAACTAAAAGAAGACTGCACGGCTGTCTTTCTCGACGTTGCCCAGGCTTTCGACAGAGTCTGGCTGGAGGGTCTAATGTTCAAAATCCGGCAGAAACTCCCACAGTACACCCACAAACTCATGGAATCTTACCTTTACAATAGGAAATTCGCTGTAAGATGTAATGGCTCCTTCTCAGCTGACTTTGAAATCGAAGCTGGTGTACCGCAAGGCAGTGTACTCGGACCATTGCTCTATCTGCTGTACACTGCAGACTTACCAACGAGTCTAGGACTTACAACGTCCACTTTTGCCGATGACACGGCAATCCTCAGCAGATCCAAATGCCCGATACAAACCTCTGCAAAATTAGAGGAACACCTCAAGGTGGTAGAGGAATGGCTAGCAACCTGGCGTATCCGGGTCAACGAGCAGAAATGCAAACATGTTACATTTACGCTTAACAGAAGAAACTGTCCAGCTATAATGCTAAACAACGTACCAATTCCTCAAGCCGTGGATGTCACTTACCTTGGTATCCACCTAGACAGAAGACTAACTTGGCGCAAGCACATCGAGGCAAAAAAGTCACTGCTTAAACTGAAAGCGAGTAGCTTACATTGGATCATCAATGCTCGGTCACCTCTACGTCTGGAGTATAAAGTGCTCCTATACAACTCCGTACTGAAACCCATCTGGACTTACGGTGCCGTACTATGGGGAAATGCAAGTACCAGCAATGTCGACATTATACAAAGGGCGCAGTCGAAGATTTTAAGATCAATCATTGGGGCTCCGTGTACATACGAAACGACAACATTGAATATGATCTAAATATACCTAGCGTAAAATCTAGGTAGTCAACAACCAAAGTATTCTGCGAAACTGGATGTACACCCTAATGTTCTTGCCAATTCCCTTACGCGAACTAATAATAGAACTCGTCTTAAAAGAAATGACAGACCAACCCAATAATAAATGATTAGGGCCGCCTGCAATATCCCCTGGATATATTTTAAGTACTAGACTAAGAAAAATATCTCAAACTTGTTGTTAGGCTCTAATTTAAGAGTAGATTCAACAAATATATATTAAACGTTAAAAAAAAAAAAAAAAGAAATATGGTCGGAGATGCTTCCTTCTGTGCGTTGCACACTTCTGACCAAAATTAATATACCCTTTTTGCAAGGGTATAAATATAACATAAAGAGCTAATTATTCCTCTTGTTTCGACAGTTTTTTTTTAACTTCATATGTGGAAACACCTTAAATCAGGACTGAATAGTATTTGTCAATATAATTCAAGACAGTTTTATTTATTTGTGCAAAAATGTTGTTAAAGAATGAAATGATTTTGAAAGTTTTCCACGAGTGTGAAAACTTAAATGATTTTGAAATGGGATTGCTAAAGGAGATGAGCGTTTCATTCGAAAACGCTAGTACGGATCTTAAGGTAAAAATCAAATATACACAATATAACCTAAGGAGAAAATAGATCGCAAGCGGCAGAAATCTGACAAATTTCGTGAGGATATTCAGAGCAGGAAGCAGATTTTACAACCTGAATTCTGTCGGAAGCTGGGACTGAAAGTTGACTGCCCAAACTACGGATACGGAAACACGAATGATGGAAATACTTCAAGGAGATTTTTTGAAAATGATGAAATGACATCTTTTATAACAGGTGTTAGTCATGAGGTTGGCTGTTATCTTAAATATTATAAATTGCAAGGAAATGGTAAATGGTGAAATGGTAATTGACGAATATACTTCAAAGACTGCTCAACTTTTGACTGAAATGTATCCGCAAAAAAAACTTACCCCAACGGTACATAGGATTTTGGCTCACGGTGAAGGATTTAATAGAATATCAGTGTTTACCAATTGGAGAGCTATCCGAAGAAGCACAGGAATGTAATATCAAGGACTACAAAAGGTTCAGATATACTAATACATTAAAAACTTCTCGTGTTAGACAAATGAAGACCTTTTTAACATGCTAACAGCCTCTTCGGACCCACTTATTGCATCAGTGAGACACGTGCGATCACGAAATGATTTGGAAAATAGCAACTATAGTCCCGAAATGTTGAGTTTATTAGATATTGATGTAAATAATGAAAAGTATTTTGAAGAAAATCAGCCATCAATAGCAAATTTACAAAATTAACCTAAAAAAAATTAAAAAATTTTTTTTTTTTCTTGTAATTATGTTAAAAAACGAATTTCGCTCCATTTTTAAAGGAAAAACATGCTTGGAAATATTTTCTGACTTTGACCTTGAATATTACAGCACCACGAACACCCAGTACTTTCGACAACCATTCATTTTGAAGCCTAAGGTATTCTTTATCATATGTTTTTTTTAAATTTTTAAAATCGCTTTATTGGTTTAGAAGCTATGATTTTTGCAATGTAAAATGCCAAAAGTCCAAACTGTGCGTCTCGCCCAAATATTTTGTTGCAGTATATTGTACTATAATCAAAGACGACGGGTCACAGCAAGTGTAAAAACAACATGGGCAAAACAAAAATCAAAAACCAACAGCATTTGCTTAAACCGGTCCATCAGGCTCGTTTTGTAAAATTCTCTACAAACGAAGAATTCTACTCCATTAGGCTTATAAATTGATCTCTCTTTTGACATTTCCTTAGAGCCTTAAGATAATCGTCATAGGCCACAAGTTTTCTGGTTGTCTTTAAAATTTGACCATCGACTAGCTCCCCCACATCCATGGTGACAACCTTTGACAAATTTGTCATAGACTGAGCCGAACGATATTTGCCCACAAATTTCGATTCCAATGATGGTGATTGTGGTGGTGTTTTTTAAGACTGTAATCGCTGTTTGGGGGGTGTGTCTTGTCGAGCCTTAACATTTGATATTACATCATATAACAATGATTAATTGCACCCATACTTCGCTTCGGCAAGTTTCTCTAGAGCCAATGGCGAATGCTTTAGCCTCAATTTTCTCAACACTTTATAATTAAAATCCTCCCTGCTTTCTCGTTTGTTTGTTGTATCATCTTTATGCGGATAATTATCCAAATTGATTAGTTTAGTGTGTATAGTCCTAATCAGTCCAGCCACCACAAAGACATCGTTGAACTCTCGAAGAGTGGCCGCATTCAATTCGCATTCAATTTGCACCTTCAGGCATTCCTTAACTTCCTTGATCTCATTGAAATTCAATATACGTAGATTGAAAACACTCATCTTTAATCTGAACAATAAATTATGTTTAGTTTTTTTTATTAACAAAAAGTTATTTTTGGTCGTTCAGCTTAAACTCAGTTTTGATTAACTTCAATAAATTCGAAATCTAGACAACTTAGCATTTATAGATAAAACGGTTTTCCACTTTGATGGCAAAAGGTGAGGAAAGAGTTACCAAAAAAGTTGCAAGGGTATACAAACTTTGACTCGTTCGAAGTTAGCCCCGGCCTTTTAGTTTTTATTTATTTATTTTTTTTATTTATTTATTAACGTCAACTAACACAGCAGTCGACGAAAAAGCTTAATTTAAAAGACATAATAATTAATTGAAGAATGTAGCTTAGCTTTATGCACAACTAAACATCCCAGACCCGGCGGAGGTGTTTTATTTGCACAAGGTGCCAGCTATGCCCTGATTCACAGCCAATATGGTCAGGGATGAGTTGCAGCCAATCCGAGTCCAGAATATTTTCAGTGGTTTCGCTGTAGATGATTAAAAAGTAAGCGCGAAGAGAAGTGTCAGAAAGATGAGTAGAAATAAGGTGAGAAAGGTTGTAACAGATTGGCAAAGAACACGAAAAGGTTCGTGAAGAGAGTAGTTAGTCAGACTTCTACTAAGGTGAATAGGATAAAAGTTTCTGTTCAGACGTGAGGGAACACAAAAATAGAGCGTGTCTAGTAAATTAGTAGAAATGACTTCACCGTTGACTAGTTTATGGAGAAAGAGAATGCCAACTACGAGCCTACGGTTGTAAAGTGAAGGAAAATTAATAAGAAGAAGTCTGTCAGAGTAAGAAGGTAGGTAAGACCGCATAACGCGAAATTAAGGAATTGCTTCTGTACCGATTCAATACTACGCTGGTGAACATCATATTGAGGGTTCCACACTGGCGAGCAATATTCTACAGTAGGGCGAACTAACGAAATGTATAAAACCTTTGTTACATAGGGATCATGAAGTTCAACGTTTAATGAAACCAAGAAGACTGCGTGCTCTATGGACAATTGAAGACCAAGGTCTTTGAATGATGGTACGCAATCTAACAGAACAGACTTAAAAGAGTAATGAGCTAGGAACGGAGACAAACGACTGAAAGTCATAAAAGAGCACTTAGAGGCATTAAGGTGTAATTTATTAACGTGGCACCAATCACAGAACGCATCGAGATCTGATTACAAGTACTGTTGGAATGAAGGATCACTATATGAATAACAAATCTTAACGTCATCCGCAAACATGAGCACGCGTGAATGAACCAAGGCCAAAGGCAAATCATTTATAAACCAGGTAAATAACAGTGGGCCCAGATGATTGCCTTGGGGTACACCTGACGTAACTCGAACAGTTTTAGATATCGAGGAACGAAAAGACACCTTTTGAGTTCTGCCAATAAGATACGACTTTAACCAAGCTAATGGTTTCGGGGAAAAACCCATGATGTTAAGTTTCGTGAGAAGCATAGAATGATCAACCGTATCGAAAGCCTTACTAAAGTCAGTATAAATAACATCAGTTTGACACTTTTTACGGAACTCATGGTGTACAAGGGTAGTCAATTCTTAAAGGGTGGTAAGCGACGAACGACCTTTCATGAAGCCATGCTGACAAGGAGAAATAGTGGATCTGGAGAGGTGTTGAAAGGAAGACGTAATAATTTTCTCAAACAGCTTAGGTATTGCCGAAAGATTGGCAATGCCACGTAGTTAGAAATATCCGATTTGATACCCTTTTTAAGAAGCGGAATAATATAAAACCCCCTTCCAAATATCAAAAAAGCTACAAGTTTCACTCGATATAAAGAATAACCGATATAAAGGCTTAGATAGGGAAATCGAATACATTTTAGGGATGCAACTAGGTATATTATCAACAACATAGAGATAATAAAGTCTTCAGTAATCCTAGGAGAAAACGTACAATTTAAATGTGGGATTGAGAAGGGATAGGGTGTGGGATCCGAAAGAGTAGTAGAATTAGTCGAGTGAAAGAATTTAACAAACAGATCTGCAACATCTGAATCATTATTAAGTCTGGTCATTAAGTCTGAAGGTGGAAGGTAGTAAATTAGAGCGTCTTTTGGAATTAACAAAGTTGTAAAATCGTTTGGGGTTCTTATAAAATTCAACCTTAAAGCGAACGATATAATTATTGTAGCATTGAGTATTTAAAAGACAAAATTGAAATTTGGCTACACAATAATTTGCATAGTCAAGTCGCGAACCGGTTTTTTTAAATCTTTTAAAATATCTCGATTTATTGTTACGGAGATTAAAGAGCCTACGTGTGAACCAGACTTGCGCTCTGGAGACGGTAGAGACATTCACATAAGGAACGCATTTATCAATTAGAGAATTAAGAGCAGAGTAGAAAAAATTCACTGCACAATCGATATCACAAATATTACTATATCACTCAAATAGAAATGACCAATCAAAAGAGAAAATAAGGCTGTTAAGAAGATTAAAATTTGGTTTACGAAAACATCTTCGACGAGAATTTGAGATGTAATTAATTGAATTAGAAACATAATTGTAAGAAATAGTAATGGGTAGGGTGATAAGGATCTTCAGGCTTCACTAAGGGCTGTGTTTGTGATACAGCACTAACAGTGGGATCTCGTGTTAGACAAAATGAAGACCTTTGTAACATGCTAACAGCCTCTTCGGACCCACTTATTGCATCACTGAGACACGTGCGATCACGAAATGATTTGGAAAATAGCAACTATAGTCCCGAAATGTTGAGTTTATTAGATATTGATGTAAATAATGAAAATTATTTTGAAGAAAATCAGCCATCAATAGCAAACTTACAATGATGCCAAAAGGCCACACCGTGCGTCTCGCCCAAATATTTTGTTATAGTATATTGTACTATAATCAAAGACGACGGGTCACAGCAAGTGTAAAAACAACATGGGCAAAACAAAAATCAAAAACCAACAGCATTTGCTTAAACCGGTCCATCAGGCTCGTTTTGTAAACGAAGAATTCTACTCCATTAGGCTTATAAATTGATCTCTCTTTTGACATTTCCTTAGAGCCTTAAGATAATCGTCATAGGCCACAAGTTTTCTGGTTGTCTTTAAAATTTGACCATCGACTAGCTCCCCCACATCCATGGTGACAACCTTTGACAAATTTGTCATAGACTGAGCCGAACGATATTTGCCCACAAATTTCGATTCCAATGATGGTGATTGTGGTGGTGATTTTAAAGACTGTAATCGCTGTTTGGGGGGTGTGTCTTGTCGAGCCTTAACATTTGATATTACATCATATAACAATGATTAATTGCACCCATACTTCGCTTCGGCAAGTTTCTCTAGAGCCAATGGCGAATGCTTTAGCCTCAATTTTCTCAACACTTTATAATTAAAATCCTCCCTGCTTTCTCGTTTGTTTGTTGTATCATCTTTATGCGGATAATTATCCAAATTGATTAGTTTAGTGTGTATAGTCCTAATCAGTCCAGCCACCACAAAGACATCGTTGAACTCTCGAAGAGTGGCCGCATTCAATTCGCATTCAATTTGCACCTTCAGGATTCCTTAACTTCCTTGATCTCATTGAAATTCAATATACGTAGATTGAAAACACTCATCTTTAATCTGAACAAAAAATTATGTTTAGTTTTTTTTATTAACAAAAAGTTATTTTTGGTCGTTCAGCTTAAACTCAGTTTTGATTAACTTCAATAAATTCGAAATCTAGACAAATTAGCATTTTTAGATAAACGGTTTTACACTTTGATGGCAAAAGGTGAGGAAAGAGTTACCAAAAAAGTTGCAAGGGTATACAAACTTTAACTCGTTCGAAGTTAGCCCCGGCCTTTTAGTTTTTATTTATTCATTTATTTTTTTTTTTATTTATTTATTTATTTTTTTACGTCAACTAACACAGCAGTCGACGAAAAAGCTTAATTTAAAAGACAGATAATAATTAATTGAAGAATGAAGCTAAGCTTTATGCACAACTAAACATCCCAGACCCGGTGGAGGTGTTTTATTTGCACAAGGTGCCAGCTATGCCCTGATTCACAGCCAATATGGTCAGGGATGAGTTGCAGCCAATCCGAGTCCAGAATATTTTCAGTGGTTTCGCTGTAGATGATTAAAAAGTAAGCGCGAAGAGAAGTGTCAGAAAGATGAGTAGAAATAAGGTGAGAAAGGTTGTAACAGATTGGCAAAGAACACGAAAAGGTTCGTGAAGAGAGTAGTTAGTCAGACTTCTACTAAGGTGAATAGGATAAAAGTTTCTGTTCAGACGTGAGGGAACACAAAAATAGAGCGTGTCTAGTAAATTAGTAGAAATGACTTCACCGTTGACTAGTTTATGGAGAAAGAGAATGCCAACTACGAGCCTACGGTTGTAAAGTGAAGGAAGATTAATAAGAAGAAGTCTGTCAGAGTAAGAACGTAGGTAAGACCGCGTAACGCGAAATTAAGGAATTGCTTCTGTACCGATTCAATACTACGCTGGTGAACATCATATTGAGGGTTCCACACTGGCGAGCAATATTCTACAGTAGGGCGAACTAACGAAATGTATAAAACCTTTGTTACATAGGGATCATGAAGTTCAACGTTTAATGAAACCAAGAAGACTGCGTGCTCTATGGACAATTGAAGACCAAGGTCTTTGAATGATGGTACGCAATCTAACAGAACAGACTTAAAAGAGTAATGAGCTAGGAACGGAGACAAACGACTGAAAGTCATAAAAGAGCACTTAGAGGCATTAAGGTGTAATTTATTAACGTGGCACCAATCACAGAACGCATCGAGATCTGATTACAAGTACTGTTGGAATGAAGGATCACTATATGAATAACAAATCTTAACGTCATCCGCAAACATGAGCACGCGTGAATGAACCAAGGCCAAAGGCAAATGATTTATAAACAAGGTAAATAACAGTGGGCCCAGATGACTGCCTTGGGGTACACCTGACGTAACTCGAACAGTTTTAGATATCGAGGAACGAAAAGACACCTTTTGAGTTCTGCCAATAAGATACGACTTTAACCAAGCTAATGGTTTCGGGGAAAAACCCATGATGTTAAGTTTCGTGAGAAGCATAGAATGATCAACCGTATCGAAAGCCTTACTAAAGTCAGTATAAATAACATCAGTTTGACACTTTTTACGGAACCCATGGTGTACAAGGGTAGTCAATTCTTAAAGGTTGGTAAGCGACGAACGACCTTTCATGAAGCCATGCTGACAAGGAGAATTAGTGGATCTGGAGAGGTGTTGAAAGGAAGACGTAATAATTTTCTCAAACAGCTTAGGTATTGCCGAATTATTGGCAATGTCACGTAGTTAGAAATATCCGATTTGATACCCTTTTTAAGAAGCGGAATAATATAAAACCCCCTTCCAAATATCAAAAAAGCTACAAGTTTCACTCGATATAAAGAATAACCGATATAAAGGCTTAGATAGGGAAATCGAATACATTTTAGGGATGCAACTAGGTATATTATCAACAACATAGAGATAATAAAGTCTTCAGTAATCCTAGGAGAAAACGTACAATTTAAATGTGGGATTGAGAAGGGATAGGGTGTGGGATCCGAAAGAGTAGTAGAATTAGTCGAGTGAAAGAATTTAACAAACAGATCTGCAACATCTGAATCATTATTAAGTCTGGTCATTAAGTCTGAAGGTGGAAGGTAGTAAATTAGAGCGTCTTTTGGAATTAACAAAGTTGTAAAATCGTTTGGGGTTCTTATAAAATTCAACCTTACAGCGAACGATATAATTATTGTAGCATTGAGTATTTAAAAGACAAAATTGAAATTTGGCTACACAATAATTTGCATAGTCAAGTCGCGAACCAGTTTTTTTAAATCTTTTAAAATATCTCGATTTATTGTTACGGAGATTAAAGAGCCTACGTGTGAACCAGACTTGCGCTCTGGAGACGGTAGAGACATTCACATAAGGAACGCATTTATCAATTAGAGAATTAAGCGCAGAGTAGAAAAAATTTACTGCACAATCCATATCACAAATATTACTATATCACTCAAATAGAAATGACCAATCAAAAGAGAAATTAAGGCTGTTAAGAAGATTAAAACTTGGTTTACGAAAACATCTACGACGAGAATTTGAGATGTAATTAATTAAATTAGAAACAGAATTGTAAGAAATAGTAACTTCAATGGTGTAATAAAACCTGACACATGACGACAAAATCTCAAAAAAAAAATTGGGACATCCCGCCTTCTATATGTACTAGCTAAAGAGAACTCGACATATAGATCAATAAAATAAAGGAGCAGTCTATCACTCCTGTTTTGCACCCTGTAACTGTCGACATAGGTCAGCAAAACACAAAGGCTAGTAACACTGCGATCCTTTTGCTCAATAAGATGGAGGCAGAACGGATAAACATACTGCCTGTGGGGGGGTTCTTTGTGAACGTCATAGCTAGTATTTGCACAGCGTATTTTATGTATGTCGGCTATTCAAATTAACCGAATCCCTTGCATTGGTTTTTATTAGAGAAGAATACTAAAGAGTTTCGGACATCACTTCTTGCAGGCGTTATAGATGATAATTGCGCTCCGCGTCTGTACCCACCCTACCATGAGCCTGCCAGCGAAAGTTATCGCAGACTCCCAAAACGAAAACTAGGACTTCTTCTTCTACATCAGGGAACTAAAGAAATTAATAATTCATAATGAACTCAATATTTATTCAAACATTTCAAAATAATTAGCATCATCGTGCGATAGGTTCGATCAATTTGATCTACAAAAATTCTTCATTTTCAAAACATGTTTAGCTAAGTAGCTGAATCTCGGTACAAATCCGATTATAAAGGTTGCAAATGTGGCATGTTGTTTCTTATTACTAATAATTACTTTACTATTTAATATTCATGATTTCCTAACTTTACTGTAATTAAACTTTTCACATTAGTTAAAAAAAATAAAAGAGAAAAAAAATATACATTTATGTGGCGTGATTACGCTAATATCCTCACAAAATTCATTCTCTAAAAATATTTTGCATTATATATGTCGATTGACAAAGTATTAAATGCTAATGCTCATCCAAACAAATTCCTTTCATCAGATAAATTTTATAAAAATATGGGGAAAATTGGTTTTTGATAAACTTACAGCTTGTTAATTTTTCCCACGCAGAAAGATCTTTCGTTGTGTTGTTGTCGCTGTTGAAAATAGGAAGGTTTACATATTCCAAATAGAGCTAAAGCATCATACATTGTGAATTTACATGCATACTCAACTCTGAAAAATTAAAATTATTAACGAAAATATATACTGGCATTGAATTCCATTTCCTTTAAAATTGAACCATTTAGCCAACAAACAAAAAAAAAGGAAATTCAATGTAAACTTAACTTCAAACCGGAGGGCCGGGGCTAACTTCGACCGCGTCAAAGTTTGTATACACTTGCAAGTTTGTTAGTAACTCTTTTATCTAAACTAACTGTTTTCTCTAAAAAGGAAATCTTAGCATAGGATACAACGAACTTTCTGATGAAAGTCACTGTTTTCCACCGATCCTTCCTATGGGAGCTATATGATATAGTTACCTGATCTTTACCAAATTCGGCACAGTCATTAACAGATATATTAAACTGACAAATGTTAAATTCTAAAGCAATCGCATCAAAAGTAACGAAGTTATTGACAAAAGTCACTGTTTTTGACCGATCGTTCCTATGGGAGCTATATGAGATCGTCACCCAATCTTGATCAAATTTGGCACAGTGCTTAATAGTTACAATAAACTTACTTATATTAAATTTAACGACAATAACTTAAAAAGTAACGAAGTTATTGAGAAAAGTCACTGTTCGTGACTTTGCCGTTTGTATGGGAGCTATATGATATAGTGGTCCGATCCGACTGAATCCGAGACATACAAACCCTGCAGTATATACAAGCCAGCTCTGTAGCTCTTACGGTCTAGGAGGAGTTCGCATCGATCCAGACGGACGGCCAGACGGACGGACGGACGGACGGACGGACATGGTTATTTGAACTCGTCTCGTCGTGCTGATCAAGAATAAATATACTTTATATGGTCGGAGATGCTTCCTTCTAAGCGTTGCACACTTCTGACCAAAATTAATATACCCTTTTTGCAAGGGTATAATAATTCTGAACTACTGAGGAGCCTTATGTTGACTCATTTCACTTAAATCTGATTATTTCGTCCGTATCGAAGACGAATAAAAAATCTCCTTCGCAAATTAAACGCCTTGGTTATGCTTGAAAATAATTCCAAAATTCTCTTCTCATCTCCATGACATGTTGAGTGAGGTTAGGTTTTGTTCGTAGAAAGGTTAGATTTAATACTTCCTTCTACTGTTCATCTTTGCTGCTTTAGGTTAGGTTACAATTGGGAAAAAGGTTAGGTTTTCGTACATACTTCTATTTTTAGAATCCTACACGTGTTCTGCTGGTATGCTCTGGATTACATGTGACGCAGGATAAGCGAAAATGCGATGTTGACAATTATACATGTCCCAACATTCGAAATTTCACTTTGCTCCGCTAACGCCGTATCTATAATAACACTGTATAAGACACAAAACTATTTTGGTAATTTTCTTTTATTTACCCTTAATACAATCCGAGGCAAAAGTTAAATATATTTAACTCTCGGATTTCCACAATTGATCGTCGGTTCAAGCCATTGACTGACGCAAACAGTTCACTCACAAAATTTTGAGACTGCTGGGGGCAAGTCTGCCAAAGACAAGGCGAATCTTTTAGAAAAATTGCCAATACTTGATGGAAACTATTTCCGATGCTGTTAAAGAGAAAATGCATAAGTTAAATGTACAATAATTCAAGAATTATTGTTATGAAATTAACTTACATCAATCTCTAGAACACACACACACGCATATAATTTTTATTTTCGCACACGCGTAGGGGTTATGATGCACTCCCCTATTGGGTTATTTAACTCTTTGGACAAATACGTCCGATCAGTTGGAATTCACGTGGAGGAAAGAAAGAACACTTTTCCAAAAACCACGCTGTCCAATAAGTGTCTTTGTCCTTATTTTTCGTATGGTTTTATCCAAACTCCATTTGTAGAAAAATAATGTAAAGCAATGCAAAACAAACCGATCAGCTGTGTGGCGTTGCCACTTAGTCATTCTTTTTTCAGCTGGTTCCGAAATTTCGATTCTCACCACTTTAGCAAATCTCGATAACACCAACAAAAATACTAAATAATCGAAATCAATTGAATTTTAAAATAACTGAAATTCCTGTACATTACACCACTGTTTAATTCGTAGTTTATTCAACGTCACGAATTCAACAGAGATGTGAAAGTCTGTGAATTATTGACGAATATCCTTCGCATGGAAAGTTCCTACTAATTTCCCTTGTAAATCTTCTAGAATATAGTATGAATTCCCTTGTTTTTCACGAACACGAGCTTTAAGAAACGCCGGGCAAAGTTTCGCATTAATTCCTTTACTAAAATTGCTCTGAACAAAATTCCTTCTAAAAGCTTCCTGCCCAACTTTGAAACAGATAGGCCTGGTTCTTAAATTATATTGCTGGGCTTGTTGTTCATGTGCATTTTTCAAGTTCTCCCGTAACTTTGATCGTAATAATTTAAGTCGATCATCTCGATCGAGCTGTACTACTGGTTCATCTAACATTGTTAAATTCCTTAGCAGTTTATATTGACTTGCATGTGTTATCATATCTAATCCAGGGTATGGAGATATATTTAAACTTTGATGATAACTATTTCTCAAGGCACAACTTATTTCTTGGATATGGGTATCCCACTCTGTTTGATCAGATTTTAAATACGAACGAATAGCGGACACGATCGAGCGATTCACTCTCTCTGAAGCATTTGATTGAGGGGAATATGCAGCTGTATAAGTATGCTGAACTCCAAACGTAGTTAAAAATGAATTAAATTCGTTTGATTTAAACTGCACTCCATTATCACTTACTAAAATTTCTGGCACACCATAGGATACAAAAATCTGACTTTGAAGAAACTCAATAATTGGTTTTGTCGTGAAATTTTTCACTGGCCAAAGCCATTGAAATTTGGTCAAATGATCTAACACGATAAGGAAACCTATGTTTCCTTTTCTACTCCTTTGATATGGTCCTAAGAGGTCGATGTACAAACGTTGAAACGGTCGTTCAGACGCTGCCTGTTTACCCATGGGTGGTTTTAATGTCCTATTAGGAGGCTTAGTACACTTACATACCTCACAATTACGCACATATTCTCGAATCTCGGAAACCATACCTGGCCAATATAAATGTCTTTTTATTAGTTCCACGGTTTTTACCATGCCTCCATGAGCTGTAATAGTGGAATCATGCGCACGTGATATGACTTCTGCGGTCATTCTTTGCGGCACCCACAATTTTCACATTTTCTTTTCGCACTCCTCGGTACCATCATCATGTTCAGTCCTAATATACACCAAGTTATCCATTACTTTGACATCAGGGTATGACTGCACAATTTGTAGTAGTTTCTCCTTTAGTTTTTGATACTCTTCATCATTAAAACAGTCTGAAGATAAATCAATTTCTTGCCCAGATGAGTCTAATTGCGCGATATCTTTGGAGTACATACGCGACAATGCATCTGGTACTATATGTTCTCGTCCTTTCCTATGACTTATCTCAAATTTATAACCTTGCAATTGCATAGCCCATCTCGCAAGACGCCCTTTGAGATTGGACTGCTTCATCAACCAAGATAGTCTGGCATGATCTGTAACAATCTCAAAATCTTGAAGTTCTAAATAACAACGATAGCGTGTGTAGAACGCCCAAACTACGGCTAAGCATTCACGTTCCGTGACACTGTAATTTCTTTGTGCCGCGTTTAGCTTTTTGGACATATAGGCTATAGGTTTTTCTTCGCCTTCCAAATCCAATTGCACTAAAACTGCACCAACACCAACATCGCTTGCATCACATTGAAGATAAAACTTTTTACTAAAATCTGGGTTTTGCAAAACTGGAGCAGTCGTCAGTTGTCTTTTGAGCTCATCAAAAGCTTTCTGCGCACTATCTGTCCATTCAAACTTCGTTTTCTTTCCTAGCAAATCTGTAATCGGCGCTGCAATTTCTGAAAAGTTTGCGATGAATCTTCGATACCATCCTGCTAGTCCTAAGAATCCACACGTTTGCTTAAGGGACTTTGGTGTAGGCCATTGAAAAATCGATTCAATCTTGCTCGGATCGGTTGAAATTCCGCCTCTGCCAATTATGTACCCTAAATATTTAACTTTGGTCACACAAAACTGACTTTTCTTGAGATTTAACATTAGATTCGCTTTCCGAAATTGATCCGCTAATCTCGTTAATACCGATATATGTGAATCAAAATCAGCTGTTACTACACATAAATCATCAAGATATCCAAAACAACAATACTTTAAATCCGCTGGAATAACTTCGTCCATTAACCTGCACATAGTTTGCGGAGCATTGCACAATCCGAATGGCATTACACGAAATTGGTACAAAGGCCTTCCTGGAATAGTAAATGCTGTGATTCCACGAGATTCTTCTGATAACTCCACTAGCCAATACGCATCTTTAAGATCGATTTTAGTAATGATTTCGGCACGAGGAAGCCGTGCGAATATCCCATCAATACTTGGTAACGGATATGCATCCTTTGTAGTACACGCATTTATCTTTCTAGCATCTAGACATAATCTCACTTTCTCAGGTTTAACTACTAGTCTCATCGGAGAACTCCACGGACTATTTGATAACTCTATAACTCCTAACTCTATCATGCGATCAACTTCGCTATGCAATAATTTTTCCACTGCTGAGGATACGGGGTAAAACCTTTGCTTAATCGGTTTTGCCGATCCAACATCTATATGATGCTTAATCAACGTAGTTCGCCCAAGCCCTTTCTTTTCAAATGACGGAAACATTGCAATAATGGCTTGAAGTCGTCTCTTTTGACAGTCAGATAATGGGTATGCTTGTTCCTTTTTACTATCCGGATTTCTGAATTCGCTTTCGGAATCTAAAGCTGATACAAAACCTGGCGCTAATTGAAACGCTTTCCAAAAATCTATTCCCAATATCATCCTTTTCTGAATGGATGGTATGATGAATAACTTTATCGGTCTGGTTTTATTGTTATAGGTAATATCTAGCGTAATGAAACCGATGACTGGTTGACCTTGTCCATCCGCTGTTTTAACTTAGGAAGAAATACGACGAAACTTTGGATACTTTGACCAATCTTCTGAAGCCAAAGTCGAACCCACGCAACTTATGTTCGCGCCGGTATCTAAAAGACCTTGTTGACGAAAATTTAAAAACGATACTTCCGCATACAATCTTCCATCCGACTTTTCATGAATCATTGACGAAATAAGTAAACGCTTAGTTTGTCGAACTGCTTTCCAAAAAGTTCGCAATCGAATAGTAGATCTCTTTGGTCGTGACCGAGTTAAAATTGGGTTGCTTCCAAAAATTCTACTACGCACTTTGAGATAATTTCTCAAACGTTCTTGATAGGGTTTCACTGACGATATAACTTGCGTCTTATCGTAACAGTTAAAGGGTAAGTCTGGTATTTGGTTTGCTTGCTCTATTGGTTCTGAGCTAGCCGGTAAATCAGGTAATATTTCAATTAAAGATTTTTCGGGGCCATTCGAGCTTTCACAGATGGACCCTTCACTAGGTTTTCCGCTTTCTTGGCGATACAATTTTTACATTGGGGCTTATATACATTTTTCGAGCCACACCCGTAACAAAATATAGTGCGAGGCTCTAAGCAGTTGTCCCAGCCATGTCCCTCTGTATCACATTCCAACACCGAAATACTTTAACCGGAGCTTGCACTGCTTCAACATTGTACACATTTAAATCCATCTTTTCGGAGCCTTTCTGGCTCTTCTACTTCCGCAATGTTGCGTTTAGCATACTGAAAATTGGCTGAAGTTTTATTCGCTCTCTTAGAGACTACATCACCTAAAAAATTTTCTCGCATTTGCACTAGCTTTCGAAGATGAGGTATAGAGAGAATAGGGATATATAACAATTCATGACGAATGTCTGGCAATAAATTCCGTGTGAGCAACTGGATAAGTTGTTCTTCGTCTATGCTTTTCGACATACGTGCCATCTGAGTCATAATATTATCGTAAAAGTTTTCAAAGGTTTCTCCTACCTTTTGTTTACGCCCACGAATATCTTCTAGTATATCTACATCACTTCTGTAATCTTTATATTGATATTTCATGGCTGCACAAAATTCTGACCACTCTAAGTTGACTACATCTCTACGGTATCTCCAATACCACTCTTTAGCTTTGCCTACTAAAAGAATATGCAAATTTTTGCTTACTGCATCAAAATCTTGGTCTAAGCAATCCTCAGTTAACGTTTTGATACGATAAAGAAACTCTTCGACCGTAACTTCTTTTGACGAACCGTCAAATTTTACATTCCAACTATGAATTAGCTGTGTAATTTTATCTGGGTTATGACCTGTTCTGCTTGGTCTGACTGAAGATGAACTCCTAGGAATACTTTGGTTTTGCGCTGACGCATTTACATGTTGCTCTGTAATTCCCATTTGTCCTATTCTTCGGTCTATTATGGACTCTACTTGATTGCAAATTCTGTCATAATAAATTTCTACCGATGCTCGCGCTGGTCTTCTACAAGCGTCTAAGCTTCTACGAGGTATATTAGACCCATTTCCTGGAGGTCTTCCTCGTTGTTTTCTTATCGTTGTGGGTCGGTATCCTGCAGACATCTCTATATTTGCAGTTGCTTGATTAGCTTGTTCACCCCCACTAAAATTTCTACGAGAGCGTGTATTTGGGCCTTTCGGCACCGCTCCTGTTGTGATTGCACCTATGTTTACAGGACGTTCGAATTCTATCTCTGCAAATGGCACGTTTTGCACTTCTAAATCTGCTCTACGTATCGACGCATTACAAACTTGACATACATTAAACTGATCAATCCATTCTGACATACAATTTTTATGAAATAGATGCTGGCATGAAGTTTTCACCACCAACTCTTGCGTGGCCCATACTGCTTTCTGACAAATTGATCATAACGCATCTGAGATCTCATGAGCTAAGTTTTCTTCACTCCTAGTGAGAACCATTTTGACAAATATCTGATTAATTTTAATATTTTAATAATATATCGTGATTAAATTTTAATTGGTATTTTATCTTAAATCATATCGTTCCCTTAATGTGAATTTAAAGTCACTATCTTATTTTTCTAATAATGAGTCCTATATACTCTAATATATCCCAAAACAAATTTACGAAAATGAAAGAAAAAGATTAAAGAATACACTGGGTTGCTACTGGCAAATAATTTTAGATGCATCACTTTTTTAACTGGTCAGGATTTAGCTTAGCCAAAAACCTGAATTTCCAAGCATAGTTTATGACTGCACTATTTAAGTTATAAGATTCCATTTGCACCTGGTGCTTTCGAAAGAGAGAAAAAAAAAATTGTTTGTTTATTTTTTCCCTTTTATGCAATGCCAATATGAATTCAACCCTGAATTGATTGGTCTTTATAGCTGCTTCGCTATTATAAAGAATTCCAAAAATCCAATCCGTTGATCGAATCTTTTAGCAAATACATAACAGAAAAGGAGAAAAGAGAAAAAAATAGAAAGGAACAAAAAGATCCTCCAAACTATTGGTTTAGCGCTCTAGTGGTCGTAGACGTAAACACACAACGTTACGAATTCCAAGCTAGAGTTAAATCGCCAATACCAGTATTAGAGTAACAGAAATTATGCGAAAAGACGAAGTTTACTTAGCCAATCCTACTACTAGAGGTCGCTGTGGCAGAATTACTACCATACGATTTCCATTTAGTTGCATAGAGACCGCCTCCATAACATTCAAACTTTACACAAAAATAAAATGAAAAGAGATTACCATCTGCGTCCTAAGGAGTGTTTTAGTGGTCGCTATTGTAGTCTGGCTACAAGACGAATTCCAAGCTAAATATCCCTCAGTCGGTAGAGAGCAAAACAAAAAAAAAAAAGGAAAAAAAGAAAATCAATGAGACATTCGGTCTTTTCTGACGAAGGTTCAAGATGGTCTGATGTTATTTGACCCACTTTATGCAAAGTCAACCTCTCGTCCATGGGACCAACTCTTGCCCTAAAGAGTAAGACCACGTTTTTTTTAGCCTCACCATTCTAGGACCTTTCGCTACGGCCCCACCTTGGGCGCCAAATATGTCATAAAACCTGACACATGACGACAAAATCTCAAAAAAAAAAATTGGGACATCCCGCCTTCTATATGTATTAGCTAAAGAGAACTACACATATAGATCAATAAAATAAAGGAGCAGTCTAACACTCCTGTTTTGCACCCTGTAACTATCGACATAGGTCAGCAAAACACAAAGGCTAGTGACACTGCGATCCTTTTGCTCAATAAGATGAAGGCAGAACGGATAAACATACTGCCGCTGTTCCACCAGGACTTCACCTCGATTTCGAACTAGAGTTACCCGAAACACTTCGATTATATTGAGAACGCGTGTGATAGACTTTAGAAAAGATGTTAAGTATACATATGACTGCTCAATGGGATTCATAAGCAACTAGCAAAAACAGCCTGTGGGGGGGTTCTTTGTGAACGTCATAGCTCAGCGTATTTTATGAATGTCGGCTATTCATATTAACCGAATCCCTTGCCTGGGTTTTTATTAGAGAAGAATACAAAAGAGTTTCGGACATCACTTCTTGCAGGTGCTATAGATGATAATTGCGCTCCGCGTCTGTACCCACCCTACCATGCGCCTGCCAGCGAAAGTTATCGCAGACTCCCAAAACGAAAGCTAGGACTTCTTCTTCTACATCAGGGAACTAAAGAAATTAATAATTCATAATGAACTCAATATTTATTCAAACATTTCAAAATAATTAGCATCATCGTGCGATAGGTTCGATCAATTTGATCTACAAAAATTCTTCATTTTCAAAACATGTTTAGCTAAGTAGCTGAATCTCGGTACAAATCCGATTATAAAGGTTGCAAATGTGGCATGTTGTTTCTTATTACTAATAATTACTTTACTATTTAATATTCATGATTTCCTAACTTTACTGTAATTAAACTTTTCACATTAGTTAAAAAAAAAAAAATAAAAGAGAAAAAAAAAATATACATTTATGTGGCGTGATTACGCTAATATCCTCACAAAATTCATTCTCTACAAATATTTTGCTTCATATATGTCCATTGACAAAGTATTAAATGCTAATGCTCTTCCAAACTAATTCATTTCAACAGATAAATTTTATAAAAATATATCTATTTTTATATTCATTTTTCTATTTTTCTGTCCATTCAAACTTCGTTTTCTTTCCTAGCAAATCTGTAATCGGCGCTGCAATTTCTGAAAAGTTTGCGATGAATCTTCGATACCATCCTGCTAGTCCTAAGAATCCACACGTTTGCTTAAGGGACTTTGGTGTAGGCCATTGCAAAATCGATTCAATCTTGCTCGGATCGGTTGAAATTCCGCCTCTGCCAATTATGTACCCTAAATATTTAACTTTGGTCACACAAAACTGACTTTTCTTGAGATTTAACATTAGATTCGCTTTCCGAAATTGATCCGCTAATCTCGTTAATACCGATATATGTGAATCAAAATCAGCTGTTACTACACATAAATCATCAAGATATCCAAAACAACAATACTTTAAATCCGCTGGAATAACTTCGTCCATTAACCTGCACATAGTTTGCGGAGCATTGCACAATCCGAATGGCATTACACGAAATTGGTACAAAGGCCTTCCTGGAATAGTAAATGCTGTGATTCCACGAGATTCTTCTGATAACTCCACTTGCCAATACGCATCTTTAAGATCGATTTTAGTAATGATTTCGGCACGAGGAAGCCGTGCGAATATCCCATCAATACTTGGTAACGGATATGCATCCTTTGTAGTACACGCATTTATCTTTCTAGCATCTAGACATAATCTCACTTTCTCAGGTTTAACTACTAGTCTCATCGGAGAACTCCACGGACTATTTGATAACTCTATAACTCCTAACTCTATCATGCGATCAACTTCGCTATACAATAATTTTTCCACTGCTGAGGATACGGGGTAAAACCTTTGCTTAATCGGTTTTGCCGATCCAACATCTATATGATGCTTAATCAACGTAGTTCGCCCAAGCCCTTTCTTTTCAAATGACGGAAATATTGCAATAATGGCTTGAAGTCGTCTATTTTGACAGTTAGATAATGGGTATGCTTGTTCCTTTTTACTATCCGGATTTCTGAATTCGCTTTCGGAATCTAAAGCTGATATAAAACCTGGCGCTAATTGAAACGCTTTCCAAAAATCTATTCCCAATATCATCCTTTTCTGAATGGATGGTATGATGAATAACTTTATCGGTCTGGTTTTATTGTTATAGGTAATATCTAGCGTAATGAAACCGATGACTGGTTGACCTTGTCCATCCGCTGTTTTAACTTAGGAAAAAATACGACGAAACTTTGGATACTTTGACCAATCTTCTGAAGCCAAAGTCGAACCCACGCAACTTATGTTCGCGCCGGTATCTAAAAGACCCTGTGGACGAAAATTTAAAAACGATACTTCCGCATACAATCTTCCATCCGACTTTTCATGAATCATTGACGAAATAAGTAAACGCTTAGTTTGTCGAACTGCTTTCCAAAAAGTTCGCAATCGAATAGTAGATCTCTTTGGTCGTGACCGAGTTAAAATTGGGTTGCTTCCAAAAATTCTACTACGCACTTTGAGATAATTTCTCAAACGTTCTTGATAGGGTTTCACTGACGATATAACTTGCGTCTTATCGTAACAGTTAAAGGGTAAGTCTGGTATTTGGTTTGCTTGGTTCTGAGCTAGCCGGTAAATCAGGTAATATTTCAATTAAAGATTTTTCGGGGCCATTCGAGCTTTCACAGATGGACCCTTCACTAGGTTTTCCGCTTTCTTGGCGATACAATTTTTACATTGGGGCTTATATACATTTTTCGAGCCACACCCGTAACAAAATATAGTGCGAGGCTCTAAGCAGTTGTCCCAGCCATGTCCCTCTGTATCACATTCCAACACCGAAATACTTTAACCGGAGCTTGCACTGCTTCAACATTGTACACATTTAAATCCATCTTTTCGGGGTGTTCAAACCTTTCTGGCTCTTCTACTTCCGCAAAGTTGCGTTTATTCGCTCTCTTAGAGGCTACATCACCTAATAAATTTTCTCGCGTTTGCACTAGCTTTCGAAGATGAGGTATAGAGAAAATAGGTATATACAACAATTCATGACGAATGTCTGGCAATAAATTACGTGTGAGCAACTGAATAAGTTGTTCTTCGTCTATGCTTTTCGACATACGTGACATCTGAGTCATAATATCATCGTAAAAGTTTTCAAAGGTTTCTCCTACCTTTTGTTTACGCCCACGAATATCTTCTAGTATATCTACATCACTTCTGTAATCTTTATATTGATATTTCATGGCTGCACAAAATTCTGACCACTCTAAGTTTAATACATCTCTACGGTATCTCCAATACCACTCTTTAGCTTTGCCTACTAAAAGAATATGCAAATTTTTGCATACTGCATCAAAATCTTGGTCTAAGCAATCCTCAGTTAACGTTTTGATACGATAAAGAAACTCTTCGACCGTAACTCCTTTTGACGAACCGTCAAATTTTACATTCCAACTATGAATTAGCTGTGTAATTGTATCTGGGTTATGACCTGTTCTGCTTGGTCTGACTGAAGATGAACTCCTAGGAATACTTTGGTTTTGCGCTGACGCATTTACATGTTGCTCTGTAATTCCCATTTGTCCTATTCTTCGGTCTATTATGGACTCTACTTGATTGCAAATTCTGTCATAATAAATTTCTACCGATGCTCGCGCTGGTCTTCTACAAGCGTCTAAGCTTCTACGAGGTATATTAGACCCATTTCCTGGAGGTCTTCCTCGTTGTTTTCTTATCGTTGTGGGTCGGTATCCTGCAGACATCTCTATATTTGCAGTTGCTTGATTAGCTTGTTCACCCCCACTAAAATTTCTACGAGAGCGTGTATTTGGGCCTTTCGGCACCGCTCCTGTTGTGATTGCACCTATGTTTACAGGACGTTCGAATTCTATCTCTGCAAATGGCACGTTTTGCACTTCTAAATCTGCTCTACGTATCGACGCATTACAAACTTGACATACATTAAACTGATCAATCCATTCTGACATACAATTTTTATGAAATAGATGCTGGCATGAAGTTTTCACCACCAACTCTTGCGTGGCCCATACTGCTTTCTGACAAATTGAGCATAACGCATCTGAGATCTCATGAGCTAAGTTTTCTTCACTCCTAGTGAGAACCATTTTGACAAATATCTGATTAATTTTAATATTTTAATAATATATCGTGATTAAATTTTAATTGGTATTTTATCTTAAATCATATCGTTCCCTTAATGTGAATTTGAAGTCACTATCTTATTTTTCTAATAATGAGTCCTATATACTCTAATATATCCCAAAACAAATTTACGAAAATGAAAGAAAAAGATTAAAGATTAAATGAATTTCCAAGCATAGTTTATGACTGCACTATTTAAGTTATAAGATTCCATTTGCACCTGGTGCTTTCGAAAGAGAGAAAAAAAAAAATTGTTTGTTTATTTTTTCCCTTTTATGCAATGCCAATATGAATTCAACCCTGAATTGATTGGTCTTTATAGCTGCTTCGCTATTATAAAGAATTCCAAAAATCCAATCCGTTGATCGAATCTTTTAGCAAATACATAACAGAAAAGGAGAAAAGAGAAAAAAATAGAAAGGAACAAAAAGATCCTCCAAACTATTGGTTTAGCGCTCTAGTGGTCGTAGACGTAAACACACAACGTTACGAATTCCAAGCTAGAGTTAAATCGCCAATACCAGTATTAGAGTAACAGAAATTATGCGAAAAGACGAAGTTTACTTAGCCAATCCTACTACTAGAGGTCGCTGTGGCAGAATTACTACCATACGATTTCCATTTAGTTGCATAGAGACCGCCTCCATAACATTCAAACTTTACACAAAAATAAAATGAAAAGAGATTACCATCTGCGTCCTAAGGAGTGTTTTAGTGGTCGCTATTGTAGTCTGGCTACAAGACGAATTCCAAGCTAAATATCCCTCAGTCGGTAGAGAGCAAAACAAAAAAAAAAAAGGAAAAAAAGAAAATCAATGAGACATTCGGTCTTTTCTGACGAAGGTTCAAGATGGTCTGATGTTATTTGACCCACTTTATGCAAAGTCAACCTCTCGTCCATGGGACCAACTCTTGCCCTAAAGAGTAAGACCACGTTTTTTTTAGCCTCACCATTCTAGGACCTTTCGCTACGGCCCCACCTTGGGCGCCAAATATGTCATAAAACCTGACACATGACGACAAAATCTCAAAAAAAAAAAATTGAGACATCCCGCCTTCTATATGTATTAGCTAAAGAGAACTACACATATAGATCAATAAAATAAAGGAGCAGTCTAACACTCCTGTTTTGCACCCTGTAACTGTCGACATAGGTCAGCAAAACACAAAGGCTAGTGACACTGCGATCCTTTTGCTCAATAAGATGAAGGCAGAACGGATAAACATACTGCCGCTGTTCCACCAGGACTTCACCTCGATTTCGAACTAGAGTTACCCGAAACACTTCGATTATATTGAGAACGCGTGTGATAGACATTAGAAAAGATGTTAAGTATACATATGACTGCTCAATGGGATTCATAAACAACTAGCAAAAACAGCCTGTGGGGGGGTTCTTTGTGAACGTCATAGCTCAGCGTATTTTATGTATGTCGGCTATTCATATTAACCGAATCCCTTGCCTGGGTTTTTATTAGAGAAGAATACAAAAGAGTTTCGGACATCACTTCTTGCAGGTGCTATAGATGATAATTGCGCTCCGCGTCTGTACCCACCCTACCATGAGCCTGCCAGCGAAAGTTATCGCAGACTCCCAAAACGAAAGCTAGGACTTCTTCTTCTACATCAGGGAACTAAAGAAATTAATAATTCATAATGAACTCAATATTTATTCAAACATTTCAAAATAATTAGCATCATCGTGCGATAGGTTCGATCAATTTGATCTACAAAAATTCTTCATTTTCAAAACATGTTTAGCTAAGTAGCTGAATCTCGGTACAAATCCGATTATAAAGGTTGCAAATGTGGCATGTTGTTCCTTATTACTAATAATTACTTTACTATTTAATATTCATGATTTCCTAACTTTACTGTAATTAAACTTTTCACATTAGTTAAAAAAAAAAATAAAAGAGAAAAAAAAATATACATTTATGTGGCGTGATTACGCTAATATCCTCACAAAATTCATTCTCTACAAATATTTTGCTTTATATATGTCCATTGACAAAGTATTAAATGCTAATGCTCTTCCAAACTAATTCATTTCAACAGATAAATTTTATAAAAATATAGGGAAAATTGGTTTTTGATTCACTTACAGCTTGTTAATTTTTCCCACGCAGAAAGATCTTTCGTTGTGTTGTTGTCGCTGTTAAAAATAGGAAGGTTTACATATTCCAAATAGAGCTAAAGCATCATACATTGTGAATTTACATGCATACTACACTCTGAAAAAATTATTAACTAACGAAAATATACACTGGCATTGAATTCCATTTCCTATAAAATTGAACCATTTAGCCAACAAACAAAAAAAAGGAAATTCAATGTAAACTTAACTTAAAATTGATTCTGAACTACTGAGGATCCTTATGTTGACTCATTTCACTTAAACCTGATTATTTCGTCCGTATCGAAGACGAATAAAAAATCTCCTTGGGCAAATTAAACGCCTTGGTTATACTTGAAAATAATTCCAAAATTCTCTTCTCATCTCCATGACATGTTGAGTGAGGTTAGGTTTTGTTCGTAGAAAGGTTAGATTTAATACTTCCTTCTACTGTTCATCTTTCCTGCTTTAGATTAGGTTTCAATTGGGCAAAAGGTTAGGTTTTCGTACATCCTTCTATTTTTAGAATCCTACACTTGTTCTGCTGGTATGGTCTGGATTACAAGTGAGGCAAGATAAACGAAAATGCGATGTTGACAATTATACATGTCCCAACATTCGAAATTTTTATTTTCGCACACGCGTAGGGGTTACGATGCACTCCCCTATTGGGTTATTTAACTCTTTGGACAAATACGTCTGATCAGTTGGAATTCACGTGGAGGAAACAAAGAACACTTTTCCAAAAACCACGCTGTCCAATAAGTGTCTTTGGCCTTATTTTTCTTATGGTTTTATCCAAACTCCATTTATAGAAAAATAATGTAAAGCAATGCAAAACAAACCGATCAGCTGTGTGGCGTTGCCAATTAGTTCATTTTTTTTTTTCAGCTGGTTCCGAAATTTCGATTCTCACCACTTTAGCAAATCTTGATAACACCAACTAAAATACTAAATAATCGAAATCAGTTGAATTTTAAAATAACTGAAATTCCTGTACATTACAATGGTAGGGTGATAAGGATCTTCAGACTTCACTAGGGGCTGTGTTTGTGATGCAACACTAACAGTGGGATCCGAGACAAAAACAAGATCAAGTATTCTTTTAGAAGAGTTAAGAAAAGAATTCAACTGATATAGCGGACATTCAAGTAGGCTATCAAGAAAAACATGTTGAGATGAAGTAATTTGAAAGATGGATTATCAACAACAAGCCAAGAAATATAAGGCAATTTAGAATCACCTAAAACTATAAGAAAATCACGATCTTTAAGACGACTAAAAATAGATCGCAAAGCATCAGCATGGTCCATGTAGATCAAGATATCAGAAGCTGGAGGAATATATGAATAAGAGATATATAAGCTAAAGTTAGAACATGTAACTTCCACGCAAATAAACTCAACACCTAAGGGGAGATCAATCAGCACAACACTTGAACACAGATTAGAGTTGACAGCAATGAGTACTCCACCGCCACGACGACCAACACGATCAAGCCTATAAGAAATAAAGCTATTAGAAAGAATTTCGTTATCCAAAACAAAGGAGTTAAGTCAAGTTTCAAAGAAAGCTAACATGTCAACCTAAGCAGAAGATAAATTAGAACGGTGAACGGGCAACGGACGGGAGCGCAAACTCGTGTACAACTAGGCCCTCTGGCCAAAAATTAGGGTTAACCATAGCTGAGAAATACTCATTTGGTACTGTAATTTTGAAAGAGGAGATTTCGCGAGGCCTAGAAAACTTAATCTTTTGAATTAAAACCTTAGCAGGGCATATATTACCAATGTAAGCTGCCACTGATGACTCAGAAGAATCTGGAGCAAGCCTAGATATAAGTAATTGTTTGCGATGAGGCACTACAGTTAGTGGCAGCTGAGGAGCATTGAGAGCCGCAAGTGATTGAGAACCAGCATGATCCTGTAATTGATCAGAATTCCCGTGAGGGATAGATTAAGGTACACCAGGGCTTTTAATGGGTACTTCAATATGAAAAGAAGAGCATAAAGAGGGACAAGAAGATGGTGTAGGCGAAAGTAAAATGGGAGATGTAATAGAGATTGCTGGCGACTGCTTATGAGGCAACTCAAGGGTACATTTCTTGGGCAATTTCTCAGAAGGTGGGACAAACTTGAATTGCGACAATAAATGTACGCTAGCGTCACACTCGTTAGACAGCTGTTTGGCCAGTTTGTTTAAAGAAAGAAACTTTAAACGAAGATCCCTGTACGTACGGCTAAAATCAAGCAGCTGGCTGGCACAAGATGGGCAAGTCCAGCGCATTAAGCCAGCTCAGGCTTAGACACAGACAAACCCGAAAATTTGTCGTAGTCAATGCCGCTGAGGCCAGCACATTTTAAGTGAATAAGGTTATCACAGAGCCAATAAGATATACTGATCATCAAAACGATCAGAATGCTTGCAAGTAGGTAGACAACAAGCCATTCAAAAGCCAAAAGAAACACAGATAAAAAAAAAAACATATTTAAAATAATATATATTAAAATTTAAATACACAGCACAAAGATAATTATCGATAAAAAATCAATAATTACAAATAAAACAAAAAGACAACTAGAGTGCACAGCACAAGAAAGAGTACAAGATCAGTTATAAGCTGAGCTTTGAGAGGCGGCCTTACAAAAGTGATTACACGGGAGAGAAGCTGAGCACAAGCACAAAGCAGAGAGAACAACAAAAACACTAGCACTGATGGTATGATGGGGGCGATGAGGGGAGCAACTGCAGAAGCAATGACGAGAGAGAAAAATATAAAAATTAAATGCACCAAACACTAATTACGAAAAAGAAAAAACTGTCTAATTTGACAAATTATGGAAATAAAACACAGGGGTGTCAAGCAAACAACACCAGCAAAAAAAAACTAAGCAGAATTAAAAATCAAGAGAAAAACTCTTATTTTTCGATTTCTTTCGAAATAAAAACGGTTACAAGCGCTACTACATCTTTTAATGCTTTTATTACTTTTTTCTATATTCCCCCATCGTCAGACATTGTGGTCTATTTCAATCATTTAGAGGCAATTCAGTTTGTCTCTTCTTTAGTTTCTAGTCAAGACATGCTCATAGTTTTAGGTGATTTTAATTTACCTGCTTTGTCATGGTCGCTAACAGATGAATCTACCATGTTGCTGCCCTCTATGTCACATGACTTTATTGATGGCCTTCTAGGCTTATCTTTAACCCAAGTCAATCCTGTCTTAAATTCTAATGGAAAATCGTTAGATCTCATTTTTGTATTGGATTCTTCTTATTGTGATGTTTCTAGGATCGAACCTTTTGTTCTTCCCGAAGATAAATTTCATCCAACATTAAATTTAAAAATTGATCTACCCTTACTATCACCATTACTTGGTTCAAATGAGTTATCTCTAACTAGGTGCTATCGTAAGACTGACTTTGCCAGCCTTAATGACAACATTTTTACTACCGATTGGTCTTATCTGTACAATTGTAGAGATATGAATTCACTCTTTGTTGGCCAATTTCTCGGCCATATAATAAACTGCTACTCGGTTGGATTCGATGATTCAAACTTCCCTTGCCACATTCTTCCCGAAACAGATTAGACGACGTTATGTAGTTTTACATTTATTTTTGCGTCCGTCGCATTCGAGTTCTCTTGTTACAGTGATTTCATAAATTCTTATATTCTACGAGAGATAGAGTAATTCAAAGTGAAGTGTACAGGGGAACTCAAGAAGAGAGCCAAGAGTGATGCTAGATTGAAATCTCCTTGAGCTTGAGATATATAGATAGTTTAGCTATTTAACCCAATGGTTAATTTTTCGGAATAATTAAATTAATGAGTTTAAATTCAGGAGTTCTGCTCCAACATGCTCCCCCTGTTGAAAGAACCAACTTTCAAATAAATGATTCTGGAAGCGGAGCGATCTTGTGAATTGGCCTTTTGAAGATTCCTTTTGCAGTCATAAGTTCGACCACTCGAATTTTGTCATCAGGTCCGGCAATTACAGACACTACTCTTGCTAAAGGCCAATGTTGAGCCGGCAAGTCTTCGTGTACTATAAATAGTTGTCCCAAGGACACATTTGGTTTTCCGTAAATCCATTTGCTGCGTTGTTGTAAGTTATGAACATAATCCCGTGCCCACAGTGTCCAGAATTGTTGTTTCAAATAGGTCACTCGCTGCCATCTATGCAGATACCGAAGTTCCGTTCCGGGAGGGTCCGTGGAATGGTAAAGTAATGATTCTGGTACTGACGTTAATTCGGTTCCAATTAGCAAATGCCCAGGAGTGAGAGCATTGAAATCGTTGGGGTCATCTGAAGTGGGTGCTATTGGCCTTGAATTAAGGATAGCTTCCACATCCGAGAACACAGTGAGTAGTTCCTCGCCCTTCCGCGAATCCGGTAAGACGTGAAAAATGGGCCGCAAAAATCTACTCCTGTTACTAGGAATGGTCATTCAGCTCGTAGTCGATCAGCAGGTAGATTGCCCATCAGCTGAGTTATGAGGCGGGGCTTAAAGTGAAAGCAGCGGATGCAGCTTCGCACAACTTTTCTAATCAACGCTCGTGCGTTGATTACCCAAATTCGTTCTCGTAAAAGAGATAAAATAAGCTTGGGCCAGCATGAAGATTTTTGTTGTGCAAGAATTTGATGTATAGCGTGGTAAAACGATGATTTTGAGGTAGCAGGGCCTGATGCTTGGCGTTGAATGGAAAGTCTCCGTTTTCAAGACGTCCTCCGACTTTCATTACACATACTGCAGTTTGTCCAAATGTCATTGTGTGCATAAATGGTGTCAAACGCTGTAGACCCGGTATTTAAGGTTTGTTTGTTTTTTAGTAAAGATATTTCATCAGCATAACATTCTTGTTGTATTAGTGCAACAATTTTCCAAAACGATTGATACATTTCTGTCTCAGTAATGCGAATATCGGCTATTGATGATAAACTTAGAGTGCGATCAGGCTTCACTTTGTTCACGCTGCGATAGAGGTATGAAACAATTCGAACGATTCGAATATACGATGAAGAATTATTTATGATCATATTTAGAATAGATTGTGAATTAGCGTTGTCTGCTCTGCTACAAAGAAGTGCTGACTTGGTTCTTACCTCGATAGGCGGCGGAAGGGGTTCCCTAAGAATTGGCCATTCGGCCTTAGACAATTTTAAAAATGTTGGCCCTGTTATCCACATGCTTGTTTGCAGCTCTGATGTCCGACAACCACGAGAAACAATGTCTGGTGGATTCTTAGTAGAAGGGACGTGCTTCCATATTATTTCTTCCGTGTGTTGATGTAACTCTGATACTCTATTTGCTACAAAACAATTTAGTGTAGTGCATGAAGTTTCAGCCATTGCAGAACAATTTTTGAGTCGGTCCAAAAGTATACCTTGTCGATGTATAATTTTAATGTCCTTTCGAATTTGCGCCAAGTCCGACTGAGCAACAATGCTCCGCACAGTTCTAACTTAGGCAATGACTGTGTCTTGGTAGGTGCTATCTTTGATTTCGCAACGAGTAAAGTGACTTTGACTCCACTCGGGAATTCTGATCGAACATAAAGACAGCATCCGTACGCTCTTTCGGATGTGTCAGCGAATCCGTGTATTTCGCATCGATACGTTTTTGATGTGTTTACATATCGTGGTATTTGTAGATTTGATGATATCCTGTAAAAGTTCTTTCCACCTTTCCTTAATTCGACCATCGACAGGCTCATCCCAATCTAGGCCCTTGAGTGTCAAGTCTTGCATAAGAATTTTGCACCGAACAATGACCGGACTTAAAGAAAGAATTGATCGTTTGGTAAATGGTTCTTGGAGGTCACAAATGTATCGAAATGTAAAGATGTCGCTGCTGGGCATCCACGACATTCCCAGAGTTTTGGTAGTGTCTTGATCTTCCATGGCGATAAATACTTCGTCCTCTGAAGTTTTCGTAATTTCCTTGCAGTTGCTACTAAATTTTGTAAGATGCAATCCAGCTTGTGCTAAGATGTCTACTGTATCATTTTTAATGTGTTGAAGCTCGGTTACGCTATCAGCTCCGGTTAGCAAGTCATCCACATATAAGTCGTTGCGTAATGTTTTAGCTCCTATAGGATGATCATGTGAGTACAAATCGGCAATTTGTTGAAGAAGCTAAGAAGGGTGCAGCTGACATGCCATATGTCACGGTGTTGAGCTCGTAAGTTTTTAGTTCTTCTGTTTTTGTTGGTCGCCATACAATGCGCTGAAATCTCCGGTCTCTTGGAACTATGACAAATTGGCGATACATCTTGGCTATGTCGCCTGTAAGTGCATACCTGTTCAGACGAAATGATAGAAATGTTATAAATAGGTCTTGTTGAATTGTGGGGCCAATCATTAACAGCTCATTTAATGATTTTCCCGATGATGTTTTAGCCGAAGCATCAAACACAACTCTAAGTTTCGTAGTAACGCTTTGCGGACGCAACACGCAATGATGAGGTATGTAATAATGCGGTTCGTTCTGGCTTGCAACACGTTCGAGAGACATGTGGCCAAGTTTTACATACTCGTTGATGAAATCTACATATGCTTGTTTAGTTGATCGTCGCGGTCGAGACGATTTTCTAAGGATTTGAAACGCCGTACTGCGTTGTCGTAAGAGAATCCTAACTTCTCTGGGGGTTCCTTAAATGGAAGTCGAACTTGGAGTCTTCCATGAGATATTACAATTGCAATTTTACAAAAATGGCTTTCGCATTCCTATTCTTCTTTGGGTTGCCGGTTACCAACAAATACACAGTCTTCAATTTCCCAAAGTCTTTTAACTAGAAGATCAAGTGATAGGTTGACGTGTACCAATAAACATTGTTGTCGAGGCCTTTCGTGTGTGGTTTCCAAATTTCCACCAACTATCCATCCATATTCCGTGTTGATTAAATATGGCATGTTTTCGCCCAAGCCTTGCTGACCATCGAGGATTGCTGCAAACATCCCATTAGTGTTTATTAAAATGTGTATCTTGTGGGGCTCATTGAAATACGGATCGGCTAGATTGATATCCGTAGGTATAGTCCAATTTGATGTATCGATATGCTCGTGTGGTTGCTGAGCACAAATTTTCTTAATGACGGCAAAGTTGGCGGACCACTTAAATGATGAATGCCTAGAACGTATTGTGGCAAACGCAAGCCTCTTGGTAGTCTCTTCTGTAATAAAATTAAGTTCAGAACATGAATCTAAAAGTGCCCGTACAGTATGTAATTGGCCAGACTTATCCATTATGTGAATCAATGCTGTAGGAAGCATCCCCTTTTTATCAGTGTTCGTTAATAACGAAGTGCTTTGTGAGTTAGTTATTGGATTAGCAGATTGAATCGATGATGATAGGTTTTCCTCCTAGTGAACTATTGCGCTGACCGAGTTGACCTGTCTGATGACTTTCTAGGAACTGGCAGCGGCGATAAAGAATTCTGCAGAATTCCTCCCACGTTGAAAGCTTGTCGAAGCTTTGCTTTTCATCGTAGACGCCTTTGGTCTCAGCATCAACCTTCGTAAGAAGTATGTGAATCATGATGTTATTCATTATTTCCTCAGTTGATCCTAGTGTAAGAAGTGATCCGCGTATAGCGGACGCATTATCGATGAGCTTCTGCAAAAGTCTTGCTTCTGGTTGCTTGACTAATGGTAAATTGAACAGACTCGATATACAATCATGGAAGATTAGAACGTCGTTGTCGTAGCGAGCTTCTAATCCTGACCAAGCTTGACTGTAGTTTTGTTCGGTGACTTGGAACGACTGCACGACCTCAAGTGCAGGTCCCGATAAACAGTCAAGAAGATAATTGAATTTATCGATTGTTGGCATGTGGTGAACGTTGTGAATTAGATTCAGGAAAGACGATTTGAATCTCTTAAACGCTGAATATTTGCCATCGAAACTGGGTAATTTCAGTTTAGGCTATCGTTGACTGTGAACCACTGTAGGAGATATTGAAGAACTCATAAAACTCATATCCGATGTGTTTACTGGACCCGTGGAACCGACGAAAATATAACTGTTCGGGTTTCTTTTATTGTACATGAGCGAGTACAGTAATTGTTTGATTGAATACTTGCGGTTTCATTCCAATGACTTTACTGCAGTATGTGGAGAGTTTAAACGTGGTTTATGATGCCCACCTTTCTTTTTAGATGTCTCAACGGGTGTTTGATGATTGATTGCCTCTTGCAATCTATTATCGGAAACTTGTGGTGGCTTACGAAATTATGAAACGACGAGTCCAACTTAGTTGCAATTGAACAAAAACTTATTTAACAGCAAGTATAGTATCCTGTTACGGTCGCTAAAATGTTGGCCAATTTCTCGGCCATATAATAAACTGCTACTCGGTTGGATTCGATAATTCAAACTTCCCTTGCCACATTCGAGTCGCATTCGAGTTCTCTTGTTACAGTGATTTCATAAATTCTTATATGCTACGAGAGAGAGAGAGTAATTCAAAGTGAAGTGTAAAGGGAAACGCAAGAAGAGAGCCAACAGTGATGCTAGATTGAACTCTCCTTGAGCTTGCGATATATCGATATATAGTTTAGCTATTTAACCCAATGGTTAATATTTCGGAATAATTAAATTAATGAGTTTAAATTCAGGAGTTCGCCTCCAACAGTGTGCCTCTTGGTAGGCAGGAGCGGCTTAATAAACCTTCCAGGTTCTCTCGAGAGTTATCCAATTTGAAAAATGTGAAGACTCGATATTATAAGAAGTTTCAAAAAACACGTCGTTCATCACGTCGCTCGTTCATTCAAATTCATAATGCTTAATACACAATGCTATAAGAATTTTCTTTAGCGCTGTAAGCTTCAGTTTTCTTCTGACCCTAAACAATTAATTAATTCTAAACGTAAGACCTCTGTGCACCCATTTTTTTTGTCCTTTCTAAATAAAAAAGCGAGCACTGATCAGGAAATTGTTGAAAAATAAGTGTGAATGAAACGAATGTTTGATCTGCCCAGTTGCAGATGGTACAAAACCTCAATGCTCAATAGCATGTGGAGTGGAGTAGGAAAAATAAGTCTTCTCCTCTTCGAATTCCAGTAAGAAGTCATTATTATATTTCGGTCTCATGAGTTAGAAGCTCTTCATGAGCCATGTAACAGAAGCTTTTAGAACATGTTAATGAAAATACAGTGGTAGAAATTCCAATAGTCTTAAACAAATAATATAAGAAATTTTAAGATATACAAATCTAAGTTAACGATGACGTCTCCTCTAACATACTCCCCCATTGAAGGAGGAAGTGTGACTCCTTCAATTTACATAAACGTCATCTCTTAAAGGCAATGGAGCAAGTTTGCAGATTGGGCGACGAATAATTCCTTTCTTGGTGCGAACATCGGCTACTCTGACCCTTCCATCTGCACCAAGTATGGCTTCGACCACACGACCAGTAATCCAGCATTGCGGTGGAAGATTGTCTTCATGGATGAGAACAAATTGATCCCTTGCTATGTTGTTTTCGGGATGCGACCACTTAGAGCGTTCTTGTAACTGATGTACATAGTCGCGCTTCCAGAGTTCCCAGAAGCGTTGCTTGAGATAGGTCACCCTTTGCCAACGAGATAGATACGAAAGTTTTGAGTCATTTACTACCGGTTCAGGGATCGCTTGAAGTGAGCATCCGATCAATAAGTGTGCTGACGTCAGAGCCACCCCGTCGTTGGGATCATCGCTGTGAATGGATATTGGACGGGAATTCAATATCGCCTCCACTTCAATTGCAATCGATTGAAGCTCTTCATACGTCAAATGAGAAGAGGTCAAATTTTTGATGAGCAGAGTCTTCATTGACTTAACTGCGGCTTCCCACAAGCCTCCAAAATGGGGAGCACGCGGTGGAATGAAGATGAATTCGAAGCCGGCATTTCGGCTAAAGTCCTCCAGTTTTTTTGCATTGAGTTCTGAACAGAATTGCCGTTTGAAGCCTTCAAGTTGCGAACATGCTCCGACAAAGTTGGTGGCATTGTCACAATAAATCCTTTTGGGTATACCACGTCGTCCGATGAATCGCTTCAAACAGAGAATAAAATTATTAGCAGATAAGTCTGAGATTAGTTCTGTATGAATAGCTTTTGAAGAAAAGCAAACAAATATGGCCAAATATGTTTTGTAAGGAACTTTGCTTCGAATGCGGTACGACGTAAGAAATGGTCCACATAGATCCACTCCGCATATCAGAAACGGGCGTTCGGCCAGGAGACGGTCAGCTGGGAGGTTACCCATGATTTGTCGCATTAATACTGGTTTGTAATGATAGCAATGTGTGCAACTTCGAACAACCTTTCGGACCAATTCGCGAGCATTTACAATCCATACTGTTAGGCGCAGAATCGCTATCAGAACCTTAGCTCCCGCGTGAAGGTTTCTCAAGTGTAAATCTTCAATATATTTATAAGTGAAATGATGAGTCTTTGGAAGCAATAACGGCATTCTTGCGTCCAATGGTATGTCAGCCATTGCTAGACGGCCTCCAACACGGATAAGTCGAATATTTTGAGAACCTATCTGTTCATTTGAGATGAATGGATTTAATTTTTGAAGCTCCGGAAGCTTGAAACTTCGTCCTGCTTGTAAGTCCTTTAGTTCTTTAGCATACACATCACTCTGAACGGAAGAGATTATATAATTAAAAGCCAATTTAAATTCTTCTACTGAAATGCCTTTTGTAGCATTAATCGTATTATTGCGGTTGATAGGAACTCGGTTGAAAACTCGTAAAACGTATGCTAAGACTCTCACAATCATACGAAACGATGATAGTCTACTAATGATCTGCCCAACTATGCTGTTTTCTTTATAACTAGTGCTACATTTCAATACAAGGGTGTTTCGCAATTCTAATTCTTTGGGCTCGAAATCTGTCTTTCTTCCAGATTTCGGCCAATGTAATGCATCAAGTGTTAAGAACTTTGGTCCATGAAACCAAATTGTCTGCATCGAATCGCGCGCAGCACAGCCACGTGAAACAATGTCGGCTGGATTATCCTTTCCAGGCACGTGACTCCAAATAATATCCTGCGATTGAGTTTGTATGATAGATACGCGATTGGCAATAAAGCATTTTAGAGTTGATGGGTGCATTTTGATCCAATGAAGAACGACAGTTGAATCTGTCCAAAAATATGTTTTGCTGACAAGACAATTTAATAGTCTTAAGTAGATCAAAAAACTCCTTTACGCTAAGCAATAAATCTACCTTTCCGGGCTTATAAAAGAATGGGTCGGCTAATGGCCCAATTTGACACATCTAGTGGCCCAATTTGACACATCTAGTCTCTTTTCAGGCTGAGGTAGAGCTATAGATTTAGTCACGATAAACTCCATATTCCATTCATCTGGAGATATTCTTGAACGAATTTTGGTAGATACGGAATGTTTCATATGTGTACGTATTCACGTATCACCGATTCCAGCAATCTCATAATGATCGTAAGGAAACGGAAGCTGAAGACTTTTGGCTAATTCTTCAGTTATAAAGGTAAGCTCAGAGCACGAATCAAGTAATGCTCTTGCGAGCTGAAACCCACCAAGTTTGTCTTGAATAAGAACTATTGCTGTTGGAAGTAATCCCCGCCGAGCGTGGCAAGTCAACATTGATGTTGCGAATGTTTTACTGTCGTCATGTGTATTATGAATGATTTGTTGCGATTGATGATGAATAGAAGGTCCATCTAGTTGATAATTTCCCTGGACGTTTGAATCCTTATGCATGTTTGTGTGATGTAAACCTCCACAATGTCGACATCTATTCAATGAAGGGCACTTTGAGGCTGGATGACCCTTATTGAGGCAATTTAAACAAAGTGACGCTGTTTTAACAATCTTAAATCGCTCAATAAACGGTAGCGAAATAAAAACTGGACAGAATGCTAATCTATGCTCAGTTGAATGACATTGAATGCATATACTTTGGACTGCAACAAATACTTTTGAAGTACTATGAATTTTGTCTCTGACGGGTCTGTCCTCTTGTCGGTTTCGCAGATACCCTTCCAAATACTGACAGTGTCGACTGAGAATATGATAACAGTCGGCCCAGTCTGGCAATTTATCGTATTCTTGAACCCGATCGTATGCTTGTTTGGATTCAAGATCAATTTTTGACATAACAATATGAATAAGTACAGCGTTTAATACATCAGCTTCAGACCCAAGAGACAACAATGATCCGCGGAGAGCTGAAACCGTATCCAAAATTGTACGTAGGGTAACAGCGTCTGCCTTTTTCATGCTAGCAATGTTAAATAAACTTGAAATATGTTCTACGAAAATAAGAACTTTCTTGTCATATCGCTCGTTGAGGCGATCTAGGGCCTTGGGATAATTTTCGTCTGATACTTGAAATGGCGAGACTACGCTTAGAGCTTGGCCAGATAGACAACTTATTAGATAGTTAAATTTGTCCACATTGGATAATGAGTTATCTTCATGAACCATATTTATAAATGAAGTAATAGATTTTTTGAATTCCCCATATTTGCCGTCGAATTTAGGTAATTTGAGGGATGGAAGCCGATTATGATGTCCACCATGATAAGTCGATGAATTAAAGAAACTAAGTTCTTCTGGTTTTTCCTTCTTACTTGCGCCGATGCGCCGTAATATGCTCGCCTTTGTTTCTATAAAAAGATTTTCTATTTCTGCCCGATTCGCGTCTGCTGGATCTAGCTTCTCAATATTGGTTAGAACTTGTAATGCCTGTTTAAAATACGACTCAACAATTTGAGACTGACAATCTAATATAATAGGGTCATTTTCAAGATCGATTCTAGCTCTTAAACTTTGAATATTAGATTGCAGTTGATTCCGTTGTTGTCTAAGAGGTAGAAGCTGCGTTTCAACTGGTGGAGACATTTTGGGCCCTTAACGATAGAAATGTAGCAAGTTAGAAATGAATTAAACGTAAGCTAATCGAGTTCTGGTTTTAATAAAAACACTCAAATGCATTAAGTTTCACTCAAGAGCTTAATAAGTGAGCTTTAATATGTAGATCGTTTCTCTATATGACAGTTTGAGTACTTACTCCGCTGTGCTTAATACTTAGCACGTGTTAAAGCTTATGTTCAATGTAAGACGTTAGTGTTTCTTGAAGTCATTAAATGTTTATTTATTTATATATATAGGCACTAGCACATAAACCAGTGACTAAAGGTTGTCGCAACCAACACATAAATTGGGTGGACCTCGGAGTGAGATTACAAAGGTAGAGATGGGAGCCAAAGACACAGCGATGCGCACCCGATGTAGCTACAATTGGTATCTGATCTTACTAAGAATAATGCATTTCTTTTATAGTAGTAGGTCAGCAAAGTACGTTTTTATTGATTAACTAGGTCTTTATTGTTTACTGCTGACCATATCAGATCTACTTATGACTGATGAGCCATCGATATCTATAATCGGGTTACATACTTAACATTGACATACATTTCTATTATAATTGGCTTAATGTTCTCTTATTTTATATAATCTAAATACCAACATACTCCCGGCCGTTGACCGCAAAATTGCTGGGGGCTGGGCTTACTGCAGCAGGAGTCGGTATGGGATTGACGATCCTCACGGTTGTCTGCTCTGGACCATGGTGTCTTGGGGGTTGTGAGCATCTTTTTATTCCATATACCATCACAAGAACCAATGGTATTGTTAGCGCTACGTAGGAGACTATAACATGGTGAGACGGCTGGCTGGGGTCTTCTGGCAATTTCCAGTTTTGCTTAGTTTCCAGTTTTCCTTGAATGTTGCTTAGTTCGTCGTAGGTTAGCTGCATCTTTGTGAATTGTGTTGTTGTTGGCGCTACTTTTGTTGGGCCAATGCTGAAGTTGCCAAATCGGACATATGACAATTTCATTGTGTCTGTCGTCGTTATACGGTGACCTGTTATTTGTATAGCAGAACTCCTAGCTGTACACGTCGGGTCTAGAGTCAACAATCCAGTCTTCTTAATAGTGACACCTTGTATATTATCGTCACAGGTCACTGCGAGTTCAATTGGTCTAATGGTGGCAAAAATCCACTGATTTTTTTGATACATGTCGTACCACACGAATGATCTGTTTGTGTGTTGTATTTGGCAAGTTGATGATTTTGTGTTTTTGAATAGCTGGAACTCACAGTTGCTATTAGCCGAAAACGTCGTTTGTTTATCAAAACAAATATATTTCTCGTTGTTGAGCTGATGGCATTGTTCCAAATCGGCTCTTGAGAGCCCAATGTATTGATTCTGTTCCTTGTTGACAGCAATGATGGGAATTTTAATGTTCATGATTACAATCCCATGAGTTCCAATTGCTGGAATGGGCACCAGGTTATACAGTTGCACTGCCTGCGTTGCCACTAATGGAAATGGGACCTTAAATATCACATGATTGTTTGCGATTGTGCCTTGTGCCTTCATTAAGCCATATAATTGCAAGACGTCGTTATCTGGAACTGGCAAATCCAAACCAAACGGAAGATGTCTCTTCAGTTGGCTCAGATGTTCCCGAAGCTGGCCTGGTGATAGTAGTAACGGGCTTATTTTGCTATGATGGGCATCTGTAAATACTCGGGAAATTTCGGTTTGAATTCGTTGCAAATTCCCTGCAATAACTGTCATCTGAGTAGTTAACGTGATATACCATTGCAATGCCTTTACCGCATTGTCCTGGACCTTGGTCATGTCGTTCATTTGTTGTTCCATTAGTTTCATCTGATTTTCAATTGTGGCTTCATCTCGCTTAATGATATTTATCGTTGAATCAATTACAGATGTCTGATTTTGCAGCAAGTTCAATAAGTACTCTTCATTTGATTTAACTTTTCGTATGGTGCCTGACATCTCTGTTGCATACCTTGAGTCCAGCACACTAAATAAGCCGTTCGCAATGTTCCCAATTATATCTAAAGGCGATCGTCGTTGGCGTTCTATGTGAAGGAGATCATTTCCTGTCCGTAGCTCTGAGTTGACATGCTCGAAGTGCCTCTGCATTGCGGTGCATGCCTCTGGAACCTTCATTAACACGCATATTTCTCCAACCTTTACTACTCCATCTGAAAATGTCTTCAGGTCGGCCCAATATGGTTCGAGATCGTAGAATGCCACAATAGTCCAGTCAGACGTTGCCATCCTTCCTGTGCCAATACTTTCATAGTATATGCCTGGTTTGGGGTTGAATCGAGTTATATTAGTTCTTTGAGCAAATGCTATAGGCAATAACAACAGCATTAGGCAGATCGTCATTGCCAACGGTGGCAGACCGATCGATAAGCGTCTTTTTGGTTTTGGTTTTGCGTTGTCCTCGATACCAGAGTCCTTTTGGGGATTCGATTCTGTGTCATCTGCCTCGATTTTACGTTTTGTCGCTGTCTCTCTAAGCAAGGGGGCCAATTTATGGATAGCCCGCTTGTAGGTGCCTCTGGCTGTTTTAACGTCTACCACGCGGACGTATCCATCCAGGCCTGGATATAATTTAACAATTCGTCCAATTGGCCACTGCAAAATTGGCACATTATCCTCCTTTAGAATTACCATCATGCCTTCTTTGACATTATTATATGGTTTTTTCCACTTGGATGTACCCTGCAATTCTTGTAGGTACTCTTGAGACCATTGTGTCCAGAATGTATGCTTAAGCCGTTGCACTAATTCCCATTGCTCTGGAATCGATCGCTGTGTTATTGGCTCTGCATCTGGTTGGGCTACTAATGGTTCTCCAATCAATAGGTGGCCTGGGGTTAGAGCTGTTAAGTCGTTGGGATCGTCTGAGTTTGGCGTTAACGGACGAGAATTCAGCACTGCTTCAACATTGACAATGATAGTAGACAGTTGTTCGAACGTTAAGTTTGCTGTCGATACGTTTTTTAACAGTAAATGCTTAGCGGACTTTACCGCAGCTTCCCATAATCCTCCGAAATGTGGAGACCGTGGTGGTATGAACTTAAATTGCACTCCTTTTTGATTGCAAAATTCCTTGATACTACCTGCTGCCGTTTCTGAGTGTATTGTATCGGTCAGTTCCTTAAGTTGGTTGTTTGCTCCAACAAAGTTTGTTGCATTATCGCAGTATAATGTCTGGCATCTTCCTCTGCGCCCAATAAAGCGCTGAAGCGCGCCCACAAATGAGGAGGTGGACAGGTCTCCGACCAACTCCAAGTGTACTGCCTTGGTTGCAAAGCATACAAATACTGCAATGTAGGCTTTGTCGGGACGTTTTCCTCGAACCTTATGGTGGATCCAGAATGGTCCACAATAGTCTACTCCGGCATTGAGAAAGGGTCTATTCTGAGATACCCGATGCTCAGGTAAGTCGCCCATGACCTGTTTAAAGAACTGAGGCCGGTACTTGGTGCATACTACGCAGCCCTGGATCACATTCCGGACCATCGGTTTCACCTTAATGATGTGGTACTGTTGCCGAGCTATTCCGCGTAGTGCCTCATGTCCACAATGAAGATTCTCTTCATGAAGTTTCGTAGCATCATTTTTACCACCGGATCATTATACGGCAACAGATATGGATTCCTTGTTTCCGTTGATACTGGTGCTTGTTGTAGCCTAGTTGCTACTCGTATGATTGAATCTTCATCCAGTATTAGTGGCAATGTTGCCACTGTGCTTTTGCGATCTAGCGGTTGATCAGGTCGTTTCTTTAAGTGCCGTAATTCATATGCAAATCCGGTTTCTTGAATTTGCTTAATGATCACTCTCCGTGCTTGGTCCAACTCTTCCAACTCTAACTGAGCCGTTGGTTTCCTGTTCTGCTTGTGACAAAACCGTAGCACATACGCCACTATTCGCTGTAGCCGGTAAAACGAATTTCTGTGATTTACCGTATATATCCATTCACTCTTGTTGTTTGCCGTGTCAGTCACCATGCTGAATACCTTGGTTTTCTTCTCAGCGGTATCCATCGTGTGCTCTGTAGGCTTAAATGGTGCTGGCCAGCCACGTTGTGGTCCATGCAGAAATAGTGGTCCATACTAGCATAATGTATGTGTGCTAAGCTGAACTGCTGATATGCCTCGAGACAGAACATCAGCTGCGTTGAGCGCTGATGACACATGCCGCCACTGCCTTGGATGTGATACTGCGTGTATTTTGTCAACCGATTAGCCACAAACGTGTGGAAATGTAATGCCCGTGAATTAATCCAAGAGAGTACCACTGTTGAGTCTGACCAGAGAAATGATTCCACACTTTCTGATCCGAATCGGAGATCCTGTCGAACTCTATCCGTGAGTTCAGCTCCAAGTACAGCTGCACATAGTTCCAGCCGGGGCAGTGTCTGTTTTTCCAGGGGAGCCACTCTTGACTTGGCGCACAACAATTTGACCGAAATTTGGCCATTTTTATAGGTTGATCGGACATAAACTGCCGCACCATACGCTTTTTCTGATGCATCAACAAATGTATGCAATTCCTTTGTAGTGGGGACCTTGCCATCAAAAATATGCCTTGGAATTTTCATGTGGTTTAGTGCCTGTACATCCTCTCGGTAAGCTTCCCATTGCTTCTCCAAATACGGCGGTAGGTCACCATCCATCTCAATTCGTTCGGTAGCAACATGTTGAAGAAACATTTTCGCTCTTACCACTACCGGTGCGAACAGTCCTAGAGGATCAAAGATTTGACCGACTTCAGATAGCACCACTCGTCTGGTTATTCCTTTTGTATGTCTTTGAGCCTTTCCACATAATTGGTCTTCTTTGGGTGCCCATATGATTCCCAATGTTTTGACACTTGTTTGTTCCAGTGTGTCACCGAGATTGATGTCAGCAATCGTATCTTCCCTTGGAATTTCCTTTAGAAGTTGACTGCTATTTGAACACCATTTTCGTAAGTTGAAACCCTTAGGTCTCAAGATTTCTAGAAGCTCTTGTCTTATTTGCAGGGCTTCTGGTAAACTGTCTGCTCCTGTGAGACAATCATCAACATAAAAGTCATTTTTTAATGCTGATGCTCCAGACGACAATTTTTCAATGTTTTTCAGTGCCAAATATTCCAGACACTTCGTCGCTAAATATGGGGCTGACGTGTTTCCATAAGTTACCGTTTTTAAACGATAAAACTTTAGTTCTTGACTTGGATCCTCTCTCCACACAATCATCTGATTGAATTGATCGGCAGGGTTTATCCAAACTTGACGATACATTTTTTCAATGTCTGCCGTGAACACATATTTGTGTGTCCTGAACCGCAGAAGAATTGAGAAGAGTTGACTCTGTACAACTGGTCCAGGATATAAAATGTCGTTCAGTGATTTTCCTGATGACGTTTTGCATGATGCATCAAATACCACTCTTAGCTTGGTGGTGGTACTTTCTATATAAAGTAATGGTTCTTGGAAATTTGTTCTACCATTACTTGCTTCATATGTCCAAGCTGTTAATATTCTGACATAAATTTTACATACTCCTTTTTTATGTCAGGGTTCATTCGCCTCTCTAACGACATGAATCTTCTTATGGCTACTTCGAGAGATTCTCCAAGAGACGACGCCTCTTCAGCAAATGGAAGCTTTACAATTAGTCGATTGTCCGCCGCCGTGTGTAGGTTATCGAGGAAGAATTTTTCACAATACTCTTCCTCCGGACTCCTGTACTTTTTTATTGGCTCTAGTGTGTCTAGCTGCCAGAATCTTTCCAGTGATTCCTCTGGATTCGTCATGCCTACCATACATGTGATTGAAGCTGACGTTGACATATTAATTCTGCCAGCAACAATCCATCCGAACTCTGAGTTTTGTAATGTTGGACGGTTTCGATTGCCCCGTCTCCTTTCTGGTAGCAGTATAGCATAGTGATCATCAGCTCCCAACAGCATATCAATTTTTCCGGGTTTATCAAATGTTGGGTCCGCTAATTGAATGTTGTCTGGTAATGTGACTTTCTGCGTTATTTGTTCTGTGGGTTGGTCACCTATTATGTGTGGCAATACAAATGCCTCAACTAGCATTGCGAACTTGTTGTATCTTGACCTTACAACCAAGCTTACTCGCGCCTTGCTTATCTGTGGTTGACCACCCACTCCATTTATATGCACATGAGTCTCGCTAATTTTTAACGATAACTTCTTTACCAGTCTCTCTGAGACGAGATTTACTTGAGAGCCGCTATCCAGGAGTGCTCGAAATTCTCCTTTCCTTTCATTGATCCCTTTTACCACTACCTTGGCCGTTGCCAACAGGGTGTATTTTCTGCCAATTCCATACGCAGAAGCTGCAGAAGCAGATGTAGCAATTTGGTTACCTGTTTCTAAATGCAACATTGTGTTATGTTTTTTATCGCATTTAAAGCATCCCCTCCAAGAGCAATTTTTTGCCATATGGTCCGGCTTGAAGCAATTGACACACAATTTGTGTCTCTGCACCCAATTAAGCCGCTCTGCTGCGGATTTGGTTTTGAACTTTTCACATTGGAAGAGTTTGTGCTTTGTTTTTTCGCAGAAAGCACACAGGGTACTGTTTGTCCCAGATGCTGTTGCGCATGTCTTCCTTGGACTTGGTTTTTCAATGCTGCGATTTTCGTTTCTTGGTTTCCCAATCGCCTCTAATGTTAAGAAGCGCTGTTTCAAGAAGGATAGGAAGTCCTTTACTTCCTGCAGATCCCTTGTGTTGGAAAGAGATTGCTCATATAGTGCGTGGTTGAATCTATCCAATTTTCTTGTCATATGAAACATTATGACAGCATCTGACGATTCCATATTGACGCCTACATTTTTTAAGGCTTGCAATGATTCAAAAATGTTATCATGCAAATTCTTTATAGAAGCTGCGTCATTTCCCACATTTGGGTGATCAAACAGCTTTGTCAGTATGGCTGTTACTAGAACTCGTTTGTTATTAAAACGTTCCTGCAACACTGACCAAGAAGTGTTGTAATTGGCTTCTGTTAATTCCAGGTGCCGTATCAATCTCTCTGCTTCTCCAGAAAGGTTTGATTTTAAGTACCACATTTTCTCTATCGTGGATACATTTGACTCATGAACCACTTTTTTGTAGATGTCATGAAATTGTTGCCATTTCAGATAATCCCCATCAAATTTTGGAATGGGAATTTTGGGTAGTTGCAATGATTGTATCGATTGCAATACAGGTGGTGATTGTATCACTACATTTTCTGCTGGTGCCACACAGAATTGTATTTTCTGCGGCCACAAACGTAGCTACATTATATCCGGCTTCGGCTGGATTTTCAGCTAGCCGGTGAATCTCATAATGGATTTCTTCAATTTGCATCCATAATTTGTCGACTACCGATTTGTAAGTCATTTTATCTTCAGGCACAATTTGTCTTAATGTCCTGGATAATGACTCCAGCAGAGCACTTTGCTTGCGATCCAGTGGTTTGATCATGACTCGCTCTTCCTCTCGTTGGCGAGCTTGTCTCTCTAGCTTTATTTTTGCCAAATGGTCCTTCCACTCTTCCACTATATTAGATACAACCGTCTTCATTTTGCTGAAATAGTCCGTTACAAAGTAGTCATCTTCAGTTGGTACGTTATTTAATTTGTCCATCAACTCCTGATGACATTTCTCGAAGTTCTCCCACATGTATTCCAGGAGCTCAAGTTTTTCCTCGAAATAAGATGGCTTCGTTTTCCTGGCGAAAGAATCTTTTTTGGTATTCCGAATGAAGGCCTGGATTGCCTCTCCTCGTTCTGTCTGCTGTTTATAAAACTCCTCCATGTTCTTTTATATTCTTATGTAATTGCTTATCTGTACTAGTACTTGACCCGATGGGAGTTTATTTATTTTGTCAAAGACAGGGAACGCTCCGACTCGTTCCTAAAATTGGTCAAGTGTAGCACAAATAAGAATAAGAAAAAATTCGAAGTCGCCTTTTGATTAGTGTTTTAACAATAGTTTATTTTTATTTCCAATATACCTATTCTTTTACACTGATAACTGCCACGACAGTGAAACCAATTTTTTGAGTTTCTTTTCTTTGTTTCAAAGATTGCTGATCAATGCCAAAATCTATACTCGTGTGTACTACCTGGGTTACTGACCGAGTTAACTAGGTCAGATATTGCTGACGCCAGGGAATGCAACAGAGTTGAGTTGATCAAACTTTATTTTATATAAAATAACTTTTTAAGCCAAACTTTATTTTACATAAAATAACTTTTTATGATTTGGTCGCCTCGTTGACACAAATCGTTGTTAAATGTTTTTTATAAAGTGATCGCCTAGTTGATCAATTTTTATTCAATAGGTATGCACTGCTACCCCGTTGCGGAAAACCAACTCCTAGTTTTCCAATAAATCTTTTTTATTCGCCAAGGTGGCTACGCAATGATTGCCAAGTTAATCAATTGCGATGTTTTTAGTCGGGACCCCAGATTGATGTGAGATGTTCATCAATTTGTGCCCTCGCTTAGGATTGTCGTGTCCAAAGCGTGCAAAGAAACTAGTCGCCTAGTTGACCAGTTTCCTTTTTGTTGAGAGATTGGTCGCCTGAGTTGACCAAATGTTCTCGATTGATGACGGTTTCACCAAGTCTGTTATTCTGTTAACTTGGAGCCGCCAATGTCGGGGTCACCAAAATGTTCAATGAAAGACGTTAGTGTTTCTTGAAGTTATTAAATGTTTATTTATTTATATATATATATAGGCACTTGCACATAAACCAGTGACTAAAGGTTGTCGCAACCAACACATAAATTGGGTGGACCTCGGAGTGAGATTACAAAGGTAGAGATGGGGGCCAAAGGTATCTGATCTTACTAAGAATAATGCATTTCTTTTATAGTACAAAATAGCGAGCTCACCAGTGCATAGTTCGACATCGTGTTAGGTCAGCAAAGTACGTTTTTATTGATTAACTGGGTCTTTATTGTTTACTGCTGACCATATCAGATCTACTTATGACTGATGAGCCATCGATATCTATAATCGGGTTACATACTTAACATTGACATACATTTCTATTATAATTGGCTTAATGTTCTCTTATTTTATATAATCTAAACACCAACAGCTTACGAGTGTTTTACATGTGAGGGTACAGCATGTGAAAGCTTTACGATCGCTAATGAGTGGCAATTGAGTCAAAGTTTGAGTGGAAATTGATAATGTAAATTTGCACACTCAAGTTGACTTAGGTTATGATAGGGCTCCAATGTAAATGTCCCACGATGATATATCTTGCAAAGGCCAATGATGAAGAAGTCCGATGACGACTATCCAAGATGATTATGTAATGATGAAGAAGTCCAATGATGAATTTCCAAGATGATGATGTAAGCTGAAAAGTCCAAGATGATGTAACGATGAATGCAATATAATGAACGAATAGTTTATATAGTTTTTAAGGTTTTATGTTGGGACTTGCGAAGTGCAAAGGTCGCCAATGTTTGATCTGCCCAGTTGCAGATGGTACAAAACTCCAATGCTCAATAGCATGTGGAGTGGAGTAGGAAAAATAAGTCTTCTTTTCGAATTCCAGTAAGAAGTCATTATTATATTTCGGTCTCATGAGTTAGAAGCTCTTCATGAGCCATGTAACAGAAGCTTTTAGAACATGTTAATGTAAATACAGTGGTAGAAATTCCAATAGTCTTAAACAAATAATATAAGAAATTTTAAGATATACAAATCTAAGTTAACGATGACGTCTCCTCCAACAGTTGATATGTTTGTGATGTTTTTCAAAACAACTTATTCCTCAACGGTATATCGAGCAAGTCCGTATCCTTATCTTAAAAAAAGGGCTAATTGTATTTTTAATCCAGTAATTGATGAATGGGTTCTTCTTAGTGAACTTAAACTGGTTAAACCTGTTTATTCTCCAGGGGCAGATGGTCTTCCTGGATTTGTACTCAGGTTCTGTGCAAACGCATTATGTAAACCCATTTTAAAATTGTTTCTATTGTCCGTCAAATCTTCCTATTTTCCATCTATTTGGAATGAGTTGTATATCATTCCTCTGCATAAAAATGGCAAAAAGTCCGATGCCTCTAACTAAAGGGGTATCTCAAAATTGTCCGCTATTCCGAAAGCTTTTGAGAAAATTATAACTTCTCAATTGCAACATTTTTGCAGCTCTATTATTTCGCCATCCCAACATGGGTTTGTGAAACGTATATCTGCAAACACTAACCTTTTACAATTTACCTCTATAATCATCAAGGGATTCAAAAATGCTAAACAAACTGATGTCATATACACCGACTTTAGTAAAGCCTTTGATTCTGTTAATTATACCCTATTACTTTCTAAACTGAATGACATTGGATTCCCAACCCTTTTTATACCTCTGCAAAAAGGGAATATTAATTTTGGTCAGAAGTGTGCAACGTTTAGAAGGAAGCATCTCCGACCATATAAAGTATATATATTCTTGATCAGCACGACGAGACGAGTATCCATGTCCGTCCATTTGTCCGTCTGTCCGTCCGTCCGTCTGTCCGTCCGTCTGGATCAACGCAAACTCCTCCTAGACCGTAGAGCTACAGAGTTAAATTTTGCATGTAGGATTGTATATACTGCAGGAGTTGTACATCTCGGATTCAGTCGGTTCGGACCACTATACCATATAGCTCCCATACAAACGGGAAAGTCACGAATAGTGACTTTTCTCAATAACTTCGTTATTTTCTCAGCTATTGTCGTGAAATTTAATATTGGTAAGTTTATTATATATAAACAACTGTGCCAAATTTGATCGGGTGACTATATCATATAGCTCCCATAGCAACTAACCGTCGCGCCCAAATATTTAATTATAGTATATTGTACTATATGCAAAAAAGATGGTTTACAGCAAGTGTAAAAACAACATGTGTAATACGTCGGGACTTCCGTTTTTGGTATATGTCTAGATTTCCACCTTATTGAAGTTAATCAAAACTGAGTTTTAGGGCTGCATGTCAATAAATCGCACTAATTTATTTGTAAAATTTTAAATCATAGGCAGCACAAAAGGTGAGCATGTTCTCTGTACAGCTATTTCAAGAACCACAGCAAACAACAGCAAACTTTGCTAATGAATCCACAGTAGCATAGCATATCTTCATGCCACTTTTTTTATGTGCATACCCTTGGGCACCATCAGAATTAGTGTAAAGGTCTTCGCCTTAACCAACTAACCGACGGGCCTCTGTTTGGATAGGGTTGCAAAAATCAGTGTTTTCAAAAATGATATACGCAATCGATAGGAAATACTTCAGAGACTATGAATCCAAAAAATTTTTCAAATCGGTTGAGATTCATGGGTGCTACAGGCGCCCAAAGTTGATACTTTTTAGTGAATAGGAAAAAATTATAATTTTTTAAAAAAAATCCCAACTTTAAAACTGAATATTGGGCGATTTCAACAATCGATCTTGGATCTTGGGTCTGAAAATTGCAAGGAAATGGTAAATGGTGAAATCGTAATTGACGAATATACTTCAAAGACTGCTCAACTTTTGACTGAAATGTATCCGCAAAAAAAACTTACCCCAACGGTACATAGGATTTTGGCTCACGGTGAAGGATTTAATGGAAAATCAGTGTTTACCAATTGGAGAGCTATCCGAAGAAGCACAGGAATGTAATAACAAGGACTACAAAAGGTTCAGATATACTAATACATTAAAAACTTCTCGTGTTAGACAAAATGAAGACCTTTTTAACATGCTAACAGCCTCTTCGGACCCACTTATTGCATCACTGAGACACGTGCGATCACGAAATGATTTGGAAAATAGCAACTATAGTCCTGAAATGTTGAGTTTATTAGATATTGATGTAAATATTGAAAATTATTTTGAAGAAAATCAGCCATCAATAGCAAATTTACAAAATTAACATAAAAACAATTTAAAAATTCTTTTTTATACCCTTGCAAAAAGGGTATATTAATTTTGGTCAGAAGTGTGCAACGCATAGAACGAAGCATCTCCGACCATATAAAGTATATATATTCTTGATCAGCACGACGAGACGAGTTCAAATAACCATGTCCGTCCGTCCGTCCGTCCGTCCGTCCGTCTGGATCGATGCGAACTCCTCCTAGACCGTAAGAGCTACAAAGCTGAAATTTTGCACGTAGGCTTGTATATACTGCAGGGTTTGTATATCTCGGATTCAGTCGGATCGGACCACTATATCATATAGCTCCCATACAAACGGCAAAGTCACGAACAGTGACTTTTCTCAAAAACTTTGTTATTTTATCACCAATTGCCATAAAAGTTGGTATTGGTCAGTTTTGTGTTCTTATTAATAATTGTGCCAAATTTGATCAAGATCGGGTGACTATATCATATAGCTCCCATACAAACGGCAAAGTCACGAACAGTGACTTTTCTCAATAACTTCGTTACTTTTTAAGCTATTGTCGTGAAATTTAATATAAGTAAGTTTATTGTAACTATAAACCACTGTGCCAAATTTGATCAAGATCGGGTGACTATATCATATAGCTCCCATAGGAACGATCGGTCAAAAACAGTGACTTTTGTCAATAACTTCGTTACTTTTTATGCGATTGCTTTCAAATTTAACATTTGTCAGTTTAATATATCTGTTAATGACTATGCCGAATTTGGTAAAGATCGGGTAACTATATCATATAGCTCTCATAGGAAGGATCGGTGGAAAACAGTGACTTTCATCAGAAAGTTCGTTATATCCTATGCTAAGATTGAAGGCCGTTCTTTCGCAAACATTACCCTTTTTAGATAAAACAGTTAGTTTAGATAAAAGAGTTACTAACAAACTTGCAAGGGTATACAAACTTTGACGCGGTCGAAGTTAGCCCCGGCCCTCTGGTTTTTCTTGTAATTATGTTAAAAAATCCGTTTGTGATTGATAAAAAAACGAATTTCGCTCCATTCAATTGTGTGTGTCAACCGCCGCCGCGTACAGACGTGTTTTTTAATGCACTCCGCAAAAATTTAGTGTAAAAAATAAAATGACCGCGTTTGCAAAAATTGTGTAAGGCTCATAGTCGCCTCAGAGACGCCTATTTACAATCATATTGCTATTAGTTTGTTCTAATAGCAATAAATACTAAGTTGCAACAAAAAAGTGAGCACTTTTTTTTTGGAAAAGCCATGTTCACCAATTCGGGCCCAAGCTCTCTCGATCCCCACCAGCAACAGCTACAAGAACTACTTGTACAACAACAACGTGAGCGTCGTCTCTTGGTCCAACGCAACAACGCGTACTTTTCGGTGGTGTCGCCGACCCCACTGAATGCTACCGTAAGCAATAACACCGAAAGTGCAAGCCACTCAGCAACAGCAAGCCACAACAGCAATTTACCGTGGAGAGAGCAGTGTGCTTCTCCATCAATATCGATAACTGGGTCACCGATTGCACCGACCAGCACCGTCAGCTCGTTGACAGCAACTACTGCAACGTCTGCAGAAGTATTGACCTGCCTCAAGCCGTCATCGACAAGTCGCCCAGAGTCAGCCACGACAAGAAACCCAACGCCTTCTGTCCAAACTGGAATGGATAGATATATTAAAATAACTAAGCGGAAGCTAAGCCCGCAAAAGAAAAAAAGTGGCAATACGCCGAAAATAACCAAAACAAATGAACGCGCAGCACTTCTACCGGAAATCGTTTTAAAATTCTTGCCGATCAGCAAGACGATCAAGCCGGCGCTGTGGATGAAGTTAAATCGGCTAGACCACCCCCTCTATACATCCGTTGAGCCAACTGCAGCGCCCTGATTTCGAAGCTAGTAGAAACAGTAGGGGCAAATAACTTTGTTGTAACCCCTCTCAACAGGGGTAACATAAAAGAAATTAAATGTCAAACCCAAACTGAGGACAAATTCCGCATCATCGAAAAGTACCTCCGTAATGCTAACATAAACTTCTATACCTACCAACTAAAAAGCAGTAAAGGGCTCCAGGTTGTGTTAAAGGGGATCGAGCCATCGGTCCCACCTCAAGAAATAGCAGACGCATTGGCCGAAAAAGGGTTTGCGGTTAAGTCCGTTCAAGTCAATATCATCAACAGGAATAAAGTCGCACAGCCGCTCTTTAAAATCGAGCTCCAACCAGATGCAAAGCGGTCGAAGCCAAATGAAGTGCATCCAATCTACAACCTTCAGCTCCTATTGCACAGAAGAATCACCGTAGAGGAGCCCCATTAGAGATACCAACCACCTCAGTGTAAAAACTGCCAGGAATACAACCACACCTCTAACAATTGCAATCTTAGGTCAGTGTGTGTTGGCTGCGGCGAACATCATAAAGATGGCATTTGCACCAAGGACAGAAACAACGTCGCACTAAGACTATGCAGTAACTGTGGAGGGAACCACACAGCCAACTAAAGGGGATGTCCTGTCTTCAAGGATCTTAAATCGCACCTAAACGGGCGTGAAATCCCAGCTGGACCAAAAATTACCTTCAACGCCTCCAAAACTACACCGGAGGTATTCTTCGCCAAGGCTGTTAGATCATCTAACATGCCTGCTACAACCAATCCTAGTGTATCCTTCGCTAGTGTACTCCGAACTCGACAGACGGAGCCCGCGAAAGAGACCCCGTCACTCCACCATCTACAGTATCCGCAACCTACCGCACCAGAGCTTGGCCAGCAAACTCCAAGTGGTTTAGAGGCCCTATTGATCTCACTTAATCAAAACATGACCACTTTTATGACGTTCATGCAAAACTGTATGCAGGAACTGATGCGGAATCAAAACCTGCTTATCCAGAAGCTTATCGAGAATAAATAATGGCTTCCCTACGTCTATGTCTTTGGAATGCTAATGGCGTCTCCAAGCACAAAAATGAACTGCAGCTATTCCTAGACTCAAGTGAAATCGACGTCATGCTGATATCGGAAACACATTTAACATCAAAAAATAATTTTCAAATACCAAAATATACCTTCTACGCAACAAACCATCCAGACGGAAAAGCTCATGGCGGGACTGGTATCCTACTACTCAACAGATTCGAAACACAGCAACTACAAGCAACTGCTATAACCGTCCAAACCAGCTGCGGCAACACTACGTTGGTTGCCCTGTACTGCCCACCACGCTTCTCAATCTCTGAAAAGGAATTCACCGGTTTCTTTAACGCACTCGGAGAACGCTTCATTGCAGCAGGGGACTATAACGCCAAACATACGCACTGGGGATCTCGCCTGGTAAATCCTAAAGGCAAGCAGTTGTACAACACAATAGTCAACCCACTCAGATCCAAAGAAAGTGCCTGACTTGATTGATTTCGCAGTAACCAAGAGGATTCCGGGTAATCGGATCACTGCGGAAACACTGCTAGATTTAACCTCCGATCACTCTCCAGTGCTATTCACACTGTTAACAAGACCTCAAGTACTTGATCGCCCATATATGCTTACAAACAACAAAACAAATTGGCTTAAATTTAAAATGTACATGAGTGCCCACATTGACTGTTCGCCGAAACTGGACGCTGCAGAGGACATTGACATGTGCGTCTCTGCACTTGAGTCGATGCTGGGAGCTGCAGCAAGAGTATCTACTCCACATGCAGAGGCATGACCTGCTGTCAGGCCTACGAACCGGCGGATAGAACAATTAGTAACGGAAAAACGACGTCTAAGAAGAGAATGGCAGATTACTCGATCACCAGCAGCAAAACTTCTCCTAAGGCATGCCAGCCGCAACCTCTCCAAGGAGTTAAGACAAGAGGAAATCTGGGCTCAAAGGAAATACATAGAAAAGCTCAGTCCATCCAGCACTAAACATTCTCTGTGGAAAGCCCACCCAACTTTAAGCGCTCCTACAGAGACAGTTTCACCAATAAGGGGTCCAACCGGTGGATGGGCCCGCAGCGACGAAGAGAGGGCATCCGTATTTGCCACACATCTTAAAATGGTTTTCCAGCCAAAGCCAACATCAAACTCATTCGTACTTCCCCCTTCAAGCACATTAACGGATAGTGAGTACTCGGAACTCCAATCGGATGAGATCACTGCAGTTATTAAAAACCACATAAAGCCGAACAAAGCCCCTGGCCATGACCTAATCACACCGAAAATGATCCTAGAACTCCCTACCATCGCCATACAATACATCTACAAAATGTTCAACGCTATAATAAGAATTGGCTACTTCCCAAGAGCTTGGAAAAGGTCCACTGTCATCATGATTCCTAAAGTGGGAAAGGACAAAACCCAACGATCATCCTATAGGCCAATTAGTTTGCTGCCATGTCTTTCGAAGCTTTTTGAAAAGGTCCTGCAGATTCGTCTAAACTCATTTCTGGCATCGGAGAACACAATCCCTTCTCACCAGTTCGGCTTCCGCGAAAAACATGGGACAATTGAACAAGTCAATCGTATAACATCCGAAATAAGAACAGCATTTGAACTAAAAGAATACTGCACGGCTGTCTTTCTCGACGTTGCCCAGGCTTTCGACAGAGTCTGGCTGGAGGGTCTAATGTTCAAAATCCGGCAGAAACTCCCACAGTACACCCACAAATTCATGGAATCTTACCTTTACAATAGGAAATTCGCTGTAAGATGTAATGGCTCCGTCTCGGCTGACTTTGAAATCGAAGCTGGTGTACCGCAAGGCAGTGTACTCGGACCATTGCTCTATCTGCTGTACACTGCAGACTTACCAACGAGTCTAGGACTTACAACGTCCACTTTTGCCGATGACACGGCAATCCTCAGCAGATCCAAATGCCCGATACAAGCCTCTGCAAAATTAGAGGAATACGGTGCCGTACTATGGGGAAATGCAAGTACCAGCAATGTCGACATTATACAAAGGGCGCAGTCGAAGATTTTAAGATCAATCACTGGGGCTCCGTGGTACATACGGAACGACAACATTCAAAATGATCTAAATATACCTAGCGTAAAATCTGAAATAGGTAGTCAACAACTAAAGTATTCTGCGAAACTGGATGTACACCCTAATGTTCTTGCCAATTCCCTTACGCGAACTAATAATAGAACTCGTCTTAAAAGAAACGACAGACCAACCCAATAATAAATGATTAAGAAAAATATCTCAAACTTGTTGTTAGGCTCTAATTTAAGAGTAGATTCAACAAAAATATATTAAACGTTAAAAAAAAAGTAATACTAGGAAAAAACATACATTTTAAATGTGGTATTGAGAAGGGATAGGGTGTGGGAAGCGAAAGAGTAGTAGAATAAGTCGAGTGAATGAATTTAGCAAACAGATCTGCAACATCTGAATCATTATTAGCAGTCTGGTCATTAAGTCTGAAAGTGGAAGGTAGTTAATTAGAGCGTCTTTTGGAATTAACAAAGTTGTAAAATCGTTTGGGGTTCTTATAAAATTCAACCTTACAGCGAACGATATAATTATTGTAGCATTGAGTATTTAAAAGACAAAATTGAAATTTGGCTACACAATAATTTGCATAGTCAAGTCGCGAACCAGTTTTTTTAAATCTTTTAAAATATCTCGAGTTATTGTTACGGAGATTAAAGAGCCTATAGCCTATAGCGTGTCTAGTAAATTAGTAGAAATGACCGTTGACTAGTTTATGGAGAAAGAGAATGCCAAATACGAGCCTACGGTTGTAAAGTGTAAAGATATACAATCATGGAAGATTAGAACGTCGTTGTCGTAGCGAGCTTCTAATCTTGACCAAGCTTGACTGTAGTTTTGTTCGGTGACTTGGAACGACTGCACGACCTCAAGTGCAGGTCCCGATAAACATTCAAGAAGATAATTGAACTTATCAATTGTTGGCATGTGGTGATCATTGTGAATTAGATTCAGGAAAGACGATTTGAATCTCTTAAACGCTGAATATTTGCCATCGAAACTGGGTAATTTCAGTTTAGGCAATCGTTGACTGTGAACCACTGTAGGAGACATTGAAGAACTCATAAAACTCATATCCGATGTGTTTACTGGACCCGTTGAACGTTTTCTTTGTAAAAGAGACAATAAATGTACCTTGACCTTTATGTACATTTCATCAATTACGTGCAAATTTTCAATTTGTGTTTATGAGTAATTTGCCTATAATGAGATATAAGTATTTGAAGTCTGCAGTCTAGTGTATCGGCATCTTCTTGGTCGCTAGTAGCAACGATCTTTTCATGTAAATTTCGAATATGATTTTCAAACTGAGTCCGCTGGGATCTAAGAGTTGTTAGTTTGTCTGTTCCCTTTGAGTTTACGGGAGTATTTGAACCGTCTTTGCCCATAATGCTTCAATAAACGCCAGCAACACCTCCAAGTAGCAGAACCAACGCGAATGTTGATTAGTTATATGTATATACATATACACATGTTCGCAAACTTAACTGTTTTTTGTACAGTTGGCGCAGGCACTCACGCTCGTGTGTTTGGGTATGTAGAGAGTGGAATGACAAACGACGAAAATATAACTGTTCGGTTTTCTTTTATTGTACATGTTCGAGTACAGTAATTGTTTGATTGAATACTTGCGGTTTCATTCCAATGACTTTACTGCAGTATGTGGAGAGTTTAAACGTGGTTTATGATGCCCACCTTTCTTTTTAGATGTCTCAACGGTGTTTGATGATTGATTGCCTCTTGCAATCTATTATCAGAAACTTGTGGTGGCTTACGAAATTATGAAACGACGAGTCCAACTTGGTTGCAATTGAACAAAAACTTATTTAACAGCAAGTATAGTTTCCTGTCACGGTCGCCAAAATGTTGGCCAATTTCTCGGCCATATAATAAACTGCTACTCGGTTGGATTCGATGATTCAAACTTACCTTGCCACATTCTTCCCGAAACAGATTAGACGACGTTATGTAGTTTTACATTTATTTTTGCGTCCGTCGCATTCGAGTTCTATTGTTACAGTGATTTCATAAATTCTTATATGCTACGAGAGAGAGAGAGAGAGTAATTCAAAGTGAAGTGTAAAGGGAAACGCAAGAAGAGAGCCAACAGTGATGCTAGATTGAACTCTCCTTGAGCTTGCGATATATCGATATATAGTTTAGCTATTTAACCCAATGGTTAATATTTCGGAATAATTAAATTAATGAGTTTAAATTCAGGAGTTCGCCTCCAACAGTGTGCCTCTTGGTAGGCAGGAGCGGCTTAATAAACCTTCCAGGTTCTCTCGAGAGTTATCCAATTTGAAAAATGTGAAGACTCGATATTATAAGAAGTTTCAAAAAACACGTCGTTCATCACGTCGCTCGTTCAAAATTCATAATGCTTAATACACAATGCTATAAGAATTATCTTTAGCGCTGTAAGCTTCAGTTTTCTTCTGACCCTAAACAATTAATTAATTCTAAACGTAAGACCCATTTTTTTTGTCCTTTTTAAATAAAAAAGCGAGCACTGATCAGGCAATTGTTGATATGTTTGTGATGTTTTTCAAAACAACTTATTCCTCAACGGAATATCGAGCAAGTCCGTATCCTTATCATTAAAAAAGGGCGAATTGTATTTTTAATCCAGTAATTGATGAATGTTTTCTTCTTAGTGAACTTAAACTGGTTAAACCTGTTTATTCTCCAGGGCCAGATGGTCTTCCTGGATGTGTACTCAGATTCTGTGCAAACGCATTATGTAAACCCATTTTAAAATTGTTTCTATTGTCCTTCGAATCTTCCTCTTTTCCATCTATTTGGAATTTTTTTTTTTTTTTTTTTTTTAACGTTTAATATATATTTGTTGAATCTACTCTTAAATTAGAGCCTAACAACAAGTTTGAGATATTTTTCTTAATCTAGTACTTAAGATATATCCAGGGGATATTGCAGGCGGCCCTAATCATTTATTATTGGGTTGGTCTGTCATTTCTTTTAAGACGAGTTCTATTGTTAGTTCGCGTAAGGGAATTGGCAAGAACATTAGGGTGTACATCCAGTTTCGCAGAATACTTTAGTTGTTGACTACCTATTTCAGATTTTACGCTAGGTATATTTAGATCATTTTGAATGTTGTCGTTCCGTATGTACCACGGAGCCCCAGTGATTGATCTTAAAATCTTCGACTGCGCCCTTTGTATAATGTCGACATTGCTGGTACTTGCATTTCCCCATAGTACGGCACCGTAAGTCCAGATGGGTTTCAGTACGGAGTTATATAGGAGGACTTTATGCTCCAGACGTAGAGGTGACCGAGCATTGATGATCCAATGTAAGCTACTCGCTTTCAGTTTAAGCTGTGACTTTTTTGCCTCAATGTGCTTGCGCCAAGTTAGTCTTCTGTCTAGGTGGATACCAAGGTAAGTGACATCCACGGCTTGAGGAATTGGTACGTTGTTTAGCATTATAGCTGGACAGTTTCTTCTGTTAAGCGTAAATGTAACATGTTTGCATTTCTGCTCGTTGACCCGGATACGCCAGGTTGCTAGCCATTCCTCTACCACCTTGAGGTGTTCCTCTAATTTTGCAGAGGCTTGTATCGGGCATTTGGATCTGCTGAGGATTGCCGTGTCATCGGCAAAAGTGGACGTTGTAAGTCCTAGACTCGTTGGTAAGTCTGCAGTGTACAGCAGATAGAGCAACGGTCCGAGTACACTGCCTTGCGGTACACCAGCTTCGATTTCAAAGTCAGCCGAGACGGAGCCATTACATCTTACAGCGAATTTCCTATTGTAAAGGTAAGATTCCATGAGTTTGTGGGTGTACTGTGGGAGTTTCTGCCGGATTTTGAACATTAAACCCTCCAGCCAGACTCTGTCGAAAGCCTGGGCAACGTCGAGAAAGACAGCCGTACAGTATTCTTTTAGTTCGAATGCTGTTCTTATTTCGGATGTTATACGATTGACTTGTTCAATTGTCCCATGTTTTTCGCGGAAGCCGAACTGGTGAGAAGGGATTGTGTTCTCCGATGCCAGAAATGAGTTTAGACGAATCTGCAGGACCTTTTCAAAAAGCTTCGAAAGACATGGCAGCAAACTAATTGGCCTATAGGATGATCGTTGGGTTTTGTCCTTTCCCACTTTAGGAATCATGATGACAGTGGACCTTTTCCAAGCTCTTGGGAAGTAGCCAATTCTTATTATAGCGTTGAACATTTTGTAGATGTATTGTATGGCGATGGTAGGGAGTTCTAGGATCATTTTCGGTGTGATTAGGTCATGGCCAGGGGCTTTGTTCGGCTTTATGTGGTTTTTAATAACTGCAGTGATCTCATCCGATTGGAGTTCCGAGTACTCACTATCCGTTAATGTGCTTGAAGGGGGAAGTACGAATGAGTTTGATGTTGGCTTTGGCTGGAAAACCATTTTAAGATGTGTGGCAAATACGGATGCCCTCTCTTCGTCGCTGCGGGCCCATCCACCGGTTGGACCCCTTATTGGTGAAACTGTCTCTGTAGGAGCGCTTAAAGTTGGGTGGGCTTTCCACAGAGAATGTTTAGTGCTGGATGGACTGAGCTTTTCTATGTATTTCCTTTGAGCCCAGATTTCCTCTTGTCTTAACTCCTTGGAGAGGTTGCGGCTGGCATGCCTTAGGAGAAGTTTTGCTGCTGGTGATCGAGTAATCTGCCATTCTCTTCTTAGACGTCGTTTTTCCGTTACTAATTGTTCTATCCGCCGGTTCGTAGGCCTGACAGCAGGTTTAGCGTAAGTAGAGGCATGTGGCGTAGATACTCTTGCTGCAGCTCCCAGCATCGACTCAAGTGCAGAGACGCACATGTCAATGTCCTCTGCAGCATCCAGTTTCGGCGAACAGTCAATGTGGGCACTCATGTACATTTTAAATTTAAGCCAATTTGTTTTGTTGTTTGTAAGCATATATGGGCGATCAAGTACTTGAGGTCTTGTTAACAGTGTGAAACATCTATTTGGAATGAGTTGTATATCATTCCTCTGCATAAAAATGGCAAACAGTCCGAAGCCTCTAACTATAGGGGTATGTCAAAATTTTCCGCTATTCCGAAAGCTTTTGAGAAAATTATAACTTCTCAATTGCAACATTTTTGCAGCTCTATTATTTCGCCATCCCAATATGGGTTTGTGAAACGTATATCTACAACCACTAACCTTTTACAATTTACCTCTATAATCATCAAGGGATTCAAAAATGCTAAGCAAACTGATGTCATATACACCAACTTTAGTAAAGCCTTTGATTCTGTTAATTATACCCTATTACTTTCTAAACTGAATGACATTGGATTCACAACTCTTTTTATACCTCTGCAAAAAGGGAATATTAATTTTGGTCAGAAGTGTGCAACGTTTAGAAGGAAGCATCTCCGACCATATAAAGTATATATATTCTTGATCAGCACGACGAGACGAGTAGCCATGTCCGTCCGTTTGTCCGTCTGTCCGTCCGTCCGTCTGTCCGTCCGTCTGAATCAACGCAAAATCCTCCTAGACCGTAAGAGCTACAGAGTTAAATTTTGCATGTAGGATTGTATATAATGCAGGGGTTGTATATCTCAGATTCAGTCGGTTCCGACCACTATACCATATAGCTCCCATACAAACGGTAAAATCACGAATAGTGACTTTTCTCAATAACTTCGTTATTTTCTCAGCTATTGTCGTGAAATTTAATATTGGTAAGTTTATTACACATATAAACAATTGTGCCAAATTTGATCGGGTGACTATATCATACAGCTCCCATAGCAACTAACCGTCGCGCCCAAATATTTAATTATAGTATATTGTACTATATGCAAAAAAGATGGTTTACAGCAAGTGTAAAAACAACATGTGTAATACGTCGGGACTTCCGTTTTTGGTATATGTCTAGATTTCCACCTTATTGAAGTTAATCAAAACTGAGTTTTAGCTGGGCTTCATGTCAATAAATGGTACTAATTTATTTGTAAAATTTTAAATCATAAGCAGCACAAAAGGTGAGCATGTTCTCTGTACAGCTATTTCAAGAACCACAGCAAACAACAGCAAACTTTCCTAATGAATCCACAGTTGCATAGTATATCTTCATGCCACTTTTTTTATGTGCATACCCTTGGGCGCCATCAGAATTAGTGTAAAGGTCTTCGCCTTAACCAACTAACCGACGGGCCTCTGTTCGGATAGGGTTGCAAAAATCAGTGTTTTCAAAAATGATATATGCAATCGATAGAAAATACTTCAGAGATTATGAATCCAAAAAATTTTTCAAATCGGTTGAGATTCATGGGTGCTACAGGCGCCCAAAGTTGATACTTTTTAGTGAATTTTTTTTAAAAAGTTTAATTTTTTTTAAAAAATCCCTACTTTAAAACTGAATATTGGGCGATTTCAACAATCGATCTTGGATCTGAAAAGTATGTTCTTTATTAATAGCATGTTTCATAAATTTTAATAATTACTTAAATCGTTATTGAACTAGAAGCGATTTACCTATGTATATAGACCCCAAATGCGGAGACCTGCGACACCGATGCGTAAGCCATAAAACTAAGGCAACCTCGCCTAAAAAATGCGCTGCAGGTATAAGGAAGTAGAAGAGCGCATGCGTATTGGCCTGTAGCTTCGTTGTATTTAAATGATAATATTGCGTAATACTGTTTTGCAAATACTATCTGTTTATATATTGCCTTCCTACAATGTTAGATTGCTAAGTACCAGCTTTAGAAAAACTGAAAAGGCAGGTAAATGATATTTAAGTTGATGAAAAATTTTACCTAGTTTTTTATTCCGTTTACCTAATTTGATGTAAATATTAAGTTTTTTACCTAATTAATACAAAAAGGGTAATACCGATTTTTCGTTCCACCTAGTTAATTCAAAAAATATAACATAAAGAGCTAATTATTCCTCTTGTTTCGACAGTTTATTTATTTATTTATTTACGTCAACTAAGTCAGCAGTCGACGAAAAAGCTTAAGCTAAAATACAAATAGTAATTAATTCATTAAGGTAGCTTACCTATATGCACAACATCCCCGACCCGATGGAGGTGTTTTATTTGCAACAAGGTGCCAGCTATGCCCCGATTCACAGCCAATGTGGTCAGGGATGAGTTGCAGCCAATCAAATATCCAGTCCAGAATACTTTCAGTGGTTACGCTGTAGATAATTAAAAAGTATAGCGCGAAGAGAAGTGACAGATAGATGAGGAGAAATAAGGTGAGAAAGGTTGTTAAAAGATTGGCAAAGAACACGAAGAGGTTCGTGAAGAGAGTAGTTAGTCAAACATCTACTAAGGTGAAGAGGAAAAAAGTTTCTGGTCCGACGTGAGGGAACACAAAAATATAGCGTATCTAGTAAATTGGTAGAACTGACTTCGCCGTTGACTACTTTATGTAGAAAGAGAATCCCAAATACGAGCCTACGGTTGTAAAGTGAAGGAAGATTAATAAGAAGAAGTCTGTCAGAATAAGAAGGTAGGCGAAGATTCGGGTCCCAATTAAGACCGCGTAACGCAAACTTAAGGAATTGCTTCTGTACCGATTCAATACTACGCTGGTGAACATCATATTGAGGGTTCCACACTGGTGAGCAATATTCTAGAGTAGGGCGAACTAACGAAGTGTATAAAAACTTTGTCACATATGGATCATCAAATTCTTTGGCCCAACGTTTAATGAAGCCAAGAAGACTGCATGCTCTATTAACAATTGAAGATATATGAATATTAAAAGAAAGTTTTGGGTCAAACATAACGCCTAAGTCTTTAAATGATGGTACACAATCTAACAGAATAGACTTAATAGAGTATTGAGCTAGGAACGGCGACAAACGACTGAAAGTCATAAAAGAGCATTTAGAGGCATTAAGGTGTAATTTATTAACGTGACACCAAACACAGAACGCATCGAGATCTGATTGCAAGTACTGTTGGAAAGAAGGATCATTATATGAATAGCAAATCTTCACGTCATCCGCAAACATGAGCACGCGTGAATGAGCCAAGGCCAAAGGCAAATCGTTTATAAACAAGGTAAATAACAGTGGGCCCAGATGACTGCCTTGGGGGACACCTGACGTAACTCGAACAGTTTTAAAAATCGAGGAACGAAAAGACACCTTTTGGGTTCTGCCAATAAGATACAACTTTAACCAAGCCAATAGTTTCGGGGAAAAACCCATGATGTTAAGTTTCATGAGAAGCAAGGAATGATCAACCGTATCGAAAGCCTTACTAAAGTCAGTATAAATAACATCAGTTTGACACTTTTTACGGAAGCCATGGTGTACAAGGGTAGTCAATTCTAAAAGGTTGGTAAGCGACGAACGACCTTTCATGAAGCCATGCTGACAAGCAGAAATAGCGGATCTGGATAGGTGTTGAAGGGAAGACGTAATAATTTTCTCAAACAGCTTAGGTATTGCCGAAAGTTTGGCAATGCCACGGTAGTTAGAAATATCCGATTTGTTACCCTTTTTAAAAAGCGGAATAATAAAAGACTCCTTCCAAATATCAGGGAAGCGACAAGTCTCACTCGATACAAAGAATAACCGAGATAAAGGCTTAGATAGGGAAATCGAACACATTTTAAGGATGCAACTAGGTATATTATCAGGCCCGGGTACGAAGGAAGACGTCATAGATGACAAGCTAGAGATAATACAGTCTTCAGTAATATTAGGAAAAAACATCCCTTCACAATTCCACATTTAAATTGTATAAGGTGTGGGATCCGAAGCAGTAGAAGAATAAGTCGACTGAAAGAATTTAGCAAACAGATCTGCAATATCTGAATCACAATTAGCAGTCTGGTCATTAAGTCTGAAGGTGGAAGGTAGTAAATTAGAGCGTCTTTTGGAATTAACAAAGTTGTAAAATCGTTTGGGGTTCTTATAAAATTCAACCTTACAGCGAACGATATAATTATTGTAGCATTGAGTATTTAAAAGACAAAATTGAAATTTGGCTACACAATAATTTGCATAGTCAAGTCGCGAACCAGTTTTTTTAAATCTTTTAAAATATCTCGATTTATTGTTACGGAGATTAAAGAGCCTACGTGTGAACCAGACTTGCGCTCTGGAGACGGTAGAGACATTCACATAAGGAACGCATTTATCAATTAGAGAATTAAGAGCAGAGTAGAAAAAATTCACTGCACAATCGATATCACAAATATTACTATATCACTCAAATAGAAATGGCCAATCAAAAGAGAAAATAAGGCTGTTAAGAAGATTGAAATTTGTTTTACGAAAACATCTGCGACGAGAATTTGAGATGTTATTGAATGAATTATTAACGGAATTGTAAGAAATAGTAATTTCAATGGTAGGGTGATAAGTATCTTCAGGCTTCACTAGGGGCTGTGTTTGTGATACAGCACTAACAGTGGGATCAGAGACAAAAACAAGATCGAGGATTCTTTTAGAAGAGTTAAGAAAAGAATTCAACTGATATAGCGGACATTCAAGTAGGCTATCAAGAAAAACATGTTGAGATGAAGGAATTAAGAAAGATAGATTATCATCAGCAAGCCAAGAAACATTAGGCAAGTTAAAATCACCTAAAGCTATAAAAAAATCACGATCTTTAAGACGACTAAAAATAGTTCGCAAAGCATCAGCATGGTGCATGTAGATCATCATATCAGAAGCTGGAGGAATGTATGAACAAGAGATATATAAGCTAAAGTTAGAACATGTAACTTCGACGCAAATAAACTCAACACCTAAGGGGAGATCAATCGGCACAACACTTGAGCACAGATTCGAGTTGACTGCAATGAGTACTCCGCTGCCACGACGAGCAACACGATCAAGTCTATAAGAAATAAAGTTATTAGAAAGAATTTATTTTTAACTTCATAAGTGGAAACACCTTAAATCACGACTGAATAGTATTTGTCAATATAATTCAAGACAGTTTTATTTATTTGTGCAAAAATATTGTTAAAGAATGAAAGGATTTTGAAAGTTTTCCACGAGTGTGAAAACTTAAATGATTTTGAAATGGGATTGCTAAAGGAGATGAGCGTTTCATTCGAAAACGCTAGTACGGATCTTAAGGTAAAAATCAAATATACACAATATAACCTAAGGCGAAAATAGATCGCAAGCGGCAGAAATCTGGCAAATTTCGTGAAACAAATAAAGTTTGGCTTGAGGAGTATCGTGAGGATATTCAGAGCAGGAAGCAGATTTTACAACCTAAATTCTGTCGGAAGCTGGGACTGAAAGTTGACTGCCCAAACTACGGATACGGAAACACGAATGATGGAAATACTTCAAGGAGATTTTTCGACATCTTTTATAACAGGTGGTAGTCATGAGATCGTTAAAAGGTTGGCTGTTATCTTAAATATTATAAATTGCAAGGAAATGGTAAATGGTGAAATCGTAATTGACGAATATACTTCAAAGACTGCTCAACTTTTGACTGAAATGTATCCGCAAAAAAAACTTACCCCAACGGTACATAGCATTTTGGCTTACGGTGAATGATTTAATAGAATATCAGTGTTTACCAATTGCAGAGCTATCCGAAGAAGCACAGGAATGTAATAACAAGGACTACAAAAGGTTCAGATATACTAATACATTAAAAACTTCTCGTGTTAGACAAAATGAAGACCTTTTTAACATGCTAACAGCCTCTTCGGACCCACTTATTGCATCACTGAGACACGTGCGATCACGAAATGATTTGGAAAATAGCAACTATAGTCCTGAAATGTTGAGTTTATTAGATATTGATGTAAATATTGAAAATTATTTTGAAGAAAATCAGCCATCAATAGCAAATTTACAAAATTAACATAAAAACAATTTAAAAATTCTTTTTTTTTCTTGTAATTATGTTAAAAAATCCGTTTGTGATTGATAAAAAAACGAATTTCGCTCCATTCAATTGTGTGTGTCAACCGCCGCCGCGTACAGACGTGTTTTTTAATGCACTCCGCAAAAATTTAGTGTAAAAAATAAAAAGACCGCGTTTGCAAAAATTGTGTAGGGCTCTCAGTCGCCTCAGAGACGCCTATTTACAATCATATTGATATTAGTTTGTTCTAATAGCAATAAATACTAAGTTGCAACAAAAAAGTGAGCACTTTTTTTTTGGAAAAGCCATGTCCACCAATTCGGGCCCAAGCTCTCTCGATCCCCACCAGCAACAGCTACAAGAACTACTTGTACAACAACAACGTGAGCGTCGTCCCTCGGTCCAACGCAACAACGCGTACTTTTCGGTGGTGTCGCCGACCCTACTGAATGCTACCGTAAGCAATAACACCGAAAGTGCAAGCCACTCAGCAACAGCAAGCCACAACAGCAATTTACCGTGGAGAGAGCAGTGTGCTTCTCCATCAATATCGATAACTGGGTCACCGATTGCACCGACCAGCACCGTCAGCTCGTTGACAGCAACTACTGCAACGTCTGCAGAAGTATTGACCTGCCTCAAGCCGTCATCGACAAGTCGCCCAGAGTCAGCCACGACAAGAAACCCAACGCCTTCTGTCCAAACTGGAATGGATAGATATATTAAAATAACTAAGCGGAAGCTAAGCCCGCAAAAGAAAAAAAGTGGCAATACGCCGAAAATAACCAAAACAAATGAACGCGCAGCACTTCTACCGGAAATCGTTTTAAAATTCTTGCCGATCAGCAAGACGATCAAGCCGGCGCTGTGGATGAAGTTAAATCGGCTAGACCACCCCCTCTATACATCCGTTGAGCCAACTGCAGCGCCCTGATTTCGAAGCTAGTAGAAACAGTAGGGGCAAATAACTTTGTTGTAACCCCTCTCAACAGGGGTAACATAAAAGAAATTAAATGTCAAACCCAAGCTGAGTACAAATTCCGCATCATCGAAAATTACCTCCGTAATGCTAACATAAACTTCTATACCTACCAACTAAAAAGCAGTAAAGGGCTCCAGGTTGTGTTAAAGGGGATCGAGCCATCGGTCCCACCTCAAGAAATAGCAGACGCATTGGCCGAAAAAGGGTTTGCGGTTAAGTCCGTTCAAGTCAATATCATCAACAGGAATAAAGTCGCACAGCCGCTCTTTAAAATCGAGCTCCAACCAGTTGCAAAGCGGTCGAAGCCAAATGAAGTGCATCCAATCTACAACCTTCAGCTCCTATTGCACAGAAGAATCACCGTAGAGGAGCCCCATAAGAGATACCAACCACCTCAGTGTAAAAACTGCCAGGAATACAACCACACCTCTAACAATTGCAATCTTAGGTCAGTGTGTGTTGGCTGCGGCGAACATCATAAAGATGGCATTTGCACCAAGGACAGAAACAACGTCGCACTAAGACTATGCAGTAACTGTGGAGGGAACCACACAGCCAACTACAGGGGATGTCCTGTCTTCAAGGATCTTAAATCGCACCTAAACGGGCGTAAACCCCCAGCTGGACCAAAAATCACCTTCAACGCCTCCAAAACTACACCGGAGGTATTCTTCGCCAAGGCTGTTAGATCATCTAACATGCCTGCTACAACCAATCCTAGTGTATCCTTCGCTAGTGTACTCCGAACTCGACAGACGGAGCCCGCGAAAGAGACCCCGTCACTCCACCATCTACAGAATCCGCAACCTACCGCACCAGAGCTTGGCCAGCAAACTCCAAGTGGTTTAGAGGCCCTATTTATCTCACTTAATCAAAACATGACCACTTTTATGACGTTCATGCAAAACTGTATGCAGGAACTGATGCGGAATCAAAACCTGCTTATCCAGAAGCTTATCGAGAATAAATAATGGCTTCCCTACGTCTATGTCTTTGGAATGCTAATGGCGTCTCCAAGCACAAAAATGAACTGCAACTATTCCTAGACTCAAGTGAAATCGACGTCATGCTGATATCGGAAACACATTTAACATCAAAAAATAATTTTCAAATACCAAAATATACCTTCTACGCAACAAACCATCCAGACGGAAAAGCTCATGGCGGGACTGGTATCCTACTACTCAACAGATTCGAAACACAGCAACTACAAGCAACTGCTATAACCGTCCAAACCAGCTGCGGCAACACTACGTTGGTTGCCCTGTACTGCCCACCACGCTTCTCAATCTCTGAAAAGGAATTCACCGGTTTCTTTAACGCACTCGGAGAACGCTTCATTGCAGCAGGGGACTATAACGCCAAACATACGCACTGGGGATCTCGCCTGGTAAATCCTAAAGGCAAGCAGTTGTACAACACAATAGTCAACCCACTCAGATCCAAAGAAAGTGCCTGACTTGATTGATTTCGCAGTAACCAAGAGGATTCCGGGTAATCGGATCACTGCGGAAACACTGCTAGATTTAACCTCCGATCACTCTCCAGTGCTATTCACACTGTTAACAAGACCTCAAGTACTTGATCGCCCATATATGCTTACAAACAACAAAACAAATTGGCTTAAATTTAAAATGTACATGAGTGCCCACATTGACTGTTCGTCGAAACTGGACGCTGCAGAGGACATTGACATGTGCGTCTCTGCACTTGAGTCGATGCTGGGAGCTGCAGCAAGAGTATCTACTCCACATGCAGAGGCATGACCTGCTGTCAGGCCTACGAACCGGCGGATAGAACAATTAGTAACGGAAAAACGACGTCTAAGAAGAGAATGGCAGATTACTCGATCACCAGCAGTAAAACTTCTCCTAAGGCATGCCAGCCGCAACCTCTCCAAGGAGTTAAGACAAGAGGAAATCTGGGCTCAAAGGAAATACATAGAAAAGCTCAGTCCATCCAGCACTAAACATTCTCTGTGGAAAGCCCACCAAACTTTAAGCGCTCCTACAGAGACAGTTTCACCAATAAGGGGTCCAACCGGTGGATGGGCCCGCAGCGACGAAGAGAGGGCATCCGTATTTGCCACACATCTTAAAATGGTTTTCCAGCCAAAGCCAACATCAAACTCATTCGTACTTCCCCCTTCAAGCACATTAACGGACAGTGAGTACTCGGAACTCCAATCGGATGAGATCACTGCAGTTATTAAAAACCACATAAAGCCGAACAAAGCCCCTGGCCATGACCTAATCACACCGAAAATGATCCTAGAACTCCCTACCATCGCCATACAATACATCTACAAAATGTTCAACGCTATAATAAGAATTGGCTACTTCCCAAGAGCTTGGAAAAGGTCCACTGTCATCATGATTCCTAAAGTGGGAAAGGACAAAACCCAACCATCATCCTATAGGCCAATTAGTTTGCTGCCATGTCTTTCGAAGCTTTTTGAAAAGGTCCTGCAGATTCGTCTAAACTCATTTCTGGCATCGGAGAACACAATCCCTTCTCACCAGTTCGGCTTCCGCGAAAAACATGGGACAATTGAACAAGTCAATCGTATAACATCCGAAATAAGAACAGCATTTGAACTAAAAGAATACTGCACGGCTGTCTTTCTCGACGTTGCCCAGGCTTTCGACAGAGTCTGGCTGGAGGGTCTAATGTTCAAAATCCGGCAGAAACTCCCACAGTACACCCACAAATTCATGGAATCTTACCTTTACAATAGGAAATTCGCTGTAAGATGTAATGGCTCCGTCTCGGCTGACTTTGAAATCGAAGCTGGTGTACCGCAAGGCAGTGTACTCGGACCATTGCTCTATCTGCTGTACACTGCAGACTTACCAACGAGTCTAGGACTTACAACGTCCACTTTTGCCGATGACACGGCAATCCTCAGCAGATCCAAATGCCCGATACAAGCCTCTGCAAAATTAGAGGAATACGGTGCCGTACTATGGGGAAATGCAAGTACCAGCAATGTCGACATTATACAAAGGGCGCAGTCGAAGATTTTAAGATCAATCACTGGGGCTCCGTGGTACATACGGAACGACAACATTCAAAATGATCTAAATATACCTAGCGTAAAATCTGAAATAGGTAGTCAACAACTAAAGTATTCTGCGAAACTGGATGTACACCCTAATGTTCTTGCCAATTCCCTTACGCGAACTAATAATAGAACTCGTCTTAAAAGAAACGACAGACCAACCCAATAATAAATGATTAAGAAAAATATCTCAAACTTGTTGTTAGGCTCTAATTTAAGAGTAGATTCAACAAAAATATATTAAACGTTAAAAAAAAAGTAATACTAGGAAAAAACATACAATTTAAATGTGGGATTGAGAAGGGATAGGGTGTGGGAAGCGAAAGAGTAGTAGAATAAGTCGAGTGAATGAATTTAGCAAACAGATCTGCAACATCTGAATCATTATTAGCAGTCTGGTCATTAAGTCTGAAAGTGGAAGGTAGTTAATTAGAGCGTCTTTTGGAATTAACAAAGTTGTAAAATCGTTTGGGGTTCTTATAAAATTCAACCTTACAGCGAACGATATAATTATTGTAGCATTGAGTATTTAAAAGACAAAATTGAAATTTGGCTACACAATAATTTGCATAGTCAAGTCGCGAACCAGTTTTTTTAAATCTTTTAAAATATCTCGAGTTATTGTTACGGAGATTAAAGAGCCTACGTGTGAACCAGACTGGCGCTCTGGAGTCTGTAGAGACATTTACATAAGGAACGCGTTTATCAATTAGAGAACTAAGAGCAGAGTAGAAAAAATTCACTGCACAATCCATATCACAAATACCCCTATATCATTTTTACACATATTGTCACTCATCGAAGTCGGTCGTGTTTTTTTTGCGCTCTCGCTTAACTACTGTCTTTCGTTCTTTCGTGAAGGTAATCTATAATATTCAATTTAAATTCATTGTTTTATCAATTTTTAATAATTCACTATACTCATCGCGAAGTTTGTGTTAAATTTATTAACATTTATTTTTATTAATATCCAAACTTTAACAAACGCAAATATAATTTTGTTGTTGCGCTGCTTACTTTTTGATTTCGTTCCATTTCTTTGCTCCCACCCGCGCTCTCACTCCCACTCGGTGCTCTCTATTCTTCTGCTTTCTCTTTTGATCGCGCTCGCGGCCGTTAACTTCGCGCTTGTGACAAGTTTTTGTTGTTGTGTGTTGTAATACAAAAAACAAAAAAAAATATATTCTCTTTTTCTTCTCTTTCTAATTTGTATATTGCAGTTAGCTTTTGCTTTGGTTTGTATACGCCTCTCTTAATTTAACATTATTCCCTTTTTGTTTACATATTGATTTATAATTTGATTGTGATAAATCAATTAGTTAATAATGTCTGTCTGTTGCAAATATAATTGCAATAATCCCAGCAAGACCAGTGAAGACTTTCTTTACTGTTGGCTGTGTGACAATGTAATGCACTTTAAATGTGCTTGTTATACAGTCAAGGTGCGGGATAGCATTGCACAGGGTGGCGGCCTTAAATGGGGCTGTGATTCGTGTCGTGGCTTGGAGCTCGAGTTGCGAAGTTTTATGAAACGAACCTTTAAAACTCTGTCAGCTGGCGTTCATAAGCTCCAAGAAGAGCTTTTGGCGATGGAGGTTCAATTCAGAAGTTCTAAACTTTTGATTGAATCTCCGACCCGAAAGAGGGCCAGATATCAGGGCGCGTCTCTCAGTCCGTCGGCACATCGTTCTCTCTCATTTCCGGCTTCCGACAATGACCCTATGTCACCAAATGCACAGCAGCTGATATCGTTTAGGAGTCCGGCCTTGGAAGGTGTGGAGTCTCTTCCCATTTCCCACGATATCGGTTGTAGTTTCCGAACCGTCCGGGCAAACATCCAGGAATATTGCCAATAAAGTAGTTACAAGAGGAGCTAGTAAAGTGTTGGCTGCTTCAGCTGCTGCTGCATCTGCTGTTGCTGCTACTGCTGTGCCTGGCACTTCTAGTTCCCTTGTTGTAGTTCCACCCAAAAAGCAAATTTTTATTTCGCGGCTTGATCCTAATACTACTTCTGAAGAAGTCATAGCCTACATCCAGGGCAAAGTTTAAGCACCACACATTGCTGTGGAAAAGTTCCGTTATTCATATACTCGGGACATTTCGTCCTTTAAAATAAGTCTCTCCCCAGATCTTTTTGGGCAAATATGTCATAAAGATTTTTGGCCGGAACACCTCATTGTAAAAGAGTATACAATAAAAAAGAAGAATCGACCTCCGATTAGACTGCTACCTGCCTCTGTGAATAACGTTCCTTCCGGCTCGTCTGCACCTGTTGCCGAGTCAAAAAACTAATTTCGTCCCTAACTCTGGCCTATCAGAACGTACGGGGACTAAAGTCTAGACTCTATGTAGATAGTTCAGCTTTTGACTTTCATATTCTTGCCTTTACTGAGACTTGGCTGAAGCCTGATATTGCCGATGCTTCAATTCTCCCCTCAAAATATTTAATATATAGACATGATCGGACTATCCGTAATGGTGGTGGTGTTTTGATCGCTGTTGATTCGGGGTTCTCGTCTGAAATTGTACAGTCTTCCAATCAGGAGATTGAATTTGTTTGTGTTAAAATTTCTCTTAATTCTTTTTTCTGCCTATATTACTTGTTCGTATATTCCACCACAGTCCGACTTGGCAGTATACACTCACCATTTGGAAGCTATTCAACTTGTTTCCTCATATATTTCTGACAAAGACTTGTTTGTTGTTCTGGGAGATTTTAATTTACCTGAGATTGCTTGGACCCTCTCATATGATTCTTTATTACTGTTGCCCTCTGATGATGAATAAACCACTGTGTTTAGTATCTCATAAGAACTTAACTTTATTTTCACTGTAACTATAACTGAACTGTGTCTGCCACTGCTAGAACACGTCTTGATCGTTCGTTTGCATGCTTATTACTAAATTTTCAGTTCTTACGCATCTACTTAGGTCATATAGGCTGTATAAGAGAGACAGAGACAGAGAATATCAGACTGGCGCCAGCATATTCTAGAAAAACTTATAAAAATACAAAAACAAAAGCATTGTAAGATGTGCAAGATCATTCATGAGACTTATAGTATGAATATATGGAGAAATATAAGTAAAATGACAATTGGTTCCTCAACATACCGCCCCATGTTTGGTAACTTGGTGGTCCATTTCGGGCGCTGCTGCAGCGATGTCAAATATTCTTGATGCCAACGCTTCCAAAATCCTTGAAGCATTGCTTGAGTATGCTGCCAGTAGCTCAATCGATTGGTCAGAATCTGCAAATAGCTGTCTTCCGGAACTGCTGTATAAGTTCTGCCAATTAAGAAGTGAGCCGGTGACAGGTAGGCAATCTCAGTATCCGATGTTGTGCACAATGGTCGCGATTTAACGACTGATTCTATTTGCGAGAGCAGTGTATGCATCTGCTCAAAGGTGAGGACTGTGGTTCCTATTACTCGTCGCAAGTGCAGCTTAACCGAGCGTACTGCCGACTCCCACTTACCACCCCAGTGTGGTGAATATGGGGGAATGAAATTCCATTTAATGCCTTGCTCTGCAAGGGCTTCCGAAACGACGTTATTGTGCTCGCGTGAAGCGAGAAGCTGTACCATTTCGTCTAGTGCGCGTTTTGCGCCAACGAAGTTGCGACCGTTATCGCTATACATTTGGGAACATTTCCCACGACGTGCCATAAAACGTTTTAATGCCGCCAGGAATGTGTCGGTGCTGAGATCAGTGGCTAGCTCTAGATGAGCTTTTCCTTCCTAGGGTTTCGTCCCGTGTGAACCTTTAGCAGAATAGGCCCAGCATAGTCGCATCCAGTATGCTCAAATGGAAAAGCTTGTCTCACTCGAACAGCCGGTAGATTGGCCATAAACTGTTGTGCAGTGTGATGGCGCTGTCTAAAACAGTTTAAACATTCATGCGTGATACGTCGAATAAGATTTCGTGCGCCAATGATCCAATATTTCTGGCGAATTATAACAAACATGGCTGAAACTCCAGGATGAAGATTGATTTGATGCTCATGTTTCAGCAGCAATTCTACAAGGCGATGGTGCTTCGGCAAAACTACTGGGTGCTTGGCGTCTGCAGGCAATTGCGACTTTTCTAAACGTCCACCTACACGTATAATTCCATCTTCGTCAACGAAGGGAGATAGTTTGCCTAAAGTTGATCGGCGCTCCAAAGGCTGCTTCCTCAAGAGCAGCTGTCTATCGTCATTGAATCGATTTTGTGCCTGTCGAAGGCAAAACCTCCTTGCTTTGGTTTCATCAAACTTTAGAGGTCCGGAATATTTAGGCTGGCTTGATTTGATTCGATGAACAAAGCGAAATACATATGCGACCACTCGAATCAGTCTGGTCCAAGACGATATTCTTTCGAGTAGTACATCAAATGGGGAATCTTCAATATCCTTGGAAATAGTTGTCAAGATCTTGGTTTTGAACTCAAGTTCTGCTGCTGGCTTTACAATTGAGGAGCAAGTCCGTGGTCTGTTCATTGTCTCTGAGTATAGTGTACAGTCGTGCAGCCAAGATGGTCCCTTTCACCATAAACCAAAGTTCATTAACTCACTCGCAAGCATGCCTCTTGATGCACAATCCGTAGGATTTTCCTTAGTGCTGACATGTCTCCAAGCGCTACGTGGTATGGTCTCTAGTATTTCTGCCGTTCGGTTGGCAACAAATGTTTTCAGTTTACAGGGTTGATGCGAAAGCCATGACAAAACGATTTTCGAATCTGTCCATGCGTATATCTTAGCATCCTTCTGGCGCAGACCAGATTTTACTGCTTGGAACAAACGAGCTAACAGTAGAGTTCCGCAAAGTTCCAATCGTGGTAGCGATTTCTGCTTTAGTGGTGAGCTGCAATGAGTGCCACTCCGATGCTTCCATCTAGGTGTGTCACACGGTTGTAAATGACAGCAGAGTAAGCCTTTAACGAAGCATCTGAAAATCCATGCAGTTCGATGTCATCGGGTTGATTGTCTACAAATCGTGGTATTTTCAAGTTCCTTAACGTGAAAATATCGTTTCTGAATGTTTGCCATAAGTGCGCTTGCTTTGTTGGCAGTTCCGAGTCCCAATCCAGATTAAGCAACCATAATTCCTGAAGCAGTATTTTAAACTTGATCACCACTGGCGCCAAAATACCTAGTGGGTCAAATATGCGTGCCGTGTCAGACAGCACTTGTCGTTTAGTACAACTCATATGTTCCGATAATGAAACCTTGTATGTTAGGACATATTCTCCAGGACGCCAATGCAGTCCAAGCACCTTTGCTGCCATCCTTGAGAAATCAATGTCATTGCCCTCGTGGCTGGCAATCCGTTTACTATTCGAGACCCATTTGCTTGGCTCCAATTGTGCCCGTGACATAAGAAGTACCAGCTCTTCCTTAATGTCGAGCAATTCATGTTCGTTCATGGCTCCTGTCAATACGTCATCGACGTACAAATCATCCAAAAGTATCCTAGCAGCCCTTGGAAACTCGTGTTCGTGATCAGCTGCCAGTTGTTCCAGAAACGGTGCACATGCCGTGCCATAGGTGACTGTGGTCAATTTGTAATGCTTCAATGGTGCCACAGGGTCTTCTCTCCAAAGGATTCGTTGAAAATCTTGATGTTTAGGCGCTACTGAAATCTGTCTCAACATTTTGACGAGGTCCGCAGAAAATACGAATCCGTGCATTCGAAAACGCAGACAAACGTTGAACAGGTTGCGTTGTATACATGGGCCAATATGAAGTGCATCGTTAAGAGATTGTCCATCCCGATCTTGAAATAAACCGTCGAACACCACCCGCAGCTTGGCACCTATGACTGGATGGTGTGGCAAATAGAATGACATCTTAGAGACGTTTGTGGCTTCGTCTGCAGCTACTTCCTGCATGTGACCCAGCTGGATATACTCTCTCATGAACTGAGTATATTTTAACTTCAGGCTGGCATCCTTCGTTAGATGACGCTCGACTGCGAGAAAGCGCGATCTAGCTCCTTGAAATGTATCCGCAAATTGTGGGTTTTGTTCCTTGAACGGCAAATCGACAATGTATCTTCCATTCGAGTTGCGAGTGTGCGTGCAACGGAAGTGCGTCCCGACCCTTTCATCCTCTTCGTTTACAGCTGTGCGTGATGGAACTTCCTCTAGTTCCCAGAATCTTTGCAGTAGTCCATCTATATTGACCGTAGTCAGCAATGACGTAGATGGTGTTGGCAATCTTGAAGTGTACACCGATGAGACTACCCATCCGAATATGCTGTTGACTGCAATAGGGTGTCCTTGACCATCGCTTAACTTCTCCCCGGTGAGAACTAACCAGATGTAATCATTGCCCAACAAAATGTCGATTGAAGCGTTAGTTCTGAAGTCCGGGTCAGCCATTCGGTATCCATTAAATACCGACAGTGATGAAGCATCAATATTTTCACGTGGCAGTGGTGAGGTGATCTTTCCTAAAACGTGCGCATTTATATCGATGGAATGACTCGACACACGAGACATCATCTGAAGAGAGCAGAAACCTCTAGTTATTCCCGCCTTGACGTCTGAGATGCCCGATGTGGCAACTCGAAATGGCGAACGTGCAAGCCCCAAAGTCTGTACGCATCTTTCCGAAATGAAAGACAAGTCTGAGGCGCTATCTAGTAAAATACGGCACGTATGCAAGGCTCCTTGGGAATTTCGCACGTGTACCAAAGCAGTTGGTAGCGTACTTCTTCTTTGCCCATTTGGCTTACGGGGTCTGGTAACATTCATCATGGCTACTGCTGATGCCGCTGGTGCTTCCTCGGAAGCCTGGCTTGGGTTGCCTTGGTGCTTTTCTGCGCTCTTATGCTGTGTAGAATAGCCCTCAGGATGCAGCATAGAATGATGGCGGCGCTTGCAATGCTTGCAAGAAGACTTCGATTCACAAGCGGTTACTCCATGTCCAGACCTCAAACAATTAAAGCACAGATGCTTCTCCTTCGCAAAGGTGTAACGTTGCTTGACAGTCAAGCTCTGGAATTGAGGACAAGCCGACAGTATGTGCTCAGTGCTATGACATTTCATACAATTACCTGTAATGGCAAGCATGGTGCGTGCTTGCCTTTTTCCCCTTTCATCCCTCGGTTTGCTCGCTGCATTATCGACAACCTGACTGAGCTCAAGGCGATCGCATCGTGAGTCCAAAAACTTGAGCAACTCTTCAATGGTAGGATCTTCAATATCCTGGCTTTTGTCGATCCATTCCCGTCGGGTAGCCTCATCAACCTTGTTGATGAGCAAGTATATGAGCCAACAGTCACGGCCCGATTGTCCAGAAGCGTCTAAAGCAAGAATGACATCACTGGCTCCGCACGTCAGAGCGCGTAGCGATGCTGAGTTTTGTCCAACAGCCTTAGGCAAGGCGGTGAATGTATCCATAAGCAAGTTCACCAAAAAACGGGGCTTTTCATAGCGATCACTCAACGATTTCCATGCCACCTCGTAAGTAGCTTCTACGACAGGCAAACGCTGGAAGAGTATCGCTGCTTCTCCATGACTTCAGGTGATGAAAATTCTGTATATTCGTTAGTGTTGCCTTTCCATGAATGGTACTCTCAAACAGTTGCAATTGTTGCTGCTGATTGTGCATCTGTTGAAGAACTTCCTGGACAAGCGAACCACCGTTGCCAGCCGCACCGCATTCTTCCAACTTGCCAGACGATGCCACATCAGCTCGTAAAGCCTTAAGGCGAGCACTCGCCGTTTCATGTTTATCCTCGTATACGTCGTAATCTTCAGCAGGGTCCACGTAACCCTCCAGTTTGTCGTATTTAGCCAATTCGTCACCAGACTTGACGAACTCCTCCCACGCATTGGACAAGGTTTCCAATTTGGTGTCAATTGTAAAGACGTCTGCATCCTGTGCTAGATCCTCCGCATATGTATATATGCGGCTAATTGTTGACTTCAATCTCCCTCTGGCCTTGATTAAAGTTTTCATTTCCTCCATGATGAAATATCAAGAAATTCCACTGCTTGTGTGGACCAAAATTTCAAGACGCTTGTTTCTTCTAGAGACGTGTTCTCTCACGATCTCGTCGTTTATATCGATAACAGATATCGATAGGAGTGTGCCGCCACCGTGTGAATAAGTACGCGATTGCCTTTTCGATAGTAGGCCAGAACTATCGACTACTAACTTTGAGGTTAATATTTAATTGCCACCAAATTGCAACAATTTATTAACCAATGAGTAACAAACAAACAATGCCCAACGATCCGGCTCGAAGGACCAAATTATGATGATGAATAAACCACTGTGTTTAGTATCTCATAAGAACTTAACTTTATTTTCACTGTAACTGTAACTGAACTGTGTCTGCCACTGCTAGAACACGTCTTGATCGTTCGTTTGCTTGCTTATTACTAAATTTTCAGTTCTTACGCATCTACTTAGGTCATATAGGCTGTATAAGAGAGACAGAGACAGAGAATATCAGACTGGCGCCAGCATATTCTAGAAAAACTTATAAAAATACAAAAACAAAAGCATTGTAAGATGTGCTAGATCATTCATGAGACTTAGAGACTTAGACTATATGGAGAAATATAAGTAAAATGACAATATGTTCCTCAACACCCTCCTCGTCACATTGTTTCATTGATGGTCTGTTTGAGTTGTCCCTAACTCAAATAAATCCTGTCCGAAATAGTCGGAACAGATCACTAGATCTGGTATTTGTGTTGGATTCTTCCAACTGCGATATTTCCAGGACTGATCCCTTAGTTATCCCTGAAGACAACTTTCATCCAACTCTGGATGTAACCATTGACCTTCCTTTTGGGGTTATGACTCGATATAATAATTCGATGCCTCCAACCCGATGTTTTCGCAAGACAAACTTTACTAAACTTAAAAAACTCCTATTAACTAATGATTGGACATATACTTGCACGGATATGGACTCTGCCATTTCTGTCTTCTATAAAACTCTTGAGTCGTTCTTTGATGTTTGTGTCCCACGTGTGACTCAAGGATGGTCTGATAAACCTCCTTGCTGCTCACGTGAGTTATGTAACTTGAAGAACGTAAAATCAAGATGCTATAAAAGATTTAAAAAATCCGATAATCGGCATCGGATTTTTCCCTATACGTAGTTGCTCGATCAAATTTTATGGTGCTGAATTCACAATGCTATAAGGATTATCTTCAGAGATGTAAACTTAGGTTTTTTCGCGATCCTAAGCAATTTTATAAATTCGTCAATAGAAAACGTAATACATCAGTGCATCCGTCTTACTTGTCTTTCGAAAACAATAAAGCTGACAATGATCAGGCAATTGCTGATATGTTTGCTGATTTTTTCAAAACAACTTATTCCTCTTCGATTTATCAAGCAAATCCTCCTTATCCTTATCACTTGCAATCGCCTAATTGCATTTTAGACCCTGTGTTTGAAGAAAGTTCAATTTTTAGCGTTCTTAGTTCCGTCAAACCAATATATGCACCTGGCCCTGATCGAATACCAGGCTGCGTATTAAGGTTTTGCGCAGAGGCCCTATGTAAGCCAATACTTAAGTTGTTTACACTGTCCGTTACATATTCCGCCTTCCCGTCCATCTGGAAGGAATCATATATTATTCCTCTTCATAAAAAGGGGAAAAAGTCCGAAGCCTCCAATAGGGGTATTTCTAAATTGTCTGCCATACCCAAAGCATTTGAGAAAATAATAACGTCTCAATTGAAGCATTTTTGTAGCTCAATCATTTCGTCATCCCAGCATTGGCTTAAAAAACGTAGATCGACAACTACTAACCTATTAGAATTTACATCTCACTCAATCAAAGGGTTCAAGACTGCCGTGCAAACTGATGTCATTTATACTGACTTCAGCAAGGCCTTTGACTCTGTTAATCACACTCTGCTTTTATATAAGTTAAATGCACTTGGCATCCCCAGCCTTTTGCTAGATTGGATTCTTCAATATCTTTCTAAGCGTACACAAAAGGTCCTCTTTAAGTCTTCATTTTCTAAGACCATCCAAGTGACTTCTGTAGTACCTCAGAGTAGTCATTTGGGTCCATTGCTATTCACTCTTTTTATAAATGATCTTCCATTGGTAGTGTCACATTCTCGGGTGCTTGTGTACGCGGATGATGTTAAGCTTTACCTCAGTTTTAAAGACATATCGTCTTCTTGCCTACTTCAATCGGATCTTAATGATCTTCAGAGTTGGTGTGAAACCAACCTATTAAACCTTAACGGCTCTAAATGTAAAGTTATGTCTTTTTATAGATGCACTCCACACTTAGCAACTTATTATCTTAACGACACTGCCTTAGAGCGGTTAGATATTGTCAATGACTTAGGTGTTCTTATGGACCATTAATTAACCTTTAATCCTCATATTTCTGCTACAGTTAGTAAAGCTATGAATGTTTGACGAAACTTCTGTATACTTCATTAATCCGTCCTATCTTAGAGTACGGATCTTGCATATGGTCACCTCAATATGAGACGCACCAAAGTAAAATTGAATCTGTTCAAAAGCAATTTCTGCTATTTGCTCTTCGTGGTCTAAATTGGGATCGCAATGTCAATTTATTCATAAACTTTTAATAGGTGAAATAGACTCTCCTGAGCTATTGAACCAGTTAAACCTATTTGTACCCCGTAGACCTACTAGAAATTTTATTCCTCTATCTTTAAAACATTGTAGTTCTAACTATTCTTTGCATGAACCTTTTCGAGTCCTATGTTCTGATTATAATCTTCTGTATTCCGTAATCAGTTCAGAAGCCTCTCTTTCTCTTGTGAAAACCTCTATTTTAGCACATTTAGCTCGTAATTAGCTGTAGTTAATCTAATTTTTAATTGTTTGTCCGTTATACTTGTATTTGTCCACGCGATCGTTCCGTCCGATATACGGATGCGCCTCTCGGTCGTGCGGGAGGTGGACAGCGCTCTGCTTGGGCTCGCGCGAAACAGGCTATGTCCTGGTGTCGTAAGGGCCACTTGTACGTACTTCGCATTGTACGCGTCAACGTCCAGACAATATTACTCAAATAGAAATGACCAATCAAAAGAGAAAACAAGGCTGTTAAGAAGATTGAAATTTGTTGTACGAAAACATCTACGACGAGAATTTGAGATGTTATTAATTGAATTAGAAACAGAATTGTAAGAAATAGTAACTTCAATGGTAGGGTGATAAGGATCTTCAGCCTTCACTAGGGGCTGTGTTTGTGATACAACACTAACAGTGGGATCCGAGACAAAAACAAGAATAAGTATTCTTTTAGAAGAGTTAAGAAAAGAATTCAACTGATATAGCGGACATTCAAGTAGGCTATCAAGAAAAACATGTTGAGATGAAGGAATTTGAAAGATAGATTATCATCAACAAGCCAAGAAATATAAGGCAAGTTAGAATCACCTAAAACTATAAGAAAATCACGATATTTAAGAAGACTAAAAATAGATTGCAAGGCATCAGCATGGTCCATGTAGCTCAAGATATCAGAAGCTGGAGGAATATATGAACAAGAGATATATAAGCTAAAGTTAGAACATGTAACTTCGATCAAGCCTATAAGAAATAAAGTTATTAGAAAGAATTTCATTATCCAAAACAGAGGAGTTAAGCCAAGTTTCAAAGGTTTGGCTATCACAGAACAGTTTCGAGAGCGTGGTATGAAGTCCTCTTACATTTTGATAATGAATGCAAAGACTAGACGTTATTAGTTTATTGAAGCAGAAGATAAATTACGAAGGTGGACGGGCAACGGACGGGAGGGCTTATTGGGCGCAAACTCGTGTTCAACTAGGCCCTCTGGTCAAAAATTAGTGTTAACCATAGCATTTGGTACTGTAATTTTGAAAGAGGAGATTTCGCGAGGCCTAGAAAACTTAAACTTTTGAATTAAAACTTTAGCAGGGCATATATTACCAATGTAAACTGCCACAGACGACTCAGAAGAATCTGGAGCAAGCCTAGAGATAAATAATTGTTTGCGATGAGGCACTACAGTTAGTGGCAGCTGAGGAGCATTGAGATCCGCAAGTGATTGAGAGCCAGCATGATCCTGTAATTGATCAGAATCAGAATGAAAAGAAGATCATAAAGAGGGACAAGAAGATGGTGTAGGCGAAAGTAAAATGGGAGAAGATGTAATAGAGATTGCTGGCGACTGCTTATGAGGCATCCAAGGGTACATTTCTTGGGCAACTTCTCAGAAGGTGGAACAAACTTGAATTGCGACAATAAATGTACAATAGCGTCACACTCGTTAGACAGCTGTTTGGCCAGTTTGTCTTAAGAAAGAAACTTTAAACGAAGATCCCGGTAGGTACGGCTAAAATCAAGCTGCTGGCTGGCAGAAGATGGGCAAGTCCAGCCCATTAAGTCACATTTTAAGTGAATAAGGTTATCACAGAGCCAACAAGATATACTGATCATCAAAACGATCAGAATGCTTGCAAGTAGGTAGACAACAAGCCATTCAAATGCCAAAAGAAACACAGGGCAAAAAAAAACATATATAAAATAATATATAGAATAATTTAAATACACATCACAAAGATAATTATCGATAAAAAATCAATAATTACAAATAAGAGACAACTAGAGTGCAGAGAACAAGAAAGAGTACAAGATCAGTTATAAGCTGAGCTTTGAGAGGCGGCCTTACAAAAGTCATTACGCGGGAGAGAAGCTAAGCACAAGCACAAAGCAGAGAGAACAACAAAAACACTAGCACTGATGGTATGATGGGGGCGATGAGGGGAGCAACTGCAGAAGCAATGACGAAAGAGAAAAATATAAAAATTAAATGCACCAAACACTAATCACGATAAAGAAAAAACTGTTAAATTGGCGAATTATGGAAATAAAAAATAGGGGTGTGAAGCAAACAACACCAGGGAAAGCGAAAAAAACTGAGCAGAATTAAAAATCAAGAGAAAAACAATAAATATTAATAAAAACTCCGGAGCTATGCAAAAACACGACCGTCACGTCAGAGAGCAGAAGCTTGTTTTTTGTTTATTTATTTATTTATTAGTTGATTAAAGTAACAACAATTGAAAAAGAGAAATAAAAGTTTAAGGGCTAACAACAAAAAGATAGTGTAGAGAATTATAAGCATAATGGGATATGAAAAGAAAAGTGGGTAACAGAAGAAGGAAAGAAGTGAGAAAGACACTGCATTAACAATTTGGCGGGCGGGATCCTACGGTACTTCCACAAGGAAATTGCATCGCAGGATAGCTGCTATCTCCTTCGCCACTCCAGGTCTTGCCTTGCCACGGTCTGCCAAACGCAGCTCGCGGATTACTGACGCTTGCGTCTCTAGCATCTAATCGCGCGAATTATATTCGTTGAAAGAACGAATTTTAGTCACTAGATATCTTTAGATATCTTTATTTATTTATTTAAATTTTGATTTAAATTTTGTTGAATTAAATGATTTTTGTTCACTGGATATCTTTAGATATTATGAGTTTCTTTATTAGTTTGGAACTTAGACTTCTGTCTGGTTACAATTGAATCTTAAGACTAAAATATGATTTTCTTTGGCATATGCAAATGCCCATTTGTTTCATAAATTGCTGATCGAGCATTTGCAACGGGAGCGACGGCGACGCTTCTGTTGTTTATGCTTTTGAAATTTGATTTTGGTTCAAGTACTTCTGCATGATTATGCTGATCTCGTCGTTATCAACATTCCCATGCATAGGCTTATTTGTTTGTTCAGCTTTGGCTTTTTGTATAATTATGTTATTTGTTTGTGCGACTTTAATTGGTTTCATAACTCGCGCGACGCCTGGCCAGAGATCCACGCTCGGTAGCTGATATTGTTTTCACCTTCTCTTCCTGGAGGTCAATAGGCACCGCTCAAGCGATCACAAGGGCCGCTTCGTCGGATACCGTGCGAAAAGCAGAGCAGTTTCGCAGCGCGCTTAGCCTGTGCGACGAACGAATTCCTCTGTCGTAGCTAGCGACACACAGGTCGCCTGCCCAGACTGGGGCCGCGTATAGGATGATCGACCTGCAAACTGTCATTAGCAGCCTCCTGGACTCTTGCTTGGGACCCCTGGTGTTCGGCATAATCCTTGATAGGGCACGGACGCTCGCGTCTTACTGACCACTACGAGGGCCACATCATTTGCGTACCCTATTAGCTGGCAGTCTCCAGGTACAGTCAGTCTGAGGACGCCGTCGTACTTGGCATTCCATAATGTTGGGCCTAGGACAGAGACTTGTGGTACACCAGCCTACACATTATACGATTCAGATAGCTCCACACAATACGCCCCCAATCCGCCGTGTTGAAGGCATTTTTTACATCTAACGTAACTACAAGGTAGTATTTCTTCGAGCGGCATATCGACCTGTAGGCAGACCCGTTGCTTGGAGGCATTCGTAAGGAGCACCAGTTTCTGAAGCTTCCACTTTGCAGGAAAAGGGCCCTTTCGCAGGCACCTTGGCGCCTTTCTGTCTCCCGCCGCCGCCTTCGTCATAGTATTGGTGCGCAGATCTCTCTCATCCTCTCTGTTATCCAGAATCCACTCCGTTTTGCACGCACGTTCACTTGTGGCAGCGAAACAAACTGGTAGAGTTGCCCCACAAAGCGCCACTGATAAGCTGAGCGACCAGTGTTGGACAACGCAAAAAGGCTTTGGGCTGTGCCCAAGACTGCATTCGCCAGGTGGCGCCAACGCGCCGTTCCCTTGCCGTTACGTTTTTTTTTAAACTCAAATTTAAATTTTGAAACAACATTGGGAAATGGATAAAATGACTGCGTCGATGGATCAAGCCCGCTGGGATGGTGTGGCGAATGATCAGGTGGGCGAGGAGTTGGCTTTTAGAAAGAGTAGTAGGATGATGCGGTCGCCAGTGGCTTCGCCGGCTGGGCCACCGTTACCACCGTCTGATGGACAAACGAGTGCGACGCCGATAATAAGCCCGGTTGTGCTATCGCGCATCCCGGAGCTTGACGACTTGGGCAATCTCCTACGCCAACTGGAGAACACATTTAAGAAGAAGGATGACGGTAAACTGCAGGTTCGACACGTGAACCAAAACACGATGCAAGACATAAGGCGCATGATAGAGCTGCAAACAGCGATCTGCCATATAGTTCTTGGCGACAAATGCGTAAAAAACAACACAGTGGATGGGGCCACGCAGGTCACATGTCCTGCATCCAAACCAACCAACCAAGTATTGGGAACTCGGTAGCACACTCCTTCAGCCCAAAGCGCCCGAGAGAGGAGCCACTAGGGCAGAGGAATACTCCGCCCAAAAGAAAGCGAGGCAGCGGGCAGCCAAAGCCCTCGTATGCGGCCATGTTAGGCGGTAGTGCATCCACAAGCGCTAGTGCTATTGAGGCCGAGCCTATATGTACTCATGGGCCATCCCCAGATTGGCAGGTGGTCTCAACGAGGCGCAAGCCGCGCAGAGGTCGGCCAGATGCCATTATTATCAAGGCGGAAGAGGGCATTTCGTATGCGCAAATGTTGAAAATGGTAACCCGACGGGACGACGGGCGGCTAAATTGTATTAAAGACGAAGTAGCAAGGGCCAGGAAAACGCAAAATGGCGATCTGCTTCTTGAGCTTAAAACCAAAGACGGCGACCGGAAAATACAAGAGGAGCTACGCAACGTATTGGGCATGAACGCCAAAGTTCGAACTGTCACTGACGTGTCACACATAGAACTGCGGAAGCTAGATTGCCTGGTAACGGCAACCGATATCATTGCGGCCATCACAAAGGCAACGGGTATAGCGGAAAGTGCCATAACGGTGAAGACGCACAGTGGGGCCTTCTGGCATTTAGCATTGCAAAAATCATAGCTTCTAAACCAATAAAGCGATTTCAAAAATTTAAAAAGCATATCATAAAGAATACCTTAAGCTTCAAAATGAATGTTTGTCAAAAGTACTGGGTGTTCGTGGTGCTGTAATATTCAAGGTCAAAGTCAGAAAATATTTCCAAGCATGTTTTTCCTTTAAAAATGGATCGAACCCCGGTTTTTTTCAATCACAAATGGAATTTTTCATTGTTTTAGACGACTATGTAACATTTTTTAATGTTTTAATTTGATTTTTTAACATAATTACAAAAAGAAAAAAATTGTTTTTTAATTTTTTTTTTACGTTATTTTTTAAAATTTGCTATTGATGGCTGATTTTCTTCAAAATAATTTTCAATATTTACATCAATATCTAATAAACTCAACATTTCGGGATTATAGTTGCTATTTTCCAAATCCTTTCGTGATCGCACTTGTCTCAGTGATGCAATAAGTGGGTCTGAAGAGCCTCTTCAGCATGCATGTTAAAAAGGTCTTCATTTTATCTAACACGAGAAGTTTTTAATGTATTAGTGTATCTGAACCTTTTGTAGTCCTTGTTTTTAGATTCCTGTGCTTCTTCGGATAGCTCTCCAATTGGTAAACACTGATATTCTATTAAATCCTTCACCGTGAGTGAAAATCCTAAGTTGTATACTCCTCAAGCCAAACTTCATTTTTTTTTTAAATTTGCCAGATTTCTGCCGCTTGCGATCCATTTTCGCCTTAAGTTAGATTGTGTATATTTGATTTTTATCATAAGCTCCGTTCTAGCGTTTTCGAATGAAACGCCCATCTCCTTCAGCAATCCCATTTCAAAATTATTTAAGTTTTCACACTCTTGGAAAACTTTCAAAACCCTTTCATTCTTTAACAACATTTTTGCACAATTAAATAAAACTGCCTTGAATTATATTGACAAATACTATTCAGTCCTGATTTAAGGTGTTTCCACTTATGAAGTTAAAAATAAACTGTCGCAAACAAGAGGAATAATTAGCTCTTTATGTTATATTTTTTGAATTAACTAGGTGGAACGAAAAATCGGTATTACCCTTTTTGTATTAATTAGGTAAAAAACTTAATATTTACATCCAATTAGGTAAACGGAAGTAAAAACGACCAACCCACAATTAGGACAAATTTTTCATCAACTTTATTAACATTTACTTGTCTTGTCAGTTTTTCCAAAGCAGGTAATTAGCAATTTATCATTGTAGAAAGGCATATATGTAAACAGGTAGTATTTGCAAAACAGCATTACCCAATGTTATCATTTAAATACAAAGAAGCTACAGGCCAATACGCATGCGCTCTTCTTCTTCCTTATACCTGCAGCGCATTTTTTAGACGAGGTTGCCTTAGTTTTATGGCTTACGCATCGCTGTCGCACCTCTCTGCATATTGGGACTATATACATCTGATAGGTAAATATTTCACCTACCTAGAGTATGTAGTCCGGTAGTGATACTAGGTGATACTTGTTAGTTGTATTCCACCAAAGTTCAAAAAACGCCAATATTTAGTGTATTTTTTAAACGCTTCTAGTTCAATAACTATTTAAGTAATTATTAAAATTTATGAAACATGCTATTAACAAGGAACATACTTTTCAGATAAAACCAAAAAATCCAAAAAGATCGATTGTTGAAATCGCCCAATATTCAGTTTTAAAGTTGCGACTCGTTTTAAAAATTATCATTTTTTCCTTTTCACTAAAAATGTCTCAACTTTGGGCGCCTCTAGCACCCATGAATCTCAACCGATTTCAAAAATTTTTCGGATTCATAATCTCTGAAGTATTTCCTATCGATTGCATATATCATTTTTGCCAAACGCGATCATGAAAAAACGTATTTTTGCAATGCTATCCGAGCAGAGGCCCAACTGTGAGACGCTGCGGCCAACTTTTAACGAGACCCAAATGGCAGTTGTATGTCTGCCACAGACGTCGGCGGCCTTTCTTGTTAAAAAAAGAGCACTGATAGTGGGCTGGTTCAGCTGCCACATCAGGGAAAGAGTGGCTCAGCAGAGATGTTACAAATGCCTCAATTTTGGACATGTGGCTTTCAACTGCAAGAGCACAGTTGACCGAACCAGCTGGTGCTTCAGATGTGGGCAGCCCGGGCATAAAGCTGCGGCATGCGAAAACAATCCAAATTGTTACAACTGCGTCGAAGCAAACCGCATCAACAGGAAGAATTTTACCGGCAGCAAAGATTGCCCGTTGATAAGATCTGGCGCGCAACTAACAAACAATCAGGTAAAAAGTTTATTCAACTAAACCTCAACCATTGTGCAGTTGCACAGGATCTGTTGGCGCAAACAGCGCGTGAAGTAGACGCCGATATAGCGATTTTGAGCGAGCCGTATAAACCAGGAGATGGCCCCCTGTGGGCAGTGGACTCGTCTACCAAAGCTGCCATTTGGTTATGCGGAAAAAACGTGCCGGTTATGGAGTCGATCTATTCGTCCCTTGGCTATGTTCGCGCAAAAAGCGGGGATATGTGGTACTAAGTTGCTACCTAGCCCCTAGTCTGAGACTCACTGAAATCGAGAGAATAATAGACTCCATCGCCGCTGATGCAAGTTCAAAGCAAAATGTTATAATCGCAGGTGACGCTTGGTCCGAAGAATGGGGCAGCAGTTCATCTAATGCCAGTAGCCCCTGTCTACAGGTGGGATGAAAACATTGCCGAGGCAAGAAAAAAGTGTCTTCGTGCTAGAAGGCTCTCCCAAAAATCGCGTGGCAGATCGGAGTTCTTGCTGCTGCAAGCAGAATTTGCAGCCAGATGAAGGGAACTTAAAGAGCTTATTAAGGCACGAAAAAATCCTGTTTTCTTGAACTTTGCGACTCTATAGAAAATGACCCCTGGGGCTTGGCCTATAAAATTGCCATGAAAAAGCTTAGGGCTGTTAAGCCGGCAGCTCCAGATGAAGAGCGCATGGCTATGATTGTGGAAACTCTGTTTCCGGCCACCTCATCAATGGGCCCGAAAGAAATGCAGTATACTACTTTGCTAGTAGACTGGCCCATCACTGGAGAAGAGGTGTTAGTGGCGGCATCGAGACTGCAGAACGAAAAAGCTCCTGGCCCGGATAGCATCCCCAACAAGGCCCTAAAACTTGCCATTGGCCTACAATCCGAAAGATTTGCTGAAGTTTTTAATGCTTGCATGGGTGAAGGTACATTTCCGGACAGATGGAAAAGGCAGAATCTGGTTCTGATTCCAAAGCCAAACAAACCTGTATAAGACCCATCTGGATACAGGCCAATTTGTCTTCTGGATGCCGCAGGAAAATTTTTTGAGAGGCTACTCAGCACCAGAATAGAGACAGCAATTAAAGTGGCTGGCGACCTCTCGCCTATGTAATTTGGGTTCCGCAGAGCTATGTCCACTGTTGATGCCATCAAATCTGTTGTCGACACTGCTGCTAAGGCTATAGAGGGGCAAGGTTGGAAGGGAGGGCAAAAGCAGTATTGCCTTGTCACCACGCTGGACGTTAAAAACGCCTTTAACACAGCAAATTGGAACAACATTCTCGCAGAGTCCCGGCGTATCTCATAAGAATCATGGACAACTACTTTAGAAATACAGTTCTGTACTACAGATCGCACGGCGGGATACCTATAATGTTAAAGGAGGCGTACCCCAAGGATCCGTCCTCGGCCCTCTACTTTGGAATGCAATGTATGACGGAATCCTGCGCATCCAACTCCCGAGTGGCGCGCGGCTGGTGGGCTTCGCTGACGATGTTGCCATAGTAGTGACGGCTAAATTTCTGGGACAAGGAATGGCTAAGGACTGGCTAGCCTCTGCAGGACTCGAGCTTGCAGTTCAAAAGACGGAAGCGGTCTTAATAAGTAGTCGAAAAACGGTTGAGGTTGCCAACATCATCGTTGACGCCACCACGATTACCTCTACACGGGCCATCAGGTGTCCTGGTATACACCTGGACACGCGCCTGTCCTTCAAGGAGCATCTGGAGCTTGTTGGAGCCAGGGCAGCTGAGTTGGGACGGTCACTTAGCCGCATCATGCTCAACAGCAGAGGCCGAAAACAAGGTCGGCGCCTGCTTCTGATGAACGTTATGAAGTCCACTATGCTCTATGGGGCACCAGCCTGGGCTAAGGCCATGACGGTCAAAACATACAGGAGACGCCTAGAGAGCACATACCGTCTTGCGGCACTGAGAGTCTGTTGCGGCTTTCGCACAATATCGGACGATGCCGCTCTTGTTATAGCAGGTACGACGCCCATCCATCTGCTAGCATATGAAGCACAACGCATCTATACCATTAAGACGGAGTCAGCGCCGAGTCCTGCTGAGCTAAAGGTGGCTAAGACCGTGGCACGGCAGGAAAGTTGGGATGCCTGGCAAGTTCGCTGGACCAACTCGACGAAGGGCAGGTGGACATTCAGGCTTATTCCTGATCTGAAGATGTGGCTGCAACGGAAGCACGGCGAGGTTACTTTTGAGCTGACACAGATACTCAGCGGCCACGGATGCTTTGGGGAATATCTCCACAGATTTTGTCATCAGGCAAGTACGTAATGCACTTGGTGCGGAAACGGTGTGTCGGAGAGCCCTGATCATGCTCTCTTCGCATGCGCTATGTTTGAGACAGAAAGGCAGGCGGCCGAACTGCTCTGTGGCGAGCCATTGTCGTCACAGAATCTGGTTCCACTGATGACGCTAAGCAAACCAAATTGGACAGCTATTTGCACCTTTGCGGCACAGGTGATCCGAAAACTACGCGCGCGCGAAAGGCAGCCCAATACAGGCGGGGTCTGAAAAGTCCACAACCCCACTCCCCCACGCATCCTGCGATGCAATGCCCCCAGGCGGTCCCGCACACCCACAATTTCTCATTTCTTCTTCTTTGAACAAAACTATCCTTTCTTTGTTGCCCACTGTTTTCTATATTTATTTGTTAACCTCTTTGTAATTCCTTTTTCACAAATAAACGAATTAAAAAAAAAAAAAACACACACACACACACGCCACCACAGATCTGGTAGATCTGTCATCGAAGTGACCTTCACCAGCAGGCAAATTTTAAACACAGCTAAGTGGGAGCTTTGCAGCCATTATACAGCCAGCGACCATACAGCAATCATGTGCACTATTGGCGACAGTCCAGCGGCAGCTGCAGTTACACCGGACAAACCAAAAATGTACTGGGTGGATAGATTTAGTCCGGAAACATTTGCATCGACATTATGCTTTCCAGCCATGGTAGGAGATGCTAATGATTTATCTAGGAATTAATGGCCGCTATCACTGCAGCATGCGACAGCAGCATGGCCGTACGCAGGAGCCATAGCAGGCACAAAAGGTCTGTTTACTGGTGGAATGCTGGAATTGCTGAGGCCAGGAATAGATGCTTGCGGGCGAGGCGATGGACGAGGACAAGGAAACTTCACCAGCCTGCAACAAGAATATGCTGATCGCCGCAGATTACTCAACAGGCTAATTAAGGAGAGCAAGCGTAAGTGTTTTCTGGATCTGTGCAACGAGGCTGAAGCTGACATTTGGGGTATGGCATACAAGCTAGCCATGAAGAAGCTGAGGGCGATAAAGCCAGCAGCGCCGTTAGAACAACAAATGGAGCATATAGTTAAAACGCTGTTCCCAAATACGTCAACGGTATTGCCAAGGAATGAGACTCGCATATTAAGCGAATACATCCCGGTAACTACAGAGGAGATGCTATTGGCAGCAGGGCATCTGCAAGACAACAAAGCCCCTGGCCCCGATGCAATTCCTAATAAAGCCATTAAGCTAGCTGCCCGCTTGCAGCCGGAAAAATTTGCGGATGTTTTTTCCAAATGCCTTAAAGAGTGCACGTTTCCCGAAATTTGGAAAAAGCAAAACCTGGTGCTTATACCGAAGTCGAACAAGCCGCTTGAAGATCCTTCTGCCTACAGCTTAACGCTGCGGCGAAAATGCTAGAGAAAATCATCAGCACAAGGCTGGAAGCCGCCATCTCACAGGCTGGAGACCTTTCGCCCATGCAATTTGGATTCAGAAAGGCCAAATCCACGTTGGATGCACTATCGACAGTAGTCGACATAGCGGAGAAGGCGATTGAAGGGCAACGGTGGAAAGGTGGCTGGAAAAAAAACGTTAAAAACGCTTTTAATACCGTACCGCAGGGCTCAGTACTTGGCCCGCTTCTGTGGAACGCCATGTATGATGGCATACTGCGCATAAATATGCCCCCAGAATGCCACATCGTAGGATTTGCTGACGATGTAGCGCTAGTGGTCGTCGCAAAACAATTATGTGAGGCGGAGGAGAAAACGGTGGTGTCCATGGGCGCAGCAAAACAGTGGCTTTCTGATGCAGGGCTGACACTAGCGGACCACAAAATAAAGGCTGTCCTTGTAAGCAGCCGAAAGACGGTGGAAGTTGCCAAAATCGAACTGGAAACGTGTACCATACAATCTAGCAGATCGATAAGATACCTTGGTGTCTTACTTGACACAAGACTTTCTTTTAAAGAGCACCTGCAACATGTCAATACACAGGCAGCAGAAACATGTAGATCATTGAGCCGCATAATGATGAATGCAAGGGGCCCACGGCAAGCACAGAGAATGTTGCTTATTAATGTTGTCAAATCGACCATACTTTATGGTGCACCGGTATGGGCAGAAGCGATGCAGAGGAAAACGTATAGAAGAGGACTTGACTCTACATACCGTCTTGGAGCTCTGCGTGCTTGCCGTGGCTTCCGGACCATCTCCGATGACGCTGCACTAGTCATTGCAGGGATGACACCGCTTGACATACTGGCAAAAGAGGCGCAAATGATCTTCCAGCAACGGCAGGGACAAGTATGGACCCCCACGACAAGGCGAACAATTATCAAAATGGCGAAAGAAGCCAGCCTGGCAGAATGGCAGCATCGATGGGCAAGCTCAACAAAAGCCCGGTGGACCCACAAGCTGATACCCGATATAAATGCCTGGATAAATAGGCGTCATGGAGAAGTCACCTTTGAGCTTACGCAGTTCCTTAGTGGTCATGGCTGCTATAGGACATACCTGCACTGTTTCGGACACGAAACCAGTAATGAATGCACATGGTGCCAAGAAGATGTGGCGGAATCACCTGAACACATCATATTCGAGTGCCCAAGGTTCCAGGCAGAGCGTCGGAATCTGGCGGTGGAAATGGGAGAGACACCCACAGTCGCCAATTTGACAAAAAGCATGATGAAAACAAAACGGTCGTGGTCAGCAGTGTGCAGCTATGCATTCGTGACTATGAGCAAGTTGAATCTCCTTGAGCGAGAACGTCACGCTGGAGGGGCATAACTGATGGGCTTCTCTGCCGTTTCGGCGTTGCTTCGTATGCTTCTCCTGCTACATGGCGCCGGTACGGTGGCGGCGTCCTCTATAACATTGCCTTGGCCGCGTGTTATTGGAGGCAATTTCCCTCGTACGACAAGTATTTCCTCTTGCCTCACCGATGTGAGTTATGCCGCTCCAACTCGGCGGCGACTTTGAGCAATTGCCCCTTTTTGACGGCGCCAGTCAATGAACAATTAAATAGAGTGAAAGCGTGGAAAATTTTAAATGCTCGAGTTTAAGTAGAGCTTGGCAGAGATTGTAAGAAATTATATAGGAAAAATAGCAAATAATGTATGTGAAAATAATTTAATTAAAATAAACTATTTTAAAAAACAATAATTCGGAAAAGAGGATTTCCAACGGTGGGGTCCGCTATCGCACTAGCCGCTGAAGCTCTCCCCCGACGCCAAGCAGACCGTTTGCCGCCCCGCGCTTAGAACTCTGCGGAGTGTCGGAGTGTCTGCTAAGACGGTTAGCAGAAACAGCCTGAAAGTATGCAGAAGAATCCCTAGCATCAGAGGCTTGAACTATGGTCAGCTGTTTTGGGGCAGTCCTCTACATGTAGGTGTGTCCCCAAGGGAATCACATGCGATAACTCTGGGGCATCGGGAAAAAGGCTACTGGCGATTGAGCGTACAGCGGCCGTGTCTGATGGGGATGACTGCCTGTTTCCGTGCACTCGTTTGACCACCGTCTGGTAGGCTTTGCCCCAAGGATCATGTTCTGCCGAATCACAAAGCTAGAGGAAACATTCTCGTTTGCTGTCCCGGATCGCCCCCTTAAGGGCTTTCCTCCGTCTTCTGTACTCTAGACCGAGTGCCTCGAAGTTGACCGAATGTCTTGCCCGCTGATATAGTCGTCTCGCTCGAAGACAAGCCCTTCTGGCATCAGCGATTGCCTCGTTCCACCAGCAGACTGGGGTGTGATGGCGCGAGAATGAGCCACGCTGGGCCATGCTGACAACACTAGCTTCGTCGAGCCTCGACATAATCTGGTTAGCAGCCTCATTTGCATTTGAGTTGGGGCACACCGCGAGTCCTTCCAAGCTTTCGGCAAACAAAAACGGGTTGAGGGTATCCACCTTGAAGGATTTCCTAAGGGGTAACGTTCGCACTGGCGGGTGCCTGTTTCTGCCTATGGAGAATGCCACAATTTCATGGTCGCTGGCAGAGTATGCCACGCCTACGCTCCAATCAGTGTAGTCACCAATACAGTCGCTGGCGAAGGAAAGATCCACTATTGATCCTGTGCCGGCCTTTCTGAAGGTGTGTTGTGTGCTGACGTTAAGCAATGATATGCTTAAGTTAGCAAAACTTTCGAGGAGAAGACGGCCACGAGCGTCAGTTCGGGTGCTGCCCCACTCGGTGGCCCAGGCGTTGAAATCCCCTCCGATGACGAGACCTTGACGTCCTCTTGCGTCGTTCGAGATCTTGTCTATGATACTTCCGAAACGCTCCAATGACAGGCTGGGTGCAAGGTAGCAACTGTAAACCCAGTGTCTGCCGATCCGCGCTCTGACAAAGCCTTCCTCAGATAGGCCGTCCTGCATGACTAGCTCATTACAACTGCAGCACCAGATTGCTGCCTTGCCGCACGCTGCCGTGGCCCATCGACCATTTTCTCCTACTCTATAGGGCTCACTTAGTAGAGATATATCCGCCGACAACACACGCACAGTCTGCTGAAGCAGGTCCTGAGCCGCTATGCAGTGGTTCAGGTTCAACTGCAAGAACTTCAAATGGGGTTGAATCATTTGGCGTCCTTCTGCGTCCTCTGGGCACCACTGGAAGGGCACACACGGCTACCCGCTATGTGGTTTAAGGGACTCAAGCCCTTCTCGGCACATAAAAAACACTTGACGGCGGACGAGCACTCTGCAGACTTGTGTCCAGGATTGCCACACCTGAAGCAGCAATTTGACCTATCTGTGTCGCTCGGGCAAGGACTTGGCTGATCGCCTCCTTAAGGGACTGTGTAGTGTCCGCTGTGCATTTCCGGAGTTCCAGAAGAAGCCCATCAATTGCGGTGCGTCGAACTCGCATTACGTGCTCACGGACATGGTCCAGTTGCCCATCAGTGCGCCTCGTCACGCGCTCTAAAACTTGGCTATAACTCAAGCCTTCGTTCGCCTGAATTAGTAGCGCCTCCGGGCGGGATTTTTGTAGTTTCCCACTATTTTTCGCCTTAGGCTTGCGGGAAGACCTTGAAGGACCCACCACATCAGTCGGATGTAGCTGCTGCTGCAGCATGGTATGTTGCTGAGATCCAAGTTGACTGGATAGGCTCTGCTGATGTAGCTGTGGCTGCCCCTGTTGGTACTCTGCCGTCTGAGGCCGTGTAGACTTCTGCTGGCGATTTTCCTGTTGTGCCTTCTGCTGGTGTGGCCTCGCTTGGTGACGACCTGGGTCATCCACTGGGGACGTTTGGCACGGCTTATCCCGCTTCGACGGTGAATTCACCAGTTCGGTTTGCTGTTGCCTACTTACACGTTTTACGTGGAGACTTGCTGCAAGTGGCACACACCACTGGTAATGACGGGATCGGCCCTTGGTCTCGGAGCAAAGCGCTCACTGCTACGTGCAGTTCTCGCAGCCGAGCCACCTTCTCCCCTCATTTGTGATGCTGCGATTGATTTTACCACTAGCATCCTTATCTCTGCTATAATGGGTAGCAATCGAGGCCAGAATATGGCCCATTTCCTCAAACTCGTTGCAGGTAGGCAGCACCTGCCCCACCTTGCTTTTTTTGATGCAAGCCCCGATATTGGCTGCATCTCCATCGGCCTCCTCAGCCCCAACAGATGGGCTTCTAAGCCTTTTCGGCGTTGCCTCGTGAGCGTCCACTACTAGGGCAGCGACTGGTGTTGCCACTGGCACCGACGTGGCGGGTGCAAGATGATTTGCCACCTGCTGCCGCTGCGGTGGCGGCGTACGCTTTATCATTGCCTCGGCCGCGTGCTCTAGAGGCAATTTCCCTCGCAGGACAAGAATTTCCTCTTGGCGCAACGATGGGAGTTATGCAGCTCCAACTCGGCGGCGACGACCAAACAATTGCCCCTATTGACGCAGCACAACAATAGACAAAAAAGCAGTAACTATGTACGCCGTGTGGAACTATTATGGAGAACAATTTGTGGGCAATCTATACAAATTTAATTTGGTTTAAACAGGTAAATAAATAAATAATTTAGGAATAAAAAACAGTATTGGGATATTTCCAGAGGTGGGGGCCGAACCTACAACCTTTGCACCAGCGGCTAAAACTCACACCCGACGCCAAGCAGACCGTTTGTCGCCGCGCGCTCAGAACTCTGCTATTATCTGGGTGTCTGTTACGGCGAATAACAGAGACAGCCTGGAAGTATGCACAAGACATTTCCTAAAGGCAGAAGCTTGGGTTACGATCAGCTGATGTGAGGGTATGGGCGAGCCAGACAGGTGCTGGTAGCTCCGCTGATTACTATTTATTAATGTGTGGCAAACCTGGCAGCAGCTGGTAATTTTTCTGCACGTGCCAAAGAAGGGCACGGTACGACTAGTGAAAGTGAAAAGTCCACCTCACCAATACCACTGGAGCTGCAAATAGGCGGGAAAAGAAGAGAAAGGCGCTCAACTACCCTCCGGCAGGCCTAGGAGCACCGACCCAGCGACCGGAGAAAAACCAAACCGATGATCGGAATCCCAGCCAGCAGCGTCGGAACTGCAGACCAATAAGCATACGTGAGTAGTCACCTGCACTTGGCACCGGCGATACCAACAAGTTTCTTTATTTTAGAAGGAAAGAAAACGTTAAGACCGGGAAAACACAAACAACGGCAAGCAAACGCGTCCGCACTTCCCGAAACTTTGTCTATCTGTATATTATTATGTGTGTGTGTGTGTGTTTTTTTTTTTTTTTTTTTTAATTCATTTATTAATTTACAAGAAAACAAAAATACATATATACATAAATTTTCACAATATAGGCTGCGTTTTGGCGAGTGAACCGGGGCAGCACATGCGGTACCGCCTATTTGGCATTGCTTCGCATGCGGCTTTACCAGATCCTAGCCTCTCTCTCTCTCTAGCCTTCTGAGCTCCTTCATTACGGTAGCGGCGAACTTACTGGCCGCCTCCCAGTTCTTAACATCAGCCAACATGAGCAGAACCAAGTTGTCCGCCATGACTCTCTCTCCGACCTCATCGCACAGGCTCTGTCTCGCTTCGTCGTATCGCGGGCAAAGAAATGTAACATGGTGTGCGTCCTCGATTATTCCACTACCACACCATGTACATCCTTCCGATGTATCGTGCCTCAACCGCTTCAAGTAGCTTCTAAAACAGCCATGGCCACTCAGGAGCTGAGTTAGGTAAAAATTTACCTCGCTATGCTTTCTGTTCAACCAGGGTTCGAGCTTCGGAATGAGCCGGTGCTTCCATCTTCCGTTAGGCGATAGGTCCCAACGCCTCTGCCACCGGCCACAACCCCACTCCCCCACACATCCTGCGATGCAATGCCCCCAGGCGGTCCCGCACACCCACAATTTCTCATTTCTTCTTCTTTGAACAAAACTATCCATTCTTTGTTGCCCACTGTTTTCTATATTTATTTGTTAACCTCTTTGTAATTCCTTTTTCCCAAATAAACGAATTAAAAAAAAAAAAAAAACACACACACACACGCCACCACAGATCTGGTAGTGTTGAACACAGGCAGCGAGTTCACATTAAACAGAGCGGGCTACGGCTCTGTCATCGACGTGACCTTCACCAGCAGGCAAATTTTAAACACAGCTAAGTGGGAGCTTTGCAGCCATTATACAGCCAGCGACCATACAGCAATCATGTGCACTATTGGCGACAGTCCAGCAGCAGCTGCAGTTACACCGGACAAACCAAAAATGTACTGGGTGGATAGATTTAATCCGGAAACATTTGCATCGACATTATGCTTTCCAGCCATGGTAGGAGATGCTAATGATTTATCTAAGAAATTAATGGCCGCTATCACTGCAGCATGCGACAGCAGCATGGCCGTACGCAGGAGCCATAGCAAGCACAAAAGGTCTGTTTACTGGTGGAATGCTGGAATTGCTGTGGCCAGGAATAGATGCCTGCGGGCGAGGCGATGTTACCAAAGAGCCCGAGGACAAGGAAACTTCACCAGCCTGCAACAAGAATATGCTGATCGCCGCAGATTACTCAACAGCCTAATTAAGGAGAGTGTTCGTGGAGGGGCGGAAGGATCCAAATCGAATACAGGTGGTTGGCGGGTGCCAATTTCTTCGGGTGGTGAGCTAGTGGTGAATTAATAACGCTCGATAACTTCGGTTACAAAACTTATTCTTTATTATTAATATTCACAGGTCGCCCGACACACACGAAATGTTTCGGGTTAAAAATATACAATTCGAGAGAAAGAAAATCAAAAAGAACGGGTGTTCGTGGTGAAAGTTCGTACTGGAGTGAAATGGCGGCGCCCATCAGAAAATCCAGTCACCCCTCCTGGTGTGACCGTAGGCGCCGAGGATCAAAAAACCCTCCTCACTCCTCACTGCTCTTCGCCGCTCACTGCTGTTCACCCGGTGGCGTGAACATACCGCCCCCCTTGCAACATGTTGCAATTGCCACCATGGGCATATGTAGGATGGGGGACGGCAACGTCCTGGAGCGCCTAGATGCCGCAGTAGCCGGAGATAACCCAACCGAACACGGTGCTCTGGGCTGCGGGAATACCGCTATGACCGGGCACACAGCCTGGTTGGATGACCTCAGAATAGAGGTCTGCCCCAAGCACTACGGATACCGACGCCGGCCGATGGAAGTTGGGGTCGGCCAGGATCAGGGTGGCGAATATCTCCCGGACCGGTGACGACACTTCCATGACATTTCGCCGGAATGTATGGTCGGTCCTCGACTCGAGGACGGCCGTGCAGGCTTGGTCGACCCCGACATTGGTCACAGCCAACCCCAGGGACCGGGCAAATGACGCATTGATGCGGCTCCCAGACGCGCATGCGTCGAGGAGGACGCGGGTCTCGACCGATTTCGAGCCATTGCCCAACCGGAGGACCGCTGTTGGCATGATGGTCGTCGTCCTGGCTTGGAGCAGAGAGGAGAGGGAGATCTCGGGTGCGCCTTCCGGAGTGGGAACGGACAACATGCACGGAGACGAGGACATTCGAACGGAACATAGAGGGATTGGACATCACGATAGGTCTTTAGGCTCAGGACTCCTGTTGTCTGGCAACAAGATGAGCTTCGCGACGGGTCTTCGGATAGACCTCCGTGCTGTTGTGACATCAGCCTCCCGAACGAGGCCGTCTGTCCCCGGCAGAGTGCGCTCAATTCGCCCTAAGCGCCACTCATTGGAGGGGAGATTGTCTTCGGAGACGATCACGAGGTCGCCGGTTTGGAGACTACGAGCCGGTGCCTTCCACTTATTACGCTTGTGGAGCTCCTTGAGGTATTCACTCTTCCAGCGGCGGCAGAAAGTCTGCTGGATTGCCTTTAGTCGCTGCCAGCGATTGATCAGCGACATAGGCTCGACCAGGATCTCCGGTTCCGCGATGGACACGAGCGGTCCTCCAATCAGGAAATATCCAGGGCTTAGTGCCAGCAGATCCTCTGGGACCTCGCTCATGGGAGAAATTGGCCTGGAATTTAGGCACGCTTTGATCCGACACAGTAGAGTGGATAGTTCCTCGAACGTGTACTTGACAGCCGACGAGGACTTGTAAAACAAGGTCTTAAAACTTTTGACCCCGGCTTCCCATAGTCTTCCCATATGGGGCGCGCTCGGCGGAATGAACTGCCAGGATAGAATGTGCTGGGGAAATGCCTTCATGATACCAAGCTTGGTGGCGTTCAGGAAATCTCTTTCGAGCGCCTTTGAGGCCCCTACGAAGGTTTTGCCATTGTCGGAGTAAATGCGCTGTGGGCATTGTCTTCGGGCGACAAACCGGGAGAAGGCTGCTAGAAATCGTTCCGTGGTGAGGTCGGAGGTCGCCTCGAGGTGGATCGCCTTCGTGCTGAAACACACAAAGACGCAGACATAGCCCTTCGTAATGAGACACGCGCGCCCGGTGTAGTTCTTGATCTTGAACGGCCCTGCGAAGTCAATGCCCGTGTCTGAGTCTGCAGTCGCCGACGATGCACGATGCAGACTTTACACCCCTTGATGTGGGACTTCACTATGTTCTTTATCCGTGGGATCCAGAACTTGGTGCGCAGATACCGCACCATCAGTTGATTGCCGCCATGCAACGTGATGCGGTGGGCGAATTCCACAAGCAGGCGCGTGAAATGCGTATTGTAGGGAGGAGAATCGGGTGACGTTCATCGTACCGGAGGGACTCAGCGGCCCGGAGTCGTCCGCAGGCACGGAGTATCCCATGCTGGTCGAGGAGGCCGTTTGGCGGCGAAGCATAGGATGTACGCGGTGACTCGCAATGCTTTACCGTAGTCCGAGAACCGTTCGCTTATGTCATCGAGTAAGGTGGTCGCGGCGGTGTGGCACTGGACTCGTTGCTCCAGCTGGGTGTCTGGAAGTTCATTATGGAGAGTTGGCCAGTACTCGGGGTCCCTCTGGAGCCAGTCCGGCCCACGCCACCAAAGGCTACTGGCCGATAACTCGGCCGCGGGGGTTCCGCGGCTTGCCAGATCAGCAGGGTTGTCCTCGGAACGTACATGTGACCAGCTTTGGCCACCGGTGCTTTTGGAGATGCTGGATACCCGATTGGCCACGAAAGTGGACCAACTACATGGGGGTTTGTTGAGCCAGGCCAACACAATGGTGAAGTCGGTCCAAACCTGGGAGGTCGCAGGTGAGATCGGGAGTTCAGGAACGATCGACGCCCAGAGATCAACTAGCAGAACCGCACCGCACAACTCCAGCCGAGGCAGCGAACTGTTTTGACTGGGGCAACGCGGGTCTTAGCCGTTAATAAATGGACGCTTACTTAATCGCGACACCGCACCCGCATGTATAGGGCTACTCCATATGCTTTCTGGGATGCGTCACAGAAGCCATGAAGCTCCCACGAGAGCGTATCGCTGGTGTTCAGCCACCGGGGGATGCGGAGTTGACTGAGGCCTGGGTAGTCCAGGAATTCGTGCCATTGCTGCATCAGGAGAGGTGGCAGGGCGTCATCCTAGCCCAGTTCGGTTAGCCAGATTTGCTGCATAAATATCTTCGCTCGGATAACAAATGGGGCTAGCCAGCCAGCGGGGTCGAAGAGTTTGGCGATATGGGACAGAACCTGCCTCTTGGAGATGGACTCCTGCAATGGTGGGTCCGCTACGGTGAAGAAAAAAGCGGACTCCCAAGGTTTTTGCCGTGCTCGCGTCTTCCAGTTTGAGAAAGTCCTCTCGCAGCAGATGCTCTTTGGGAATAGCTTGAAGTACTTCCTTCTTATTGGACGTCCACTTCCGAAGCGGGAGGCTCGCAGATTGGAGGGCAGCTTGAAGCTCTCGTATGGCGAGACGGGCGTCGTCTTCAGTGTGAGCGCCGGCAAGGACATTATCAACTCTACATGTAGTTCCGAAGGATTTCGCTCGCCAGAGGGTACATCGCTTGCACGTCTTGGGCTAGTTGTAACAGAACTCGGATCGCCAAGAATAGCGCGCAGTTAACCCCAAACGTGACGGTTTGTAGCTCATAGTCTTGAATATTGCCGCAGCGATCCCGGTAGAGGATCCGCTGAAAGGGGGTATGCCTGGGGTCGACTCGGATTTGTCGATACATCTGTGTTATGTCAGCGTTGAAAACGAATTGAAAGAAACGCCATTTCAGTACCTGAAGCGTGAGATCTGCCTGAAGCGTAGGCCCGGTGTGCAAGACGTCATTAAGGCTGACGCCTCGTGTGGAGGGGCTTGACGCGTTAAATACCACGCGTACCTTGGTGGTGGTGCTATCGGGCTTAAACACAGCGTGATGGGGGAGATAGAAGTTTTTCTCATCTTGAGGCGGCGTCACCCGACTCATTTAGCCCAATTCCTCGTATTCTTGAATGATGGCATCGTACTGTGTTTTTAGGACGGGATCCTTGAGAAGGCGTGCTTCATTCCGCAGGAATTTAGCTAGCGCGATCGGTCTTGAATGACCTAAATCGACGCTATTCGGACATTTGAACGGAAGGGACACAATATATCGGCCGTCCTTCCCTCTTCGGGTGGTCTCCTGAAAATTCCGCTCGCAGAATACATCGTCCTCCTTTTCCGGCTTTGCAGGAAGGTCTTGGTGAGAAGTACATCAAGTTTTGCTTCTGGATTGACTCGCGTCCGTGCCGCGAAACCTAATCGAGTTACCGAAGTGTCAGGCATGATCGCTCCACACAGAACCCATCCAAAGATGGTTTCCAGTCCGACGAAATCACCCATATCCTTTTTGATCCGCTCTCCGAGGATGTGTGAAAACAGGTCTACACCAATAATCATGTCAATAGGCGCGGGCTTGTTGTAATACGGGTCAGCCAGGGGGCGGTCGAGGGACTGCGTTGGAACCGTGTTAAGAAATGGAGCCGTCGGGATGGCTCCCGATAATTTGGATAAGACCAGGGCGGAGACCTCAATCTTGTTCAGCCTGTCACCCGGAGGAGACAGCATCAGCAGACACACCTTGTCGGCGCATCCTCCATCACTCTGGCCCATGCCAGTAACTGCGGCGTCTACTGGATAAAAGGGGGGCTGGACCATGTTGAAGACACGTTCGGATAGGAAGGTTGAATCGGCTCCCGAGTCGATCAACGCCCGAATATGGTGTTCCACACCGCGATGGTGCAGAGTGACAATCGCAGTGCCTAAAAGCCCTCTGCCTGGGGTAGACGCAAAATAGCTTTGAGCATTTGTGAGCTGATTGCCCGTTGGCGGACGTTCTGTTGTTGGTGTGGGTTGCGCCGCGGACGACGACACGTCACTAGGATGCAGCAAGGTGTGATGACGTTCCTTGCTCGTATGGCTCGTATGGCTCACTGGAGCAGCCCTTCACTTGATGACCGCGGGCAAAACAATTCAAACAGAGTCCCTGCTGTCTAATGGTTTCCACACGCCTCTGAACAGGCATGTCAAGAAAACTGGGGCAGAGTCGTATTGGGTGATTCTCCCGATGGCAAAGCTTGCAAGACGCTGGTTTGAGCTGAGCTTTCGCGGGAATCGCTTGAACCTTCATCGTCGCAGGGGGGCCACTGGGGATGGCTTGAACACTCGGAACCGACTTATGTTCTTCGGTGGCATCCAGGACCCGATACCGATCGGGGAGAAATTGGTTCAGATCGTACCAAGTGGAGACGACAGTCTTATTTGGCACTGATTGTTCCCACAGGAGGATTGTGGCCTTCGGCAATTTGCTAGTGCATATGGCGATAAGTAAGACATCCCAATTCTCAGTGCTAACACCCAAACGCTCAAGAGCGGTAAGACCCCCTTGGAACGCAGTCTGCAGTTCTCGCAATGCCTTGCCCGATTCTGGCTTGAGTCATGACAAGCAGACGGCTATTTTCGTACCGCGCTGTGAGGTTCTCCCATGCGGCCTGGAAACCTTCATTTGTCAGGGGGGACTTCGCCACGATGGTTCTCGCTTCCCCACGAGTCTTGGCGTTCAAGTGATAGAGCTTCTCCACTTGAGACAAATACGGATTGGCGATGTAAATGGCAGCGAACAAATCGCAGAATGTGGGCCATGCTAGGCTGTCGCCATCAAAGGTCTCCACCTCACACGGAGGAACTCTATGACCCGGAGGTCCCGACGGAGCGCTGGGCTGACGTCTAAGACTCGCCATCTCTGCCGAGAGCTGCTCGATGCGCTCTCCGCACAACGTCCCGCATCGCACATACGCCGCGTAAGCGGATTCGTGCTTCGCTTTGATGTGGCTTATGTTGGCTAGGCTGTCCTCGTCTGGTTGGGTCGACAGGGTCTTGTGACACCGGGAGTATTCCATCTTGACAGTTGACCAAAGGGATTATAGCTGCTCTAAGTGCATTTTAATGGAAAATAAGGGCACTTCAGAAGTTAGGGCTTCACTCTCACGAGCTTCGAACACAGTCAAAGCGTCGTATGCCAGAACGAAATTGGAGAGGGATATTTCGGATCGTTCTCTACGCTGTTGGGATACGAATGGGGTGACAGGAACGTCAGAACAGTGCGTCACAATAACGTGCGGAATCTGAGCCTCTACTGAAAGCTTGAAACGCCCATTGAGTTCGCTGGCGTCTTTAGCCGAGACTATGCGCCCTTTAGGTAGGCTGGCCGAACCTTCTCCGGAGTTACAGAGGGAGACGAAAGACTGTTAGACTTCGGCGTAGTCTTGGACGGCTCCGTGGACATACTCAGGGGGCGTCCTTACCGATGAAGACCGCGCTGGTGCGCTTTTTGATTTGGGAAGGACAACGAAAAAAAGGAGAAGTAGACTGTATGAGGGCGCAAGAATTTTCTCACTGTGCCCGCAGGATTGCGGGAGAATTCTTACGCGTGGCTTGGAAACGGAGTCCTTTTAATGGGGATATATGCGGAACAAAGTATGAACGCACGAATGCAGATCGAAAATTACACGTAGATAAAGCGGAGTGATTACAACACAAGTTTAGCTGGATTCGTAAGGAACGATGGGAGTACGTATACGACAAACACGCGAACGATGTATAGGCCAACGGAAAAATATGTGTTTTTATCTGGGTCGGGATATATATATATGCGCAAAATACAGGCCGAAAAAATTATATATATAATTTATAAATATGGACGGATATATAAGTATGGGCCCGATAGTGCTGGAAGAAATATATATGTATTTATTTATAAATATGGACGGATATATATATACGCGCAAATTGCTGGCCGGAAAAATTATATAGAAAATTTATAAATATGGGCGGATCTATAAATATGGGCCCGATAGTGCTGGAAAAAATGTATATATGTATTTATTTATAAATATGGACGGATATATATATACGCGCAAATTGCTGGCCGGAAAAAATTATATATAAAATTCATAAATATAGACGGATCTATAAATATGGGCCCGATAGTGCTGGAAAAATATATGTAATTATTTATAAATATGGACGGATATATATATGCGCGCAAAATACTGGCCGAAAAAAATTATATATACTTTATAAATATGGATAGATATATAAATATGGGCACGATAGTGCTGGAGACAATATATATATGTGGATTTATTTATAAGTATGTTCGGTTATATATATGCGCGCAAAATACGGGCCGGAAAAAATTATATATATGAGTTATAAATATGGGTGGATATATAAATATGGGCACGATAGTGCTGGAAAAAATATATATGTATTTATTTATATATATGGGCGGTTATATATATGCGGTTATATATATGCGCGCAAAATACTGGACGGAAAAATCTTATATGATTTATAAATATGGGTGGATATATAAATATGGGCAAGATAGTGCTGGAAAAGATATATATGTGTTTATTTATAAATATAGGCGGTTATATATATGCGCGCAAAATACTGGCCGGAAAAATCATATATGATCTAGAAATGTGGTGGATATATAAATATGGGCACGATAGTGCTGGAAAAGATGAATAGGTATTTATTGATATATATATATATATATATATATATATATATATATATATATATATATATATATATATATAGAGCGAAGAGACCGGGAGTCGGAATAATGTGGTTTGAATTTGGCGCGCTTGAGCCACCTATCGATATCACGACTCGACTCACGTGTCACCACTACTCCGAAAACAACTGTCGGTCGCTGTTTATAAATTTGGTTTTGGTTTTTTGTCGTATTAATTGTTTTTAATTATATTTTTTTCCTTTTGTGGTTGTGCGAAGAGTAAAGAAATGTAAAAAAAAAAACGAACGCTTTTACACACCGCGAGTGTTGTGCGCGAAAGAAAAAATACAAAATAAACGATCAGTGCATATGGACGGATGCTTGGATGTAAGTATGTACGTACCTGCGTAAGTACACAGGTAGGTATGTAATTCAAACCCACATGAAATCGCGGTGCATACGTTAATTGCTATTTGAAATTTGTTTTGTTTTGTGGTAAAATGCGAATACTATTTCCTTTTTTTTTATTATTATAACACTTTAATAATTTCTTTGCTTTTTTTTCTTTTAACCTTTACGCGGACTTGGCGAACAGCTGTGGAAAATACATGTACATGTGATGTCACGAGTTTTACATATGTACATATGTACGTATGAAAACATTGGACAGGTGCGGCTGAGAAGAAAAACATAAAGAAATCCCTGTGGTGGAATGGAAACCGAACGTTGGACAAACACGTTATGGATTGGGAACTACCATGTAACCTTGGAATAGGTCAGGTATGTACATACTATATATATAAAAGTGTGCAGGTCGCTATGGAAGAGCGGGAAACCTTACACTTTTATTAGTATGTAGGGGCAAATGAAATGAATAATGAAATTTTGTACTTATCAGGAATTCCGCCGATACAAGCTGGAGGAGCGGAAGGATATCCGGCTCGAAGGACCAATGTTCGTGGAGGGGCGGAAGGATCCAAATCGAATACAGGTGGTTGGCGGGTGCCAATTTCTTCGGGTGGTGAGCTAGTGGTGAATTAATAACGCGCGATAACTTCGGTTACAAAACTTATTCTTTATTATTAATATTCACAGGTCGCCCGACACACACGAAATGTTTCGGGTTAAAAATATACAATTCGAGAGAAAGAAAATCAAAAAGAACGGGTGTTCGGGGTGAAAGTTCGTACTGGAGTGAAATGGCGGCGCCCATCAGAAAATCCAGTCACCCCTCCTGGTGTGACCGTAGGCGCCGAGGATCATAAAACCCTCCTCACTCCTCACTGCTCTTCGCCGCTCACTGCTGTTCACCCGGTGGCGTGAACAGAGAGCAAGCGTAAGTGTTTTCTGGATCTGTGCAACGAGGCTGAAGCTGATATTTGGGGTATGGCATACAAGCTAGCCATGAAGAAGCTGAGGGCGATAAAGCCAGCAGCGCCGTTAATACAACAAATGGAGCATATAGTTAAAACGCTGTTCCCAAATACGTCAACGGTATTGCCAAGGAATGAGACTCGCATATTAAGCGAATACATCCCGGTAACTACAGAGGAGATGCTATTGGCAGCAGGGCATCTGCAAGACAACAAAGCCCCTGGCCCCGATGCAATTCCTAATAAAGCCATTAAGCTAGCTGCCCGCTTGCAGCCGGAAAAATGTGCGGATGTTTTTTCCAAATGTCTTAAAGAGTGCACGTTTCCCGAAATTTGGAAAAAGCAAAACCTGGTGCTTATACCGAAGTCGAACAAGCCGCTTGAAGATCCTTCTGGCTACAGACCGCTCTGCATGCTTGAAATGTATGCTTGTATGCTGTATGCTGCGGCGAAAATGCTAGAGAAAATCATCAGCACAAGGCTGGAAGCCGCCATCTCACAGGCTGGAGACCTTTCGCCCATGCAATTTGGATTCAGAAAGGCCAAATCCACGTTGGATGCACTATCGACAGTAGTCGACATAGCGGAGAAGGCGATTGAAGGGCAACGGTGGAAAGGTGGCGGGAAAAAATACTGCCTTATAACCACACTCGACGTTAAAAACGCTTTTAATACGGCCAACTGGACAAAGATAATTGATGCACTTGGCAGATTCCAAGTACCGGAGAATCTCATATTCACCATAGAGGATTACTTCCGGAAATGAAATCAGGGGAGGCGTACCGCAGGGCTCAGTACTTGGCCCGCTTCTGTGGAACGCCATGTATGATGGCATACTGCGCATAAATATGTCCCCAGAATGCCACATCGTAGGATTTGCTGACGATGTAGCGCTAGTGGTCGTCGCAAAACAATTACGTGAGGCGGAGGAGAAAACGGTGGTGTCCATGGGCGCAGCAAAACAGGGCTGACACTAGCGGACCACAAAACAGAGGCTGTCCTTGTAAGCAGCCGAAAGACGGTGGAAGTTGCGAAAATCGAACTGGAAACGTGTACAATCTAGCAGATCGATAAGATACCTTGGTGTCTTACTTGACACAAGACGCAAATGATCTTCCAGCAACGGCAGGGACAAGTATGGACCCCCACGACCAGGCGAACAATTATCAAAATTGCGAAAGAAGCCAGCCTGGCAGATTGGCAGCATCGATGGGCAAGCTCAACAAAAGGCCGGTGGACCCACTCTTTCGGACACGAAACCAGTAATGAATGCACATGGTGCCAAGAAGATGTGGCGGAATCACCGGAACACATCATATTCGAGTGCCCAAGGTTCCAGGCAGAGCGACGGAATCTGGCGGTGGAAATGGGAGAGACACCCACAGTCGCCAATTTGACAAAAAGCATGATGAAAACAAAACGGTCGTGGTCAGCAGTGTGCAACTATGCATTCGTGACTATGAGCAAGTTGCGGCTCCTTAAGTGGGAACGTCACGCAGTTCCGCAGGATTCGCAATGGCAACACACAAAATTTCTCACTCCTTATCTCTGTCCTTTTATTTCTACTTATTTAACCTATGTTACAACCTGTCCTATTTATTGTTAAAAACTTGTTTTACTTACTAAACTACACTACTAAACTACACCCACACACACACACACACACCATACCCATTGACATTGATATACGCGTCGCCGCGTACCGGGCCGATGTTGGCTGCCTGGCCATCGTCTTCCTCGGCCCCAACAGATGGGCTTCTCTGCCGTTTCGGCGTTGCTTCGTATGCTTCTCCTGCTACGACCGCGCCTGGGTCCTGCCACATGGCGCCGGTACGGTGGCGGCGTCCTCTATAACATTGCCTTGGCCGCGTGTTATTGGAGGCAATTTCCCTCGTACGACAAGTACTTCCTCTTGCCTCACCGATGGGAGTTATGCCGCTCCAACTCGGCGGCGACTTTGAGCAATTGCCCCCTTTTGACGGCGCCAGTCAATGACCAATTAAATAGAGTGAAAGCGTGGAAAATTTGAAATGCTCGAGTTTAAGTAGAGCTTGGCAGAGATTGTAAGAAATTATATGGGAAAAATAGCAAATAATGTATGTGAAAATAATTTAATTAAAATAAACTATTTTAAAAAAACAATAATTCGGAAAAGAGGATTTCCAACGGTGGGGGCCGACCCCTGGGCTATCGCACTAGCCGCTGAAGCTCTCCCCCGACGCCAAGCAGACCGTTTGCCGCCGCGCGCTTAGAACTCTGCGGAGTGTCGGAGTGTCTGCTAAGACGGTTAGCAGAAACAGCCTGAAAGTATGCAGAAGAATCCCTAGCATCAGAGGCTTGAACTATGGTCAGCTGTTTTGGGGGTATGGGTGAGCCAGACAGGTGCTGTTAACGCATCTGTTTAATTATTATGTATGGTGTGTGTGTTTTGTTTTTTTTTTTTTTTAATTCATTTATTAATTTACAAGAAAACAAAAATACATATATACATAAATTTTCACAATATAGGCTGCGTTTTGGCGAGTGAACCGGGGCAGCACATGCGGTACCGCCTATTTGGCATTGCTTCGCATGCGGCTTTACCAGATCCTAGCCTCTCTCTCTCTCTCTAGCCTTCTGAGCTCCTTCATTACGGTAGCGGCGAACTTACTGGCCGCCTCCCAGTTCTTAACATCAGCCAACATGAGCAGAACCAAGTTGTCCGCGATGACTCTCTCTCCAACCTCATCGAACAGGCTCTGTCTCGCTTCGTCGTATCGCGGGCAAAGAAATGTAACATGGTGTGCGTCCTCGATTATTCCACTACCACACCATGTACATTCTTCCGATGTATCGTGCCTCAACCGCTTCAAGTAGCTTCTAAAACAGCCATGGCCACTCAGGAGCTGAGTTAGGTAAAAATTTACCTCGCCATGCGTTCTGTTCAACCAGGGTTCGAGCTTCGGAATGAGCCGGTGCGTCCATCTTCCCTTAGGCGATAGGTCCCAGCGCCTCTGCCACCGGCCTATACTTTGTAGCCGCTGGTGTTGCCGGTTGCCCGTCTCTGAAGAAGAACCGCTGGATGCGTCCGTTCTCTTGCCGTAGTACATGGTGTTGGATTCTCTGGCTAGTTCGTCAATCGGCACCATGCTTGCCAGAACCAGTGCCGACTCGTCCGACACCGTCCTGAAGGCGCTGCACACCCTTATTGCGCTCAGCCTGTGGTGGAACCATTCTACAGCCGTCATTTTCAGTCTTTTAGCCACCATCCTTTATATGACAGCTATAGAAGTTGCTGGAACCATTCTACAACAGCCATTTTCCATCTTATACGCGCCGTCCTTTATATGACAGCTATACAAGCTGCTGGAAACATTCTACAGCCGCCATTTTGAGTGTTATAGCCATCATCCTTTATATAACAGCTATACAAGCTCCTGGAACCATTCTACAACCTCCATTTTCAATCTTATACTCGCCGTCCTTTTTATGACAGCTAGACAAGCTGCTGGAACCATTCTACAGCCGCCATTTTGAGTCTTATACCCGTGACCCTTATATAAGGTCGCGGCGGTAGCTTTTTGTGTCCATTGCTCCGGCCCAGATAGGAGCGGCGTAAAGGGCTATCGACCTTGTGACGCTCATCAGCAGTCTTCTACGTCCCTCCTTGGGGCCTCGCGTGTTCATCATTATCCTTGAAAGTGACCTTACAGAGACAAGGGCCGTTTGATTCGCGTAGTCAAGGTGTTCGCGAAAGCACAGACGGGTGTCCAGCATAACTCCCAGGTACTTGATGGCCCTTTGAGAGAGAATTCGGGTGGTACCGACCATAATCTCGGTCCGTTCAACCAGCTTCCTGCTGCTGATTAGGACCGCCTCGGACTTGTGGGCCGCCAGACTTAGTCCAGCAGAGCTTAGCCATTGGTCCACACTGGCAACTGCTTCTGTGCCCCACGCCTCTGCATCCTTCAACTCCTTCGCTACCACCACCAAAGCTACGTCGTCCGCGAACGCGACGATTTGTGTGTGCGACGGCAGCTGCAGCCTCAGGATACCGTCGTATATGACGTTCCACAGGAGCGGGCCCAGGACGGAACCTTGCGGGACTCCTGATGAAACATCCTGCTCCTTCGTGCCATCAGAAGTGGCGTAATATAGGGTACGTCCTTCAAAGTAGCTCCTTACTAGCTGCACCAAGCCTCTTGATACGCCGAACGACTCCAAACCTTTCAGGATTTTGCCCCATCTCGCCGTGTTGAAGGCATTGCGCACATTCAATGTAACCACCGCCCCTCCATCTGGTTCCAGCAATGGCGTCCGCCGCAATATTAATAACCCTGTTTATGGCGTCAGTAGTGGACCGTGCTTTCCTGAAGCCGAACTGCATTTCAGATAAGTCGCCATGTCGTTCGATTTCTTTCTGTATCCGAGCCCCTATGATAGATGCAAGAACCTTTCCCGCGGTATTTATCAGGCAGATGGGCCGGTATGAGGATGCCTCGCCCGGTGGTTTGCCCGGCTTAGGGAGAAGCAATAAGTTAAGACGTCAAATGCTCGGAAATTTACGTTCTCGCAGGCAGTGGTTGTACATCTCCGTCAATACTTCAGGGACAAGTGAGAGGGGCCTTGTTCGGTCTCATCCTGTGGACTATGGAAATTATTTCCTCGCATGAACACTCCTTTAATCCTTTAATCGCGCAAAGCGTCCTCGCAGTTGGGAAACAGAGTCGTCACGATCCGCTCTAGGAACAGTGGGTCGCGGGGGTATCGAGTGGGTCCGAACGCAGTCTTTTGACTATCGTTTGGTACGCCTTGCCCCAAGGGTCCTGCTAAGGCTTCTCTCTTGCTTGAGTTGATTTCTTTCTTCAGAATTCTCCTCCGGAGTTGGTACTGGCTTTTTAAAGGCTCGAACTGAGCGGTTCCTCTGGACCTTTGGTAAAGCCTTTTCGCTCTAAGGCAGTTTCGCCTGGCCTTATCAATTTTTTCGTTCCACCAGCACACTGGCTTGTGGTGTCTGCCGTACGACATACGTTGCGCCATGCTACATTCGCAGGCTGCTCGTTATGTGGACATGACATGGATTGCGGATTCTTCAGCGGTCGAGCATACTTGCAGCCCCGCCAGCTTCGCTCGACAAGTTGGTACATTTAGAGTGTCAGAGCGGAAGGATTTTCGTTGTGGGAAAACTCGTTGCAACGCTCTAGGACGACTTGCTAAGGTAATCAGTGCTACGACTATGGCCTCGTGATCGCTCGCCGTGTAGAAATCACCGATACCACATGATGACGACCTAGCGATAGTCTCGCTTGCGAATGTCAGGTTTATTATGGAACCAGTTCCAGCTCTGCTGAAGGTATTCTTGCCCCCAGCATTCAGCGTCTTGAGCGGTAGACCGATGCAACGTCCCTGTGCATCAGTTCTTGAACAGCCCCAGTAAATTGCCCAGGCATTGAAGCCAACGTCCCTGTGCATCAGTTCTTGAACAGCCCCAGTAAATTGCCCAGGCATTGAAGCCTGGGTGGCAAGTATCAGCTATACAGTACCAGATCGTTCACCTTGGCTCTGCTGAAATGTTGGAAAAGCCTTGTGTCTTGCAGTGAAGTTGATGTCCCAGAAGACCATACTGCGGATCTCCTGTCGGCGTCAGTCACCCACTTGGATGACTCTCCTGTAGAGTAGGGCTCGCTTAGTGGAGCTACATCGATTGACTGCTCTCTGATCGTCTGTTGCAGTAGGTCCTGCGCCGCGATGCAGTGGTTAAGGTTCAGCTGCAGGATCTTCAGTGCTGACAAAGTCATTTGAGCGGATTTAAGGTCCTCGAGTCGCCCCTTGCTGTGCATAGGCGGCTGCCTGCTAGGTGATTTCTTGGACTCAGGCCTTGTCCAGCACATAGGAAGCAGTTGGCATCCTTTGAAGGACAGTTGGCTGCTACGCCGCAATTGAAGCAGCAACGTGACCTGTCTTCCATGCTGGAACATCTTGCGGCTATATGGCCAACTGTAAGACACTTAAAGCATTTATGTGGTCGTACTTCGAGTGCTTTAATGGGGCAATTTCCCCACCCTATCATCACAGAACCCAGATCTGTGAGCTTCTGGATTACCGCCTCTGGGGCCCTGACTATTGCCGTCTGGTAATTCCGCAGGCCCGGCCGTAGGCTCTTAACGGTGAGCGCGTTTTCTTCGACTTTTGCCTGTGAGGCTATCGCTGTCAGTATCTCCTCCCGAGTCGCCGCTGCATCTAGTTTATAGATCGCTATAGCCCTTTGCTGTCGGGGAGGACTTACTCCAGTACCTAGTTCCTAGGCAATATTTTCTCCGAGTGACTTGATGTCAGTTGCAGGGCCTTTCCGGAGCTCCAGAATCAGCGCGTCGTTTGCAGTACGTCGAACTCTGGAGACGTACTCGCGGACAGTTTGCAATAGCAGTTTGCGATCCATGCGCCTGGTCACCATCTTGAGTACTTGGCTATAACTAAGCCCGCCGCTGGCTTCGATTAGAATTGCATCCGGTCTATGCTTGATTCTAGGTTTGGCCTGCATCGAGGAGGCTCCACGTCGAGGCTTTGCGGGGACGACTGTTTTCCAGCCTTGGTTGTCCTCGCTTGTCCCATGATCCACTGTTGTATGGCGCGGTTTGTCACCTTGCCAATGGGTTGGCCGGGAAAGCGTTGTCACGAAGGATCTTGCGTCAGTCTGCTGCCCACGACTGATACGCTCAGGTGGCGCCTTCGCACAGTTGGGACATGCATCCAATGCCACTGACGATTGGGTGTCCACTGAGCCTGGAGCCTGGTGTCCACGAAGGCAGTTAGTAATGGCCCGCTTACCTCCTTCCTTCTCGGGCTTGATTCTCTCCGAGATCTCCTCCAACAGAACGTTCATTTCTGCTAATTCTTTGCAGACAGGCTGCAGTTTTGACCTTTTCGGAGGGGCACAGTCATTTGCAGCTTTTCCATTTGGACTCATGGCGTCCCGCGATCTCTTTGAAGTGTCCTCTTGCTGGCTAGCAGCCGCTCGCAGAGGCAACTCGTCGTGGATTGGAGGCGAGTGTAGCAACATTCTACTACGCCCGAACACCAGTAGCTCCTCTCCTTTCATTTTCCTCGGCCTGATACCAGGTATCCCCTTGGTAAGCGTTGGGAGTTATACCGCTCCGGCTCGGCTTCCTTCAGATAATTCCAGCAGTCAGCGGGAATATGGGCCACTCGGTGAGCAATGGTAAAATAAAATTATAAAATAAAAAAAAAAAATTATTTTAGAATCCTAAATTACCCGCAGCGGATTTGAGCCCCTATAGTCCAGGGAGTATCACATAAAATGCCACTTATGTTAATTAAATTCCCAATAGGAATGGATTTGAAAATTTAATTTCTTCCGCCCTTCGAAAGTAAAGGGGGAAAAAACGGAGATATTTAAAAAATAAAAATGCTCCAATTTAAATTTTATTCGCTCCGCTCGTCGGATTTGAACAAGGTACCGTCCGAATTAGAACCCCGGCCTAGTATGCGTCACTTAGGCGGTCTGCGATAAAAGCTTGACTCCCATATGATAAGCCTGGAGTGCTTTCGAGCCCGGCTTGGCAGGTCCGCCAACAGCTGATAATCGCACCACTTATGTGTTTACTTACAGCGTGGGTGGAAGAAAAAATTTATTAAAACGTGCGGCTGGCACCCCACTACCACCAATACGACGGAAAAAGTCGGGAGATGCAAAAGGAAAGCGCCCCGCGCCCCTCCGACCACCAAAGGAACCGACGCAGCAGGAGGCCGGAAAAAAAAACGAATTAAATTTTGCACTTGCAATGCAACTGGCGTCCGGCGGAACGTCAGTAACAACACGAGTGAGACTGCAACACTAATAGACAATATAATTGCAGGACTAGGAGATCAACGATCACGGATAAACTGGAGATTTCACAAAAAAAGACAGGACGCGACGAAATACACGCTCCTCTCAGGTCAACCTTTTCTTCCCTCGTGTGTTTTTTTTTTTTTTTAATTCGTTTATTTGGGGAAAAGGAATTACAAATAGGTTAACAAATAAATATAGAAAACAGTGGGCAACAAAGAAAGGATAGTTTTGTTCAAAGAAGAAGAAATGAGAAATTGTGGGTGTGCGGGACCGCCTGGGGGCATTGCAACGCAGGATGTGTGGGGGAGTAGGGTTGTGGACTTTTCAGACCCCGCCTGTATTGCGCTGCCTTTCGCGCGTGCGTAGTTTGCGGATCACCTGTGTCGCAAAGGTGCAAATAGCTGTCCAATTTGGTTTGCTTAGCGTCATCAGTGGAACCAGATTCTGTGACGACAATGGCTCGCCACAGAGCAGTTCGGCCGCCTGCCTTTCTGTCTCAAACATAGCGCATGCGTAGAGAGCATGATCAGGGCTCTCCGACACACCGTTTCCGCACCAAGTGCATTCCGCACTTGCCTGATGGCCAAATCTGTGGAGATATTCCCCAAAGCATCCGTGGCCGCTGAGTATTTGTGTCAGCTCAAAAGTAACCTCGCCGTGCTTCCGTTGCAGCCACATCTTCAGGTCAGGAATAAGCCTGAATGTCCACCTGCCCTTCGTCGAGTTGGTCCAGCGAAGTTGCCAGGCATCCCAACTTTCCACCTGGCCACCTAGCCACCTTTAGCTCAGCAGGACTCGGCGCTGACTCCGTCTTAATGGTATAGATGCGTTGTGCTTCATATGCTAGCAGATCGATGGGCGTCGTACCTGCTATAACAAGAGCGGCATCGTCCGATATTGTGCGAAAGCCGCAACAGACTCTCAGTGCCGCAAGACGGTATGTGCTCTCTAGGCGTCTCCTGTATGTTTTGACCGTCATGGCCTTAGCCCAGGCTGGTGCCCCATAGAGCATAGTGGACTTCATAACGTTCATCAGAAGCAGGCGCCGACCTTGTTTTCGGCCTCTGCTGTTGAGCATGATGCGGCTAAGTGACCGTCCCAACTCAGCTGCCCTGGCTCCAACAAGCTCCAGATGCTCCTTGAAGGACAGGCGCGTGTCCAGGTGTATACCAAGATACCTGATGGCCCGTGTAGAGGTAATCGTGGTGGCGTCAACGATGATGTTGGCAACCTCAACCATTTTTCGGCTACTTATTAAGACCGCTTCCGTCTTTTGAACTGCAAGCTCGAGTCCTGCAGAGGCTAGCCAGTCCTTAGCCATTCCGATGGAACGCACAGTTAATTCCTCGGCTTGTCCCAGAAATTTAGCCGTCACTACTATGGCAACATCGTCAGCGAAGCCCACCAGCCGCGCACCATTCGGGAGTTGGATGCGCAGGATTCCGTCATACATTGCATTCCAAAGTAGAGGGCCGAGGACGGATCCTTGGGGTACGCCTCCTTTAACATTATAGGTATGCGTCCCGCCGTGCGATCTGTAGTATAGAACTCTATTTCTAAAGTAGTCCTCCATGATTCTTATGAGATACGCCGGGACTCTAAAGTTTCGCAATGCTGCGAGGATGTTGTTCCAATTTGCTGTGTTAAAGGCGTTTTTAACGTCCAGCGTGGTAACAAGGCAATACTGCTTTTGCCCTCCCTTCCAACGTTGCCCCTCTATAGCCTTAGCAGCAGTGTCGACAACAGATTTGATGGCATCAACAGTGGACATAGCTCTGCGGAACCCAAATTGCATAGGCGAGAGGTCGCCAGCCTCTTTAATTGCTGCCTCTATTCTGGTGCTGTTCCCTCGTGTGTGTGTGTGTGTTTTTTTTTTTTTTTTTTTTTAATTCATTTATTAATTTACTACAAGAGAACAAAAATACATATATACATAAATTTTGTGTGTGTGTGTGTAAAATTATTCGTTAACCACAATCGTTTCCATTATCCCCGACGGAACTACCTTTCAGTATTGCTTCATCGGGGGGAAAAGCCACCTACGTCGGGGTTCGAACTCGAGAGCAACAGAATTGTAGATTTAGTAGGTCTCCACTGAGCCTGTGTGTGTTTTTTTTTTTTTTATTTCTTTAGAACTTACGAATATATAATACAAAAAAGTTACAAATAAACAGGGGACATAAGGTGAGAACAAAACATAAAAGATGACGGCTACTGCGGGACGACTTGTCGGTATTGCATCGCAGACCGTGGGCTTTAATTGTTTATTGGGCAGACCTTTCCCTCTCCAGATTCCTGAGTACCTTCATTACGCGCACGGCGAAGGCACTGACCGCCTCCCATACGTCTGGGTCTGCGGTCATCCTCCTGATGAGATTTCTCGCCGTCACCAGCTCGCCCATTACGTTCTGCAAACGGCACCTTTCTACGTCGAAGCGTGGGCAGTGCTGGAGCACATGGCTTGCGTCTTCTACAATGCCAGCTCCGCACCATGTGCATTCATCCGACTCGTCGTGGTTGAATCTCTTCAGATAGCTTCTGAAGCATCCGTGGCCGCTTAGGAGCTGTGTGAGGTAGAAGTTTACTGCCCCGTGTTTTCTGGAAACCCATGAAGTGATGTCAGGGATAAGTGTGTGTGTCCACCTCCCCTTGGAAGAGGAGTCCCACCTTTCCTGCCATCTACGCAGACTCGACTGCCATGCCCTCCGATGCTCGAGGCCTCTCTGCTGGTCTGTGGTTGTGCTATCTGTTTGTCTTGACGCTGTGAAGGAGGCCGACGCGATGGTTGCGTATTCGTCGATGGGCAGCAACCCAGCGATCACCAGTGCGGCGTCGTCAGAGATGGTGCGAAAAGCGCTGCATACTCTGATTGCGCTTAGGCGATGCGTCGACTCAAGGCTTCGCCTGTAGGATCTCGTTTCCATCCCCTTTATCCACGAAGGCACCGCGTATAGTGCAGTCGATCGTATGACGCTGGATAGCAAGAGACGCCGTCCATGTTTCGGTCCACGCGTGTTGAGTAGCATTCTGGAGAGCGATTTCGCTACTGATGCTGCCTTCTCGCTGCTGTACTCCAGGTGTTCTCTAAAAGTCAGCCTTGTGTCGATCATGACTCCTAGGTATTTTAGAGCTCGCTTAGAGACAACGGTGATGTCGCCGACCATAATGGTGGCAGTCTCAACTCGCTTGCGGCTACTTATCAGTACCGCCTCCGTCTTTTGGGCGGCCAACTGCAGACCGGCTGCAGAGAGCCATTGGCCAACCTTGATAATCGCCCGGTTGGTTACTTCTTCGGCTACCGTGAGTTCCTTGGCTATCACTACCAATGCAACGTCGTCTGCGAAGCCAACTATATGGGTTCCAGGCTCAAAATCCAGGCGTAGGATACCGTCGTACATGACGTTCCATAGCAGGGGGCCCAAGACAGACCCTTGTGGGACGCCAGCAGATACGACCCTTTCCTCTAGTCCTGCGTCCGTCCAGAATCGTATCCTCCTGTTGCAGAAATAGCTGGCAATGCACTTGATAAGGTAGCTCGGAACGCCAAAGGCCCCAAGCGCGTCCAAGATCCTATTCCATCTCGCTGTATTGAAGGCGTTTTTAATGTCAAGTGTTACCACGAGACAATATTCTTTGGCACCGCCTTTCCATCTCGTTCCTTCGATTGCCCTTGCAGCCAAACCTACCACCCGGTTGATTGCGTCGATCGTAGATCTCGCCTTCCTAAAACCAAACTGATGCTCGGATAGACCGCCCTTCGTCATGATTTCCGATTCCAACCGCGAGCAGATTATTGCCTCGAGGACTTTTCCAGCTGAATCGATGAGGCAGATGGGTCTATAGGAGGACGCCTCTCCAAGCGGCTTCCCCGGCTTTGGCAGCAACACCAGGTTTTGTAGTTTCCACCTATCGGGAAAGACACCTTCGCTCAAGCATTTTGAGTAAAGTTCTGCGAACACTTGTGGGTAAAGCAACACTGCGAGTTTGAATGCATTATTGGGGATCGAATCCGGACCTGGTGCCTTTTTGGGCTTCAGTCGCCTCACCGTCTCGAGGACCTCGGCTAACGTACACTCCGCCGCGTGTAGGGCAGGTGTCAGAGGGTGCACACGCATTGCTTCGTCAACCTCGGGGAAAAGTCCGTCGACAATTAAGCGTACCGTTTGTGCATCCGTCGGTGGTGGGTACCTGCTGGAGTTTAGACGCTTGGTCACTAGCTGGTAGGCATTGCCCCAGGGGTCGTGCTCAGCAGTGTCGCATAAAGCCAGAAAGCATTCTCGTTTGCTGGAACGGATCGCAGTCTTGAGGATATTCCGGCGTCTCTTATATTCAAGACCCAGAGCCTCGAAGTTTGTCGAACGTCGTGCGCGCTGATAACGTCGCCTTGCGCGAAGGCAGGATCTCCTAGCTTCGGCGATAGCGTCGTTCCACCAAAAGACTGGTTTGTGGTGGCGTGTGTATGTGCCACTCTGAGACATGCTAGCCTCACAGGCCTCGGCTAGCCGTGCCATTACGCAATTTGCGGAATCCTCCGCGCACATGTTTTCACTGACGGTCAGACCATCCAGGTAGTGGCCGTAGAGTTGCGGGTTGAGGGTTTCCGGCTTAAAAACCCTCCGGAATTGTTGCGTCCTTGGAAGCGGGTGCCTGCTGTCGCCGATGGTAAAGGTGATGACTTCGTGGTCACTCGCCGAGTACGTTGATCCCACTCTCCAAGTGGCTGAGGCGGCGATGCTATCGCTGGCAAATGAGAGATCTACAATAGATCCTGTGCCGGCCCTTCTAAAGGTGTTCTGGGAACCAACGTTTAGCAAAGAGATGCTTAAGTTGGCGAAAGCTTCCAACAGCAATCTACCACGAGCGTCCGAGCGAGAACTTCCCCATTCGACTGACCAAGCATTAAAGTCGCCACCTATAATTACTCGTTGTCGTCCTCTAACGTCATCAGCGATGCGGTCCACCGCTCTGCCAAACTGCTCCAGGGTTAAGCTAGGCGCGAGATAGCAGCTGTAGAGCCAGTAACTGCCAAACCTAGCTCTCACAAAACCATTCTCGTTTAGAATATCCTGCAGTACGCAGTCGCTTTTACCACAACACCACAGTGCTGCTTTGCCGCTCGAGTCCTTGGCCCAACAAGGGCCTGTGCCGGTTTTGTATGGTTCGCTCAGCAGGGCTATGTCCGCTCTCAACTCCCGAACAGTCTGCTGCAGCAGGTCTTGGGCTGCGATGCAGTGGTTCAGGTTTAACTGCAGGATATTCATGGCTGGCTGGGTCATTTAAGCTACTTTTGGGTCCTCGACACGCCTGTAGCTGGGCAAAGACGGCTGCCCGCAAGGTGGTTTCTTGGGCTTAAGTCCTGTGCTGCGCAGAGAAAGCAGTGCGGTTCCACTGAGGGACAGACGTCTGCCTTGTGGCCTGCTACACCACACTTAAAGCAACAGTCTGATCTGTCCTCCTCGCTTGAGCACTTCGCGGCGATGTGGCCAGTAGCTAGGCACTTGAAACAGCGCAATGGCCGCTGCTCGAGCTCTCGAATTCGGCACTTAGTCCAGCCTATCTCTACGCGACCGAGTTCGATAAGCTTCCGAGCCACGGCCTCAGGTGCACTCAAAATTGCCGTCTGGTAGTTCCTAAGACCTGCCCGAAGGCTTTTGACTGTTAGCGCGTTCATTTCTACCTTCGCTTGCGAGGATAGCTTCGCTAGAATCTCCTCAGGTGTTACCGCTGCATCTAGGTTGAAGATTGCTACCGTTCTAAGCTGTGCGAGGGCCTTCACATCGGCTGTTGCGCCCAGCACTTGGGTGATATCGTCCTGGAGCGAGTGTATACTCGTAGCCGAGTCCTTGCGAAGCTCCAGTAGCAGCGCGTCTTTGGCTGTCCGACGTATTCTGGAGACATGCTCACGAACGTGGAGTAGTTTACCATCCGTACGCCTGGTCACCATAGTTAAGACTTGGCTATAACTGAGCCCGCCGCTGGCCTCGATCAGAATTGCATCCGGTCTATGCCTGATTCTTGGTTTGACCTGCTGCAAGGATGCTCCACGTCGAGGCTTTGATGGGCCGACTGTTTTCCAGCCTTGATTGTCCTCGGTTGTCCCGATGTCCGCTGTTGTGTGGTGCGGTTTGTCGCCTTGAGGAGTAGGTGGAGCCTGCTGCTGCTGCTGGGATTCTTCAGGTTGCCGCTTTTTAGGACGCTGCTTGGGAGCGTGAGCACTCGGCTGCCGCAGTTGCTTTCCAGCCGGTTCAGATGGACCCGGTGCCTTGTCTACTCGCTTTGCCACTGGTGAAGTCTGAGTTGTCCGGGATAGCGTGGTCCTGGAGGACATTGCGTCGGTCTGCTGCCCACGGCTGGCACGCTCGGGTGGCGCCTTCGAGCAATTGGGGCATGCATCCGACGGAGCTGACTCGATCGAATGTCCGCTGCACCGGGAGCTGACTTCCGCCTGCAGCTCTTTCAGCCTCTCCACCTTTTCACGAAGGGCGTTGGTGATGGCCCTCTTGCCTCCTTCCTTCTCAGGTTTGATCCTCTCCGAGATTTCCTCCAATAGTATGCCCATTTCCGTAAGTTCATTGCAGAAAGGCTGCAATTTTGACCTTTTCGGTGGGGCGCAGGCATTAGCGTTAGTGGCTTCTCCATCTGGGCTCATGGCGTCCCGCGATCTCTTTGGGGTGTCCTCTTGCTTGCTAGCAGCCGCTTGCAATGGCAGCTCGCCATAGATTGGTGGCGAATGTAGCAGCAATCTGCTACGCCCAAACACGATTAGCTCCTCGCCTTCCATTATCTACGGCCTGACGACCAGGTATTTCCCCCTGGTGAGCGTTGGGAGTTATACCGCTCCGTCTCGGCTTCCTTTAGATAATTCCAGCAGGCAGCGGGAATATGGGCCGCTCGGTGTGCAATGGCAAAATAAAATTATAAAAAATAAAAAATAATTTTAGAATCCAAAATTACCCGCAGCGGATTTGAGCCCCTATAGTGCCAAAGGAGTATCACAGCAATGCCACTTATGCTAATTAAATTCCCAAAAGAAATGGATTTGAAAATTTAATTCCTTCCAGCGGATTTGAACCTGGTACTTTAAGACCCGCCTCCGAAAGTAAAGGGAAAAAACGGAGATATTTAAAAATAATTTAAATAGAAATAAAAATGCTCCAAATTTAAATTAAATTTTTATTTACTCCGCTCAGCGGATTTGAACCAGGTACCGACCGAGTTCAAAGGCAGCTCCGCTGCTTGTTAGGCCACCCCCTACGTTTCCAACGCTAGGGCTAGTGCCCTGCTATACTGCTGGACAGGTGGGAGGTGATTTAGAACCACCGCCTAGAAGTAAGCGGCACTTGGGCGGTCTGCGGAAAAAAGCTCGACTCCCAGAAGATGAGCCTGGAGAGCTTTCGAGCCCTGCTTGGCAGGTCCGCCAACAGCTGATAATCGCACCACTTATGTGTTTACTTACTGCGTGGGTGGAAGAAAAATTTACCAAAATGTGCGGCTGGCACCCCACTACCACCAATACGATGGAAAAAGTCGGGAGATGCAAAAGGAAAGCGCCCCGCACCCCTCCGACCACCAAAGGAGCCGGCGCAGCAGGAGGCCGGAAAGAAAAAACGAATTTAATTTTTCACTTGCAATGCAACTGGCGACCGGCGGAACGTGAGTAACAACACGAGTGAGACTGCAACACTAATAGACAATATAATTGCAGGACTAGGAGATCAACGATCACGGATAAACCGAAGATTTCACAAAAAAAGACAGGACGCGACGAAATACACGTTCCTCTCAGGTCAACCTTTTTTCTCTCTTCCTGTGTGTGTGTGTGTGTGTGTGTGTGTGTGTGTGTGTGTGTGTGTGTGTGTGTCGAAAGGACCAATGACAAACTTCACAACAAGTTGAGGAAACTTCATTTCGCTTGTTTTTTGATTGATTGTTTATTATTTTACTTGATTTTATATGAATAAATTCATTTCATAAAATAATTTGCAACATAATTAGCACATGGACTAATCGAATAGTTTCTATTCATGGATTAATGGACTATTAGTTTATTTCATTTGCTAATTTATAATAATTAATGAGTATAAATAACTGAAACAATACTTTTATTCTCTCATTGGAGGTATGTAATCGATCATGGATCCCTAAAAATATATTTAGATTCAAATCATCATGGTTAATGTAACATAGTTCAAAATTTTCATTCATAATTCACAACTGCGCACAACTTGTGAGAATAATGTAATAGATCACAAGGAAAAGCGATGAAAAATTTAGAAAAATATGAATTTAGATGACCATATATTATATATACAATTATGACAACATTGGATAAATTATGATTCTAAAGTTGCACCTTTTAACAAATTTTTCAATACGCTTTCACAAAACGTTCAAAATGCTTAAAAAATAACACACAGCGAATAAATACATATGTACATATGTATGTATTTTTGCAAAAAGGGTTTATTAATTTTTGGTCAGAAATGTTCAACTCCTACTAGACCGTAAGAGGTATAAAGCTGAAATTTTGCATGTAGGCTTGAATATAGTGCACAGTTTGTATATCTCGGATTCAGCCGGATCAGACCACTATATCGTATAAACAAACGGCAAAGTCACGAACAGTGACTTTTTTCAATAACTTCTTTATTTTCTCAGCTGATGTTGTGAAATTTAATATTGGTCAGTCAATTATACCTACAAACCATTGTGCCAAATTTGATCAAGATCGGGTGACTATATTTTAAAGCTCCCATAGGAACGATCGGTGGAACGCAGTAAAAACAGTTGATCTGATATCTTCTTTATTTCTTATGCTAAGTAAGCCCCGGCCTTCTGGTTTTTGTCTCATTTGACAATCAACTTTAATTATATAGACACAAATACATAGATACACACAGCCTACAGTGGAGGATGCAGAACATGTCCTTTTCACATGTACAAGATTTACCAGGCAACGGCGGCTTCTGGAGGTGAAGGTTGGCACTGCGCTGACCGCGGAAAATCTGGTGCCTATTATGTTGTCAGACGCGGCGGCATGGGAGGCAGTAAGCAGCTTTACAGGATTTGCGGCAATCAGCCAAAGAAAAGCAGAGCGTGAGCGAAATGGCCACAACTAATAGGTCCTAGGTTTTTGCGAAGCAATTCCCCATGGGACGTCCCGCAGAAATCTCCCTATTATATATTTTATCGTGCCTTTCAACTTTTGCATTGTATATACATATGTTATATTCCACAATAAATGTAGTTTATGAATTAAAAAAAAAAAAAAAACACAGCCTACAGGAAAGGGATTCCTAGGTATATAGCCGTGTCACTGCAAAAGTCAAACAATTCGAGCAATGGAGCTGTTTCCTTAAATTATGCGACACGACGGAAAACAACCCATGGGGCATGCCTCGAAGCAGCGGCCACCTACGGATCCGGAAGTGATTAAAGGGCAATGTTGCAGCACAGTCCCCTTTCGCCTTACAGCCTAGTGCATTGAAGGATATACGTGGAGCTGCCAAGAGGCAAAGCACTTGGCCCAGACGGAATCCCAAACTGCGCCATACATACATGCGATGACAGCGAGATCGGACCTTTTTGCCAAAGTCTACACCCAGTGCCTGCGAAAGGGCTCTTTTCCTGCAAAGTGGAAGCTTCAGAAACTGGTGCTCCTCACGAATGCCTCCAAGCAACGGGTCTGCCTACAGGTCGATATGTCGCTCGAAGAAATACTACCTTGTAGTTACGTTGGATGTAAAAAATGGCTCCAACACGGCGGATTGGGGGCGTATTCTAGATGCCCTTTAGTCTTTCGGCGTTCCAGCCAACTTACGCGCCATCGTGTGGAGCTATCTGAATCGTATAATGTGTCGGCTGGTGTACCACAAGACTCTGTCCTAGGCCCAACATTATGGAATGCCAAGTACGAAGGCGTCCTCAGACTGACTGTACCTGGAGACTGCCAGCTAACAGGGTACGCAAATGATGTGGCCCTCGTAGTGGTCAGTAAAACGCGAGCGTCCGTGCCCTATCAAGGATTATGCCGAACACGAGGGGACCCAAGCAGGAGTCCAGGAGGCTGCTAATGACAGTTTGCAGGTCGATCATCCTATACGCGGCCCCAGTCTGGGCTGGCGCCCTGTGTGTCGCTAGCTACAGCAGAGGAATTCGATCGTCGCCCAGGCTAAGCGCGCTGCGAAACTGCTCTGCTTTTCGCACGGTATCCGACGAAGCGGCCCTTGGAAGAGAAGGTGAAAACAATATCAGCTACCGAGCGTGGATCTCTGGCCAGGCGACGCGCGCGATTAGACGCTAGAGACGCAAGCGTCAGCAATCCGCGAGCTGCGTTTGGCAGACCGTGGCAGGGCAAGATCTGGAGTAGCGCAGAAGATAGCAGCTATCCTGCGACCACTTCTTTCTTTCTTCTGTTACCCACCTTTCTTTTCATATCCCATTATGCTTATAATTCTCTACACTATCTTTTTGTTGTTAGCGCTTAAACTTTTTTTTTGTTTTTTCAATTGTTGTTACTTTAATAATTTAATAAATAAATAAATAAACAAAAAAAAAGCAATGAGGTGTCACAGGACACCCGGGTAGTGCGAAGCTCTCTAGGAATTCGTCGAGTAAACGATGAACTACATTCATATACAATAGCAGAAATGAATGAACATGAACAACAAATGAAAGCAATGGTATTTTTCTGATAATTCTGATAAAATATAATATATTTCAGCTCACCGCAGTATTACAAAGCTTTATTTATTTATCTTCGTTTAAATTTGGCGCGCTTAAATATTTTCCCGAATATTTTCGTTGAACCTAATTGTTCCCATACTCTATCACGGAAATGATTGGTTTATGGTTCCTGAAATATGAAATGTATGTTTGTGATTGGATGTGGGTTAGAAAACGTGAAAAAACAGCATCTATGTTTGTGTTATATCTTGTTGTAGATTCTGCAGGATTACTGCTCATTGTTAAATTTAATTCTTCGAAAAGAAAAGTTTTCAGCGGCGCAGACTTTTCATCTGCAAAGTTGACATTGAAGTCTCCAGCCAAAATCAGTGGGAGTTTATGAAAATTTTGTCCAAGTAGACGAGAACCTTCCTCAGTATACTCCAGAAGTGTTCGGTGAATGAACAAAATTATGTCCTCAAGTATGTAAAGGACTACTATAACTAGTTCAGTACCGTCCTCCATCCTGCATGTGGCGGCACAAATGCCCCGTTTATAGTTTAATAAACGATACTCCTTTATCAAGTCGAACTATAACTCGCAGGACCGAGAAAATAGGCCAATACTTATACTCAGAAACTAAAAGACGAATAGAGGACTGTGCCTTCTTTTCAATTTGTTTGGCTGAAAGCATAGATATTAGAAATATTAGTCAAATGGTTATTTGTGTTAGGACTATTGATTACGACTTTAAAATTTGCGATGAATTTCTAAACTTACATTCTTTTCACAGTCATGTAAATGGAAAAAGTACGTTTGATGCCTTTGAGAAGCATGTACTTTCATTCCAATTATCATATAAAATGTCCTCAGTTTGCACTGATGGTGCCGCCACCATGAAAGGAAGAATGAAGGATTTCTTGGCCATGTCAATAAAAAAATAGGAGAAAAACCATTTTTCCATTGTTTCATCCATCAGCAAGCATTGTTTGCAAAAATTTTTCAAGTTGTGGATGCAATGGGTGTAGCAATTAAAATTATTAATCGCATTAAAGGTGGTCATAATTCGCTAATCCATAGAAAGTTTAAATCCTTTCTCTCAGAATTCGGCGCTCAGTACGACGATCTTTGCCTTTTTACTGATGTTAGGTGGCTGAGCCGAGGCCAAACTTTAGACAGACTATACAGTCTTCGTAATGAAGTTAATTCTTTCTTAGAAAGCGAAAATTTAGAAAAAGATAAAGTTTGTTAGCTTCTCTAAAAAATCCATTATTTATTTTAGGCTTGGCGTTTCTAACTGACATAGTCCTTTTCATTAATCAATTAAATCTTCAGCTTCAAGGCCGCAACAAACTTCCGTCCGATTTAATTGCAGCAATCAATAAATTTAGTCGCAAAATTAATGGTCTTCAAATTCAAATGAAAAACAATGACCTGTCCTGCCTTCAGCGAACTGCAGAAATTGTTGCATTGTACCCCAAACCCTTCCCGAATTCACGCAGAGGCAGTTAATACCCTTTCCTCTGAAATAGCGGAAAAATGTTCTGATTTTAAACAAATCAGTTGACTCATTGCAGTTTTTAATAACCCCATAGAAGCAGAATCTGAATCAATTCCAGAAGAAATTAGGGAGGAATTACGGGCCATGAAAACTGACTTGATGCTGCCACTAAGTAGTGGAATAGAATTTTGGTGAGAACTTCCGATAGATAAATTTCCGATTTGCAAAAAGGCAATGTTAAAATTATGTTCTATGTTTACCACAACATATATTTGTGAAATAACATTTTCCGCAATGAAATTAATAAAAAATTCTATTCGAAACAGTCTAACTGATAGCCATTTAGAAAATCTCCTTCGGATAAAAAGTTATCCAAATAATATAGAAGTTAATGAAATAGTTGAGTTTTTCAAAATTATTGGTTTTCCATCGCATTTTACATTTTTCTTGCATTCGTCACATGCAATTTGCGCAGTGTCAAGCAACTTACGCACACAAGCAAGCGCACACATACAACTACATCTTTTTAGTGCACATACAACTACATCTTTTTAGTGCTCTCTTTGTGCCGGGCCCTGATTTAGATAGACTATTCCAGGGCCCGGCACAAAGAGAGCGCTTAAAAAGTGTAGTTGTATGTGTGCACTTGCTTGTGTGCGTATGTTGCTTAAAAAGTGTAGTTGTATGTGTGCACTTGCTTGTGTGCGTATGTTGCTTTACACTGCAAAAAATGAAAATTCATCAAATTCTATATCAAATCAAGAAAACGAACGCAGCCGATATTCTGATGCAAGAAAAAGATAGAAAAACAAAGCAGCGATCAATTTTTTCATGTGTGTTCTCTCTCGAAATGCTGAGAGAAACTAAATCCACCCTCATGCTTTTGATTTTTTTGTGTGAGGACTTCGGCAGCCGTTCGGCTTACACGCAGAGGTGCGAACGTGTTCGGCTGACGCGCTGCAGATCTGACGTTTTTTAAAAAAAATTTCCTACCCCAACGCGCCAAAGAGAGCTTCGCTCTAACAAGCTTCTGCTTTCTGACGTGACGGTCGTGGTTTTGCTGCGGAGTTTTTATTAATATTTATTGTTTTTCTCTTGATTTTTAATTCTGCTTAAGTTTTTTCGCTTTCCCTGGCGTTGTTTGCTTGACACCCCTGTGTTTTATTTCCATAATTCGCCAAATTAGACAGTTTTTTTTTTTCGTACCTAGTGTTTGGTGCATTTAATTTTTATATTTTTCTCTTTCGTCATTGCTTCTGCAGTTGCTCCCCTCATCGCCCCCATCATACCATCAGTGCTAGTGTTTTTGTTGTTCTCTCTGCTTTGTGCTTGTGCTTAGCTTCTTTCCCGCGTAATGACTTTTGTAAGGCCGCCTCTCAAAGCTCAGCTTATAACTGATCTTGTACTCTTTCTTTTTCTGTGCACTCTAGTTGTCTCTTATTTGTAATTATTGGTTTTTTATCGATAATTATCTTTGTGATGTGTATTTATTGTGTATTGTGTGTTTGTTTTGGCTTTTGAATGGCTTGTTGTCTACCTACTTGCAAGCATTCTGATCGTTTTGATGATCAGTATATCTTGTTGGCTCTGTGATAACCTTATTCACTTAAAATGTGACTTAATGGGCTGGACTTGCCCATCTTCTGCCAGCCAGCAGCTTGATTTTAGCCGTACATACAGGGATCTTCGTTTAAAGTTTCTTTCTTTAGACAAACTGGCCAAACAGCTGTCTAACGAGTGTGACGCTATTGTACATTTATTGTCGCAATTCAAGTTTGTTCCACCTTCTGAGAAGTTGCCCAAGAAATGTACCCTTGGATGCCTCATAAGCAGTCGCCAGCAATCTCTATTACATCTTCTCCCATTTTACTTTCGCCTACACCATCTTCTTGTCCCTCTTTATGCTCTTCTTTTCATATTGAAGTACCCATTAAATGCCCTGGTGTACCTTAATCTATCCCTCACGGGAATTCTGATCAATTACAGGATCATGCTGGCTCTCAATCACTTGCGGATCTCAATGCTCCTCAGCTGCCACTAACTGTAGTGCCTCATCGCAAACAATTATTTATCTCTAGGCTTGCTCCAGATTCTTCTGAGTCGTCTGTGGCAGTTTACATTGGTAATATATGCCCTGCTAAGGTTTTAATTTAATTTTAATTAAAAGTTTAAGTTTTCTAGGCCTCGCGAAAACTCCTCTTTCAAAATTACAGTACCAAATGAGTATTTCTCAGCTATGGTTAACCCTAATTTTTGGCCAGAGGGCAAAGTTGAACACGAGTTTGCGCCCAATAAGCGCTCCTGTCCATTGCCCGTCCACCTTCCTAATTTATCTTCTGCTTCAATAAACTAATAACGTCTAGTCTTTGCATTCATTATCAAAATGTAAGAGGACTTCTTACCACGCTCTCGAAACTGTTTTGTGATAGCCAAACCTTTTTGGCTGACATATTAGTTTTCTTTGAAACTTGGCTTAACTCCTCTGTTTTGGATAATGAAATTCTTTCTAATAACTTTATTTCTTATAGGCTTGATCGTGTTGGTCGTCGTGGCGGTGGAGTACTCATTGCTGTCAACTCTAATCTGTGTTCAAGTGTTGTGCTGATTGATCTCCCCTTAGGTGTTGAGTTTTTTGCGTCGAAATTACATGTTCTAACTTTAGCTTATATATCTCTTATTCATATATTCCTCCAGCTTCTGATATCTTGATCTACATGGACCATGCTGATGCTTTGCGATCTATTTTTAGTCGTCTTTAAGATCGTGATTTTCTTATAGTTTTAGGTGATTCTAACTTGCCTTATATTTCTTGGCTTGTTGATGATAATCTATCTTTCAAATTCCTTCATCTCAACATGTTTTTTGTCTTGATAGCCTACTTGAATGTCCGCTATATCAGTTGAATTCTTTTCTTAACTCTTCTAAAAGAATAATTGATCTTGTTTTTGTCTCGGATCCCACTGTTAGTGCTGTATCACAAACACAGCCCCTAGTGAAGCCTGAAGATCCTTATCACCCTACCATTGAAGTTACTATTTCTTACAATTCTGTTTCTAATTCAATTAACAACATCTCAAATTCTCGTCGTAGATGTTTTCGTAAAACAAATTTCAATCTTCTTAACAGCCTTATTTTCTCTTCTGATTGGTCATTTCTATTTGAGTGATATAGTGATATTTGTGATATGGATTGTGCAGTGAATTTTTTCTACTCTGCTCTTAGTTCTCTAATTAATAAATGCGTTCCTTATGTGAATGTCTCTACCGTCTCCAGAGCGCCAGTCTGGTTCACACGTAGGCTCTTTAATCTCCGTAACAATAACTCGAAATATTTTAAAAGATTTAAAAAAACTGGTTCGCGACTTGACTATGCAAATTATTGTGTAGCCAAATTTCAATTTTGTCTTTTAAATACTCAATGCTACAATAATTATATCGTTCGCTGTAAGGTTGAATTTTATAAGAACCCCAAACGATTTTACAAATTTGTTAATTCCAAAAGACGCTCTAATTAACTACCTTCCACTTTCAGACTTAATGACCAGACTGCTAATAATGATTCAGATGTTGCAGATCTGTTTGCTAAATTCATTCACTCGTCTTATTCTACTGCTCTTTCGGTTCCCACACCCTATCCCTTCTCAATCCCACATTTAAATTGTATGTTTTTTCCTAGTATTACTAAAGACTTTATTATCTCTAGGTTGTCATCTATGACGGCTTCCTTGGTACCCGGGCCTGATAATATACCTAATTGCATTCCTAAAATGTGTTCGATTTCCCTATCTAAGCCTTTATATCGGTTATTCTTTATATCGAGTGATATATCCGCTTCTTAAAACCCTTTTTAAGGGTGTTGAAGGGAAGACGTAATAATTTTCTAGAATATCCGATTTGATAAGGGAAAATTTGAGATTGTAGAAAATTATTACGTCTTCGCTTCAACACCTCTCCAGATCCACTATTTCTCCTTGTCAGCATGGCTTCATGAAAGGTCGTTCGTCGCTTACCAACCTTTAAGAATTGACTACCCTTGTACACCATGGGTTCCGTAAAAAGTGTCAAACTGATGTTATTTATACTGACTTTAGTAAGGCTTTCGATACGGTTGATCATTCTATGCTTCTCACGAAATTTAACATCATGGGTTTTTCCCCGAAACCATTAGCTTGGTTAAAGTCGTATCTTATTGGCAGAACTCTAAAGGTGTCTTTTCGTTCCTCGATATCTAAAACTGTTCGAGTTACGTCAGGTGTACCCCAAGGTAGTCATCTGGGCCCACTGTTATTTACCTTGTTTATAAATGATTTGCCTTTGGCCTTGGTTCATTCCCGCGTGCTCATGTTTGCGGATGACGTTAAGATTTGTTATTCACATAGTGATCCTTCATTCCAACAGTACTTGTAATCAGATCTCGATGCGTTCTTTGATTGGTGCCACGTTAATAAATTACACCTTAATGCCTCTAAGTGCTCTTTTATGACTTTCAGTCGTTTATCTCCATTCCTAGCTCATTACTCTTTTAAGTCTGTTCTGTTAGATTGTGTACCATCATTCAAAGACCTTGGCGTTATGTTTGACCCAAAACTTTCATATATATTCAATTGTCCATAGAGCACGCAGGCTTCTTGGCTTCATTAAACGTTGAACTTCATGATCCCTATGTAACAAAGGTTTTATACAATATGATGTTCACCAGCGTAGTATTGAATCGGTACAGAAGCAATTCCTTAATTTCGCGTTACGCGGTCTTACCTACCTTCTTATTCTGACAGACTTCTTCTTATTAATCTTCCTTCACTTTACAACCGTAGGCTCGTAGTTGGCATTCTCTTTCTCCATAAACTAGTCAACGGTGAAGTCATTTCTACTAATTTACTAGACACGCTATATTTTTGTGTTCTCTCACGTCTGAACAGAAACTTTTATCCTATTCACCTTAGTAGAAGTCTGACTAACTACTCTCTTCACGAACCTTTTCGTGTTCTTAGCCAATCTGTTAACAACCTTTCTCACCTTATTCCTACTCATCTTTCTGGCACTTCTCTTCGCGCTTACTTTTTAATCATCTACAGCGAAACCACTGAAAATATTCTGGACTCGGATTGGCTGCAACTCATCCCTGACCATATTGGCTGTGAATCAGGGCAGAGCTGGCACCTTGTGCAAATAAAACAAATCCACCGAGTCTGGGATGTTTAGTTGTGCATAAAGCTAAGCTACATTCTTCAATTAATTATTATCTGTCTTTTAAATTAAGCTTTTTGTCGACTGCTGTGTTAGTTGACGTAAATAAATAAATAAATAAATAAATAAATAAATAAAAACTAAACGGCCGGCGCTAACTTCGAACGAGTCAAAGTTTGTATACCCTTGCAACTTTTTTGGTAACTCTTTCCTCACCTATTGCCATCAAAGTGGAAACCCGTTTTATCTAAAAATGCTAATTTGTCTAGATTTCGAATTTATTGAAGTTAATCAAAACTGAGTTTAAGCTGAACGACCAAAAATAACTTTTTGTTAAAAAAAAAAAAATAAACAAAATTTATTGTTCAGATTAAAGATGAGTCTTTTCAATCTACGTATATTGAATTCCAATGAGATCAAGGTGTATTAAGGAATGCCTGAAGGTGCAAATTGAATGCGAATTGAATGCGGCCACTCGTCGAGAGTTCAACGATGTCTTTGTGGTGGCTGGACTGATTAAGACTATACACACTAAACTAATCAATTTGGATAATTATCCGCATAAAGATGGTACAACAAACAAACGAGAAAGCAGGGAGGATTTTTATTATAAAGTGTTGAGAAAATTGAGGCTAAAGCATTCGCCATTGGCTCTAGAGGAACTTGCCGAAGAGAAGTATGGGAGCAATTAAATCATTGTTATATGATGTAATATCAAATGTTAAGGCTCGACAAGACACACCCCCCAAACAGCGATTACAGTCTTTAAAATCACCACCACAATCACCATCATTGGAATCGAAATTTGTGGGCAAATATTGTTCGGCTCAGTCTATGACAAATTTGCCAAAGGTTGCCACCATGGAAGTGGAGGAGCTAGTCGATGGTCAAATTTTAAAGACAACCAGAAAACTTGTGTCCTATGACTATTATCTTAAAGCTCTAAGGAAATGTCTTCTTCGTTTGGAGAGGATTTTACAAAACGAGCCGTATGGACCGGTTTAAGCAAATGCTGTTGGTTTTTGCTTTTTGTTTTGCCCATCAGGATCCAGCAACCCTTTTATTTAAAATCCATTAAATAATTTTTTAATATGAATGGGAAACATTTCATCGGATGCAAAATTCCATTTTGATTATTATAAAGTTTGTTTCAAAATTTTTCTAATCAAATTAAAAGTAAAAAGCAACATTACAGCATTACATTCGGATAACCAGTATAATGAATCAGCATTAAAGAATCATGAAAGAATCAAGTTACATATATATTTATGTTTGTACCAAGAAGTGTTCCTTGTAAGTAAGATTAATTTAAGTAAATAGTGTAAACCATCTTTTTTGCATATAGTACAATATACTATAACAAAATATTTGGTCGCTGGTTAGTTGGTTAAGACGAAGCCCTTTACACTAATTCTGATGGTTGCAAGTTTTGCCGTTCTTGTCTCGCTACATGTCGTTTGAATTCCTAAGTACTTTTAGCGTTGAAGATATGCTATGGCCATTACAACTGTTGATTTATTAGCAAAGTCTTTTTTGATTAACTTCAACAAGATCGAAATCTAGACAAATACCAAAAACGGAAGGCCCGCCGTATTACACATGTTGTTTTTACACTTGCTGTGAACCATCGTTTTTGCTTATAGTACAATATAATATAACAAAATATTTGGGCGCGACGGTTAGTTGGTTAAGACGAAGCCCTTTAGACTAATTCTGATGGCGCCTGAGGGTATGCACATAAAAAAGGTGGAATCTGCAATGGCAAGCTTTGCCATTCTTTTCTCGCTACATGTCGTTTGAATTCCCAACTACTTGTAACGTTGAAGATATGGTATGGCCATTACAACTGTGGATTCTTTAGCAAAATCTGCTGATGATAGAACTTGGTGGTTCTTGAAATAGCTATACAGACAACCTGCACACCTTTTGTGCTGCCTATGATTTAAAATCTTACAAATAAATTAGTAAGTAAGATTTATTGAGTTGAAACCCAGCTAAAACTCAATTTTGATTAACTTCAATAAGGTTTCGACCTTATCCGACCGATCTAGACCGATCTAGACAAATACTGCCGTATTACACATGTTGTTTTTACACTTGCTGTGACCCATCGTCTTTGCAAAAATCATAGCTTCTAAACCAATAACGCGATTTTGAAAATTAAAAAAAACATATGATAAAGAATACCTTAAGCTTCAAAATGAATGTTTGTCAAAAGTACTGGGTGTTCGTGGTGCTGTAATATTCAAGTTCAAAGTCAGAAAATATTTCCAAGCATGTTTTTCCTTTAAAAATGGAGCGAAATTCGTTTTTTTTTTTCAATCACAAACGGATTTTTTAACATAATTACAAGAAAAAAAAAAGAATTTTAAAATTTTTTTTAGGTTAATTTTGTAAATTTGCTATTGATGGCTGATTTTCTTCAAAATAATTTTCAATATTTACATCAATATCTAATAAACTGAACATTTCGGGACTATAGTTGCTATTGGTAAACACTGATATTCTATTAAATCCTTCACCGTGAGCCAAAATCCTTTGTACCGTTGGGGTAAGTTATTTTTGCGGATACAATTCAGTCAAAATTTGAGCAGTCTTTGAAGTATATTCGGCAATTACCATTTCACCATTTACCATTTCCTTGCAATTTATAATATTTAAGATAACAGCCAAATTTTTAACGATCTCATGACTAACGCCTGTTATAAATGATGTCATTTCATCATTTTCAAAAAATCTCCTTGAAGTATTTCCATCAATTTCCGTATCCGTAGTTTGGGCAGTCAACTTTGAATCCCAGCTTCCGACAGAATTCAGGTTGTAAAATCTGCTTCCTGCTCTGAATATCCTCACGATATTCCTCAAGCCAAACTTCATTTGTTTCACGAAATTTGTCAGATTTCTGCCGCTTGCGATCTATTTTCGCCTTAGGTTATATTGTGTATATTTGATTTTTACCTTAAGATCCGTACTAAGGAATCCCATTTCAAAATCATTTAAGTTTTCACACTCGTGGAAAACTTTCAAAATCCTTTCATTCTTTAACAACATTTTTGCACAAATAAATAAAACGGTTTTGAATTATATTGACAAATACTATTCACTCCTGATTTAAGGTGTTTCCACTTATGAAGTTAAAAATAAACTGGCGCAAACAAGAGGAATAATTAGCTCTTTATGTTATATTTATTGAATTAACTAGGTAGAACGAAAACTCGGTATTACCCTTTTTGTATTAATTAGGTAAAAAACTTAATATTTACATCAAATTAGGTCAACGGAATAAAAAGGAGAACTTACAACTGGGTAAATTTTTTCATCAACTTAAATATCAGGTAGCAGGTAGCCTGTCAGTTTTTCCAAAGCTGGTATTTAGCAATCTAACATTGTAGGAAGGCAATATATAAACACATAATATTTGCTAAACAGTATTACGCAATATTATCATTTAAATACAACGAAGCTACAGGCCAATACGCATGCGCTTTTCTTCTTCCTTATACCTGCAGCGCATTTTTTAGGCGAGGTTGCCTTAGTTTTATGGCTTACGCATCGGTGTCGCAGGTCTCCGCATATGGGGTCTATATACATAGGTAAATCGCTTCTAGTTCAATAACGATTTAAGTAGTTATTAAAATTTATGAAACATGCTATTAATAAAAAACATACTTTTTAGATCCAAGATCCAAGATCGATTGTTGAAATCGCCCAATATTCAGTTTTAAATTTGGGATTTTTTTTTTAATTATATCAAACCTTGCAGTTTAGCCGGTTCGAGGTCAATCTTCCAAAAGAAGATTATTTCAAAGGCAACACAAAAAGTTGAGCAAGTTGTCTGTATAGCTATTTCAAGAACTACCAAGTTCTATCATCAGCAGACTTTGCTAAAGAACTCCGGAATTGCAAGATCCATACCATGACTTGAACGCTAGAATTGGTTGGGAATTGTAACAACCAAATGAAGCGAAAAAAGTTGGTAAAGCCTACAAAACCGAAGACCACCTTTTTGTGCATTCCCTTGTGTAAGAGCTTCGCCTTACCGAACTAATATCACGACTTGTTATTTCATATACGGTATATTGTACCACATAGAAAAAGGGTTTTTTTTTGGAATAAAAATTCCAAAGTAACGGCGTGACTTCCGTTGGTGTTATCTTGTTAGATTACGACCTATTGAAATTTAAATCAAACCTTGCAGTTTAGCCGGCTCGAGGTCAATCTTCCAAAAGAAGATTATTTCAAAGGCAACACAAAAAGGTGAGCAGGTTGTCTGTATAGCTATTTCAAGAACTACCAAGTTCTATCATCAGCAGACTTTGCTAAAGAACTCCGGAATCGCAATAGCCATACCATGTCTTCAACGCTAGAATTGGTTGGGAATTGTAACAACCAAATGAAGCGAAAAAAATTGGTAAAGCCTACAAAACCGAAGACCACCTTTTTGTGCATTCCCTTAGGCGCTATGAAAGATTAGTGTAAGAGCTTCGCCTTACCAAACTAATATCACGACCTGTTATTTCATATACGGTATATTGTACCACATAGAAAAAGGGTTTTTCTATCATCAGCAGCAAGTTCTATCATCAGCAGACTTTGCTAAAGAACCCCGGAATTGCAATAGCCATACCATGTCTTCAACGCTAGAATTGGTTGGGAATTGTAACAACCAAATGAAGCGAAAAAAGTTGGTAAAGCCTACAAAACCGAAGACCACCTTTTTGTACATTCCCTTGTGTAAGAGCTTCGCCTTACCGAACTAATATCACGACTTGTTATTTCATATACGGTATATTGTACCACATAGAAAAAGGGTTTTTTTTTGGAATAAAAATTCCAAAGTAACGGCGTGCCTTCCGTTGGTGTTATCTTGTTAGATTACGACCTATTGAAATTTAAATCAAACCTTGCAGTTTAGCCGGCTCGAGGTCAATCTTCCAAAAGAAGATTATTTCAAAGGCAACACAAAAAGGTGAGCAGGTTGTCTGTATAGCTATTTCAGGAACTACCAAGTTCTATCATCAGCAGACTTTGCTAAAGAACTCCGGAATCGCAATAGCCATACCATGTCTTCAACGCTAGAATTGGTTGGGAATTGTAACAACCAAATGAAGCGAAAAAAATTGGTAAAGCCTACAAAACCGAAGACCACCTTTTTGTGCATTCCCTTAGGCGCTATGAAAGATTAGTGTAAGAGCTTCGCCTTACCAAACTAATATCACGACCTGTTATTTCATATACGGTATATTGTACCACATAGAAAAAGGGTTTTTTCTATCATCAGCAGCAAGTTCTATCATCAGCAGACTTTGCTAAAGAACCCCGGAATTGCAATAGCCATACCATGTCTTCAACGCTAGAATTGGTTGGGAATTGTAACAACCAAATGAAGCGAAAAAAGTTGGTAAAGCCTACAAAACCGAAGACCACCTTTTTGTACATTCCCTTGTGTAAGAGCTTCGCCTTACCGAACTAATATCACGACTTGTTATTTCATATACGGTATATTGTACCACATAGAAAAAGGGTTTTTTTTTGGAATAAAAATTCCAAAGTAACGGCGTGCCTTCCGTTGGTGTTATCTTGTTAGATTACGACCTATTGAAATTTAAATCAAACCTTGCAGTTTAGCCGGCTCGAGGTCAATCTTCCAAAAGAAGATTATTTCAAAGGCAACACAAAAGGTGAGCAGGTTGTCTGTATAGCTATTTCAAGAACTACCAAGTTCTATCATCAGCAGACTTTGCTAAAGAACTCCGGAATCGCAATAGCCATACCATGTCTTCAACGCTAGAATTGGTTGGGAATTGTAACAACCAAATGAAGCGAAAAAAATTGGTAAAGCCTACAAAACCGAAGACCACCTTTTTGTGCATTCCCTTAGGCGCTATGAAAGATTAGTGTAAGAGCTTCGCCTTACCAAACTAATATCACGACCTGTTATTTCATATACGGTATATTGTACCACATAGAAAAAGGGTTTTTTCTATCATCAGCAGCAAGTTCTATCATCAGCAGACTTTGCTAAAGAACTCCGGAATTGCAATAGCCATACCATGTCTTCAACGCTAGAATTGGTTGGGAATTGTAACAACCAAATGAAGCGAAAAAAGTTGGTAAAGCCTACAAAACCGAAGACCACCTTTTTGTGCATTCCCTTAGGCGCTATGAAAAATTAGTGTAAGAGTTCACCAGCGTAGTATTGAATCGGTACAGAAGCATTTCATTAATTTCGCGTTACGCGGTCTTAATTGGGACCCGAGTGTTCGCCTACTTTCTTATTCTGACAGACTTCTTCATATTAATCTTCCTTCACTCTCCATAAACTAGTCAACGGTCATTTCTACTATTTTACTAGACACGCTATTTTTTTTTGTGTTCCCTCACGTCGAAACAGAAACTTTTATCCTATTCACCTTAGTAGAAGTCTGACTAACTACTCTCTTCACGAACCTTTTCGTGTTCTTTGCCAATCTGTTAACAACCTTTCTCACCTTATTCCTACTCATCTTTCTGGCACTTCTCTTCGCGCTTACTTTTTAATCATCTACAGCGAAACCACTGAAAATATTCTGGACTCGGATTGGCTGCAACTCATCCCTGACCATATTGGCTGTGAATCAGGGCATAGCTGGCACCTTGTGCAAATAAAACACCTCCACCGGGTCTGGGATGTTTAGTTGTGCATAAAGCTTAGCTTCATTCTTCAATTAATTATTATCTGTCTTTTAAATTAAGCTTTTTCGTCGACTGCTGTGTTAGTTGACGTAAATAAATAAATAAATAAATAAAAACTAAAGAGCCGGGGCTAACTTCGAACGAGTCAAAGTTTGTATACCCTTGCAACTTTTTTGGTAACTCTTTCCTCACCTATTGCCATCAAAGTGGAAAACTGTTTTATCTAAAAATGCTAATTTGTCTATATTTCGAATTTATTGAAGTTAATTAAAACTGAGTTTAAGCTGAACGACCAAAAATAACTTTTTGTTAAAAAAAAAAAAATAACCAAAATTTATTGTTCAGATTAAAGATGAGTCTTTTCAATCTACGTATATTGAATTCCAATGAGATCAAGGTGTATTAAGGAATGCCTGAAGGTGCAAATTGAATGCGAATTGAATGCGGCCACTCGTCGAGAGTTCAACGATGTCTTTGTGGTGGCTGGACTGATTAAGACTATACACACTAAACTAATCAATTTGGATAATTATCCGCATAAAGATGGTACAACAAACAAACGAGAAAGCAGGGAGGATTTTTATTATAAAGTGTTGAGAAAATTGAGGCTAAAGCATTCGCCATTGGCTCTAGAGGAACTTGCCGAAGAGAAGTATGGGGGCAATTAAATCATTGTTATATGATGTAATATCAAATGTTAAGGCTCGACAAGACACACCCCCCAAACAGCGATTACAGTCTTTAAAATCACCACCACAATCAACATCATTGGAATCGAAATTTGTGGGCAAATATCGTTTGGCTCAGTCTATGACAAATTTGCCAAAGGTTGCCACCATGGAAGTGGAGGAGCTAGTCGATGGTCAAATTTTAAAGACAACCAGAAAACTTGTGTCCTATGACTATTATCTTAAAGCTCTAAGGAAATGTCTTCTTCGTTTGGAGAGGATTTTACAAAACGAGCCGGATGGACCGGTTTAAGCAAATGCTGTTGGTTTTTGCTTTTTGTTTTGCCCATCAGGATCCAGCAACCCTTTTATTTAAAATCCATTAAATAATTTTTTAATATGAATTTGAAACATTTCATCGGATGCAAAATTCCATTTTGATTATTATAAAGTTTGTTTCAAAATTTTTCTAATCAAATTAAAAGTAAAAAGCAACATTACAGCATTACATTCGGATAACCAGTATAATGAATCAGCATTAAAGAATCATGAAAGAATCAAGTTACATATATATTTATGTTTGTACCAAGATGTGTTCCTTGTAAGTAAGATTAATTTAAGTAAATAGTGTAAACCATCTTTTTTGCATATAGTACAATATACTATAACAAAATATTTGGTCGCTGGTTAGTTGGTTAAGACAAAGCCCTTTACACTAATTCTGATGGTTGCAAGTTTTGCCGTTCTTGTCTCGCTACATGTCGTTTGAATTCCTAAGTACTTTTAGCGTTGAAGATATGCTATGGCCATTACAACTGTTGATTTATTAGCAAAGTCTTTTTTGATTAACTTCAACAAGATCGAAATCTAGACAAATACCAAAAACGGAAGGCCCGCCGTATTACACATGTTGTTTTTACACTTGCTGTGAACCATCGTTTTTGCTTATAGTACAATATAATATAACAAAATATTTGGGCGCGACGGTTAGTTGGTTAAGACGAAGCCCTTTAGACTAATTCTGATGGCGCCCAAGGGTATGCACATAAAAAAGGTGGAATCTGCAATGGCAAGCTTTGCCATTCTTTTCTCGCTACATGTCGTTTGAATTCCCAAATACTTTTAACGTTAAAGATATGGTATGGCCATTACAACTGTGGATTCTTTAGCAAAATCTGCTGATGATAGAACTTGGTGGTTCTTGAAATAGCTATACAGACAACCTGTACACCTTTTGTGCTGCGTATGATTTAAAATCTTACAAATAAATTAGTAAGTAAGATTTATTGAGTTAAAACCCAGCTAAAACTCAATTTTGATTAACTTCAATAAGGTCGAAATCTAGACAAATACCGCCGTATTACACATGTTGTTTTTACACTTGCTGTGACCCATCGTCTTTGCAAAAATCATAGCTTCTAAACCAATAGCGCGATTTTAAAAATTAAAAAAAACATATGATAAAGAATACCTTAAGCTTCAAAATGAATGGTTGTCAAAAGTACTGGGTGTTCGTGGTGCTGTAATATTCAAGTTCAAAGTCAGAAAATATTTCCAAGCATGTTTTTCCTTTAAAAATGGAGCGAAATTCGTTTTTTTTTTTCAATCACAAACGGATTTTTTAACATAATTACAAAAAAAAAAAAAGAATTTTTAAATTTTTTTTAGGTTAATTTTGTAAATTTGCTATTGATGGCTGATTTTCTTCAAAATAATTTTCAATATTTACATCAATATCTAATAAACTGAACATTTCGGGACTATAGTTGCTATTTTCCAAATCATTTCGTGATCACACGTGTCTCAGTGATGCAATGTGGGTCCGAAGAGGCTGATAGCATGTTAAAAAGGTCTTCATTTTGTCTAACACGAGAAGTTTTTAATGTATTAGTATATCTAAACCTTTTCTAGTCCTTGTTATTACATTCCTGTGCTTCTTCGGATAGCTCTCCAATTGGTAAACACTGATATTCTATTAAATCCTTCACCGTGAGCGAAAATCCTATGTACCGTTGGGGTAAGTTATTTTTGCGGATACAATTCAGTCAAAAGTTGAGCAGTCTTTGAAGTATATTCGGCAATTACCATTTCACCATTTACCATTTCCTTGCAATTTATAATATTTAAGATAACAGCCAACTTTTTAACGATCTCAAAACATCTCCTTGAAGTATTTCCATCATTCGTGTTTCCGTATCCGTAGTTTGGGCAGTCAACTTTCAATCCCAGCTTCCGACAGAATTCAGGTTGTAAAATCTGCTTCCTGCTCTGAATATCCTCACGATATTCCTCAAGCCAAACTTCATTTGTTTCACGAAATTTGTCAGATTTCTGCCGCTTGCGATCTATTTTCGCTTTAGGTTATATTGTGTATATTTGATTTTTACCTTAATATCCGTTCTAGCGTTTTCGAATGAAACGCTCATCTCCTTTAGCAATCCCATTTCAAAATCATTTAAGTTTTCACACTCGTGAAAAACTTTCAAAATCCTTTCATTCTTTAACAACAATTTGCACAAATAAATAAAACTGTCTTGAATTATATTGACAAATACTATTCACTCCTGATTTAAGGTGTTTCCACTTATGAAGTTAAAAATAAACTGGCGCAAACAAGAGGAATAATTAGCTCTTTATGTTATATTTATTGAATTAACTAGGTAGAACGAAAACTCGGTATTACCCTTTTTGTATTAATTAGGTAAAAAACTTAATATTTACATCAAATTAGGTAAACGGAATAAAAAGGAGAACTTACAACTGGGTAAATTTTTTCATCAACTTAAATATCAGGTAGCTACCTGCTACCTGTCAGTTTTTCCAAAGCTGGTATTTAGCAATCTAACATTGTAGGAAGGCAATATATAAACACATAGTATTTGCTAAACAGTATTACGCAATATTATCATTTAAATACAACTAAGCTACAGTCCAATACGCATGCGCTCTTCTTCTTCCTTATACCTGCAGCGCATTTTTTAGGCGAGGTTGCCTTAGTTTTATGGCTTACGCATCGGTGTCGCAGGTCTCCGCATATGGGGTCTATATACATAGGTAAATCGCTTCTAGTTCAATAACGATTTAAGTAATTATTAAAATTTATGAAACATGCTATTAATAAAGAACATACTTTTCAGATCCAAGATCCAAGATCGATTGTTGAAATCGCCCAATATTCAGTTTTAAATTTGGGATTTTTTTTTAATTATATCAAACCTTGTAGTTTAGCCGGTTCGAGGTCAATCTTCCAAAAGAAGATTATTTCAAAGGCAACACAAAAAGGTGAGCAGGTTGTCTGTATAGCTATTTCAAGAACTTCCAAGTTCTATCATCAGCAGACTTTGCTAAAGAACTCCGGAATTGCAATAGCCGTACCATGTCTTCAACGCTAGAATTGTTTGGGAATTGTAACAACCAAATGAAGCGAAAAAACTTGGTAAAGCCTACAAAACCGAAGACCACCTTTTTGTGCATTCCCTTAGGCGCTATGAAAGATTAGTGTAAGAGCTTCGCCTTACCAAACTAATATCACGACCTGTTATTATTATACGGTATATTGTACCACATAGAAAAAGGATTTTTTTTTTGAATAAAAATTCCAAAGTAACGGCGTGCCTTCCGTTGGTGTTATCTGGTTAGATTACGACCTATTGAAATTTAAATCAAACCTTGCAGTTTAGCCGGCTCGAGGTCAATCTTCCAAAAGAAGATTATTTCAAAGGCAACACAAAAAGGTGAGCAGGTTGTCTGTATAGCTATTTCAAGAACTACCAAGTTCTATCATCAGCAGACTTTGCTAAAGAACTCCGGAATTGCAATAGCCATACCATGTCTTCAACGCTAGAATTGGTTGGGAATTGTAACAACCAAATGAAGCGAAAAAAGTTGGTAAAGCCTACAAAACCGAAGACCACCTTTTTGTGCATTCCCTTAGGCGCTATGAAAGATTAGTGTAAGAGCTTCGCCTTACCAAACTAATATCAGGACCTGTTATTATTATACGTTATATTGTACCACATAGAAAAAGGGTTTTTTTTTTGAATAAAAATTCCAAAGTAACGGCGTGCCTTCCGTTGGTGTTATCTGGTTAGATTACGACCTATTGAAATTTAAATCAAACCTTGCAGTTTAGCCGGCTTGAGGTCAATCTTCCAAAAGAAGATTATTTCAAAGGCAACACAAAAAGGTGAGCAGGTTGTCTGTATAGCTATTTCAAGAACTACCAAGTTCTATCATCAGCAGACTTTGCTAAAGAACTCCGGAATTGCAAGAGCCATACCATGACTTGAACGCTAGAATTGGTTGGGAATTGTAACAACCAAATGAAGCGAAAAAAGTTGGTAAAGCCTACAAAACCGAAGACCACCTTTTTGTGCATTCCCTTAGGCGCTATGAAAGATTAGTGTAAGAGCTTCGCCTTACCAAACTAATATCACGACCTGTTATTATTATACGGTATATTGTACGACATAGAAAAAGGGTTTTTTTTTTGAATAAAAATTCCAAAGTAACGGCGTGCCTTCCGTTGGTGTTATCTTGTTATATTACGACCTATTGAAATTTAAATCAAACCTTGCAGTTTAGCCGGCTCGATGTCAATCTTCCAAAAGAAGATTATTTCAAAGGCAACACAAAAAGGTGAGCAGGTTGTCTGTATAGCTATTTCAAGAACTACCAAGTTCTATCATCAGCAGACTTTGCTAAAGAACTCCGGAATTGCAATAGCCATACCATGTCTTCAACGCTAGAATTGGTTGGGAATTGTAACAACCAAATGAAGCGAAAAAAGTTGGTAGAGCCTACAAAACCGGAATTGCAATAGCCATACCATGTCTTCAACGCTAGAATTGTTTGGGAATTGTAACAACCCAATGAAGCGAAAAAAGTTGGTAAAGCCTACAAAACCGAAGACCACCTTTTTGTGCATTCCCTTGTGTAAGAGCTTCGCCTTACCAAACTAATATCACGACCTGTTATTTCATATACTGTATATTGTACCACATAGAAAAAGGGTTTTTTTTTGGAATAAAAATTCCAAAGTAACGGCGTGCCTTCCGTTGGTGTTATATTGTTAGATTACGACCTATTGAAATTTAAATCAAACCTTGCAGTTTAGCTCGAGGTCAATCTTCCAAAAGAAGATTATTTCAAAGGCAACACAAAAAGGTGAGCAGGTTGTCTGTATAGCTATTTCAAGAACTACCAAGTTCTATCATCAGCAGACTTTGCTAAAGAACTCCGGAATTGCAATAGCCATACCATGTCTTCAACGCTAGAATTGGTTGGGAATTGTAACAACCAAATGAAGCGAAAAAAGTTGGTAAAGCCTACAAAACCGGAGACCACCTTTTTGTGCATTCCCTTAGGCGATATGAAAAATTAGTGTAAGAGCTTCGCCTTACCAAACTAATATCACGACCTGTTATTATTATACGTTATATTGTACCACATAGAAAAAGGGTTTTTTTTTGGAATAAAAATTCCAAAGTAACGGCGTGCCTCCCGTTGGTGTTATCTGGTTAGATTACGACCAATTGAAATTTAAATCGAACCTTGCAGTTTAGCCGGCTCGAGGTCAATCTTCCAAAAGAAGATTATTTCAAAGGCAACACAAAAAGGTGAGCAGGTAGTCTGTATAGCTATTTCAAGAACTACCAAGTTCTATCATCAGCAGACTTTGCTAAAGAACTCCGGAATTGCAATAGCCATACCATGTCTTCAACGCTAGAATTGGTTGGGATTGCAACAACCAAATGAAGCGAAAAGTTGGTAAAGCCTACAAAACCGAAGACCACTTTTTTGTGCATTCCCTTAGGCGCTATGAAAAATTAGTGTAAGAGCTTCGCCTTACCAAACTAATATCACGACCTGTTATTTCATATACGGTATGTTGTACCACATAGAAAAAGGGTTTTTTTTTGGAATAAAAATTCCAAAGTAACGGCGTGCCTTCCGTTGGTGTTATCTGGTTAGATTACGAAATCAAACCTTGTAGTTTAGCCGGCTCGAGGTCAATCTTCCAAAAGAAGATTATTTCAAAGGCAACACAAAAAGGTGAGCAGGTTGTCTGTATAGCTATTTAAAGAACTACCAAGTTCTATTATCAGCAGACTTTGCTAAAGAACTCCGGAATTGCAATAGCCATACCATGTCTTCAACGCTAGAATTGGTTTGGAATTGTAACAACCAAATGAAGCAAAAAAAGTTGGTAAAGCCTACAAAACCGAAGACCACCTTTTTGTGCATTCCCTTAGGCGCTATGAAAAATTAGTGTAGGAGCTTCGCCTTACCAAACTAATATCACGACCTGTTATTTCATATACGCTATATTGTACCACATAGAAAAAGGGTTTTTTTTTTTGGAATAAAAATTCCAAAGTAACGGCGTGTCTTCCGTTGGTGTTATCTGGTTAGATTACGACCTATTGAAATTTAAAAAAAACTTGCAGTTTAGCCGGCCCGAGGTCAATCTTCCAAAAGAAGATTATTTCAAAGGCAACACAAAAAGGTGAGCAGGTTGTCTGTATAGCTATTTCAAGAACTACCAAGTTCTATCATCAGCAGACTGTGCTAAAGAACTCCGGAATTGCAATAGCCATACCATATCTTCAACGCTAGAATTGGTTGGGAATTGTAACAAACAAATGAAGCGAAAAAGTTAGTAAAGCCTACAAAACCGAAAAATTAGTGTAAGAGGTTCGCCTTACCAAACTAAAATCACGACCTGCTATTTCATATACGGTATATTGTACCACATAGAAAAAGGGTTTTTTTTTTGGAATAAAAATTCCAAAGTAACGGCGTGCCTTCCGTTGTTGTTATCTGGTTAGATTACGACCTATTGAAATTTAAATCAAACCTTGAAGTTTAGCCGGCTCGACGTCAATCTTCCAAAAGAAGATTATTTCAAAGGCAACACAAAAAGGTGAGCAGGTTGTCTGTATAGCTATTTCAAGAACTACCAAGTTCTATCATCAGCAGACTTTGCTAAAGAACTCCGGAATTGCAATAGCCATACCATGTCTTCATCGCTAGAATTGGTTGGGAATTGTAACAACCAAATGAAGCCTACAAAACCGAAGACCACCTTTTTGTGCATTCCCTTAGGCGCTATGAAAAATTAGTGTAAGAGCTTCGCCTTACCAAACTAATATCACGACCTGTTATTTCATATACGGTATATTGTACCACATAGAAAAAGGGTTTTTTTTTTTGAATAAAAATTCCAAAGTAACGGCGTGCCTTCCGTTGGTGTTATCTGGTTAGATTACGAAATCAAACCTTGTAGTTTAGCCGGCTCGAGGTCAATCTTCCAAAAGAAGATTATTTCAAAGGCAACACAAAAAGGTGAGCAGGTTGTCTGTATAGCTATTTAAAGAACTACCAAGTTCTATTATCAGCAGACTTTGCTAAAGAACTCCGGAATTGCAATAGCCATACCATGTCTTCAACGCTAGAATTGGTTGGGAATTGTAACAAACAAATGAAGCGAAAAAAGTTAGTAAAGCCTACAAAACCGAAAAATTAGTGTAAGAGCTTCGCCTTACCAAACTAATATCACGACCTGCTATTTCATATACGGTATATTGTACCACATAGAAAAACGGTTTTTTTTTTTGAATAAAAATTCCAAAGTAACGGCGTGCCTTCCGTTGGTGTTATCTGGATAGATTACGACCTATTGAAATTTAAATCAAACCTTGAAGTTTAGCCGGCTCGACGTCAATCTTCCAAAAGAAGATTGTAAGAGCTTCGCCTTACCAAACTAATATCACGACCTGTTATTTCATATACGGTATATTGTACGACATAGAAAAAGGGTTTTTTTTTTGTGGAATAAAAATTCCAAAGTAACGGCGTGCCTTCCGTTGGTGTTATCTTGTTAGATTACGACCTATTGAAATTTAAATCAAAACTTGCAGTTTAGCCGGCTCGAGGTCAATCTTCCAAAAGAAGATTATTTCAAATGCAACACAAAAAGGTGAGCAGGTTGTCTGTATAGCTATTTCAAGAACTACCAAGTTCTATCATCAGCAGACTTTGCTAAAGAACTCCGGAATTGCAATAGCCATACCATATCTTCAACGCTAGAATTGGTTGGGAATTGTAACAAACAAATGAAGCGAAAAAAGTTGGTAAAGCTTACAAAACCGAAGACAACCTTTTTGTGCATTCCCTTAGGCGCTATGAAAAATTAGTGTAGGAGCTTCGCCTTACCAAACTAATATCACGACCTGTTATTTCATATACGGTATATTGTACGACATAGAAAAAGGGTTTTTTTTTTTTGTGGAATGAAAATTCCAAAGTAACGGCGTGCCTTCCGTTGGTGTTATCTGGTTAGATTACGACCTATTGAAATTTAAATCAAACCTTGCAGTTTAGCCGGCCCGAGGTCAATCTTCCAAAAGAAGATTATTTCAAAGGCAACACAAAAAGGTGAGCAGGTTGTCTGTATAGCTATTTCAAGAACTACCAAGTTCTATCATCAGCAGACTTTGCTAAAGAACTCCGGAATTGCATCAGCCATACCATATCTTCAACGCTAGAATTGGTTGGGAATTGTAACAAACAAATGAAGCGAAAAAATTGGTAAAGCTTACAAAACCGAAGACAACCTTTTTGTGCATTCCCTTAGTTGCTATGAAAAATTAGTGTAAGAGCTTCGCCTTACCAAACTAATATCACGACCTGTTATCTCATATACGGTATATTGTACCACATAGAAAAAGGGTTTATTTTTGGAATGAAAATTCCAAAGTAACGGCGTGCCTTCCGTTGGTGTTATCTGGTTAGATTACGACCTATTGAAATTTAAATCAAACCTTGCAGTTTAGCCGGCCCGAGGTCAATCTTCCAAAAGAAGATTATTTCAAAGGCAACACAAAAAGGTGAGCAGGTTGTCTGTATAGCTATTTCAAGAACTACCAAGTTCTATCATCAGCAGGCTTTGCCTAAGAACTCCGGAATTGCAATAGCCATACCATATCTTCAACGCTAGAATTGGTTGGGAATTGTAACAAACAAATGAAGCGAAAAAAGTTGGTAAAGCCTACAAAACCGAAGACCACCTTTTTGTGCATTCCCTTAGACGCTATGAAAAATTAGTGTAAGAGCTTCGCCTTACCAAACTAATATCACGACCTGCTATTTCATATACGGTATATTGTACCACATAGAAAAAGGGTTTTTTTTTTTGGAATAAAAATTCCAAAGTAACGGCGTGCCTTCCGTTGGTGTTATCTGTTAAATTACGACCTATTGAAATTTAAATCAAACCTTGCAGTTTAGCCGGCTCGAGGTCAATCTTCCAAAAGAAGATTATTTCAAAGGCAACACAAAAAGGTAAGCAGGTTGTCTGTATAGCTATTTCAAGAACTACCAAGTTCTATCATCAGCAGATTTTGCTAAAGAACTACGGAATTGCACCATGTCTTCAACGCTAGAATTGGTTGGGAATTGTAACAACCAAATGAAGCCTACAAAACCGAAGACCACCTTTTTGTGCATTCCCTTAGGCGCTATGAAAAGTTAGTGTAAGAGCTTCGCCTTACCAAACGAATATCACGACCTGTTATTTCATATACGGTATTTTTTTTGGAATAAAAATTCCAAAGTAACGGCGTGCCTTCCGTTGGTGTTATCTTGTTAGATTACGACCTATTGAAATTTAAATCAAACCTTGCAGTTTAGCCGGCTCGAGGTCAATCTTCCAAAAGAAGATTATTTCAAAGGCAACACAAAAAGGTGAGCAGGTTGTCTGTATAGCTATTTCAAGAACTACCAAGTTCTATCATCAGCAGACTTTGCTAAAGAACTCCGGAATTGCAAGAGCCATACCATGTCTTGAACGCTAGAATTGGTTGGGAATTGTAACAACCAAATGAAGCAAAGAAGTTGGTAAAGCCTACAAAACCGAAGACCACCTTTTTGTGCATTCCCTTAGGCGCTATGAAAAATTTGTGTAAGAGCTTCGCCTTACCAAACTAATATCACGACATGTTATTTCATATACGGTATATTGTACCACATAGAAAAAGGTTTTTTTTTTTGGAATAAAAATTCCAAAGTAGCGGGGTTCCTTCCGTTGGTGTTATCTGGTTAGATTACGACCTATTGAAATTTAAATCAAACCTTGCAGTTTAGCCGGCCCGAGGTCAATCTTCCAAAAGAAGATTATTTCAAAGGCAACACAAAAAGGTGAGCAGGTTGTCTGTATAGCTATTTCAAGACCTACCAAGTTCTATCATCAGCAGACTTTGCTAAAGAACTCCGGAATTGCAATAGCCATACCATGTCTTCAACGCTAGAATTGGTTGGGAATTGTAACAACCAAATGAAGCCTACAAAACCGAAGACCACCTTTTTGTGCATTCCCTTAGGCGCTATGAAAAATTAGTGTAAGAGCTTCGCCTTACCAAACTAATATTACGACCTGTTATTTCATATACGGTATATTGTACCACATAGAAAAAAGGTTTTTTTTTGGAATAAAAATTCCAAAGTAACGGTGAATAGGGATTTAGAACCACAACTAAAAAACCCAATCTTCATTCGTTGAATTCAAAATATGAACTGATTTTATTTACAAAAGTACGGAGTTTATATAGGATTATCTTAGGCTCTAGTAGGTAACAATTGTTCTTAGAATATCTTATTTTAGACTCACACCCTCTTATTTGGGGGTTGAAAAATAATTCTTTTGGGCACGGCGTCGGCCACTTGACATCCTGTCGTTATGATCTTTTGGGTTAGTTTAGATTTTCAAGTGTTTTTCCCACACCGCGTGTGGCAGATTGTATTTCTAGTCATATGCTAGGTTAGTTGTTTGGTACAAAAGTACAGTTGTATTGTATTTTCTTTAGTGCATCTGATTTGGTGAAGCCAGTTCAGATGAACACGATGTTTATTCTTAAACATTCTGCAAAGGGGCGCCAAATGTGGCGTTTTGGAATTTGGGTTTAATCTTAGGTTGTCTTATACAAATTATTATTAATATTAAAATTAGTAAGATAACTAAAATTAAGGAAGCATGACCGGTTGCATGATGGAAGTTTAACCCTAGTAATTCAATATGATGTTCCTTTAATGATTGTAACTGGCTTCCTATTTTCTCCAACTCTGCCGAATGGTTTACTATGTTTGCTTCTCCTGAATTCCATGATATATTTGCTATGTTGCTAATATCGCCTACGTGCGAATTTTTAATAGCTATGTATGACTCTGACTGAACGCTATGATGAGCTACTAAAATTTTATCTTCTGCCCTAGCTGTGCAGCCTGATCTGAGGCTCAAAATTCCTTGTTCTGGTATATCCAGCACCTCCTGTTGTTCGTTACCGCATTGGACTCTGGTCTTAGTTCTAGGCGGTACCTTGAATAACCAACTGCTGCTGCTATCTAATTCTACCCAGTAAGATCTTGTCTCCACAATCGTTGTGTATAAGCAGCTAGGTTTGTTATTCTGTTTAAAGGGTGTGAGCTCGCAGGCATTATCATTGGCACTACTCCATGGCCAACTTCCTTCACATGTTCTCCTGTTTGACTGCCAGCTCCGACATCTTTGCATAGCTGATTCAGACATCAAATGATACGAGTCTATTTCAAAATTATATATTAAGTACTGGCTTTCTATATGGACCATTACCATTTGATTATTATTTAATCGTACAGGTACTGGAATAACTTTATAGAGAAAAGACGGATGTCTACCAAAAAGTGGTATTTTTGCATTTATAATTATTTTTCTGTCAATAAAAATACCCTTAGCTGTCAACAGAGTATATATTTCTTTTAACTCAGTGCCTGTCCTTTTACCTGGTAGTACTAATGCTTCGGACAACTTGTCCTTTATTTTTGTTATTTCCAATTTCATTTGACTTGGTTTTAAAATATTAGGGTTCAACCTACCATGGTTAATGTCTATTAAAAGATTTATAATTCCTGTCTGAATTTTTTCACATTCATCAACTATGGAACTTAATTGCCTTACAATCATGAAGAACTGAATGGATTCTCTATATACGTAATAGCTTTCTTTAAGTAATTCTGTCATATTTTCAATCCGGTTGTTCATGTTGCGAAAATTGTCATTTAATTCATGTATAGTTGTCTTAAGAATGTTTGCCGTGGAGTCTACTATCGATGTCTGCTTTTCTTCTAGGTGTTTCAAGTTTTGCTGATTTGTAAGTAAACTTTTCATGTTTTCTTCCATTTGTACTCTGTCATCCGCATCCATGATGCCAAATAATATATGGTAGAGTGAACCCATGAATTCAAACGGTGCACGCTTGCTTCTTGGTTTATTTTGACTCATGAACAATCTATTATTTTCTTCGATTTCCGTAATTCGTTTTACCGTGCTGTTTAGTAAAAAATGGCACTGGTCTTCGAAATTATAAAACTTTTGACATAAATCCCTCATTTTAGGAATCATTTTGTCACCTTGACTAAGCATTTCAAAATATGCCGACATGTCATAGTATATTACCAGATCCCATGAGGACGCTACCACTTCCACTTCACCCATTGGATCTAAGTACAACGCGGCTGTTGCGTTTAGTTCTTTTACCGTAATTTTTGGTTGATTATCTTTAGTGCTTGCTGCATTCGAAAGTTGACAAAGCAGCATCAACATTGCTAATATCATTACGGTTCCTACTTTGGAAAGATGACCGAATCTGGTAGTTTTCCGATATTGATTCTCCTCAACGTTTTCGGATGATTTTACCCCAACAAGTGGACAGATTTTATTTATAGGTCTTGTAATTGACCCTTCCTGCAATTTGACTTTGACCACTCTTACTTTGTCGTCCCTGCCTTTGTGAATTTCTTCAATCTTGCCCAGAGGCCACCTAGCTGGGTGACAATTTTCATCTTTAATCAGTACGACCTGTCCATTTTCTAAATTTTCTGTGGTTTGTCGCCACTTGTTCCTTTGCTGGAGAGTATATAGATACTCGTCTTTCCATTTCAACCAGAAATCTTTTTTCATTTTTTGAATTAATTTCCATCTGTCTAAATTTCCAATTCTTTCCTCTGATATGGACTCGGCTGCTTCTAATGTTGGTCTTCCAATTAGGAAATGACCGGGAGTTAACACTTCGTTGTTGTCCATATCTTCACCTGTCGTATACAACGGCCGTGAATTTAGTACCGCTTCTATCTGGCACAATAAAGTGGCCAATTCTTCATATGTAAGGTTACTATCTCCTATTACTCTTTTTAAATGATACTTGACCGACTTTACTCCAGCTTCCCAAATACCTCCGAAGTGAGGTCCTGCCGGGGGGCTAAAATGCCAGCTGATCTGTTCTCGCTCTAGAACAGGGGCAACCTGTACGTTATCTTGAACTGCTTTTTTGAAGTCTCTATCGAGCATTCTAGCCGCGCCCACAAAATTTGTACCATTATCGGAATATATGTTAGCGCATTTACCCCGTCTCGCAACAAATCTTCGAAATGCTGCTAGGAAGGCATCAGTTGTCAAATCACTAACAACTTCTAAATGAATTGCCTTAGTTGACAAGCACACGAATACTGCTATGTACCCTTTGAATGTTTTTTGACCCCGGGTTTTTGAGCATCTTATGTGATATGGACCGGCAAAATCAATTCCCGTGTTATTAAATGGAGGTGACACCGTTACCCTGTTTTTGGGTAGGTTACCCATAATTTGCTCCGCAGTTACTTGGCGGTATCTGGCACAAGTGACGCATTCCCTCAGGTATTTTTTAAGTGCGTTTCTTAAACCGAAAATCCAGAATTTCCTTTGAATTTGGTTTCTCATAAGATTAATTCCTCCATGTAAGGTTTCCTTATGAGCATCTTTAATCAATAGCATTGTTAAATGTGACTTATCTAAGATCACTGGATGTTTAGTATTAAAGCATATATTGGCATTTTGTAATCGTCCCCCCACGCGTAATATTCCATCGTTATCTAAAAATGGATGTAGGCTTAGAATTTTGCTTTTCATATCAATTTGTTTGTTCTGAGTAAGATATGATATCTCTCTGCTAAATTGACGTGCCTGTTGGTGTTTAATAATTAGATTTTTAGCATTCTTAAGCTCATCGACGGTTAAATATGATGGATACACTTTATTTCTTTTTTAATGCCAATGAATCTTAATACATATGCGGTTATTCTGACTATCTTATTCATACAGGAATACTTTTCAATTAGTTCCTGTATAATACTATTGTCTGTATTTAACACTGCGGTATTTACCATAATCTCGTCAGCACCCGTTTTTTCTCTAGGCCATTTTTCTTTTGACTTACTGAGCCATTTTGGCCCATTCCACCATAAGTTACAAATTTTTAATTTAGTTGGACAAATCCCTCTTGAAGCTACGTCTGCAGGGTTATCCTCAGATTTTACATGGTTCCATGTTATTGTTTTTTTATTTCGGATATCTTCTATGCGGCGCCTTACGAATTTCTCCTTATTAGTGCCGTTTTGTATCCAGCACAGTGTTATAGTAGAGTCGCTCCAAGCATATGTTTCAGCTGAAACAGCAATATTTTGCTGGATTCTTTGTAGTAATTGTGATAACAAATGTGCTGCACATAACTCCAACTTCGGAATAGTCTTTCTATTTTTTATAGGATTGACTTTGCTTTTACTGGCTATTAAGGTAACTGTCTCACCTATTTTGGCATATACCACCGCTGCGTAGGCCTTTTCTGAAGCGTCAGCAAAACCATGAATCTGTAACAACATATTAGGCTGTGTCTTGATCCATCGTGGTAATCTGATTTCTTCCAAGCACACTAAATTGTCCCTGAAGGATTTCCATTCTGTTGTATTTTTATCGGACAACTCTTGATCCCAATTTTGTTCTGCTAACCACAATTTCTGCATGAACAATTTTCCTATTACCGTAACTGGTGCTAGCCAACCTAGCGGATCATATATCTTGGCTAGTGTGGATAGAACTACTCTTTTATTTATTTTTTTGTTCGTGTCACAGTGTACCTTAAACTTAAATTCGTCTTTAAATGGCTCCCACTGCAACCCTAAGGTTTTAATTGCTTCGTTCTCGTCAATTTTTAGTACTTTATTATCGCCTGTATCAATTACCCCTTCAACAATTTCGGATCTATTCGAAATCCATTTTCTTAAATTCATACCTGCCTTTTCCAACTCTCTGGAAACCTGCTGAACTTTGTGTTTTGACTCTTGTAAGGTATCACCTCCTGTCATTAAATCATCCATGTAGAATTCATCTCGGATAATTTCACTAATCATTTTATCTTTGCATTTGTTTGCTATTTCCTTAAGCACCCTTGTAGCTAAATAAGGTGCTGATGCAGTACCGTACGTTACTGTTGTCAATTTATAATTTCTTAATTTTTTCTGTGGTGAATTCCTCCACAAAATATGTAAATATTTTTGATCGTCTTGATCAATGTTTATCTGTCGATACATTTTCTCAATATCTGCAGATGCTACGAACTGCCATTTTCGCCATTTTAATATTATGTCGAATATGTCCTTTTGGAGCCGTGGCCCGATCCACATTACGTCATTTAGACTTCTGTTATTTGTTGTTTTCGCGGATGCGTCAAATACAACTCTTAGTTTAGTTGTCAGACTTGTTTCTCTAACTACTGCTTGATGCGGGAGATAATAGACACCTTCATCTTTAGTTTCGACCATGTGGCCTAAACCCAAATATTCTTTAATGAATAATTCATACTCTTCTTTGAGTTTTGGATTTTTCTGAAATTTTTTCTCTAAGTTAAGAAACCGCGCCGTTGCCTGAGCTTTTGAATCACCTAATTCTTTTTCTTGTTTAAATGGGATCGTTACTACATATCTTCCTGCGGCATCAATCCTAGTCGTTTTGTTAAAATTTTCTTCACATTCTTTAGCTTCTGTATCATCTTTTTCATCTGCTTCCATCTCCCAAAAACGCTCCATATCTGTGATATCTATTGTTGTAGCTACTATAGACTCATCTCCTCTTGATTTAGTACATCCTGACACGATCCAGCCAAATTGAGTGTTTTGTCCCAGCAAGCCATTAATCTTGGCAACTCCACTTTTTAAGATGTGGGTATATACGTCTACCCCTATTATCATATCAACCCTACCAGGTTTATTAAATGTGGGGTCAGCTAGCACGTAAGTTTGCCATTTTGACATATCCACGTTTGCTATTTTTAACGGAAGAGCTTTCATTAATTGCGGTAATACAATTGCTTCAACCTTAATAAGTTCCTTCTCCGAATCACGTGTCTTCATTTCAATATTTACCTTATACTTCGACGTTCTACTTTTTGTTGCAGATACGCCACTTATTTCTGTTTGTTTCTTGATCTTAGGTAATTTTAACATTTGTGCGGCTTCTTCAGACAAAATAGTGCTCTGAGAGCCATTATCAATTAAGGCTCTTAATGTTTCATACTCTCCATTAATTTTTTTAACTTGTATTAGAGCTGTGGCCAACAGTTTTTGTTGTTCCGTAACACAAGTATTTACCTTCGCCTGTTTTTCCCCAATATGAAGCATGGTATGGTGCCCCTTGCTGCACATTGAGCAGACTATTTCATTAGTGCATCTCTTGTTGCTTGAATGCTTCAAGCATCGTATACACAATTGCACTTTTTTGGCTATTTCCACCCTTTCATTAGGTGTTAGCGCTTTAAACTTATAGCACATCGGGGCGCTATGCCAGGGACCTTTGCAGATCGGACAACTATCTTTAAACACCGCCACCGACGTTTTTTGTAACGGTTTTTTCTCTTCTTTTTTTATGGCACTTAGTGAGCAATATCTTTGCTCCAAGTATTCCATGACATCAGATAGAATTTGAATTTGCCTTGTTTTTCTAATTTGACTCTCATATAATTGTAGAGTCTCCCTGTCAAATTTCCGAAGTATGAGTTGAGCGACTATTACGTCAACTTCATCGGACAAATTTGCTTTAATTTTAATTAAGTGTATTGACTCATTTATTATGTCAATCACTCCTTTTACGCTTTTTGCGGATTCATTGTTGATCATCGGTAAATCAACGATCCGACTTAATTGTTCGGAAAATACCCTCCGATTATTTTCATACCGCTTGGTTAACAGTTCCCAAGCGGCACTATAGTTATCAGCTGAACCTGACAATAGATGAGCTACCATGCTCCTCGCTTCCCCCTTTAAAGCGGATTTTAAATAATTAAACTTAAGAGCAAGACTTAAATCCTCTCTTTTTTCAATAAGTTCCGCAAATAATTCCACAAACAGGTCCCATTCTCTAGGTTCTCCAGAGAATGTGGGTACCTGTATTTTCGGCAACACCGGTAGTTCGCCTCTCACGGTTACATTCTCAATCTTACTTTCCTTATTGTTCATTTTCATTTCTAGCATTGACAATGAATTTTGGACGTCAAATTCCAAATCCTCCATAGTATTCTTAAATTTTGCATCACTTGTTTTTTGGCATGCCCGTACCTTCTCCCATAAATAATTTATTTTATTAATATACATTATCCATGTCCCATTGCCTGTAGATTTCAACTCTACTACCTCCAAATATTCCTGAAGCTGTCGAACTCTATCCATTAATATCTCCTGATTACCACTACCGTTTTCATGACTGGAGGTCGCATTCCCGCACGACTCTCCTTTGCTATCATCAAACATTTCAGACATATCTGCTTCTGCTTCGACTAACACTGACTTACTAGTGCCTGGTTTTTCTGACTCTCCTGTAGCTATTATTTTGGCAACTATCTTTAAAACCTCTTCATGTACTTTATCTCTGTAGTACTGATGATCGAAAACCCCCTGCTGGAGCAATTTCTCATGGTTAGGCATCCATCGGCTACTAATCACTTTTACTTCCTCAATCTCCTTGTTAGTAATGTTTCTGGGATTTAGTGCTTCCAACTGCCTTAACCTGGTATGCAACTCTACCTGCTTCTCTAACAATTTCCCAGTCTTATTAGTGAACATTTTATCTTGTGCGAATATTAGGATATCGATATAAATATATAATAATAAAAATAGATAGATGTACTTATAACTATCTTAATTTGTATCTTATCTGATGATCCTGTTGACACCGTTCGCCACTGTTGTCCGCCAAGTAGGATTGCCAAGTAGGTTTTGCCGATATTCTGCTGCTGCTTGTCTGCCAATGGGTTGGATTTGCCGTTTCTTTATATTTGCCTCGCCTCCAGTCGCCTCTTCTTTGCAACTGTCTTGTTGCTCTGCTGCTATTTCTAGTTGCCCACTTGCAACTGTATAATATACAGTGTATATAGTGTGTATGTACACTAGTAAATTCTTTTTTTTTTTTTTTTTTTTTTTTTCTTTCGATATTAGGGCTTCGAATACGCCGCACACAAAAACTCCCGCCGCCGAAATTACTACAGTTGCTCCACTAGCCAAACTGACTTTAAAATCGGACGCACGCACTTTTTATTTATTAAGCAAAATTTTGCCTTTTGTATTATACTCTGTCTCTTACCACTGGTGGGGGAAAACAAGAGTTAATTTATTTTGCTACCTATAGCTGATCTTAGCATTTACACTTGCATAAGAATTCAGACTTTAAGGAGCTGATTCACTCTCTGAGTCTCTTACCACTGGTGGGGGAAAACTGCAGAGTTCCTTTTTTCGAAGGACCAAAAATGAATAGGGATTTAGAACCACAACTAAAAAACCCAATCTTCATTCGTTGAATTCAAAATATGAACTGATTTTATTTACAAAAGTACGGAGTTTATATAGGATTATCTTAGGCTCTAGTAGGTAACAATTGTTCTTAGAATATCTTATTTTAGACTCACACCCTCTTATTTGGGGGTTGAAAAATAATTCTTTTGGGCACGGCGTCGGCCACTTGACATCCTGTCGTTATGATCTTTTGGGTTAGTTTAGATTTTCAAGTGTTTTTTCCCACACCGCGTGTGGCAGATTGTATTTCTAGTCATATGCTAGGTTAGTTGTTTGGTACAAAAGTACAGTTGTATTGTATTTTCTTTAGTGCATCTGATTTGGTGAAGCCAGTTCAGATGAACACGATGTTTATTCTTAAACAAACGGGGTTCCTTCCGTTGGTGTTATCTGGGTAGATTACGACCTATTGAAATTTAAATCAAACCTTGCAGTTTAGCCGGCCCGAGGTCAATCTTCCAAAAGAAGATTATTTCAAAGGCAACACAAAAAGGTGAGCAGGTTGTCCGTATAGCTATTTCAAGAACTACCAAGTTCTATCATCAGCAGACTTTGCTAAAGAACTCCGGAATTGCAATAGCCATACCATGTCTTCAACGCTACAATTGGTTGGGAATTGTAACAACCAAATGAAGCGAAAAAAGTTGGTAAAGCCTTAGGCGCTATGAAAAATTAGTGTAAGAGCTTCGCCTTACCAAACTAATATCACGACCAGTTATTTCATACCAAGTTCTATCATCAGCAGACTTTGCTAAAGAACTCCGGAATTGCAAGAGCCATACCATGTCTTCAACGCTAGAATTGGTTGGGAATTGTAACAACCAAATGAAGCCTACAAAACCGAAGACCACCTTTTTGTGCATTCCCTTAGGCGCTATGAAAAATTAGTGTAAGAGCTTCGCCTTACCAAACTAATATCACGCCCTGTTATTTCATATACGGTATATTGTACCACATAGAAAAAGGGTTTTTTTGGTGGTTGGTGTTATCTGGTTAGATTACGACCTATTGAAATTTAAATCAAACCTTGCAGTTTAGCCGGCTCGAGGTCAATCTTCCAAAAGAAGATTATTTCAAATGCAACACAAACAGGTGAGCAGGTTGTCTGTATAGCTATTTCAAGAACTACCAAGTTCTATCATCAGCAGACTTTGCTAAAGAACTCCGGAATTGCAATAGCCATACCATGTCTTCAACGCTAGAATTGGTTGGGAATTGTAACAACCAAATGAAGCCTACAAAACCGAAGACCACCTTTTTGTGCATTCCCTTAGGCGCTATGAAAAATTAGTGTAAGAGCTTCGCCTTACCAAACTAATATTACGACCTGTTATTTCATATACGGTATATTGTACCACATAGAAAAAGGTTTTTTTTTTTTGGAATAAAAATTCCAAAGTAACGGCGTGCCTTCCGTTGGTGTTATCTGGTTAGATTACGACCTATTGAAATTTAAATCAATCCTTGCAGTTTAGCCGGCTCGAGGTCAATCTTCCAAAAGAAGATTATTTCAAAGGCAACACAAAAAGGTGAGCAGGTTGTCTGTATAGCTATTTCAAGAACTACCAAGTTCTATCATCAGCAGACTTTGCTAAAGAACTCCGGAATTGCAAGAGCCATACCATGTCTTCAACGCTAGAATTGGTTGGGAATTGTAACAACCAAATGAAGCCTACAAAACCGAAGACCACCTTTTTGTGCATTCTCTTAGGCGCTATGAAAAATTAGTGTAAGAGCTTCGCCTTACCAAACTAATATCACGCCCTGTTATTTCATATACGGTATATTGTACCACATAGAAAAAGGGTTTTTTTTTGGAATAAAAATTCCAAAGTAACGGCGTGCCTTCCGTTGGTGTTATCTGGTTAGATTACGACCTATTGAAATTTAAATCAAACCTTGCAGTTTAGCCGGCTCGAGGTCAATCTTCCAAAAGAAGATTATTTCAAAGGCAACACAAAAAGGTGAGCAGGTTGTCTGTATAGCTATTTCAAGAACTACCAAGTTCTATCATCAGCAGACTTTGCTAAAGAACTCAGGAATTGCAAGAGCCATACCATGTCTTCAACGCTAGAATTGGTTGGGAATTGTAACAATCAAATGAAGTCTACAAAACCGAAGACCACCTTTTTGTGCATTCCCTTAGGCGCTATGAAAAATTAGTGTAAGAGCTTCGCCTTACCAAACTAATATCACGACCTGTTATTTCATATACGGTATATTGTACCACATAGAAAAAGGTTTTTTTTTTTTTGGAATAAAAATTCCAAAGTAACGGCGTGCCTTCCGTTGGTGTTATCTGGTTAGATTACGACCTATTGAAATTTAAATCAAACCTTGCAGTTTAGCCGGCTCGAGGTCAATCTTCCAAAAGAAGATTATTTCAAAGGCAACACAAAAAGGTGAGCAGGTTGTCTGTATAGCTATTTCAAGAACTACCAAGTTCTATCATCAGCAGACTTTGCTAAAGAACTCCGGAATTGCAATAGCCATACCATATCTTCAACGCTAGAATTGGTTGGGAATTGTAACAAACAAATGAAGCGAAAAAAGTTGGTAAAGCCTACAAAACCGAAGACCACCTTTTTGTGCATTCCCTTAGGCGCTATGAAAAATTTGTGTAAGAGCTTCGCCTTACCAAACTAATATCACGACATGTTATTTCATATACGGTATATTGTACCACATAGAAAAAGGTTTTTTTTGGAATAAAATTCCAAAGTAACGGGGTTCCTTCCGTTGGTGTTATCTGGTTAGATTACGACCTATTAAAATTTAAATCAAACCTTGCAGTTTAGCCGGCCCGAGGTCAATCTTCAAAAAGAAGATTATTTCAAAGGCAACACAAAAAGGTGAGCAGGTTGTCTGTATAGCTATTTCAAGAACTACCAAGTTCTATCATCAGCAGACTTTGCTAAAGAACTCCGGAATTGCAATAGCCATACCATGTCTTCAACGCTAGAATTGGTTGGGAATTGTAACAACCAAATGAAGCGAAAAAAGTTGGTAAAGCCTTAGGCGCTTTGAAAAATTAGTGTAAACTAACCAAACTAATATCACGACCTGTTATTTCATATACGGTATATTGTACCACATAGAAAAAGGTTTTTTTTTGGAATAAAAATTCCAAAGTAACGGCGTGCCTTCTGTTGGTGTTATCTGGTTAGATTACGACATATTGAAATTTAAATCAAACCTTGCAGTTTAGCCGGCTCGAGGTCAATCCTCCAAAAAGAAGATTATTTCAAAGGCAACACAAAAAGGTGAGCAGGTTGTCTGTATAGCTATTTCAAGAACTACCAAGTTCTATCCGGAATTGCAATAGCCATATCATGTCTTCAACGCTAGAATTGGTTGGGAATTGTAACAACCAAATGAAGCGAAAAAAGTTGGTAAAGCCTACAAAACCGAAGACCACCTTTTTGTGCATTCTCTTAGGCGCTATGAAAAATTAGTGTAAGAGCTTCGCCTTACCAAACTAATATCACGCCCTGTTATTTCATATACGGTATATTGTACCACATAGAAAAAGGGTTTTTTTTTGGAATAAAAATTCCAAAGTAACGGCGTGCCTTCCGTTGGTGTTATCTGGTTAGATTACGACCTATTGAAATTTAAATCAAACCTTGCAGTTTAGCCGGCTCGAGGTCAATCTTCCAAAAGAAGATTATTTCAAAGGCAACACAAAAAGGTGAGCAGGTTGTCTGTATAGCTATTTCAAGAACTACCAAGTTCTATCATCAGCAGACTTTGCTAAAGGACTCAGGAATTGCAAGAGCCATACCATGTCTTCAACGCTAGAATTGGTTGGGAATTGTAACAATCAAATGAAGCCTACAAAACCGAAGACCACCTTTTTGTGCATTCCCTTAGGCGCTATGAAAAATTAGTGTAAGAGCTTCGCCTTACCAAACTAATATCACGACCTGTTATTTCATATACGGTATATTGTACCACATAGAAAAAGGTTTTTTTTTTTTGGAATAAAAATTCCAAAGTAACGGCGTGCCTTCCGTTGGTGTTATCTGGTTAGATTACGACCTATTGAAATTTAAATCAAACCTTGCAGTTTAGCCGGCTCGAGGTCAATCTTCCAAAAGAAGATTATTTCAAAGGCAACACAAAAAGGTGAGCAGGTTGTCTGTATAGCTATTTCAAGAACTACCAAGTTCTATCATCAGCAGACTTTGCTAAAGAACTCCGGAATTGCAATAGCCATACCATATCTTCAACGCTAGAATTGGTTGGGAATTGTAACAAACAAATGAAGCGAAAAAAGTTGGTAAAGCCTACAAAACCGAAGACCACCTTTTTGTGCATTCCCTTAGGCGCTATGAAAAATTAGTGTAAGAGCTTCGCCTTACCAAACTAATATCACGACCTGTTATTTCATATATGGTATATTGTACCACATAGAACGACCTATTGAAATTTAAATCAAACCTTGCAGTTTAGCCGGCTCTAGGTCAATCTTCCAAAAGAAGATTATTTCAAATGCAACACAAAAAGGTGAGCAGGTTGTCTGTATAGCTATTTCAAGAACTACCAAGTTCTATCATCAGCAGACTCCGGAATTGCAATAGCCATACCATGTCTTCAACGCTAGAATTGGTTGGGAATTGTAACAACCAAATGAAGCCTACAAAACCGAAGACCACCTTTTTGTGCATTCCCTTAGGCGCTTTGAAAAATTAGTGTAAGAGCTTCGCCTTACCAAAAATATCACGACCTGATATTTCATATACGGTATATTGTACCAAATAGAAAAAGGGTTTTTTTTTTTTATAAAAATTCCAAAGTAACGGCGTGCCTTCCGTTGGTGTTATCTGGGTAGATTACGACCAATTGAAATTTAAATCAAACCTTGCAGTTTAGCCGGCTCGAGGTCAATCTTCCAAAAGAAGATTATTTCAAATGCAACACAAAAAGGTGAGCAGGTTGTCTGTATAGCTATTTCAAGAACTACCAAGTTCTATCATCAGCAGACTTTGCTAAAGAACTCCGGAATTGCAATAGCCATACCATGTCTTCAACGCTAGAATTGGTTGGGAATTGTAACAACCAAATGAAGCCTACAAAACCGAAGACCACCTTTTTGTGCATTCCCTTAGGCGCTTTGAAAAATTAGTGTAAGAGCTTCGCCTTACCAAACTAATATTACGACCTGTTATTTCATATACGGTATATTGTACCACATAGAAAAAGGGTTTTTTTTTTGGGATAAAAATTCGAAAGTAACGGCATGCCTTCCGTTGGTGTTATCTGGTTAGATTACGACCTATTGAAATTTAAATCAAACCTTGCAGTTTAGCCGGCTCGAGGTCAATCTTCCAAAAGAAGCTTATTTCAAAGGCAACACTAAAAGGTGAGCAGGTTGTCTGTATAGCTATTTCAAGAACTACCAAGTTCTATCATCAGCAGACTTTGCTAAAGAACTCCGGAATTGCAATAGCCATACCATATCTTCAACGCTAGAATTGGTTGGGAATTGTAACAAACAAATGAAGCGAAAAAAGTTGGTAAAGCCTACAAAACCGAAGACCACCTTTTTGTGCATTCCCTTAGGCGCTATGAAAAATTAGTGTAAGAGCTTCGCCTTACCAAACTAATATCACGACCTGTTATTTCATATACGGTATATTGTACCACATAGAAAAAGGGTTTTTTTGCTTTGAATAAAAATTCCAAAGTAACGGCGTGCCTTCCGTTGGTGTTATCTGGTTAGATTACGACCTATTGAAATTTAAATCAAAACTTGTAGTTTAGCCGGCTCGAGGTCAATCTTCCAAAAGAAGATTATTTCAAAGGCAACACAAAAAGGTGAGCAGGTTGTCTGTATAGCTATTTCAAGAACTACCAAGTTCTATCATCAGCAGACTTTTCTAAAGAACTCCGGAATTGCAAGAGCCATACCATGTCTTTAACGCTAGAATTGGTTGGGAATTGTAACAACCAAATGAAGCCTACAAAACCGAAGACCACCTTTTTGTGCATTCCCTTAGGCGCTATGAAAAATTAGTGTAAGAGCTTCGCCTTACCAAACTAATATCACGCCCTGTTATTTCATATACGGTATATTGTACCACATAGAAAAAGGGTTTTTTTTTGGAATAAAAATTCCAAAGTAACGGCGTGCCTTCCGTTTGTGTTATCTGGTTAGATTACGACCTATTGAAATTTAAATCAAACCTTGCAGTTTAGCCGGCTCGAGGTCAATCTTCCAAAAGAAGATTATTTCAAAGGCAACACAAAAAGGTGAGCAGGTTGTCTGTATAGCTATTTCAAGAACTACCAAGTTCTATCATCAGCAGACTTTGCTAAAGAACTCCGGAATTGCAAGAGCCATACCATGTCTTCAACGCTAGACTTGGTTGGGAATTGTAACAATCAAATGAAGCCTACAAAACCGAAGACCACCTTTTTGTGCATTCCCTTAGGCGCTATGAAAAATTAGTGTAAGAGCTTCGCCTTACCAAACTAATATCACGACCTGTTATTTCATATACGGTATATTGTACCACATAGAACGACCTATTGAAATTTAAATCAAACCTTGCAGTTTAGCCGGCTCGAGGTCAATCTTCCAAAAGAAGATTATTTCAAATGCAACACAAAAAGGTGAGCAGGTTGTCTGTATAGCTATTTCAAGAACTACCAAGTTCTATCATCAGCAGACTTTGCTAAAGAACTCCGGAATTGCAATAGCCATACCATGTCTTCAACGCTAGAATTGGTTGGGAATTGTAACAACCAAATGAAGCCTACAAAACCGAAGACCACCTTTTTGTGCATTCCCTTAGGCGCTTTGAAAAATTAGTGTAAGAGCTTCGCTATTTTTTAGTATACAAAGTATACAAAGAACAAATGAAGCGAAAAAGTTGGTAAAGCCTACAAAACCGAAGACCACCTTTTTGTGCATTCCCTTAGGCGCTATGAAAAATTAGTGTAAGAGCTTCGCCTTACCAAACTAATATCACGACCTGTTATTTCATATACGGTATTGTACCACATAGAAAAAGGGTTTTTTTGCTTTGAATAAAAATTCCAAAGTAACGGCGTGCCTTCCGTTGGTGTTATCTGGTTAGATTACGACCTATTGAAATTTAAATCAAAACTTGTAGTTTAGCCGGCTCGAGGTCAATCTTCCAAAAGAAGATTATTTCAAAGGCAACACAAAAAGGTGAGCAGGTTGTCTGTATAGCTATTTCAAGAACTACCAAGTTCTATCATCAGCAGACTTTGCTAAAGAACTCCGGAATTGCAAAAGCCATACCATGTCTTCAACGCTGGAATTGGTTGGGAATTGTAACAACGAAATGAAGCAAAAAAACTTAGTAAAGCCTACAAAACCGAAGACCACCTTTTTGTACATTCCCTTAGGCGCTATGAAAAATTAGTGTAAGAGCTTCGCCTTACCAAACTAATATCACGACCTGTTATTTCATATACGGTATATTGTACCACATAGAACGACCTATTGAAATTTAAATCAAACCTTGCAGTTTAGCCGGCTCGAGGTCAATCTTCCAAAAGAAGATTATTTCAAATGCAACACAAAAAGGTGAGCAGGTTGTCTGTATAGCTATTTCAAGAACTACCAAGTTCTATCATCAGCAGACTTTGCTAAAGAACTCCGGAATTGCAATAGCCATACCATGTCTTCAACGCTAGAATTGGTTGGGAATTGTAACAACCAAATGAAGCCTACAAAACCGAAGACCACCTTTTTGTGCATTCCCTTAGGCGCTTTGAAAAATTAGTGTAAGAGCTTCGCTATTTTTTAGTATACAAAGTATACAAAGAACAAATGAAGCGAAAAAGTTGGTAAAGCCTACAAAACCGAAGACCACCTTTTTGTGCATTCCCTTAGGCGCTATGAAAAATTAGTGTAAGAGCTTCGCCTTACCAAACTAATATCACGACCTGTTATTTCATATACGGTATTGTACCACATAGAAAAAGGGTTTTTTTTTGTAATAAAAATTCCAAAGTAATGGCGTGCCTTTCGTTGGTGTTATCTGGTTAGATTACGACCTATTGGAATTTAAATCAAACCTTGCTGTTTAGCCGGCTCGAGGTCAATCTTCCAAAAGAAGATTATTTCAAAGGCAACACAAAAAGGTGAGCAGGTTGTCCGTATAGCTATTTCAAGAACTACCAAGTTCTATCATCAGCAAACTTTGCTAAAGAACTCCGGAATTGCAATAGCCATACCATGTCTTCAACGCTAGAATTGTTTGGGAATTGTAACAACCAAATAAAGCGAAAAAAGTTGGTAAAGCCTACAAAACTGAAGACCACCTTTTTGTGCATTGTACAGACAACCTTCTCACCTTTTTGTGTTGCCTTTGAAATAATCTTCTTTTGGAAGATTGACCTCGAGCCGGCTAAACTGCAAGGTTTGATTTAAATTTCAATACGTCGTAATCTAACCAGATTAAAAAAAAATAATTATAAAAATTATAATTTCACTAAAAAGTCTCAACTTTGGGCGCCTGTAGCACCCATGAATCTCAACCGATTTGTAAAAATTTTTGGATTCTTAATCTCCGAAGTATTCTCTATCGATTGCATATATCATTTTTCAAAACACTGAAATTTTGCAACCCTATCCGAACAGAGTTCCGTCAGTTAGATGGTTAAGGCGACGACCTTTACACTAATTCTGATGGCGCCCAAGGGTATAAAAAAAGTGGAATGAAGATATGCTATGGCCATTACAACTGTGGATTCATTAGCAAAGTTTGCTGTTGTTTGCTGTAGTTCTTGAAATAGCTGTACAGACAACATGCTAGCTCTGTAGCTCTTACGGTCTAGGAGGATTTTGCGTTGATCCAGACGGACAAACGGACGGACATGGCTACTCGTCTTGTCGTGCTGATGAAGAATATATATACTTTATATGGTCGGAGATGCTTCCTTATAAACGTTGCACACTTCTGACCAAAATTAATATTCCCTTTTTGCAGGAGTATACAAAGGGTTGGGAATCCAATGTCATTCAGTTTAGAGAGTAATAGGGTATAATTAACAGAATCAAAGGCTTTACTAAAGTCGGTGTATATGACATCAGTTTGTTTAGCATATTTGAATCCCTTGATGATTTAGAGGTAAATTGTAAAATGTTTGTGGTTGTAGATATACGTTTCACAAACCCATGTTGGGATGGCGAAATAATAGAGCTGCAAAAATGTTGCAATTGAGAAGTTATAATTTTCTCAAAAGCTTTCGGAATAGCGGACAATTTTGCGATACCCCTATAGTTAGAGGCTTCGGACTTTTTGCCATTTTTATGCAGAGGAATGATATACGACTCATTCCAAATAGATGGAAAAGAAGAAGATTCGACGGACAAGAGAAACAATTTTAAAATGGGTTTACATAATGCGTTTGCACAGAACCTGAATACACATCCAGGAAGACCATCTGGCCCTGGAGAATAAACCAGGTTTAACCAGTTTAAGTTCACTAAGAAGAAAATTTTCATCAATTACTGGATTAAAAATACAATTAGCCTTTATTTAATGATAAGGATACGGACTTGCTCGATATTCCGTTGAGGAATAAGTTGTTTTGAAAAACCTCACAAACATATCAACAATTGCCTGATCAGTGCTCGCTTTTTTATTTAGAAAGGACAAAAAAAAATGGGTGCACAGAAGTCTTACGTTTAGAATTAATTAGAATTAATTAATTGTTTAGGGTCAGAAGAAAACTGAAGCTTACAGCGCTAAAGATAATTCTTATAGCATTGTGTATTAAGCATTATGAATTTTGAACGAGCGACGTGATGAACGACGTGTTTTTATAATATCGAGTGTTCACATTTTTCAAATTGGATAACTCTCGAGAGAACCTGGAAGGTTTATTAAGCCGCTCCTGCCTACCAAGAGGCACACAAATATCAAAGAGTGAATTCATATCTCTACAATTGTACAGATAAGACCAATCGGTAGTAAAAATGTTGTCATTAAGGCTGGCAAAGTCAGTCTTACGAAAGCACCTAGTTAGAGATAACTGATTTGAACCAAGTAATGGTGATAGTGAGGGTAGATCAATTTTTAAATTTAATGTTGGATGAAATTTATCTTCGGGAAGAACAAAACGTTCGATCCTAGAAACATCACAATAAGAAGAATCCAATACAAAAATGAGATACAACAATTTTCCATTAGAATTTAAGACAGGATTGACTTGGGATAAAGATAAGCCTAGAAGGCCATCGATAAAGTCATGTGGCATAGAGGGCAGCAACATGGTAGATTCATCTGTTAGCGACCATGACAAAGCAGGTAAATTAAAATCACCTAAAACTATGAGCATGTCTTGACTAGAAACTAAAGAAGAGACAAACTGAATTGCCTCTAAAAGATTGAAATAGACCACAATGTCTGACGATGGGGGAATATAGGAAAAAGTAATAAAAGCATTAAAAGATGTAGTAACTCTTGTAACCGTTTTTATTTCGAAAGAAATCGAAAAATAAGAGTTTTTCTCTTGATTTTTAATTCTGCTTAGTTTTTTTCGCTGGTGTTGTTTGCTCGACACCCCTGTGTTTTATTTCCATAATTCGCCAAATTAAACAGTTTTTTCTTTTTCGTGATTAGTGTTTGGTGCATTTAATTTTTATATTTTTCTCTCTCGTCATTGCTTCTGCAGTTGCTCCCCTCATCGCCCCCATCATACCATCAGTGCTAGTGTTTTTGTTGTTCTCTCTGCTTTGTGCTTGTGCTCAGCTTCTCTACCGCGTAATCACTTTTGTAAAGCCGCCTCTCAAAGCTCAGCTTATAACTGATCTTGTACTCTTTCTTGTGCTGTGCACTCTAGTTGTCTCTTTGTTTTATTTGTAATTATTGATTTTTTATCGATAATTATCTTTGTGCTGTGTATTTAAATTTTTATATATATTATTTTAAATATGTTTTTTTTTTTGCCCTGTGTTTCTTTTGGCTTTTGAATGGCTTGTTGCCTATCTACTTCCAAGTATTCTGATCGTTTTGATGATCAGTATATCTTGTTGGCTCTGTGATAACCTTATTCACTTAAAATGTGCTGGCCTCAGCGGCCGTGACTACGACAAATTTTCTGGTTTGTCTGTGTCTAAGCCTGAGCTGGCTAAATGCGCTGGACTTGTTTTGATTTTAGCCGTACGTACAGGGATCTTCGTTTAAAGTTTCTTTTTTTAAACAAACTGGCCAAACAGCTGTCTAACGAGTGTGGCGATAGCGTACATTTATTGTCGCAATTCAAGTTTGTCCCACCTTCTGAGAAATTGCCCAAGAAATGTACCCTTTTACTTTGGCCTACACCATCTTCTTGTCCCTCTTTATGCTCTGCTTTTCATATTGAAGTACCCATTAAAAGCCCTGGTGTACCTTAATCTATCCCTCACGGGAATTCTGATCAATTACAGGATCATGCTGACTTTCAATCACTTGCGGATCTCAATGCTCCTCAGCTGCCACTAACTGTAGTGCCTCATCGCAAACAATTATTTATCTCTTGGCTTGCTCCAGATTCTTCTGAGTCGTCTGTGGCAGCTTACATTGGTAATATATGCCCTGCTAAGGTTTTAATTCAACAGTTTAAGTTTTCTAGGCCTCGCGAAATCTCCTCTTTCAAAATTACAGTACCAAATGAGTATTTCTCAGCTATGGTTAACCCTAATTTTTGGCCAGAGGGACTAGTTGTACATGAGTCTGCGCTCAATAAGCGCTCCCGTCCGTTGCCCGTTCACCTTCCTAATTTATCTTCTGCTTCAATAAACTAATAACGTCTAGTCTGTGATAGCCAAACCTTTTCGGTTGACATGCTAGCTTTCTTTGAAACTTGGCTTAACTCCTCTGTTTTGGATAACGAAATTCTTTCTAATAACTTTATTTCTTATAGGCTTGATCGTGTTGGTCGTCGTGGCGGTGGAGTACTCATTGCTGTCAACTCGAATTTGTGTTCAAGTGTTGTGCTGATTGATCTCCCCTTAGGTGTTGAGTTTATTTGCGTCGAAGTTACATGTTCTAACTTTAGCTTATATATCTCTTGTTCATATATTCCTCCAGCTTCTGATATCTAGATCTACATGGACCATGCTGATGCTTTGCGATCTATTTTTAGTCGTCTTAAAGATCGTGATTTTCTTATAGTTTAAGGTGATTCTAACTTGCCTTATATTTCTTGGCTTGTTGATGATAATCTATCTTTCAAATTCCTTCATCTCAATATGTTTTTCTTGATAGCCTACTTGAATGTCCGCTATATCAGTTGAATTCTTTTCTTAACTCTTCTAAAAGATCTTGATCTTGTTTTGGTCTCGGATCCCACTGTTAGTGCTGTATCACAAACACAGCCCCTAGTGAAGCCTGAAGATCCTTATCACCCTACCATTGGTTACTATTTCTTACAATTCTGTTTCTAATTCAATTAATTACATCTCAAATTCTTGTCGTAGATGTTTTCGTAAACCAAATTTCAATCTTCTTAACAGCCCTTTTTTCTCTTTTGATTGGTCATTTCTACTTGAGTGATATAGTATTATTTGTGATATGGATTGCGCAGTGAATTTTTTCTACTCTGCGCTTAATTCTCTAATTGATAAATGCGTTCCTTATGTGAATGTCTCTACCGTCTCCAGAGCGCAAGTCTGGTTCACACGTAGGCTCTTTAATCTCCGTAACAATAAATCGAGATATTTTAAAAGATTTAAAAAAACTGGTTCTCGACTTGACTATGCAAATTATTGTGTAGCCAAATTTTAATTTTGTCTTTTAAATACTCAATGCTACAATAATTATATCGTTCGCTGTAATGTTGAATTTTATAAGAACCCCAAGCGATTTTACAACTTTGTTAATTCCAAAAGACGCTCTAATTTACTACCTTCCACCTTCAGACTTAATGACCAGACTTAATAATGATTCAGATGTTGCAGATCTGTTTGTTAAATTCTTTCACTCGACTAATTCTACTACTCTTTCGGATCCCACACCCTATCCCTTCTCAAACCTCATTTAAATTGTATGTTTTTATACCCTTGCAGAGGGTATTATAAAATTGGTCAGATGTTTGTAACGCACAGAAGGAGACGTTTCCGACCCCATAAAATATATATATTCTTGATCAGCATGAGAAGCTGAGTCGATATAGCCATGTCCGTCTGTCCGTCTGTCCGACCGTCTGTGCGTACGCGTTTTACTCAAGAGATATCGGGTTGAAATTTTTTTTGGGGACTCTTTATTACCTGTGTGAGATAAAGTATGAAAATTGTGAGGATCGGACTACTATATCATATAGCTCTAGAACAAAAATTATTGCAAAAATTGGAGTATCCCCATGAAATTTACCAATATAATAGAATTTGGTATAAAATTTGAATGTGATCGAATAAATAGAACACAAGTTACAGTCAATACAAATCGGTTCTACGCCATCAGCAAATCAAACAGATCACATGCATACACACACACAGGCGTAGCGCTACACGAACCGTATGTATGTGTATGCGTGTTGTTCTTTGCTTACGGAATGATACAATTTGTAGTAAATATCAAAGAAGCTAACTTCGGCAATGCCGAAGTTTTTATACACTTGCAGTCCTTGGCAATAATTTTTTTATATTTTTAAATTTCTTTCCCTGCAATTCAATTTATCAATACACAAACAAAACATTCAAATTATTTCTCTTTTTATACCCTTGCAGAGGGTATTATATGCGGATGACGTTAAGATTTGTTATTCATATAGTGATCCTTCTTTTCAACAGTACTTGCAATCAGATCTCCATGCGTGCTGTGATTGGTGCCACGTTAATAAATTATACCTTAATGCCTCTATGTGCTCTTTTATGACTTTCAGTCGTTTGTCTCCGTTCCTAGCTCATTACTCTTTTAAGTCTGTTCTGTTAGATTGTGTACCATCATTCAAAGACCTTGGCGTTATGTTTGACCCAAAATTTTCACTTAATGTTCATATGTCTTCAATTGTCCATAGAGCACGCAGTCTTCTTGGCTTCATTAAACGTTCAACTTCATGATCCCTATGTAACAAAGGTTTTATGCATTTCGTTAGTTCGCCCTACTCTAGAATATGCTCGCCAGTGTGGAACCCTCAATATGTTGTTCACCAGCGTAGTATTGAATCGGTACAGAAGCAATTCCTTAATTTCGCGTTACGCGGTCTTAATTGGGACACGAGACTTCGCCTACCTTCTTATTCTGACAGACTTCTTCTTATCTTCCTTCACTTTACAACCGTAGGCTAGTTGGCATTCTATTTCTCCATAAACTACTCAACGGTGAAGTCATTTCTACTAATTTACTAGACACGCAATATTTTTGTGTTCCCTCACGTCGGACCAGAAACTTTTATCCTATTTACCTTAGTACAAGTATGACTAACTACTCTCTTCACGAACCTTTTCGTGTTCTTAGCCAATCTGTTAACAACCTTTCTCACCTTATTTCTACTCATCTTTCTGGCACTTCTCTTCGCGCTTACTTTTTAATCATCTACAGCGAAACCACTGAAAATATTCTGGACTCGGATTGGCTGCAACTCATCCCTGACCATATTGGCTGTGAATCAGGGCATAGCTGGCACCTTGTGCAAATAAAACACCTCCACCGGGTCTGGGATGTTTAGTTGTGCATAAAGCTTAGCTTCATTCTTCAATTAATTATTATCTGTCTTTTAAATTAAGCTTTTTGTCGACTGCTGTGTTAGTTGACGTAAATAAATAAATAAATAAATAAATAAATAAATAAAAACTAAACGGCCGGCGCTAACTTCGAACGAGTCAAAGTTTGTATACCCTTGCAACTTTTTTGGTAACTCTTTCCTCACCTATTGCCATCAAAGTGGAAACCCGTTTTATCTAAAAATGCTAATTTGTCTAGATTTCGAATTTATTGAAGTTAATCAAAACTGAGTTTAAGCTGAACGACCAAAAATAACTTTTTGTTAAAAAAAAAAAAATAAACAAAATTTATTGTTCAGATTAAAGATGAGTCTTTTCAATCTACGTATATTGAATTCCAATGAGATCAAGGTGTGTTAAGGAATGCCTGAAGGTGCAAATTGAATGCGAATTGAATGCGGCCACTCGTCGAGAGTTCAACGATGTCCTTGTGGTGGCTGGACTGATTAAGACTATACACACTAAACTAATCAATTTGGATAATTATCCGCATAAAGATGATACAACAAACAAACGAGAAAGCAGGGAGGATTTTAATTATAAAGTGTTGAGAAAATTAAGGCTAAAGCATTCGCCATTGGCTCTAGAGAAACTTGCCGAAGCGAAGTATGGGGGCAATTAAATCATTGTTATATGATGTAATATCAAATGTTAAGGCTCGACAAGACACACCCCCCAATCAGCGATTACAGTCTTTAAAATCACCACCACAATCACCATCATTGGACTCGAAATTTGTGGGCAAATATCGTTCGGTTCAGTCTATGACAAATTTGTAAAAGGTTGTCACCATGGATGTGGAGGAGCTAGTCGATGGTCAAATTTTAAAGACCAGAAAACTTGTGGCCTATGACGATTATCTTAAGGCTCTAAGGAAATGTCAAAAGAGAGATCAATTTATAAGCCTAATGGAGTAGAATTCTTCGTTTAGAGAGAATTTTACAAAACGAGCCGGATGGACCGGTTTAAGCAAATGCTGTTGTTTTTTGTTTTTTGTTTTGGCCATCAGGATCCAGCAACCCTTTTATTTAAAATTATTTAAAATTTTAGATTTATTTAAAATAGTGTAAACAATCTTTTTTGCATATAGTACAATATACTATAATAAAATATTTGGTCGCTGGTTAGTTGGTTAAGACGAAGCCCCTTACACTAATTCTGATGGCGCCCAAGATCATAGAACTTGGTGGTTCTTGAAGTAGACAGACAACAGACAACCTGCTCACCTTTTGTGCTGCCTATGATTTAAAATCTTATAAATAAATTAGTAAGATTTATTGACCTAACACTCAGTTTTGATTAACTTCAATAAGATCGAAATCTAGACAAATACCAAAAAATACCGCCGTATTACATATGTTGTTTTTACACTTGCTGTGAACCATCGTTTTTGCTTATAGTAGAATATAATATAACAAAATATTTGGGCGCGACGGTTAGTTGGTTAAGGCGAAGCCCTTTAGACTAATTCTGATGGCGCCCAAGGGTATGCACATAAAAAAGGTGGAATCTGCATTAATATTTACATCAAATTAGGTAAACGGAATAAAAAGGAGCAACCTATTCATTGACCATCATTTATCATTTACCTGCCTTGTCAGTTTTTCTAGTATTACGCAATATTATTATTTACATACATCGAAGCTACAGGCCAATACGCATACGCTCTTCTTCTTTCTTATACCTGCAGCGCATTTTTAGGCGAGGTTGCCTTAGTTTTATGGCTTACGCATCGGTGTCGCAGGTCTCCGCATATGGGGTCTATATATCGCTTCTAGTGTAGTATACTTTTAGGGATAGGATTAGGCCACATACTTTTAGGGATAGATTATAAGTAATTAGAACTTAAGCATAATGTCTTGCTTTAAGTACCGTTAAGGACACTAGCCATAAGACCAATGTAAATGTTCCCCTATAAATACCGGGCTTGCGGCCCCAATAAATCACTTCAAGTCAAACCTTGCCTTCGCCTGTTTCATGGCGATCCTGCCTAACATTGGCAACAAATAAAAAGGCAATAAGAAAAAAAATCCTTGCCATACATAGGCAAAGTGAAAAAAGGACTCAAATACCGATGACCAGGACCATTACCCAAATAAAGCGGCGAGGTGGCCTTTTCGTCAGACTTAGAAGGCAGCGAGCGGCCATGCTGGCCGAAGTAAACAGCGACCCACCACCAGGGCCGGAGGCAGCCTATGGGTAGGTAATTACCCACTCGGAAATTCTCTGTAAATCACGTATTTTATGGTAGTATGTTTATTGAAGTTCTCACGGTAAAGCATCTTCAAACTTAATCAAAAGTTGCTTAAAATCGTTCTTTACAATCGTTCTTTACAATTGTTCTTTGTATTTAGAAATTTAGAAATTGTTGATTTTTTAATTCTCTTGAGAGTTTTGCTATAGGTAATTTTTTGAGCGAAAACAAATGTTATGGACCTTATTCCGGAATTAGTGCGATTCATTCGATTGATAATTACGATTCCTGGATCAACGTGCTCTAATGAAAGAAGCTTCTCGCTTTTGCGTCGAATCAAAAATTATCTAAGATCATCAGCTGCGCAAAATAGACTAAATCATGTGGCAATATTACATTCGCATTCAGAAGCAGTTGATAAGCTCAAAATGGATAATTTGATGAATGAGTTTATCAGTCGCAATTCAAAACGATCTGCTGTTTTTGCTATGTAATGATGCTTGTATATAGTATGGCCTGTAAAAACGCAAAAAAAATTTTTACCTATACATGTATGTATGTACTAGTTATTGATTTATGTTGTGAACTCTTCTATTTCCTACTTTAATAGACTGCATATTATAATCATGGTACCCTTAAGATCAAAAAAAAGGGGGGGGGATAATTTGTTTTTACTACCCACTCGGGCTAAGTGCGTGCCGCCGGCCCTGCCCACCACCACCATGGGCAGAGGCATGCCCAATTTGGATTAGGATATGCCGACTTCAGGAACAGCAGCAACAACAAAAAGAGGCAAAGCAGCACAACTCACAGCAGCAGAACCGACCAGCAACAACAGCAGAAAAATAAATAAAAACGAGCTATGGAAGTTAACTTCGGCCTTGTTGAAGTTTATATACCCTTGCAGTTCTTTATTATATTTAATTCGATAAGAAAAGTGAAATTTCATACATCAACAGCATTAGTTGTCGTATAATGAATATGCCGCAAAAATACTAAATACAATACTAATCTATCGAAAATCATCGTAGTTAAAATTTTTAAAATTGGACACCACAATTGCCAACGGCTCACACACACACACACACATACAATTTATGAATCCGTGCTGTGTGTGTATGCATGTGTTCTGTTGATTTGATGATGACGTAGTAGGCAGCAAGCAGCGCTGCCGGCAGCGCTTGAACCGATTTGTTCTGACTGTAACTTGTGTTCTATTTATCCGATCAGGTTCAAATTTTGGGATCTGAGATTTTATACCAAATTCTATTATATTGGTAAATTTCATGGGGATACTCCAATTTTTATTTTATAAAATTTTTTTTGCAAAAATTTTTGTTCCAGAGCTATATGATATAGTAGTCCGCTCCCGATGATTTTCATACTTTATCTCACACAGGTAATAAAGAGTCTCCAAAAAAAATTTCAACCCGATATCTCTTAAGATGGCTGAGTAAAACGCGTACGCACAGACGGACGGACAGACGGACAGACGGACATGGCTATATCGACTCAGCTTCTCAAGCTGATCAAGAATATATATACTTTATGGGGTCGGAAACGTCTCCTTCTGTGCGTTACAAACATCTGACCAATTTTATAATACCCTCTGCAAGGGTATAAAAATCAATTTAATAAAAAAGTGTGCTAATATATCTAGGCACCTTTGTGGCAAGAGGCGATCTTTGCGCTGCCATCATAAATCAATTTAAATATACATATGTGTAAATATTAACGAAAAACGAGCTATGGAAGTTAACTTCGGCCTTGCCGAAGTTTATATACCCTTGCAGTTCTTTATTATATTTAATTCGATAAGAAAAGTGAAATTTCATACATCAACAGCATTAGTTGTCGTATTATGAATATGCCGCAAAAATACTAAATACAATACTAATCTATCGAAAATCATCGAAGTTAAAATTTTTAAAATTGGACACCACAATTGCCAACGGCTCACACACAGACACACATACAATTTATGAATCCGTGCTGTGTGTGTATGCATGTGTTCTGTTGATTTGATGATGACGTAGTAGGCAGCAAGCAGCGCTGCCGGCAGCGCTTGAACCGATTTGTTCTGACTGTAACTTGTGTTCTATTTATCCGATCAGGTTCAAATTTTGGGATCTGAGATTTTATACCAAATTCTATTATATTGGTAAATTTCATGGGGATACTCCAATTTTTATTTTATAAAATTTTTTTTGCAAAAATTTTTGTTCCAGAGCTATATGATATAGTAGTCCGATCCCGATGATTTTATCTCACACAGGTATTAAAGAGTCTCCAAAAAAAATTTCAACCCGATATCTCTTAAGATGGCTGAGTAAAACGCGTACGCACAGACGGACGGACAGACGGACAGACGGACATGGCTATATCGACTTAGCTTCTCAAGCTGATCAAGAATATATATACTTTATGGGGTCGGAAACGTCTCCTTCTGTGCGTTACAAACATCTGACCAATTTTATAATACCCTCTGCAAGGGTATAAAAAATACATATATATCTAAATAAAATGAGAAAATAAATCTAATATATTGTCTATACAATTTTTTTGAATAAGTCTATCATTGCCAAAATACCCTAGAAAAGAGAAAACAAAAAAAAAAATCACATATTTTCAAATATACACTAAAATGAAAACTACATAAAAACAGAAAAAAAAACATATATACAAAGATAATTAAATAATAAAATACAATCAGCCTAATATATCCCAACATACCCTAAAGAAGAGCACATGTCAAACATGTGCAATCAAAAGTGCACAAACAACAAAAGCACACTTGTAAAGCTTGCCGCGATCAAAGCAAGCTTTTGAAAAAGCTCAAGTAAAATTCACAAAGCTTGCAAGCACAAATAAAGCTTTCTGATCGCAGCAAACTCCACAAGATCAAATTTTCTCAATAACGAAGTCTAAATACCCTATAAGAAAAATTATAAAATTTTTTTGGAAACAATATAATATATATAATATTATAAAATCTTAAACAAATTGAAAAAAAAACCAGAAGAATCAAAAATTTTTTTATATATTACAATATAAAGATAAGAAAAATGAAATACTAAGAAAACAAAATTATTTTAAGGGAATTAAATATGCCATAAAGTAACAAAATTTCAATGGAGCAGAACATAGAAATATTGAAAGAAAAATTTCAGAAAGCATACAAGTGCCTTAATAAAACAATTTACATACAACCCCAAACCATTAATAAGCACCTTGAAACTATCTTCGAGAGCTACAATAAAATAAAGAGTAGCAGTATAGACATATGCAATGAATCAAGCAGTAAAAGCTTCACTGAACTAATATACAGTTTAAATAAACAACTAATAAGTATAGCAACAAAACATAATATAAAATTCACAATAGCAGTAGATTCGAATCTAGAAGCAACTTTTGAACCTCTAGTAGCAAAAGACACAGAAGAACCAGCTGTAAAAGATAACCCAGGAGACATTCAAGATATATGAGGTGTAAAAGATAACCCAGAAAACATTCAAGATAGCACAAAATCAAAGATTGAATTTCTTAATACAGCTTCTAAGCTGATCCAGGAGTATGATGGTGGAGTAGAAACAATTCAAAGTTTCATAGATTCACTGGAATTAATCAATGAAATAAAAGCAGAACATGAAGAAACAGCTATTAAAGTCATAAAAACAAAACTAAAAGGGGACGTTAGACTACTAGTTACAAATGAAAACACTATAAATGGTATAATCCAAACATTAAAGAAAGAAATTAAGGGTGAAACAGTTCAGGTAGAGGCAAGATTAATGAATTTAAAACAAAATGGCAAGAACGCAAGTTTATTTATGTCAGAAATAGAAAATCTCACTAAAATATTGAAACGCGCATTCATAACAGACAACGTAAACCCTGAAACAGCAAAAAAATATGCAACTCAAACAGCAGTGAAATCAATCATAAAGAACAGCGATAACGAAAAGGTCAGAACAATAATAGAAGCAGGCAATTTTACTGAAATGACTGATGTTGTAGCTAAATTTGTAAATACTACATACTACTACAATTTGTAAATCTACAAATATGGAACAGGATCACAGCGTGTTTTATACTAAAAGAAACAATTACACAAATAGGAACTCGTACAATAATAATAGAAATTATAATAATAAGCAAATATACATACCAAATATGGTGTCTCTAGCTGCAATAGTTTTTGAGATAAACGTTTTTTTTTGAATTGCGGGGGCGGAAAGGGGCGTGGCAAAAATTTGAAACAAACTCGATCACTCTACATACCACACGAGCCTACATTTCAAATTTGGTGGCTCTATCTCTTATAGTCTCCGAGAACTGAAATGACTGATGTTGTAGCTAAATTTGTAAATACTACATACTACTACAATTTGTAAATCTACAAATATGGAACAGGATCACAGCGTGTTTTATACTAAAAGAAACAATTACACAAATAGGAACTCGTACAATAATAATAGAAATTATAATAATAATTACCAAAATAGAAACCCAAATGATAATACTAACTATAACAATACTAGGAATTACAATAACTATAATAATAATTATAATCGAAGAAACTATAACAACAGATATACAAAAGCTAATTATCCTCCTAAAACACAACAGAATAATAATGTCAGATTTACAAACGTAGAAGAAAATTCGGAAAACTCCGAAAGTCCTCAGGTGTAAAAAATCGATCAAATAAAATATATAGTTTAAATTGCAACCTTAATAGTTATATAACTTTAAACTTTGACGATGTAGGGACAATAAAATTACTATTAGACACAGGAGCTGATGTATCAATAATAAAACAAAAAATATTAAGAAAATACAGTACAGTTGACATACAAAGACGGACAAAACTTAGTGGAATAGGCAAAGACGTCCTATTTACAATAGGTGAAACCAAACTAAAGATCAGCAACCTCTCAACGGTACACATCTTCCAAGTAATAGAAAATGATTTCCCCATCCCATGTGACGGAATCCTGGGGCTTGACTTTATAAAAAAATTCAATTTCACACTCAATTATTCCACCAACAAATTGATAATAGATCCATATAAATCAAGATATAAAATTATAATCAATATAGGGATCAGTCAAAACACACATGTATTCCATATCCCACCTAGAACAGAAAAAATTGTACGCATTGCAATATCCTCAAACAATAATAACATCATTATCCCTAATCAAGAATTACACCCGGGGGTATTCGTCGCAAACACTATTGCTTCTAAAACTAACCCATATGTCCGCATATTAAATTCTAACAACACAGACGTGCAAATTACAAATATAAACCTATTAAATGAAAAACTGTCCGATTATGAGATCTTAAAAATAGACAACTAACATGATTCAAAACATAAATCCACAATAATAAACAAACTTGCACCCCATTTTCCCGACTTCGTAAAAGAACCTCTACATAAATTATGCTCAAAATTTGATGATGTATTCGCAATAGAATCTGAACAAATATCCTCCAACAATTTCTATAAACAATGAAGTAAGTAAGTCGTCTCGCCGACCATACACCAGTAAAACAATTATTTCAAATTTGTAATAACAAATAACAAAATAATAACAGCATTTGCCTATTTTAATAAAGTTCTGTTCACATGCTTTTTACAAGCATATCTTAGTATCTCGCTCACTCATGCATATGAGCACCCTAGCGCCCCACCCGCCAACGGCCAACTCCGGCCTTATGGAAAAACGTTTATATGCATAACTTGGCTATTTTTTGTCCGATTTTGATCAAATTTGGTATTTTGCTGGGTATTAGTATCAAATTCAAGTGTGCCAAATTTGATTCCACAAGGTGAAAAATTACGGGAGATAATCGAGTTTTTCAAATTGCGGGGGCGGAAAGGGGCGTGGCAAAATCTTTATAATTACAAAATGAGCGTATTTACTAAGCAAATATACATACCAAATATGGTGTCTCTAGCTGCAATAGTTTTTGAGATAAACGTTTTTTTGAATTGCGGGGGCGGAAAGGGGCGTGGCAAAATCTTTATAATTGCAAAATGAGCGCATTTACTAAGCAAATATGGTGTCTCTAGCTGCAATAGTTTTTGAGATAAACGTTTTTTTTTGAATTGCGGGGGCGGAAAGGGGCGTGGCAAAAATTTGAAACAAACTCGATCACTCTACATACCACACGAGCCTACATTTCAAATTTGGTGGCTCTATCTCTTATAGTCTCCGAGAACTAGGCGTTCATACGGACGGACAGACGGACAAGTAAGAATTACCAGCAATACATTGGGCAATTCAATATTTCAAACCATACATATACGGAAAAAAATTCCTAATTAGAACTGACCATTACCATACCTATTTTCTCTAAAAAACCCATCGTCAAAGCTTACTAGAATAAGGCTAGATTTAGAAGAGTTCGATTTTACTATAGAATATATCAGGAGACAAGAAAATTTCGCAGCAGATGCTCTCTCCCGAATTGACTTTGAAAATATAAAAAACATAGAAACTAATACAATACTTAAAGTAGCAACAAGATCAGAAACAAAATGAAGTAAGTAAGTCGTCTCGCCGACTTAGGTATACCATACACCAGTAAAACAAATATTTCAAATTTGTAATAACAAATGTATTTTGCCTATTTCAAAAAAATTCTGTTCACATGCTTTTTACAAGCATATCTTAGTATCTCACTGACTCATGCATCTGAGCACCCTAGCGCCACCACCCGCCAACGGCCAACTCCGGCCTTATGGAAAAACGTTTATATGCATAACTTGGCTATTTTTTGTCCGATTTTGATCAAATTTGGTATTTTGGGTATTAGTATCAAATTCAAGTGTGCCAAATTTGATTCCACAAGGTAAAAAATTACGGGAGATAATCGAGTTTTTCAAATTTTGGGGGCGGAAAGGGGCGTGGCAAAATCTTTATACATACAAAATGTGCGCATTTACTAAGCAAATATACATATCAAATACGGTGTCTCTAGCTACAATAGTTTTTGAAATAAACGTTTTTTTGAATTGCGGGGGCGGAAAGAGGCGTGGCAAAATCTTTATAATTACAAAATGAGCGCATTTACTAAGCAAATATACATACCAAATATGGTGTCTCTAGCTGCAATAGTTTTTGAGATAAACGTTTTTTTTGAATTGCGGAGGCGGAAAGGGGCGTGGCAAAAATTTGAAACAAACTTGATCACTCTACATACTACACGAGCCTACATTCCAAATTTGGTGACTCTATCTCTTATAGTCTCCGAGATCTAGGCGTTCATACGGACGGACGGACGGACAGACGGACAGACGGACGGACAGACGGACATGGCTAGATCGACTCGGCTGTTGATACTGATCAAGAATATATATACTTTATGGGGTCGGAAAAGCTTCCTTCTGCCTGTTACATACATTTTGGCGACTTTAATATACCATTTCACCCTATGGGTGTATGGTATAAAAATTAACACATAAGGAAAACAAAATTAACAATAACAAAATAGAAACACCAAGAATATATGAAATAATAAATCCTAATGAAGCCAAAAAATACGCGCAAATTAAATTCAAAAAATGCAAATGTTTTATTACCAAAAATAAAGAAAAATTGCTCTCCTTCAATATAGGCGATTTGATCATTAGTGGAAGAATAGATCTAGATCGATTCCTTCCAAGGCTTGAAAAAGAAGCCGATGCTCAAAGAATCTATAAACTGAAGATAGACATGTCAGAAAAACCATTAAGGTCACTTACACTTAATGAACTAAAACAAAAAGGAAATGACACATTGAAAAATGTAGAAATAGCAGTTCTACCTCAAGTAAAAGTAATAACAAATAAAGAAGAAATAAGAAATACATTAGATAAATATCATAATGACCCAATAGAGGGAGGTCACTGCGGTGTAAACAGAACGCTAGGAAAAATAAAAAGAGAATTTTTTTTGGAAAAATACATCAAAAATTTCGAAAAGTGCAAACTAGCCAAAGTAACCAGACACAACCACTCCCCATTGGTCATAACACCAACCCCTGCAACCACTTTTGACACAATAATAATAGATACAATTGGATTACGAAAATTACCAAAAACAATGAACGGTAATGAATACGTAGTTACTATTATCTGCGATCTGTCCAAATATCTCATATCAATACCAATACCAAACAAAAGTGCAAAAGCGGTTGCAAAGGCAATATTTGAAAAATTCATTCTAATTTATGGATCAGTTGCAACAATTCTTACAGACATGGGAACAGAATATATGAATTCAATATTAACAGAACTTTGCAAAAATTTCAACATAAGTAAAATTAACTCCACTGCGCTCCATCATCAAACTCTTGGAACAGTAGAAAGAAGCCATAGAACTTTCAATGAGTACATCAGGTCATATATATCTATTAAAAAGGATGATTGGGATGAATACCTAGCATACTTTACATATTGCTTCAACACCACTCCATCCACCGTACATGGTTATGCACCTTTTGAACTAGTCTTTGCGAAACATCCCAAAACTGTCCCATTCTTATCCGAAACTGTAGAACCCATTTACAACATTGATGACTTCAATGCAGAAATAAAATTTAAACTAAAAATAGCACAAAATAGATCGAAACTGCCTATCGAAAAATTTAAAGCATTACAAAAAGAAACATATGATAAAAACACAAAAAAAGGATCGCTAACTGAAGAACAAGAAATACTTTTAAAAAATGATACAGGACATAAATTCGAAAACAAATACACAGGCAAATATAAAATACAGAGCATAGGTCCTAACAATATTATAGTAATAACTGATGATAAAAACAAAAAGCAAATAGTTCATTTAGATAGAATAAAAATAATATAAAAAGGATTTGAGAAAAATATAAACTTTTCTTCTTGAAAAAAGGAGGTGTAGTATACTTTTAGGGATAGGATTAGGCCACATACTTTTAGGGATAGATTATAAGTAATTAGAACTTAAGCATAATGTCTAGCTTTAAGTACCGTTAAGGACACTAGCCATAAGACCAATGTAAATGTTCCCCTATAAATACCGGGCTTGCGGCCCCAATAAATCACTTCAAGTCAAACCTTGCCTTCGCCTGTTTCAATAGTTCAATAACGATTTAAGTGATTATTAAAATATATGAAACATGCTATTAATAAAGAACATACTTTTCAGATCCAAGATCCAAGATCGATTGTTGAAATCGCCCAATATTCAGTTTTAAAGTTGGGATTTTTTTAAAAAAATTATAATTTATTCCTGTTTACTAAAAAGTCTCAACTTTGTGCGCCTGTAGCACCCATGAATCTCAACCGATGTATTCCATATCCCACCTAGAACAGAAAAAATTGTACGCATTGCAATATCCTCAAACAATAATAACATCATTATCCCTAATCAAGAATTACACCCGGGGGTATTCGTCGCAAACACTATTGCTTCTAAAACTAACCCATATGTCCGCATATTAAATTCTAACAACACAGACGTGCAAATTACAAATATAAACCTATTAAATGAAAAACTGTCCGATTATGAGATCTTAAAAATAGACAACCAACATGATTCAAAACATAAATCCACAATAATAAACAAACTAGCACCCCATTTTCCCGACTTCGTGAAAGAACCTCTACATAAATTATGCTCAAAATTTGATGATGTATTCGCAATAGAATCTGAACAAATATCCTCCAACAATTTCTATAAACAAAAATTAAGACTCAAAGACACAACACCCGTCTACACCAAAAACTACAGGATAGCACACAGTCAAAAAAACGAAATCGATAAACAAGTGGACAAATTGATCAATGATGATATTATTGAACCATCAATGTCTGAGTTCAATAGTCCGATTTTATTGGTTCCTAAAAAAGCGCTACCTGGCAGTAAAGAAAAACGGTCGAGATTGGTAGTTGATTATAGAAAAATTAACAAACAACTAGTAGCGGATACATTCCCGCTACCTAGAATGGACGATATCCTTGACCAGCTAGGACGCGCTAAATACTTCTCTTGTTTAGACTTAATGTCAGGATTTCATCAAGTAGAATTAGAAGAAAAATCTCGGGACATAACATCATTTTCCACAGATAAGGGCTCATTCAGATTCAAGCGATTACCATACGGATTAAAAATTGCACCAAACTCGTTTCAAAGAATGATGTCCCTTGCATTCACGGGTCTATCACCATCCCAAACATTCCTTTACATGGATGATCTAATTGTAATTGGGTGCTCTGAAAGTCACATGATTAGAAACTTAAGGGATGTTTTTGAAACCTGCCGAAAATATAACTTAAAATTGCACCCTGACAAATGCTCTTTCTTCAGACATGAAGTTACTTTTCTAGGACACAAATGCACAAATAAAGGAATTTTACCAGACGAAAGCAAGTTCAAAACGATTCAAGATTACCCGACTCCCAAGAATGGCGACGAAGCCAAAAGATATGTAGCATTCTGTAATTACTACCGTAGATTCATTCCAAACTTTGCATACCATGCACAATTTATCAATAGATTATCTAGGAAAAATGTAGAATTTAACTGGGATGCAAACTGTCAAGCAGCTTTTGAATACTTAAAAAACAAATTATTAAGCCAACAAATACTCCAATATCCAGATTTTAATAAAAAATTCCGTATTGCAACTGATGCAAGCAAGATCGCATGTGGAGCCGTCCTCAGCCAAGAACATGATGGACTCCAATTACCCATATCATATGCATCTAAAGCATTTACAAAAGGCGCAAGCAATAAGTCGACAATTAAGCAAGAATTACCAGCAATACATTGGGCAATTCAATATTTCAAACCATACATATACGGAAAAAAATTCCTAATTAGAACTGACCATCAGCCATTAACATACCTATTTTCTCTAAAAAACCCATCGTCAAAGCTTACTAGAATAAGGCTAGATTTAGAAGAGTTCGAATTTACTATAGAATATATCAGGAGACAAGAAAATTTCGCAGCAGATGCTCTCTCCCGAATTGACTTTGAAAATATAAAAAACATAGAAACTAATACAATACTTAAAGTAGCAACAAGATCAGAAACAAAAAAATTAACACATAAGGAAAACAAAATTAACAATAACAAAATAGAAACACCAAGAATATATGAAATAATAAATCCTAATGAAGCCAAAAAATACGCGCAAATTAAATTCAAAAAATGCAAATGTTTTATTACCAAAAATAAAGAAAAATTGCTCTCCTTCAATATAGGCGATTTGATCATTAGTGGAAGAATAGATCTAGATCGATTCCGTCCAAGGCTTGAAAAAGAAGCCGATGCTCAAAGAATCTATAAACTGAAGATAGACATGTCAGAAAAACCATTAAGGTCACTTACACTTAATGAACTAAAACAAAAAGGAAATGACACATTGAAAAATGTAGAAATAGCAGTTCTACCTCAAGTAAAAGTAATAACAAATAAAGAAGAAATAAGAAATACATTAGATAAATATCATAATGACCCAATAGAGGGAGGTCACTGCGGGGTAAACAGAACGCTAGGAAAAATAAAAAGAGAATTTTTTTTGGAAAAATTAATCAAAAATTTCGAAAAGTGCAAACTAGCCAAAGTAACCAGACACAACCACTCCCCATTGGTCATAACACCAACCCCTGCAACCACTTTTGACACAATAATAATAGATACAATTGGATTACGAAAATTACCAAAAACAATGAACGGTAATGAATACGCAGTTACTATTATCTGCGATCTGTCCAAATATCTCATATCAATACCAATACCAAACAAAAGTGCAAAAGCGGTTGCAAAGGCAATATTTGAAAAATTCATTCTAATTTATGGATCAGTTGCAACAATTCTTACAGACATGGGAACAGAATATATGAATTCAATATTAACAGAACTTTGCAAAAATTTCAACATAAGTAAAATTAACTCCACTGCGCACCATCATCAAACTCTTGGAACAGTAGAAAGAAGCCATAGAACTTTCAATGAGTACATCAGGTCATATATATCTATTAAAAAGGATGATTGGGATGAATACCTAGCATACTTTACATATTGCTTCAACACCACTCCATACACCGTACATGGTTATGCACCTTTTGAACTAGTCTTTGCGAAACATCCCAAAACTGTCCCATTCTCATCCGAAACTGTAGAACCCATTTACAACATTGATGACTTCAATGAAGAAATAAAATTTAAAGTACAAATAGCACAAAATAGAGCGAAACTGCCTATAGAAAAATTTAAAGCATTACAAAAAGAAACATATGATAAAAACACAAAAAAAGTATCGCTAACTGAAGGACAAGAAATACTTTTAAAAAATGATACAGGACATAAATTCGAAAACAAATACACAGGCAAATATAAAATACAGAGAATAGGTCCTAACAATATTATAGTAATAACTGATGATAAAAACAAAAAGCAAATAGTTCATTTAGATAGAATAAAAATAATATAAAAAGGATTTGAGAAAAATATAAATTTTTCTTCTTGAAAAAAGGAGGTGTAGTATACTTTTAGGGATAGGATTAGGCCACATACTTTTAGGGATAGATTATAAGTAATTAGAACTTAAGCATAATGTCTAGCTTTAAGTACCGTTAAGGACACTAGCCATAAGACCAATGTAAATGTTCCCCTATAAATACCGGGCTTGCGGCCCCAATAAATCACTTCAAGTCAAACCTTGCCTTCGCCTGTTTCAATAGTTCAATAACGATTTAAGTAATTATTAAAATTTATGAAACATGCTATTAATAAAGAACATACTTTTCAGATCCAAGATCCAAGATCGATTGTTGAAATCGCCCAATATTCAGTTTTAAAGTTGGGATTTTTTTAAAAAAAATTATAATTTATTCCTGTTTACTAAAAAGTCTCAACTTTGGGCGCCTGTAGCACCCATGAATCTCAACCGATTTGAAAAATTTTTTGGATTCATAATCTCTGAAGTATTCCCTATCGATTGCATATATCATTTTTGAAAACACAGAAATTTTGCAACCCTATCCGAACAGAGCTCCGTCGGTAAGTTTGTTAAGGCGAAGACCTTTACACTAATTCTGATGGCACCCAAGGGTATGCACATAAAAAAAGTGGCATGAAGATATGCTATGGACATTACAGCTGTGGATTCATTAGCAAAGTATGCTGTTGTTTGCTGTAGTTCTTGAAATAGCTGTACAGACAACATGCTCACCTTTTGTGCTGCCTAAGATTTAAAATTTTACAAATAAATTAGTACGATTTATTGACATGAAGCCCAGCTAAAACTCAGTTTTGATTAACTTCAATAAGGTGGAAATCTAGACAAATACCAAAAACGGAAGTCCCGACGTATTACACATGTTGTTTTTACACTTGCTGTAAATTTTACAGTGTAAAATATCTTTTTTGCATATAGTACAATATACTATAATTAAATATTTGGGCGCGACGGTTAGTTGCTATGGGAGCTATATGATATAGTCACCCGATATTGATCAAATTTGGCACAGTTGTTTATATGTGTAATAAACTTACCAATATTAAATTTCACGACAATAGCTGAGAAAATAACGAAGTTATTGAAAAATCTCACTATTCGTGACTTTACCGTTTGTATGGGAGCTATATGGTATAGTGGTCCGAACCGACTGAATCCGAGATATACAACCCCTGCAGTATATACAATCCTACATGCAAAATTTTAACTCTGTAGCTTGCGTTGATCCAGACGACGGACAGACGGACGGACGGACAAACGGACGGACATGGCTACTCGTCTCGTCGTGCTGATCAAGAATATATATACTTTATATAGTCGGAGATGCTTCCTTCTATACGTTGCACACTTCTGACCAAAATTAATATTCCCTTTTTGCAGGGGTATAAAAAGGGTTGGGAATCCAATGTCATTCAGTTTAGAAAGTAATAGGGTATAATTAACAGAATCAAAGGCTTCACTAAAGTCGGTGTATATGACATCAGTTTGTTTAGCATATTTGAATCCCTTGATGATTTAGAGGTAAATTGTAAAAGGTTTGTGGTTGTAGATATACGTTTCACAAACCCATGTTGGGATGGCGAAATAATAGAGCTGCAAAAATGTTGCTGTTATGTATCATTTAAAGTCTAAAATAAGCATTTCCCAACATTGTTAAACCTAGTATTCCTTAGATATGGTAACATTGTCTTTACACATCAATAAACGGTCAGTCTAGCATAAGCTCTCAAGAAGAACGCGCGTACCTCTCTACTGTGGACACAACATAAATGGCGACGAGGCAAAAAACAAATTAAAACGTTTAGCTACAATAATTGTGTAAAATCTAGTTGGTCAGTCATTAATTCTCATCAAGATGCCAATAGAAAGCGCGGAATTTCAAGAATTGCTTTCCCAGCAACAGCAATTCACAACGAACATTCTAGAACAACAACGACAATGCATGAGAGAAATTCTTGGGAATAATTCTTCATCTAGTGCTAGTAATTCAAGCCACGCGGGTGAATTAGCTATGTGTCCTCCATTTCACAAATTTGACAAAGACAATCAAATTTGGGAGTCTTATTTAGAACAGTTATCGCAACATTTTAGTGCATATTCGGTCAGTGCAGACGAAAAACAAAAAGCATATTTTCTTTCTTGATGTGGCGTCAGTTTGTTCGAGCTTCTAAAAAATCTCTTCGGGAGTAGCAACTTAAACACTCATACATATAAAGAGCTCACAGACAAACTTACTGTACATTTCACAACTAAGCGTCATATTGTAGCAGCGAGCTACGAATTTTTTAAGAAAGAGATGGCACATGGTCAAACACACAAGGAGTGGGTAGCCGATTTGCGCGGGATCGCTCGTGAATGTCAATTTGTGTGTTCTGCACAAGGTTGTTTGTCCAACTACGTAGATGAAATGATCCGGGATCAGATCATCGTACATACCCCGTATGATGCAGTACGGGCAGCTGCTCTTCAAAAGCACCAGCCGACTCTTGAAGATGTGCTCATGGTTGCGGAGACCTATGAGACAACGACAAAAACCGTTGCAACCCTTAAAGACAAGAGAGAGAGTCAAGTTCCACTCAACGCGATCCATACATTCAAAAAGTATCAGAATAAACCGAACAAAGAGAAACAGTGCAAAAACTCGTAGAAGTCGTGTTCTGGGTGTGGAACGTCTCACACTAGAGAGAGATGCAAGTATCGTGACGCCGTATGTTACAAATGTGGTTGAAAAGGCCATATATCTGTCGTGTGTATGTCAAAGCAAGACAAAAGTAATTCGCAGACACAAAAAAGAGAAGAAGCAAATTTAATGGAAGAAGTAAACACTATAACGGGTCAAGTCAAAAACGAAAATCGTAAAAAGCTAATTGATGTCGAAATATTGAATCAAGTTATTACTTTTCAAATGGACTCAGGGTCAACAGCTTCAGTGATAAATTTTGAAACATATTTATTACTGAATAAACCAAAATTGCAAGAATGTTCCAGACAATTTTTCGCATATACACACATTCCAATACCAATACTAGGCGAATTGCACACTGTCGCAAAGTGTGGAAAAAACTTCGAAAATATTGTAATCATTGTTACTAGTAAAAGAGACGAAGCCAATCTTTTCGGAACAGATTTATTTAAAAAATTTGGATTCGACATTGTCCAAATATGTAAGATTTACGAGCAAGAAAATATTCGAATTAAAGAGCTTTGCTGCAAATATAAGTCAGTGTTCGAGCCTGCCATGGGTACCATAAAAGATTTCAAAGCCAGCGTATTTTTAAAATCTACAGCAACACCCAAATATTGCAAAAGCCGTCAAATTCCATTTGCTCAATTGGAACATTTCAAAGCCGAAGCAAATCGTCTCACGGAAGCAAATATTTGGAAACCGATCAAATTTAGCAACTGGTCATCCCCCATTGTGTTAGCACCTAAGCCAGGTGGAGCCATTAGGATTTGTGGTGACTTTAAGCAAGCAGTTAACGCACAAATCGACATAGAGCAGTATCCATTACCAACAAAAGAGTCCCTATTTCACATAATTCGTCATGGTAAGCAATTCAGCAAAATAGACCTAAAAGACGCCTATCTTCAGATGGAACTAGATGAGGCAACCAAGCAATTCATGGTCGTCAACACGCCATTGGGCCTATTTCAATATCAGCGCCTTCCGTATGGAATTGCCAGCGAACCGGCAATCTTCCAGAGATATCTTGAGCAATTTCTAAAGGGAATAGAAGGTTGTGGCAACTACCTAGATGACATCATCATCTCAGCTCCAACAAGCGAAGAACATCTAAAACGAATCCAACAAGTTTTAAACATACTTCGAGAAAACGGAATCAAATGCAAAGAGGAAAAGTGCTTCTTTTTCAAAGACGAAATCGAATACTTGGGAAGACGGATTAGTGCTGCTGGAATTTTGCCAGACACATCGGGTTAGAAGCTGTACGACTATTAAATTTAAAGCAATTGGAACCATTTATGGGTAAAGTAAATTACTATTGCAACTTTATACCAAACTTTTCACAGCACCTTTAAACCAATTTCGTAGAAAAAATGTAAAATTTTATTTTTGTTCGAATCAACTACAAGCCTTTTCAGCTCTGAAGTCTCACATTATTAATGCAACGCAATTGGCGCTTTTCGATGAAAATTTACCGATCGTGCTCGCAGCAGACGCATCATCTTTTGGTCTCGGAGTAGCCCTTTCTCATATACAACACGATGGTCAAGAGAGACCCATTGTTTTTGCTTCGAAAACACTCGACAAACATCAAGAGAAATACAGTCAAATAGAATATCCAGTATCGGGCGACATCTGCACATGGCAATGCTGATGCTCTTTCCCGACTACCAATTGGAACTGATATAGAATTCGATAAATAGGAGGAAGCTTGCAACTTAATAAGGGAAATCAATCCACCGGTTAATGCAGAAACCATTCTCAAGCATTTGAATAACGATAAAATCCTCAAACAAGTCCTGCACTACGTTTCTGTAGGATGGCCAGAAAAGTTAGAAAGTGGCAACGAAGATTTATTGCCATACTTTAATCGTAAGTTTGCTTTAACAATAAATGATCACTTACTATGTTTACAGTCAGATGCAAATCGTATGGTGATTCCAACCAGTCTACGTCCAAAAGTCCTTAAACTATTACATGAGGGACATTGGGGCATTGTTCGCATGAAGCAAATTGCAAGGAAACATGTTTGGTGGCCTGCCATTGATGAAGACATAAAAAAGCTAGCTCAGTCATGCAACATCTGCAAGAGCAACAATCCAGCGCCATCACGACAATTCCAGAGTTGGCCTACAGCAACCACAGCTTGGGAGCGAATCCACATCGACTTCGCTGGCCCAATATTCGATGCCATGTGGTTAATTTGTGTAGACGCATACACATCGGTAACAACCGCCCAAACAATCTCAGCTTTGTCTTCAATTTTTGCAATCGAAGGATATCCTAAGACTATGGTCAGCGATAATGGACCGCAGCTTACGTCTGAAGCATTCAAAGAGTTTTGCATACTCCATGGAATCAAGAATATAACAACAGCACCATTTCACCCAGCCTCTAATGGATTGGCTGAGCGATTTGTACAATCTTTTAAAATTTCTGTGAAGAAAAATATTCAGAAGGGTTTGCCTGTACGAACAGCAGTAACGAAATATCTTGCTTCTTACAGATTCACCCCCAATGCACAAGGTAAATCGCCTGCTAAGTTAAGTCAACTTTTCGAAAAGCCTGTCGAAACTAAGCAAGAGCTGACAAAATACAGCACAAATCAAAAGGTATTTTCCAGAAATTTCTCGAGGGGAGAAAAGTGGATCGAAGGCACTATCGATCGACCAATTGGACGAATGCTGTACGTCGTACGTACATCAAAGGGCTTTATCAAGCGCCATTTCAACCAAATCAAACCACGAATGTCAGACAACACGTCCGAGCACAACCCGACTAAGTATTGGTTCGTTCCTGAAATACCACAACCAGCTCCTTGTTCAACACCACAATTACAAGAAGACCAGCCAGAAACGCATCACGATCTTCCCAATACCCTTCAAGAAACTGTTCCTGATCCTGGCGAAAATGCAGCAACGTCGAATGAAACTCCAAATCAAAACCAATCTTCGCGACGACGTTCTGGTATACCTGTTCGACAAAGTACAAGAGCTCGCCAGGAAGTCAATCGGTTCAAGCCACACGATTTCCGAAAATCTAAAAATTAGTTACCGTTTATAATTTAAAGGGGGAGATGTGTTATGTATCATTTAAAGTCTAAAATAAGCATTTCCCAACATTGTTAAACCTAGTATTCCTTAGAAATGGTAACATTGTCTTTACACATCAATAAACGGTCAGTCTAGTCTGTCTACTGTGGACACAACAGTTGCAATTGAGAAGTTAAATTTTCTCAAAAGCTTTCGGAATAGTGGACAATTTTGAGATACCCCTAACTATAGGGGTAGAGGCTTTGCCATTTTTATGCAGAGAAAGATTCGACGGACAATAGGAACAATTTTAAAATGGGTTTACATAATGCGTTTGCACAGAACCTGAGTACACATCCAGGAAGACCATCTGGCCCTGGAGAATAAACAGGTTTAACCAGTTTAAGTTCACTAAGAAGAAAATATTAATCAATTACTGGATTAAAAATCCAATTAGCCTTTTTTTAATAATAAGGATACGGACTTGCTCGATATTCCGTTGAGGAATAAGTTGTTTTGAAAAACCTCACAAACATATCAACAATTGCCTGATCAGTGCTCGCTTTTTCATTTAGAAAGGACAAAAAAATGGGTGCACAGAGGTCTTACGTTTAGAATTAATTAGAATTAATTAATTGTTTAGGGTCAGAAGAAAACTGAAGCTTACAGCGCTAAAGATAATTCTTATAGCATTGTGTATTAAGCATCATGAATTTTGAACGAGCGACGTGATGAACGACGTGTTTTTATAATATCGAGTCTTCACATTTTTCAAATTGGATAACTCTCGAGAGAACCTGGAAGGTTTAATTAGCCGCTCCTGCCTACCAAGAGGCACACAAATATCAAAGAGTGAATTCATATCTCTACAATTGTACAGAAAAGACCAATCGTTAGTAAAAATGTTGTCATTAAGACTGGCAAAGTCAGTCTTACGAAAGCACCTAGTTAGAGATAACTCATTTGAACCAAGTAACCAAATAGTGAGGGTAGATCAATTTTTATACCCTTGCAAAAAGGGTATATTAATTTTGGTCAGAAGTGTGCAACGCATAGAAGGAAGCATCTCCGACCATATAAAGTATATATATTCTTGATCAGCACGACGAGACGAGTTCAAATAACCATGTCCGTCGATCCGTCCGTCTGGATCGATGCGAACTCCTGCTAGACCGTAAGAGCTACAGAGCTGAAATTTTCCACTGCAGGGTTTGTATATCTCGGATTCAGTCGGATCGGACCACTATATCATATAGCTCCCATACAAACGGCAAAGTCACGAACAGTGACTTTTCTCAATAACTTCGTTATTTTATAAGCAATTGCCATAAAAGTTGGTATTGGTTTTGCGTTCTTATTGTGTCAAATTTGATCAAGATCGGGTGACTATATCATATAGCTCCCATACAAACGGCAAAGTCACGAACAGTGACTTTTCTCAATTACTTCGTTACTTTTTAAGCTATTGTCGTGAAATTTAATATAAGTTAGTTTATTGTAACTATAAACCACTGTGCCAAATTTGATCAAGATCGGGTGACTATATCATATAGCTCCCATAGGAACGATCGGTCAAAAACAGTGACTTTTGTCAATAACTTCGTTACTTTTGATGCGATTGCTTTCAAATTTAACATTTGTCAGTTTAATATATCTGTTAATGACTGTGCCGAATTTGGTCAAGATCGGGTAACTATATCATATAGCTCCCATAGGAAGGATCGGTGGAAAAAAGTGACTTTCATCAGAAAGTTCGTTATATCCTATGCTAAGATTGAAGGCCGTTCTTTCGCAAACATCACCCTTTTTAGATAAAACAATTAGTTTAGATAAAAGAGTTACTAACAAACTTGCAAGGGTATACAAACTTTGACGCGGTCGAAGTTAGCCCCGGCCCTCTGGTTAAATTTAATGTTGGATGAAATTATCATCGGGAAGAACAAAAGGTTCGATCCTAGAAACATCACAGAAACATCACAGAAGAATCCAATACAAAAATGAGATCTAACGATTTTCCATTAGAATTTAAGACAGGATTGACTTGGGATAAAAATAAGCCTAGAAGGCCATCAATAAAGTCATGTGACATAGAGGGCAGCAACATGGTAGATTCATCTGTTAGTAACCATGACAAAGCAGGTAAATTAAAATCACCTAAAACTATGAGCATGTCTTGACTAGAAACTAAAGAAGAGACAAACTGAATTGCCTCTAAATGATTGAAATAGACCACAATGTCTGACGATGGGAGAATATAGGAAAAAGTAATTGTTCACGCCACCGAGTGAACAGCAGTGAGCGGCGAAGAGCAGTGAGGAGTGAGGAGGGTTTTTTGATCCTCGGCGCCTACGGTCACACCAGGAGGGGTGACTAGATTTTCTGATGGGCGCCGCCTTTTGACTGGAGTACGAAATTTCAACCCGAACACCCGTTCCTTTTTTCTATTGAATTTTTTGCCTTTCGAATTGTATATATTTTAACCCGAAACATTTTCGTGTGTGTCGGGCAACCTGTGAATATTAATTAATAAAATATAAGTTTTTGTAACCGAAGTTATCGCGCGTTATCTCACTCACCACCCGAAGAAATTGGCACCCGCCAACCACTTGTATTATAATTTGGATCCTTCCGCCCCTCCACGAACATTGGTCCTTCGAGCTGGATTTCCTTCCGCTCCTCCAGCTTGCATCGGCGGAATTCCTGATAAGTACAAAATTTCATTATTCATTTCATTTGCCCTTAAATACTAATAAATGTGTGAGGTTTACCGCTCTTCCATAGCGACCTGCACACTTTTATATATATTGTATGTACATACCTGACCTATTCCAAGGTTACATGGTAGTTCCCAATCCATAACGTGTTTGTCCAACGTTCGGTTTCGATTCCACCACAGGGGTTTCTTTATGTTTTTCTTCTCAGCCGCACCTGTCCATTTTTTCATACGTACATACATATGTAAAAAAAAAAGGAAAGAAATTCTTAAAGTGTTATAATAAAAAAAAAAAAAGGAAATAGTAATCCAACGGTTCATCGCGATTTCTTATGTGTTCGGATTATTTCCAGTGCCCGATTAATTTCCTCAGGCGCGTATTCGCCCACCGGCATATCCACTTACATACATACATACATCGTCATCTGTTGATGTACGCGCATATGTATATATCCATGTACATATAATTAATTCGCACTTTACCACAGCACAAAAAAAAAAAAAATTTAAATAGCGAGTAGCGTATGCACCGCGATTTCGGGTGTGTTCGAATTGATTCAACTACAAAATTACTTTCCTCACGCGCGTATTCGCCCACCGGCATATCCACTTACATACATACATACATCGTCAAATATTGATGCACGCACATATGTACATAATCCATTTCGGTGTCGCACATTGATTTAACAAAAAAAAGAGGGGAAAGGAACCCAACTAAATAACAAATTACTTACATTTCTTTTTTTTGTGAACGACGCGCGTGCATCCATCCATACATACCCACCTGTGTACTTACGTATGTACGTACATACATATATCCAAGCATCCGTCCATATGCACTGAGCGTTCACTTTGTGTTCTGTCGCGCACAACACTCGCGGTGTGTAAAAGCGTTCGTTTTGGTATTTTTATTTTTTTTTCCTCGCCGCACAACCACAAAAAAAAAAATATAATTAAAAATAATTAATTCGACAAAACCAAAAACCAAATTTATAAACAGCGACCGACAGCTGTTTTCGGAGTAGTGGTGACACGTGAGTCGAGTCGTGACATCGATAGGCGGCTCAAGCGCGCCAAATTCAAACCACATTATTTCCGACTCCCGGTCTCTTCGCCCATATATATATATATATATATATATATATCAATAAATACATATTCATCTTTTCCAGCACTATCGTGCCCATCCATAAATAAATCCACATATATATATTTTCTCCAGCACTATCGTGCCCATATTTATATATCCATCCATATTTATAAATTATATATGTAATTTTTTTTGGCCAGTACTTTGCGCGCATATATATATCCGTCCATATTTATAAATAAATACATATATATATATTTTCCAGCACTATCGGGCCCATATTTATAGATCCGCCCATATTTATAAATTTTATATATAATTTTTCCGGCCAGCAATTTGCGCGTATTTATATATCCGTCCATATTTATAAATTATATATATAATTTTTTCGGCCTGTATTTTGCGCATATATATATATCCTGACCCAGATCTATATAAAAACACATATTTTTTCGTTGGCCTATACATCGTTCGCGTGTTTGTCGTATACGTACTCCCATCGTTCCTTACGAGTCCAGCTAAACTTGTGTTGTAATCACTCCTCTGTAGCTACGTGTACTTTTCCATCCGCATTCGTGCGTTCGTACATTGTTCCGCATATATCCCCATTAAAAGGGCTCCGTTTCCAAGCCACGCGTAAGGGAATTCTCTCACAATCCTGCGGGTACAGTGAGAAATTCTTGCGCCCTCATACAGTCCACTCCATTTTTTTTTCTCGTTGTCTTTCCGAAATCAAAAAGCGCACCAGCGCGGTCTTCGTCGGTAAGGTCGTCTCGTGAGTATGTCCACGGAGCCGTCCAAGACTGCGCCGAAGTCCAACAGTGTTTCGTCCCCCTCTGCAACTCCGGAGAACTCCGGGCATTCCCCCGCATTCCTCGCAGCCTCAGCGAATCCCCAAGGTCCCGTCCGTCTTCGTCCATCCTACCTAAAGGGCGCAGATTCTCAACTAAAGACTCCAGCGAACACAAAGGGCGTTCCAAGTTTTCAATCCAGGCCCAGATTCCGCACGTTATTGTGACGCACTGTTCTGACGTTCCCGTCACCCGATCCGTATCACAACAGCGTAGAGAACAATCCAGAATGTCCCTCTCCGATTTTGTTCTGGCGTGCGACGCTTTGACTCTGTTCGAAGCTCGTCAGAGTGAAGCCCTAACTTCTGAAGTGCCCTTATTTTCCATTAAAATGCACTTAGAGCAGCTAAAATCCCTTTGGTCAACTGTCAAGATGGAATACTCCCGGTGTCACAAGACCCTGTCGACCCAACCAGACGAGGACAGCCTAGCCAACATAAGCCACATCAAAGCGAAGCACGAATCCGCTTACGCGGCGTATGTGCGATGCGGGACGTTGTGCGGAGAGCGCATCGAGCAGCTCTCGGCAGAGATGGCGAGTCTTAGACGTCAGCCCAGCGCTCCGTCGGGACCTCCGGGTCATAGAGTTCCTCCGTGCGATGTGGAGACCTATGATGGCGACAGCCTCGCATGGCCCACATTCCGCGATTTGTTCGCTGCCATTTACATCGCCAATCCGTATTTGTCTCAAGTGGAGAAGCTCTATCACTTGAACGCCAAGACTCGTGGGGAAGCGAGAACCATAGTGGCGAAGTCCCCCCTGACAAATGAAGGTTTCCAGGCCGCATGGGAGAACCTCACAGCACGGTACGAAAATAGCCGTCTGCTTGTCATGACTCAAGCCAAACAACTCCTTCAGATTCCCGCAGTGGCGCTAGAATCGGGCAAGGCATTGCGAGAACTGCAGACTGCGTTCCAAGGGGGTCTTACCGCTCTTGAGCGTTCGGGTGTTAGTTGAGAATTGGGATGTCTTACTTATCGCCATATGTACTAGCAAATTGCCGAAGGCTACAATCCTCCTGTGGGAACAATCAAACAAATAAGTCTGTCGTCTCCACTTGGTACGATTTAAACCAATTTCTCACCGATCGGTATCGTGTCCTGGATGCCACCGAAGAACATAAGTCGGTTCCGAGTGTTCAAGCCATACCCAGTGGCCCCCGCAAATACCCTGCGACGATGAAGGTTCAAGCGATTCCCGCGAAAGCTCAGCTCAAACCAGCGTCTTGCAAGCTTTGCCATCGGGAGAATCACCCAATACGACTCTGCCCCAGTTTTCTTGACATGCCTGTTCAGAGGCGTGTGGAAACCATTAGACAGCAGGGACTCTGTTTGAATTGTTTTGCCCGCGGTCATCAAGTGAAGGGCTGCTCCAGTGCGCATAATTGCCATACGTGCAAGGAACGTCATCACACCCTGCTGCATCTTAGTGACGTGTCGTCGTCCGCCGCGCAAGCCACACCATTCGGTACCACAGAACGTCCGCCAACGGGCAGTCAGCTCACAAATGCTCAAAGCTATTTTGCATCTACCCCAGGCAGAGGGCTTTTAGGCACGGCGATTGTCACTCTGCACCATCGCGGTGTGGAACACCATATTCGGGCGTTGATCGACTCGGGAGCCGATTCAACCTTCCTATCCGAACGTGTCTTCAACATGGTCCAGCCCCCCTTTTATCCAGTAGACGCCGCAGTTACTGGCATGGGCCAGAGTGATGGAGGATCTGCCGACAAGGTGTGTCTGCTGATGCTGTCTCCTCCGTGTGACAGGCTGAACAAGATTGAGGTCTCTGCCCTGGTCGTATCCAAATTATCGGGGGCCATCATTATCATTCCAGAAGCAAAACTTGATGTACTGCTCACCGGTTTGGGAGGTGGAAGACCTTCCTGCAAAGCCGGAAAAGGAGGACGATGTATTCTGCGAGCGGAATTTTCAGGAGACCACCCGAAGAGGGAAGGACGGTCGATATATTGTGTCCCTTCCGTTTAAATGTCCGAATAGCGGCGATTTGGGTCATTCAAGACCGATCGCGTTAGCTCAATTCCTGCGGAATGAAGCACGCCTTCTCAAGGATCCCGTCCTAAAGACGCAGTACGATGCCATAATTCAGGAATACGAGGAATTGGGCCATATGAGTCGGGTGAGGCCGCCTCAAGATGGGAAAAACTTCTATCTCCCCCATCACGCGGTTTTTAAGCCCGATAGCACCACCACCATGGTACGCGTGGTATTTAACGCGTCAAGCCCCTCCACACGAGGCGTCAGCCTTAACGATGTCTTGCACACCGGGCCTACGCTTCAGGCCGATCTCACGCTTCAGGTACTGAAATGGCGTTTCTTTCAATTCGTTTTCAACGCTGACATAACACAGATGTATCGACAAATCCGAGTCGACCCCAGGCATACCCCCTTTCAGCGGATCCTCTACCGGGATCGCTGCGGCAATATTCAAGATTATGAGTTACAAACCGTCACGTTTGGGGTTAACTGCGCGCCATTCCTGGCGATCCGAGTTCTCTTACAACTAGCCCAAGACGTGCAAGCGATGTACCCTCAGGCGAGCGAAATCCTTCGGAACTACATGTATGTTGATGATGTCCTTGCCGGCGCTCATACTGAAGACGACGCTCGTCTCGCCATACGAGAGCTTCAATCTGCCCTCCAATCCGCGGGCCTCCCGCTTCGGAAGTGGACTTCCAATAAGAAGGAAGTACTTCAAGCTATCCCGAGAGAGCACCTGCTGCGAGAGGACTTTCTCGAGCTGGAAGACGCGAGCACGGCAAAAACCTTGGGAATCCGCTGGCAAGCCGCCGAGGACGTCTTTTTCTTCACCGTAGCGGACCCACCATTGCAGGAGTCGATCTCCAAGAGGCAGGTTCTGTCCCATATCGCCAAACTCTTCGACCCCGCTGGCTGGCTAGCCCCATTTGTTATCCGAGCGAAGATATTTATGCAGCAAATCTGGCTAACCGAACTGGGCTGGGATGACGCCCTGCCACCTCTCCTGCTGCAGCAATGGCATGAATTCCTGCAGGACTACCCAGGCCTCAGTCAACTCCGCATTCCCCGGTGGCTGAACACCCGCGATACGCTCTCGTGGGAGCTTCATGGCTTCTGTGACGCATCCCAGAAAGCGTATGGAGCAGCCCTATACGTGCGGGTTCGGTGTCGCGATCAAGTAAGCGTCCATTTATTAACGGCTAAGACCCGCGTGGCCCCAGTCAAAACAGTCTCGCTGCCTCGGCTGGAGTTGTGCGGAGCGATTCTGCTAGCCGATCTCTGGGCGTCGATCGTTCCTGAACTCCCGATCCCACCTGCAACCTCCCAGTTTTGGACCGACTCCACCATTGTGTTGGCCTGGCTCAACAAACCCCCATGTAGTTGGTCCACTTTCGTGGCCAATCGGGTATCCAGCATCTCCAAAAGCACCAGTGGCCAAAGCTGGTCCCATGTACGTTCCGAGGACAACCCTGCTGATCTGGCAAGCCGCGGAACCTCCGCGGCCGAGTTATCGGCCAGTAGCCTTTGGTGGCATGGGCCGGACTGGCTCCAGAGGGACCCCGAGTACTGGCCAACTCTCCATAATGAACTTCCAGACACCCAGCTGGAGCAACGACTCCAGTGCCACACCGCCGCGACCACCCTACTCGATGACATAAGCGAACGGTTCTCGGACTACGGTAAAGCATTGCGAGTCACCGCGTACATCCTACGCTTCGCCGCCAAAGGGACGTCGACGCTTTCCACAGCCCACCTCATCAATGAAGAACTGCTTTTCGCTGAGCGCGCCTTGATCCGGACCTCCCAGCGTCGAGAATACATCGCGGAGATACGGGCCCTGGGTGAAGGGCGACTCCTTCCGACATCCAGCACGCTACTCAACTTAAACGCCTTCCTCGACCAGCATGGGATACTCCGTGCCTGCGGACGACTCCGGGCCGCTGAGTCCCTCCGGTACGATGAACGTCACCCGATTCTCCTCCCCTACAATACTCATTTCACGCGCCTGCTTGTTGAATTCGCCCACCGCATCACGTTGTATGGCGGCAATCAACTGATGGTGCGGTATCTGCGCTCCAAGTTCTGGATCCCACGGATAAAGAACCTAGTGAAGTCCCACATCAAGGGCTGTAAAGTCTGCATCGTGCATCGTCTGCGACTGCAGACTCAGATGATGGGTGATCTCCCTCGAGAGCGCATCACGTACTCCCGGCCCTTCACCCACACGGGCATTGACTTCGCAGGGCCGTTCGAGATCAAGAACTACACCGGGCGCGCGTGTCTCATTACGAAGGGCTATGTCTGCGTCTTTGTGTGTTTCAGCACGAAGGCGATCCACCTCGAGGCGACCTCCGACCTCACCACGGAACGATTTTTAGCAGCCTTCTCCCGGTTTGTCGCCCGAAGACAATGCCCACAGCGCATTTACTCCGACAATGGCAAAACCTTCGTAGGGGCCTCAAAGGCGCTCGAAAGAGATTTCCTGAACGCCACCAAGCTTGGTATCATGAAGGCATTTCCCCAGCACATTGTATCCTGGCAGTTCATTCCGCCGAGCGCGCCCCATATGGGAGGACTATGGGAAGCCGGGGTCAAAAGTTTTAAGACCTTGTTTTACAAGTCCTCGTCGGCTGTCAAGTACACGTTCGAGGAACTATCCACTCTCCTGTGTCGGATCGAAGCGTGCCTAAATTCCAGGCCAATTTCTCCCATGAGCGAGGTCCCAGAGGATCTGCTGGCACTAAGCCCTGGTCATTTCCTGATTGGAGGACCGCTCGTGTCCATCGCGGAACCGGAGATCCTGGTCGAGCCTATGTCGCTGATCAATCGCCGGCAGCGACTAAAGGCAATCCAGCAGACTTTCTGCCGCCGCTGGAAGAGTGAATACCTCAAGGAGCTCCACAAGCGTAATAAGTGGAAATCACCGGCTCGTAGTCTCCAAACCGGCGACCTCGTGATCGTCTCCGAAGACAATCTCCCGTCCAATGAGTGGCGCTTAGGGCGAATTGAGCGCACTCTGCCCGGGGCAGACGGCCTCGTTCGAGTGGCTGATGTCACAACAGCACGTGGGTCTATCCGAAGACCCGTCGCGAAGCTCATCTTGTTGCCAGACAATAGGAGTCCTGAGCCTAAAGACCTATCGTGATGTCCAATCCCTCTATGTTCCGTTCGAATGTCCTCGTCTTGGTGCATGTTGTCCGTTCCCGTGCATCGACTAATCCACTCCCCCCTACGTAATCTTTTTCGTTACAGTCTATTCAACTCGCACCTCCACAGCAACATGGCCCCCAAGCGTCTGCCGCACCGCCGCAGCAAGCGTTCGGTCCCACACAGGACGAACGTGTACCGATGCCGAGGGGAGAAGCGGCTCCGGGCGGTGCTTATTAAAAAGTATTGCCCCAATTGCTTGGCGCACGAGCACTCATCCGACGCGTGTCGGACTCGCCACGGCTGCCGACGATGTGGGCAAAGGCACCACACGCTGCTCCATATGGCCGACCAACCGCCGAGACAACGCTCTGGAGCCCAGCGTCGCAGCCAGTCATCCTCCTCCAGCCGTGCTGCACCAGCATCACCATCCCGGTCCTCGTCCGACCGCTCTGCTTCTCCGGAAGGCGCACCCGAGATCTCCCTCTCCTCTCTGCTCCAAGCCAGGACGCGACCATCATGCCCACAGCGGTCCTCCGGTTGGGCAATGGCTCGAAATCGTTCAAGACCCGCGTCCTCCTCGACGCATGCGCGTCTGGGAGCCGCATCAATGCGTCATTTGCCCGGTCCCTGGGGTTGGCTGTGACCAAAGTCGGGGTCGACCCAGCCTGCACGGCCGTCCTCGAGTCGAGGACCGACAATACATTCCGGCGAAATGTCATCTTCCGGGTCGAAGAGGACCTGCACATACGCACTCCCATCCGGGAAGTGTCGGCACCGGTCCGGGAGAAATTCGCCACCCTGATCCTGGCCGACCCCAACTTCCATCGGCCGGCGTCGGTATCCGTAGTGCTCGGGGCAGACCTCTATTCTGAGGTCATCCAACCAGGCTGTGTGCCCGGTCATAGCGGTATTCCCGCAGCCCAGAGCACCGTGTTCAGTTGGGTCATCTCCGGCTCCTGCGGCATCTAGGCGCTCCAGGACGTTGCCGTCCCCCATCCTACATATGCCCATGGTGGCAATTGCACCATGTTGCAAGGGGGGCGGTATATTCACGCCACCGGGTGAACAGCAGTGAGCGGCGAAGAGCAGTGAGGAGTGAGGAGGGTTTTTTGATCCTCGGCGCCTACGGTCACACCAGGAGGGGTGACTGGATTTTTTGATGGGCGCCGCCTTTTTACTGGAGTACGAAATTTCAACCCGAACACCCGTTCCTTTTTTCTATTGAATTTTTTGCCTTTCGAATTGTATATATTTTAACCCGAAACATTTTCGTGTGTGTCGGGCAACCTGTGAATATTAATTAATAAAGTATTGGTTTTTGTAACCGAAGAAATTGGCACCTGCCAACCACTTGTATTATAATTTGGATCCTTCCGCCCCTCCACGAACAGTAATAAAAGCAGTAAAAGATGTAGTAGCGCTTGTAAACGTTTTTATTTCGAAAGAAATCATTCCCCATGGGAATGACTTTTCTTTTTCAAGTCATCTTCAAGTAGTGCAGACATAAAAAGTTGAAAAAGTGAAAACTAAGTTTTTTTGATGAGACCTTAAATCTAAATTTTGAATTCAAAGTGAACAGTTTTCTTTTAGTGAGTGATAGTGTTTATGAAAGTAGATGTCAGTACGGCTTTATATAAAAAAGAAAAAAAAGGAGCGATATTTAGGCATATGGGCAGTCTTCACATTTAGATTGTCAAGTTTCTCTTGACAAACTTACAAACTTTCAATCAGGTGCCAAATCGAATGGTAAATAGCAAAGAAAATAGAATAGAATAGAATAATCCGCAGACTTAAGAGAGGCTCATGAGAGCCAAGCCCGTCAAAACGGACCGAAGCACACGGGAGCAGAAGACGCTCGTGAAGGCGTACTTTGGCGCAGACATTTTGGTCAGAAGAGATCTGAGGAGATGGACATAAAAGAGGGGGAGAAAAAAAAAGTATATGAGTCTCTAGGCTTAAGGAGAGGTTAAATTAATTAATTTTGGGCGGAAATAATTTATGCACTTAATTTTTTTATACCCTTGCAGAGGGTATTATAAAATTGGTCAGATGTTTGTAACGCACAGAAGGAGACGTTTCCGACCCCATAAAGTATATATATTCTTGATCAGCTTGAGAAGCTGAGTCGATATAGCCATGTCCGTCTGTCCGTCTGTCCGTCTGTCCGTCCGTCTGTGCGTATGCGTTTTACTCAGCCATCTTAAGAGATATCGGGTTGAAATTTTTTTTGGAGACTCTTTATTACCTGTGTGAGATAAAGTATGAAAATCATCGGGATCGGACTACTATATCATATATTGTTTAATAATCATTAAATGTGTTTTGAATTCAGTAGTTTGAAAAATATTTGAGCATATTCATAATACGACAACTAATGCTGTTGATGTATGAAATTTCACTTTTCTTATCGAATTAAATATAATAAAGAACTGCAAGGGTATATAAACTTCGGCAAGGCCGAAGTTAACTTCCATAGCTCGTTTTTATATAATTTTGTCGTAAAGCTAACCTTTAAATCGTAGAATTCTGATGCATTGGTGTACTCCAAAGAAAATTTTATTTTTTTTTATAATCTTTTATTTCATTTTGCTTTTATAATTTTTTTGTTATTTTTTTTTTTGGTCATGATTGAACTTCGATAAAAATTTTGGTTGAACCCCTTTTTTGGTACGCCACTGGCAAAAGCTTATCATGGTGGTTTAATTCTCTCTCAAGCCAACAACATACTATCTCCCTATATTTAATACAATTGCTTACAGCTTTCACCAGATCTTTCTCCGTGGGATGCTTAAGTGCTTGGTTTAAAAATCATTTTTGTTTTTTTTTCGGTATATGAATGACCGGTCGAATAAAAAGAGACTTAAAGCAGTTTTCTTTGCTCTCGTCTAAATAACATTTAACATTGAATTTTAAGTAAAACATGAAAAGTTTAAAATATGCACAAAAAAAATAAAAAAGGATTGTGTTTTTTTACTGAATTTTAAATGCTTTTTATATATACATTGTCATACATACATAAATTTATATCGTTATCTATAATTTTAATTTGTTAAGATGAATTTGGTCTGAGACGTTTATGAGGGGGGAATCATGCGAAATAAGTTATGATAAAATTGGTTTGGCATAGGGATCGCTGTGTGATTTTATATTTTGACTTTATTACAGCGATCATGGTAGGGTGTGCGAGTTTTTAAGGGCGTCACTGATATCGGACCCCTTTTTTCAGCAGCTGCGCTAAAAACGACGTAATACGAGACGTTATACTCGGTTTATAAATAGTCTTAGTACGCGAATTTATTAATAAATATTTTACTAGTAGAGCGAGTAGGCTATCAATACCCGATCCCGCATTTCTCAACGACTAATTGGAGCCGAGACCTGCGCGTACTGTCGATAGATCCTACCAATTTCTAACAGCTCACAATAGGATTGTACCAGGTGATATGTTTCAGTTAGTTAAGTATTCATACTGTAAAAACTCCTTTGACCGGGTTCCATTGGGTTGTAGAATATATATTTATAATAATAAAAGACACGTCTGTGTCGGTTGACTGGAGTTTTAGAATTGATTCTTTATTCCAAATTATTCTTTTGCTTAGGCTAATTTTACATATATATTCTTAAGCTGCGACTTATGCGACAGCTACAAAAGAGAGGGAGAGTGTCAGTACATACATACATACTGTTGGAGCGCATGCATCAAAGTGCTTGGTCAGCGGTCACACGCTGGCCTGGCTCTAGCTCATGTTACGCTTGTGCATACAGTGCTTATGTGAATATGTATGTGCATATACAAATGTACATACATATATGTTCATGCTTAATTGTATGTTTACTTGAATATGTTTATGTGAATACTTCAATGTATACATATGAACATATTCAAGTGCACAATTATATTTTAATGCGTATATGTTTAATTGTTTATAGTTGCAACAAAGTTTTACAAGTTGAGCTCATTGTGTTGAGTGATTATTTGTATGAATATACTGCACCTCCCCTTTTTAGAGAATTACGTAATATTATGGAGTTATTGTAATGATTATTTATATAGAAAGGTAAAATAAAAGGTAAAGTAAAGGTGTATCTTAGGAAAGTTTTTTTTTTTTTTTTTGTTTGTGTCTCTTTAGGCAAATTTTCTTTCTCTTGTTTTTTCGAAATTGCGTGAATTTGTTTTCAATAATAGATGAATCCATAAAGATTTTTGTTTTTTTTTTTTGTAAGAATTACTTAAGTATCATGATAATTATAAAATGTATGTTATTATTTTTACGGTTGATCATTCCGAAAATGGTTTTAGTCTGTTTTTATGAACCTTTTGGTTTTTATTCTTATTATCTGCCCTATATGTTTAGCATCTAGTTTATGACCTATTTCTTTTCTTAATAAAACTTTATCTCCTATGTTTAAATTGAAATCGGAAATATGTTTGTCGTAGTATATCTTATTACTTAACTTATGGTTTTCTAACATTATCCTAGCTCTTTTATATGCTATTTCTATTCTAAACTTTATTTCCTTAGAGTAGTCGTCTAAATTGTATATTGGATCTATTCTATCTATTTTGTTAAAATCTATGAACTGATTTGGTAGTCTTCCAAATACTAGTTCGTATGGACAATATTCATGCACTGCGGAGGGTGTTGTGTTGTAACAATAAGTGAAATATTGTATCCAAGCATCCCAATCGGACTTATCTGCTGATATGTATGAACGAATATATTCATTGAATGTTCTATGACTTCGTTCTATTGTCCCTAAGGTCTGGTGGTGGTATGCTGTAGATGTCAGATTTTTAATCTTCATGTACTTGCATATATCTGTTATAATTTGGTTTTTATACTCAGTTCCCATGTCCGTAATGAGTGTTTTCATTGGACCGTACTGTAGTATACAATTTTCGAATATAGCTTTAGCTACATTACTTGCACTCTTAGATGCAACTGGAATGGCTATTAGGTATTTTGTCAGATCGCATATCAATGTGACAATATACTCATTTCCATTATCTGATTTTGGTAGTGGACCTATTGTGTCCACTATAACCTTATCAAAAGCCTTCGCTGGTGTTTCTGTTATTATCATGGGAGTCTTCGTATGTGTCGTCGTTTTTGACACCTGGCATATATGACATCTCCTTATGTACTCTTTGATATGGCGTCCCATATTTTTCCAATAGTAGTGTCTTTTGATTTTTGCCAGCGTTCTGGTAATGCCAGTATGACCACCTTGGATTGAATCATCATGATATGTAGACAGTATTGCTTCTTTTTCATTTTCTATTAGGGTCACCGGCTGGAGTAGCGCTACTCTTAATGTTTTCAATATAGTATTGCCCATATTTTTAAAAGAATCTATTGAAATAATTTCAAAGATCTTTTCGCTCGGTGCCAGTTTTAGTTGGCTGATTTCAAGTATACCGGCTTGCATTTCAAGCCTTTGGAAGAACTGACCTAAGTCGAGAATTCCATTTGTATACAAATCGCTAACTTCAATTCTTGCCATAACTTTCAGTGCTTTCCATGTTTCAGTGAACATTTAGATTCTGTTATTCGCAAGGTCACTACTTTTCGTACCTCGTCATTATTGATGACTTCGTATACGTTGGGCCTAGAAGCATTTTGAAGTTTTTGCCTTGGCAAAAGTTCTTCTTTATTAACTGCGCAACTCTTCTGTCTACTTTGTTGCCTGGTAGTGACTTTCAGGACTTTTATACTCATATCTTTTAATTCGGATATAGTTATCCGCGATAAGGCGTCTGCCACAAAATTGTCTTTACCTCGCAAATACTCTATGTAAAGTCGTACTCTTCCAATTCTAGCCGCATGCGTGTTAGTTTTAAACTCGGGTTGACCATGGAGAATAAATATGTTAATGGTCTATGGTCTGTTCGCACTGTGAAGTGTTTTCCATATATATATGGTCGAAAATGTGTTATTGCCCAATGTATTGCTGCTAGCTCTTGTTCTGTAGTACTCCTGTTGCTTTCACCTTTAGTGAACGCTCTTGATGCATATGAAACTGGAAGCTGGAGTCCATTATAGTTTTGTGTTAAAACTGCTCCACATGCTTGTTTGCTTGCATCTGTGATTGTGCAAAATTCTTTACTGAAATCTGGGTACTGCAATAGATTAGGTTGAACGAGCTTTTCTTTTAAGTATTGGAATGCATTTTCGCATTCTGCTGTCCATTCGAATGGAACATTCTTTTTACATAATCTTGTTATGTGCCGGGAGTATTCGGCGAAATTTTTTATGAAACGTCTATAATAATTGCAAAATGCAACGAAACGTCTAGCACTATCTGCATCATGTGGGACTGGATAATTCTTGATGACGTCAAATTTTGTGTCGTCTGGCAAGATTCCTTTGTCTGTGCATTTGTGACCCAGGAATGTCACCTCATGCATAAAAAATGAGCATTTTTCTGGATGCAGTTTTAGATTGTTTTTTCTGCAAAGTTTAAAAACATCTACTAAATTTTTAATCATATGTTGTTCAGAACAACCAATAACGATTAAATCATCCATATAGAGAAAAGCTTGGCTGGGCTCAAGCCCTGAGAATGCTATTGTCATCATTCTTTGTTTGCTAGGTGCTATTTTTAGACCGAAAGGTAATCGCGTGAAGCGATATGAGCCATAGCTCGTTGAAAAAGACGTTATATCTCTTGATTTTTCTTCTAGTTCTATTTGATGAAAACCTGACATTAAATCAAGGCAAGAAAAATATTTTGCTCTTCCCAATTGATCAAGAATATCATCAATTCTGGGGAGCGGAAACTTATCTGACAGCAATTTTTTGTTTATTTGACGATAGTCAATTACTAATCGCCAGTTTTTTCCTTTAGATCCCGAAAGCGTTTTCTTTGGGACTAGTAAGAGTGGGCTATTATAAGGCGAAACAGACGCTTCAACAATACCCTGTTCAATTAACTTTCCAACTTGTCGCTGGATCTCGTCTATTTGGCTATGCGGACTCCGGTAATTTTTCACATATACCGGTTCATCATCCTTAAGTCTTAATTTTTGTTTATAAAAATTATTTGTTGTGATCGGTTCGGTGTCAAGTCCGAACACATCACTATACTCAGTGCATAATTTTTCGAGTTTGTCTTTGAATAGTGTTGGGAAATTTTTCTTCAATTTATGAATTACAGATTCTTTTCTTATATCTTTGGTATTTTAAACTATATCGTAGTTCGAAAGTGATTCAAATTTTAAATTGTTAAAGCCTACTATTTGGCATTTATCTGTGGTATTTAAGAATTGGTCAAAAGTACTTTGGGCTGTTTCAATAGTGTTTGCAATACAAACGCCCGGTTTAATTTCTTGATTCGGAATTAAAATGTTACCTTCTGCTGAAGATAGTTCTATTTTGCGTACCACTTGGGATCTTGCTGGTAGAAGTGCTGAGTTATTACCAGAATTGAATGTTATTGGAACATAAATTGGGTACTTTAATGTTTGTGGTCTAAGTATAAACCAATCTTCTGAATTGCTGTAATCTATTTTGCAATTAAGAGTTTTTATGAAATCTAATCCTATTATTCCATCGCATGGGATTGCGAAATCTGAATGAAGCAGATGAAATTCGTATGGAATAATATATTTATTTGTCTGCAATTCTATTGAGATTAGGCCTTTGGAATTTATTACTCCTTCTCCTATGCCTCGAAAATCTACAGTTTTGTTTACTTTGATGTCATGAAATACATCAGAATTTTCTTTTATTATTGAAATATCTGCACCGGTGTCAATTAAGAATGTTATTTTCTTATTGGTTTTAACATTCTTAAACGATACGAAATTATTAAGACTTAGGTTAATAGAGTATAATTTATTTTTTAATTCTGAGCATTTGGAGGAGCTTGTCCGTTTCCCTGGTCGCTTTGGGTAATTCGGACATTTGTATTGTTATAACCATTCTGTTGGTTATTTGTGTTTTGTCTATTATTATTTTGTTGTCCACCTCCACGGCCGCCTCTTCGGTAGCGTGAATTATTTGCCTCGTTGGGCTCTGTGGGCATCGTTAATTCTCCACCTCGAATTGTTGTTGTTCCAATTCGAGTTGTTTCTCCAGTTACCGTTATTGTTGTAGCGGCGTCTACCGCGGTCATTATGCTGGGCATAAAAAATGGTATTATTTTGGGAACTTCCTGTGGAGCCCGACTCTACTGAAAGAGTGGTAAATCTAGTGATGGCTTCTTTGGCTGAATCAAAGTTTCCCGATTCCATTAGTAGCTGGACTCTTTGACTTTTGGTATGACTTACCATAGCATTTACTGCCACTTTGGTAGTGTATTTTATTGCCTGTTAATTTGGAAGACCATCCGAAATATATGCGCCTTTTAGGGCGTCGGTCAACTCAGTAATCTCTTTTGTGTATGAAACACAGTTATTAGGGTTTCTCTGCAGATTTTTAATTTTCGCTGTTAAAAGATCCACTGATTCACCCTTAAAGATTGTTGACAGCTTTCGTATTACTTCGTCAATCGTTGTTTCACAGCTTAGCGTATTACCCGCTTGACCTTTCAATTTTGATTTTATGATTTCGATGGCTACTACTTCATGCGTTTCTTTTATGGTATCAAGTACGCGAAGCGCCCCAATGAAACCTTGTAGGTTTTTAATGTCACCATCGAAGAATGGTAGCAGCCTTGTGGCTGTGTTTATGAATTCTACCACTTTTTGAGTCATTTTGTTGGTTCCTTTTGGAATTGCTGGTTTATTATGACTTATGATTGACTGATCAGAGCTCACTGGTGGTTTTTCTTGACCTATTTCGTCATCAGCCATTAGTTGCGTTTCTTCTTCCAGCACTATTGAAGTTTCCAAATCAGTTGTTTGTTTAAATTCAATATTGTGTCTGTTTAGCACAGCTATTGCTTTTTGTTTGCAGTCACTGTCGTGTGTTTGGTTACTGTGTCTTGGGATGTTTCTCTGTTTTGCGAGAGGCACTTACAAGATTTAGTTAATTCTTGTGCGTGTATTTCAGCTTTTCCTAGTATATCATCCCAAGTAACCATAGTTTGTTAAAAATAACAAAATTTTCGAAAATGTTGAGGGGTTTTTTTTTATTATTTTTTTTTTTAATTCTGTATCTATTATTTCTACATCTGAGTCTGTTATATCTATTGAGTCTGTACTCGATTCTGATATGTCTATCAGCGCGATTGAGTCCTTAAAAAGTTCGTGGACCCATCCGGGCACGCCTTTATGTAAAGGAGCCTTAGCTAACAATCTACTATAAGCTACTTTTATGGATTTTTCCACAATATCTACAATATTTTTTGTAAATTTGTAGTTGTGGGCTATCCAATACCTTATTTCCTTGTATTTCTGATTTGTTTCACCTGATTGTATCAGGAAATCGAGGAAAGGTAAGTATTTTTGTAGCCTTTTTGTTTCTATCTTATCCATATTCTACACTAACTTGTTAGGCCTATTAATATGGATGTACGTATATATAAAAAAAATCATTGAGGCTTACTGCCTGGGTTCCTCCATTCGGTAGAAACGATATGTGCCTGCTGCATTGGAAAAGCAACATACATATGGTACTGTGAGTATGAAACTCATCTGTACCCTAGTGCTTCCTTGAACTGGGAAATCTTTTCCCGTTATATTTAGGTAAGCTGACTTAATTTGTACCAAGTTTATTGAGTTCTGTGGTGAATTGATATGCTCATTTCTAAAAACCTCAATTAAATCTTGGACAATACTTGTATGCCTAGCGTTTATTCTTCCAAAATAATTATCAAGAGTGGTCATTGTTTTCCACAAAAAATTTTTTTTTTAAATTGTTATTCGCGTGTGTGCATATGTATTCCTAGACCTTATCTATGTCATTAGCTTGGCTTATGGCTCTTTTGGTCACACATTTATTGTGTAATAGATAAGCTTTATATAAAATATATGCGCACATTATTACGACGATTATCAATAACAATATGTTCGTTAATCTCAAGTCAGTGTTTGATGATTCGATTTTATTTATTACATTGGCAGTGGAGTCTACTGATTTTGTTTCTATTAACCCCATTGTGGGTATAAGAGATATATCATTAAATTTACTTATGGAATTATCGAACATATGGAGTTTATTTTTTTGTGTATAATTCTAATAATAATCTCACTGACTAACGATCCTATATGAGACTATTTTAATTTAGCAAAATGAATATGACAAATACGGGAAAAAATAGGGAACAAAAGCCCATAAAAACAGCTAAAAACCTTTTGTTTAGAAATTACTTTAAGTTTTTTTGTTATAAGTATTTCAAGCTTTGTTCTTATTTGCTTGAATACGAATTATAATTATAAAAATTTGAATTTGAATTAAAAAAAACTTGTTATGGATTCATGAATTTTAAGAAATTTTATTTAAAAAATTATTACATTTTTTTTTTATACGACAAAAGAAAAAAAATTTTATCTCAACTGTGTCTTGCACAGCGAGACAGAGACGTGGAAAAATTATAGAGCATGTGGTTGGCTCACAATTCAGATATACATTTCATTTGTTATTGTTATTTAGAAATAAAAAATTTTATATAAAAAAAATTCCACATTGTTAGTAATAGCCTAGCAGAAAGTTAGTAAGTTCGCAAGTTGCACTTTCGTGCTTCAACTTGCTATTAGGCTTATAATTATAATTATTTAATTAAAGGCAAGTTAAGGCTTGCGCATTTCTGCGGCCCCCTTGCGTTTCTTCGCTCTTTGGCGAAGTTCTGCTTTCAGGTTTGCGATACGCTCTATGCAGCGTTGTCGGTCTTCTTCGTTGGTGCTGGCCTTTAGTGAATCCTGCTGCAGTCTTTTCTGGGTGAGCAGGCGTCTCACCTCACCGCCTCGTTTCGTCTTTTTGGGGGTTCTCGTCTGCTGCCGGGCTCTGTACTCCTCTATTGTTAGTGGCCGTGGTCCATCGTTGGGATACAGCTCTAACGCTTCTTCTAGCGTCAGTGCATCCCTTTGCTCGACAGGAGCAGATTCCGCAAAGGGAATATCTTCACCGTTGTTCATTCGATTTTCTTTGTATTCAAACTTATGTGTTGATGCTGATGTTTATCGTTGGGAAAAGGAACGAGACTCAAATATATTCACTAGATATCTTCAGGATTATGGTGTTGAAGCCGATGTTGATAGCTGTTCTTTAGCTTTAAATGTTTAATGTCTCTGTTGTTTATGCTGTTCTCTGTTCTGTTCTGTGTTGTTGTTGTTGGTACAATCTCTGTCAGTTGTTTCTTTTCTTGCCAACAAGTTGCAGCATCATTTAGTTGTCATCGCTTTTCCATATATTAGTTGTCGCAGCATCATTTAGTTGTCATCGCTTTTCAATATAAAATTATGTTATTATAATTTATATATGTTGTGTGCAGCTCAGGTCCTGTCACGGTCGCCATGTAAAAACTCCTTTGACCGGGTTCCATTGGGTTGTAGAATATATATATATAATAATAAAAGACACGTCTGTGTCGGTTGACTGGAGTTTTAGAAATGATTCTTTATTCCAAATTATTCTTTTGCTTAGGCTAATTTTACATACATATTCTTAAGCTGCGACTTATGCGACAGCTACAAAAGAGAGGGAGAGTGTCAGTACATACATACATACTGTTGGAGCGCATGCATCAAAGTGCTTGGTCAGCGGTCACACGCTGGCCTGGCTCTAGCTCATGTTACGCTTGTGCATACAGTGCTTATGTGAATATGTATGTGCATATACAAATGTACATACATATATGTTCATGCTTAATTGTATGTTTACTTGAATATGTTTATGTGAATACTTCAATGTATACATATGAACATATTCAAGTGCACAATTATATTTTAATGCGTATATGTTTAATTGTTTATACTTGCAACAAAGTGTTACAAGTTGAGCTCATTGTGTTGAGTGATTATTTGTATGAATATACTACAATACTTTTATTAATTGGCGCCCAAACGTGGGACCAAAACGGTTTCGGGAGCACCGACAACAACATTTCAGTCAAGAACAGCTTTTCTAATGGGTATTTATATCTCGGTTTTCGAGTTCTTTATTGTGTTCTAGTGTTCAATATTGTATTGGGTGGTCAATCGGAGTACATAAAAGTATCGACATAACTCTATGTCCACACCACCAACAGGAAGAAAAATAAGGCATCGGACAATCAATCGGCTCCGCGCTTAGGATTGTCGGTTTAGCCTGAGGTAATTTTCGATAGTCAGAAAGACTTTTTTCGTTTCGGATCAGGTTTAACAATGGTCAAAGACTATAGCCTCCAAGCGGTTAATACTGCTTAGAACTGTTTTTTTTATTTGCCTACAAGTTAGGTACAAATTGTTTATTGCTTTAAGTAGTTAGGTAAATTGTACGAAGTTATGTGATACTTGGCAATAACCTAGGGCATTCCTGCAATTTCAATTATACTGAAAGCCCTCTTTTTCGTTATTTTAGCAGCTGTTCAAGCCATTTTTATTTCGAAACACATGGCATAATTCCCCTCATTAGTTTTATGAAAGTTATTAGAATTTTCTTTATATTTTCTTTATTTCTTTGCGACATCAGTATAATAAGTATAGGTATAAGTAATCAATTTAGTGGAAATAGTTTCATTAGGAATTAACCAGATCTGGAATTAAAAGCTTAATAATAAGAGGGAAGTCCTCAACATATTTAGTTAACCAATAAGTAAACGTTTTGTTGTGACAAATGTTGGTAAGGCACAGCAGTGAAGATCTAGCCGCGATTCAGGACGACAACACCCTTTGTCTTATCTGCGATAAAGCAATACAATATACAATGAGCAGCAGGAAAGTCAAGTAGTTATACAAACGGAATTGTTGACTCAAGCGTTACAAAATGGATTCCAGAGATTGTATTCAGTAGTAGCGGCAGACCAAGTGAACGCTGAGGAAGGTATACAACTGGCAGCGAACTTACGAAGCCAAGTGTCAGCAACAGCAACTAGTGAGCAGGCATGTAACGGTAATAGTATTTTGGACCAGAATAAGTCAGGTTATAAGATGTTTGAAGTTGAGGTTTAATGGCAAGTATAGAGCGGAGTTATAGAGCGGAAGCAATGACGCATCAGGCTTTAGAAGGTAATTTCGTAGTTCTGTCGCGGTATGTTAGCAATTTGTTTGAAGGAAATGCTAGTGAGTGGTTCTGGAGATACCACAAGAAGGTATCACATATCAAGTGGCTACTTATGTAGAGCCTCAAGGGAAAAGTTCAAAGCCTCAAGCCAAACGTCATTCCTTTCACGAAATTTGTCAGATTTGTGCCGCTTGCGATATATTTTCGCCTTAGGTTATATTGTGTATATTTGATTTTTACCTTAAGATCCGTACTAGCGTTTTCGAATGAAATGCTCATCTTCTTTAGCAATCCCATTTCAAAAACCTTTAAGTTTTCACACTCGTGGAAAACTTTCAAAATCCTTTCATTCTTTAACAACATTTTTGTACAAATAAATAAAACTGTCTTGAATTATATTGACGAATATTATTCAGTCCTGATTTAAGGTGATTCCACTTATGAAGTTAAAAATAAACTGTCGCAAACAAGAGGAATAATTAGCTCTTTATGTTATATTTTTTGAATTAACTATGTAGAACGAAAAATCGGTATTACCGTTTTTGTATTAATTAGGTAAAAAACTTAATATTTACATCAAATTAGGTAAACGGAATAAAAAGGAGCAACCTACAACTAGCTAAAAATTTTTCATCAACTTAAATATCAGGTAGCAGGTAGCCTTGTCAGTTTTTCCAAAGCTGGTATTTAGCAATCTAACATTGTAGGAAGGCAATATATAAACAGATAGTATTTGCAAAACAGTATTACGCAATATTATCATTTATATACAACGAAGCTACAGGCCAATACGCATGCGCTCTTCTTCTCCCTTATACCTGCAGCGCATTTTTAGGCGAGGTTGCCTTAGTTTTATGGCTTACGCATCGGTGTCGCAGGTCTCCGCATATGGGGTCTATATATCGCTTCTAGTTCAATAACGATTTAAGTAATTATTAAAATTTATGAAACATGCTATTAATAAAGAACATACTTTTCAGATCCAAGATCCAAGATCGATTGTTGAAATCGCCCAATATTCAGTTTTAAAGTTGGGATTTTTTTAAAAAAATTAGAATTTTTTCCTATTCACTAAAAAGTCTCAACTTTGGTCGCCTGTAGCACCCATGAATCTCAACCGATTTGAAAAATTTTTTGGATTCATAATCTCTGAAGTATTCCCTATCGATTGCATATATCATTTTTGAAAACACTGAAATTTTGAATGAAAATCCGAACAGAGTTCCGTCGGTTAGTTGGTTAAGGCGAAGACCATTACACTAATTCTGATGGCACCCAAGGGTATGCACATAAAAAAAGTGGCATGAGGATATGCTATGGCCATTACAGCTGTGGATTCATTAGCAAAGTATGCTGTTGTTTGCTCTAGTTCTTGAAATAGCTGTACAGACAACATGCTCACCTTTTGTGCTGCCTATGATTTAAAATTTTACAAATAAATTAGTACGATTTATTGACATGAAGCCCAGCTAAAACTCAGTTTTGATTAACTTCAATAAGGTGGAAATCTAGACAAATTTCTGTAAATTTTACAGTGTAAAATATCTTTTTTGCATATAGTACAATATACTATAATTAAATATTTGTGCGCGACGGTTAGTTGCTATGGGAGCTATATGATATAGTCACCCGATCTTGATCAAATTTGGTACAGTTGTTTATATGTGCAATAAACTTACCAATATTAAATTTCACGACAATAGCTGAGAAAATAACGAAGTTATTGAGAAAACTCACTATTCGTGACTTTACCGTTTGTATGGGAGCTATATGGTATAGTGGTCCGAACCGACTGAATCCGAGATATACAACCCCTGCAGTATATACAATCCTACATGCAAAATTTTAACTCTGTACTTGCGTTGATCCAGACGGACGGACAGACGGACGGACGGACAAACGGACGGACATGGCTACTCGTCTCGTCGTGCTGATCAAGAATATATATACTTTATATAGTCGGAGATGCTTCCTTCTATACGTTGCACACTTCTGATTAAAATTAATATTCCCTTTTTGCAGGGGTATAAAAAGGGTTGGAATTCCAATGTCATTCAGTTTAGAAAGTAATTGGGTATAATTAACAGAATCACAGGCTTTACTAAAGTCGGTGTAAATGAAATCAGTTTGTTTAGCATTTTTGAATCCCTTGATGATTATAGAGGTAAATTGTAAAAGGTTAGTGGTTGTAGATATACGTTTCACAAACCCATGTTGGGATGGCGAAATAATAGAGCTGCAAAAATGTTACAATTGAGAAGTTATAATTTTCTCAAAAGCTTTCGGAATAGCGGGCAATTTTGAGATACCCCTATAGTTAGAGGCTTCGGACTTTTTGACATTTTTATGCAGAGGAAGATTCGACGGACAATAGAAACAATTTTAAAATGGGTTTACATAATGCGTTTGCACAGAACCTGAGTACACATCCAGGAAGACCATCTGGCCCTGGAGAATAAACAGGTTTAACCAGTCTAAGTTCACTAAGAAGAAAACTTTCATCAATTACTGGATTAAAAATACAATTAGCCTTTTTTTAATGATAAGGATACGGACTTGCTCGATATTCCGTTGAGGAATAAGTTGTTTTGAAAAACCTCACAAACATATCAACAATTGCCTGATCAGTGCTCGCTTTTTCATTTAGAAAGGACAAAAAAATGGGTGCACAGAGGTCTTACGTTTAGAATTAATTAGAATTAATTAATTGTTTAGGGTCAGAAGAAAACTGAAGCTTACAGCGCTAAAGATAATTCTTATAGCATTGTGTATTAAGCAACATGAATTTTGAACGAGCGACGTGATGAACTACGTGTTTTTATAATATCGAGTCTTCACATTTTTCAAATTGGATAACTCTCGAGAGAACCTGGAAGGTTTATTAAGCCGCTCCTGCCTACCAAGAGGCACACAAATATCAAAGAGTGAATTCATATCTCTACAATTGTACAGATAAGACCAATTGTTAGTAAAAATGTTGTCATTAAGGCTGGCAAAGTCAGTCTTACGAAAGCACCTAGTTAGAGATAACTCATTTGAACCAAGTAACCAAATAGTGAGGGTAGATCAATTTTTAAATTTAATGTTGGATGAAATTATCATCGGGAAGAACAAAAGGTTCGATCCTAGAAACATCACAATAAGAAGAATTCAATACAAAAATGAGATCTAACGATTTTCCATTAGAATTTAAGACAGGATTGACTTGGGATAAAAATAAGCCTAGAAGGCCATCAATAAAGTCATGTGACATAGACGGCAGCAACATGGTAGATTCATCTGTTAGTGACCATGACAAAGCAGGTAAATTAAAATCACCTAAAACTATGAGCATGTCTTGACTAGAAACTAAAGAAGAGACAAACTGAATTGCCTGTAAATGATTGAAATAGACACAAAGTCTGACGATGGGGGAATATAGGAAAAAGTAATAAAAGCAGTAAAAGATGTAGTAGCGCTTGTAACTGTTTTTATTTCGAAAGAAATCGAAAAATAGGAGTAGGAATGATTTTTTTGTTTATAACTAAAACGATATATAAACGGTTTATCCCAAAAATCGAGCAATATAAATTTCACATAGTAACCCGTTTTCACTGCTTGCATTGCTTGCGCTGCTTGTATTGTTAGTTAGCGTTATACTAACTAACAGAATGTTAGTCTACTAAGTAAAATTTGGAAAGGAAACAATAACTGCGATTTCAAGATTCATTGAATTTTTCAACCCTAGGCTCCTCTAAAGTTGGGATCAGAGAAGTTTAGGGGTAATCGTGGTGAAGAGTGGGGTTCATAGAGGACTAAGGGATTAGAAATTTAGCCAAGTATGTCGGCCCCCATGGGAATGACTTTTCTTTTTCAAGTCATCTTCAAGTAGTGCGAACATAAAAAATTGAAAAAGTGAAAACTAAGTTTTTTTGATAAGACCTTAAATCTAAATTTTGAATTCAAAGTGAACAGTTTTCTTTTAGTGAGTGATAGTGTTTTTCTTATGAAAGTAGATGTCAGTACGGCTTTATATAAACGCGCGAAGTTATTATTGTAACGAACACGCGGGTGTCGGAGTGCACACTCTGTCTTACTAACAAGTGGCTCGGCGGAGCTCAGGGAAAATGGGGTGGTTCTTGTGCTCTCCCAAAACATGCGCTACATAGATAAAATGAAGACAGAGATAAGGAATAAAGGACTACACCTAAATAGGGATCTTTGTGCAGAGGGAATGGTTGTTATTCGAAGGACCTAGATGTCATGGCCTTCTCTATACCCACCCAATTTTGTAACACCTTCGGATCTCGGTATTACCCATATTGTGGCTGTTAAATCTCTTACGTCAGGTGCCCAATTAAACTAACTCAGCAATTCATCATTTCATACATAAATTAAATTCATATAACAAAACGTCATACGCCTTTAAGATAAGAAGTTAACATCGGATTTCATATCCAACTTATATTCATAGTATTAACAAAAATTTCAATTATATTTAAATCCTAATTAATTCGGTAATGAGTAACGTACAAAAATGTGTGGTCAGATTTATAAGTCTGAATTTGATTTAAACTAAATTTTACGTTATGTATTTATTTGACTTTTTTTTAAAAATTTAAAAAAAAACAAACTAATTCTGCGGTCACGGCAAGCGGTTATATTTTGCCAAAAGATTTTCTGCGGCTATGCCGTACTTACAGTTGCATGGTCCAATCCAGTCAGCAGGCCTGAAGACGGGCGGAGCACTAGATGCTCTTAAAAATATTAATAGTGGTGGCACCGAAATATAACTGGCTTCTCATTACCAACAAGAATCACTTTTACCACCTGCTATATAGAAAGTTAATTATAAATTACAAGCTTATAAATTTTAACACATGTTTGTACGATACTTTATAAAACAAAAGAACGGCTGGTTGAAGGCCAACTACGGGCTAAGGGCGAGGTTAGGGTTCCTCAACGAAGGGTTTGGAGTCTGCGACAACGTCTTCCACTAGAAATCTCCAGTGATGGTGGGGCGGAGCTATCCCGTGTCCTAAGGTGAATCATCCACTCCAACGAGGGTTCGCCTAGGAATTAGGCTGGCTGGCTACGCTCCCCACAACTATATGTGTGAGCACTTATGGCCAAATAGCTCTCCAAAACTTATCCGCTGGTCAAGCCAAGAACCGGGTCGACATTTATTTGGTCGCATTCCCAAAAGTTCGACTTGCAACCATGGATGGGGTCGTCGTCTGGCACTGGTCTCTTTGGCCTTATATGGCTAACATTAAGAGTACGCGCTTGCAGTTATTGAAAGCAAGACCGCGCTGGCAGTGGCGAATTAATATTATTAATGTTCCTTTATTATAATGGGAACTTGAGAAAGAGGCGTGGACGTAGGTGATGTCCACGAGGGGTACGGAGTATTACGTAACTCCACGTGCATTTCTTGCACTTGCGATTTTTCTTTCGCTTTCTCCCTCCTCTTATTCGCACGACCGCACTCTCGCTTAGACCATTCTAGACTCTCCTCACACTATTCAAGCTCAATTTTTTTCGGCACTTTCCTGTATGAGCTTTTCTATGGAAGTGGATCGTGTATGCTCGGTTCCAAAAAAAAAAGCTCAAGGTCAATTCGCCGTATAAATAGTGTATGTCAAATATATTCGTCTAGCTAGCAGATTTATAAAATTTAATGTTTGAAACAGCGCGCCCTTACATTATTAAAAAAGAAAAAAAAGGAGCGATACTTAGGAAAATATAATTTTTTATCTTTTAGGCATATGGGCAGTCTTAACATTTAGATTGCCAAGAGAAAGTAATTCAAACTTTCAATCAGGTGCCAAATCGAATGGTAAATAGCAAAGAAAATAGAATAGAATAGAATAATCCGCAGACTTAAGAGAGGCTCATGAGAGCCAAGCCCGTCAAAACGGACCGAAGCACACTGGAGCAGAAGACGCTTGTGAAGGCGTACTTTGGCGCAGACATTTTGGCCAGAAGAGATCTGAGGAGATGGATATAAAAGAGGGGGAGAAAAAAAAGTATATGAGTCTCTAGGCTTGAGGAGAGGCTAAATTAATTAATTTTGGGCGGAAATAATTTATGCACCTAATTTTTTTTAAAATAATTTTGTCGTAAAGCTAACCTTTAAATCGTAAAATTCATATGCATTGGTGTACTCCAAAGAAAATTTTATTTTTTTTTATAATCTTTTATTTCATTTTGCTTTTATAATTTTTTTGTTATTTTTTTTTTTGGTCATGATTGAACTTCGATAAAAATTTTGGTTGAATCCCTTTTTTGGTACGCCACTGGCAAAAGCTTATCATGGTGGTTTAATTCTCTCTCAAGCCAACAACATACTCTCTCCCTATATTTAATACAATTGCTTACAGCTGTCACCAGATCTTTCTCCGTGGGATGCTTAAGTGAGTACTCTATGGTTTAAAAATCATTTTTGTTTTTTTTTCGGTATATGAATGACCGGTCGAATAAAAAGAGACTTAAAGCAGTTTTCTTTGCTCTCGTCTAAATAACATTTAACATTGAATTTTAAGTAAAACATGAAAAGTTTAACTTATGCACAAAAAAAATAAAAAAGAATTGTGTTTTTTTACTGAATTTTAAATGCTTTTTATATATACATTGTCATACATACGGTACGGAACCCATCGGATGTACCACCAAGACCAATGCCTCGGAGTGTGGTAAATGCAGTGAGCATTCAAACAGAAGAAGGGTACAAGGCAGAAAAGCAGGTGCCAATGGTGGAAGCAGTTAATTTAATATCTATATATTCAGAAACGGAACCAGTAGAGTCGCCTAGATTAGGAATTTATTGGTCAAAGACTCGTTCAAGAGAGCGAAGGAAGGTTTTTAATAAAGGTGTCAAAAAGGAGCGAAAGATAATAGCCTCGACGGTAGTCGGCAATGTTTTTGATATCCGTCCTAATGCAGAGATAAAGATTTTCGATAGATTCATAAGTGGCCTCATGGATACTGGGGCTAGCATAAGTTGCGCTGGTGGCAGTTTTGCCGAAGAATTATTGGCTGTAAAACAGAATATTAGGCCAATGTCATATAAAGTAAATACTGCAAATGGAAAACCCTAGTAGATAGTAGGAAATATAAGTACTGAAGTTGATTTTAGAGGAAATAGTAAGATATTAAAATTTTATATAGTCCCTGAGCTAACCCAGGATCTTTGCTTAGGCATAGATTTTTGGCTCGCTTTTGATTTATTACCATCTGGACTGGCATTAGGACCGATACAGATAGCTAGTTTAAGCGTAAAGGATATGGTGCAACGCATGTTAGACAGTAATCAGAAGCAACGTTTGTCTGAATGTATAGGTTTGTTTCCATTATTCGCTAAGTTGGCACTAGGGAAAACGCATTTGCTTTCACATTCAATAGATTTTGCTGGTGCAGCACCAATTAAGCAGCGACAATATCCTATGACACCGGCAAAAGAACAATTGATATATGAAGATTTGGATCGTATGTTAAAATTAGGAGTTATTGAGGAATCTTAAAGTGCTTGGTCTTCGCCTGTCAGGAAAACATAGGTTATGCATAGATAGTAGACGGGTGAATGCCGTTACAGTTAATGATGCTTAGCCAATGCCAATCATAGACGGCATCCTTAGCAGATTTCCTAAGGCCGAGGAAGGAAGGACACGTATCCTTTAGAGCCCGAGTCACGGGATAAGACAGCCTTTTCAGTAGCAAGTAGACCCCTGTACCATTTCAAAGTAATGCCTCTTGGATTATGTAACGCGGCACAAACCATGTCAAAACTCATGGATAAAATAATGCCACCACATCGGCGTCATCAGATATTTGTCTACTTAGATGATTTGTTGATCGTCTCAGATTCGTTTGACGAGCATATAATTTTACTTAAAGAGCTATCCAAATGCATATCCGATGCAGGGTTAACTATAAACGTCGAGAAAAGCAATTTTTGTAGAAAGAATGTCAAGTATCTAGGTCATATTGTAGGTGAGGGAACTATTGAGACAAACCCAGATAAGATAGCAGTAAAAAATATATGGCCTACGTGGAGGGTCAAGAATTTTCTATCATAACCGACCATGCTTCGTTAAAGTGTATAATGAGTCAATCAGACTTGAGTTCTAGGTTAGCCAGATAGTCTTTAAAACTTCAGGGATTTAATTTTACCATTTCACATCGAAAAGGTAGTCAAAATGTGGTGCCAGACGTGAGAGTAATGGGCAACTAAGTTTACCGGCGTAGTGAGCATTTTCCTGGGGAGAAGTTAGCAGATGATCAGTGCTGGAAACTATGGATTCCCAAGGGATTAGTGGCGCAGTTGTTGAAATTGGCTCACGAAAGCTTTCTAGCAGCTTACTGCGGTATTAATAATTGGAAAAACTCAGGCGCTACTATTACTGGCCAAATCTAGTGTCGGAAGTTAGAGAGTTTATAAACAGATGTGAGATGTGAGGTTTGTAAAGCCACTAAACACCCGAACTATACGTTAAGGCCACCATTAGGCAAGTCGGGTGAAACGTCAAGATTGTTCGAGAAACTGTATGTGGATTTTTTGGGTCCTTACCTGCGAAGCAAATCAAAATTTCCGTTTCTAAAGAAGGTAAAAAAGTTTACTGCAGAAGCGGTTAGACAGTTTCTAGAAGAGGGCCTTTTTCATTGTTTTGGGGTACCTGATATTATAGTATCCGGTAATGGGCCCTAATTTAGAGCACACCGTTTTATTGAGATATTGCAAAGGTATAAAGTGCCTCACACATATACGGCTGCGTATGCTCCGCAGGCTAACGTGTCGGAGAGAGTAAACCGGTCAGTATTGGCAGCAGTGAAGGCTTACGTAAGTCTAAGCCAGTCTGATTGGGACGAAGAGCTTAGTAGTATCGCATTTGCCTTGAGGTCTACTATTCATTCGTGTTTTTCTTATGAAAGTAAATGTAAGTACGGCTTTACATAAACGCGCAAGTTAGTTATTAAATAAGAAAAAAGGAGCGATATTTAGGAAAATATAAATTTTTATCTCTTAGGCATATGGCAGTTTTAACATTTAGATTGCCAAGAGAAAGTAATACATACTTTCAATCAGGTTGCCAAATCGAATGATAGCAAAGAAAAGCGCCTTTGAGTGCGCGTGTACTAAGATTATTGTTTTTATAGAACTGTCACCTAGTCCACTGACTAGATATAATGGTCTAAGCCTATCAGAAGACTTAAGGGAGGCGCAATGCCGTCAAATCAGACCAAAGCCCACGGGAGCAGTAGACAGCAGTGAAGATCTAGCCACGATTCAGGACGACAACACCCTTTGCCTTATATGCGATAAAGCAATATAATATACGGCGCAGCTACGGAGCACACTTGTGGTCATCATTTCCACATAGCGCGTTTCAACATACGCGTCGGTAGTAGGGATATTTGCCCCACTTGTGATCAACCGTTGCAGAGTATGGAAGGAGAAGGAGCTGAAGCACATAGTGGGGGACCACAGAAACGTAGAAAGTTGAGGTTTAATCTTCTGCCCGATATTCAGCATGTGTTATTATAGGAGTCCATAGCTTTGGTCTCAAAGTTAAGGCATTTAGTACGTACAAGAGAAAGCTTTATGCAGACGGTACGGAACCAATCGGATGTACCACCAAGACCAATGCCTCGGAGTGTGGTAAATGCAGTGAGCATTCAAACAGAAGAAGGGTACAAGGCAGAAAAGCAGGTGCCAATGGTGGAAGCAGTTAATTTAATATCTATATATTCAGAAACGGAACCAGTAGAGTCGCCTAGATTAGGAATTTATTGGTCAAAGACTCGTTCAAGAGAGCGAAGGAAGGTTTTTAATAAAGGTGTCAAAAAGGAGCGAAAGATAATAGCCTCGACGGTAGTCGGCAATGTTTTTGATATCCGTCCTAATGCAGAGATAAAGATTTTCGATAGATTCATAAGTGGCCTCATGGATACTGGGGCTAGCATAAGTTGCGCTGGTGGCAGTTTTGCCGAAGAATTATTGGCTGTAAAACAGAATATTAGGCCAATGTCATATAAAGTAAATACTGCAGATGGAAAACCCTAGTAGATAGTAGGAAATATAAGTACTGAAGTTGATTTTAGAGGAAATAGTAAGATATTAAAATTTTATATAGTCCCTGAGCTAACCCAGGATCTTTGCTTAGGCATAGATTTTTGGCTCGCTTTTGATTTATTACCATCTGGACTGGCATTAGGACCGATACAGATAGCTAGTTTAAGCGTAAAGGATATGGTGCAACGCATGTTAGACAGTAATCAGAAGCAACGTTTGTCTGAATGTATAGGTTTGTTTCCATTATTCGCTAAGTTGGCACTAGGGAAAACGCATTTGCTTTCACATTCAATAGATTTTGCTGGTGCAGCACCAATTAAGCAGCGACAATATCCTATGACACCGGCAAAAGAACAATTGATATATGAAGATTTGGATCGTATGTTAAAATTAGGAGTTATTGAGGAATCTTAAAGTGCTTGGTCTTCGCCTGTCAGGAAAACATAGGTTATGCATAGATAGTAGACGGGTGAATGCCGTTACAGTTAATGATGCTTAGCCAATGCCAATCATAGACGGCATCCTTAGCAGATTTCCTAAGGCCGAGGAAGGAAGGACACGTATCCTTTAGAGCCCGAGTCACGGGATAAGACAGTCTTTTCAGTAGCAAGTAGACCCCTGTACCATTTCAAAGTAATGCCTTTTGGATTATGTAACGCGGCACAAACCATGTCAAAACTCATGGATAAAATAATGCCACCACATCGGCGTCATCAGATATTTGTCTACTTAGATGATTTGTTGATCGTCTCAGATTCGTTTGACGAGCATATAATTTTACTTAAAGAGCTATCCAAATGCATATCCGATGCAGGGTTAACTATAAACGTCGAGAAAAGCAATTTTTGTAGAAAGAATGTCAAGTATCTAGGTCATATTGTAGGTGAGGGAACTATTGAGACAAACCCAGATAAGATAGCAGTAAAAAATATATGGCCTACGTGGAGGGTCAAGAATTTTCTATCATAACCGACCATGCTTCGTTAAAGTGTATAATGAGTCAATCAGACTTGAGTTCTAGGTTAGCCAGATAGTCTTTAAAACTTCAGGGATTTAATTTTACCATTTCACATCGAAAAGGTAGTCAAAATGTGGTGCCAGACGTGAGAGTAATGGGCAACTAAGTTTACCGGCGTAGTGAGCATTTTCCTGGGGAGAAGTTAGCAGATGATCAGTGCTGAAAACTATGGATTCCCAAGGGATTAGTGGCGCAGTTGTTGAAATTGGCTCACGAAAGCTTACTAGCAGCTTACTGCGGTATTAATAATTGGAAAAACTCAGGCGCTACTATTACTGGCCAAATCTAGTGTCGGAAGTTAGAGAGTTTATAAACAGATGTGAGGTTTGTAAAGCCACTAAACAACCGAAATATACGTTAAGGCCACCATTAGGCAAGTCGGGTGAAACGTCAAGATTGTTCGAGAAACTGTATGTGGATTTTTTGGGTCCTTACCTGCGAAGCAAATCAAAATTTCCGTTTCTAAAGAAGGTAAAAAGTTTACTGCAACAGCGGTTAGACAGTTTCTAGAAGAGGACCTTTTTCATTGTTTTGGGGTACCTGAGATTATAGTATTCGGTAATGGGCCCCAATTTAGAGCACACCGTTTTATTGAGACATTGCAAAGGTATAAAGTGCCTCACACATATACGGCTGCGTATGCTCCACAGGCTAACGTGTCGGAGAGAGAAAACCGGTCAGTATTGGCAGCAGTGAAGGCTTACGTAAGTCTAAGCCAGTCTGATTGGGACGAAAAGGTAAGTAGTATCGCATTTGCCTTGAGGTCTACTATTCATTCGTGTTTTTCTTATGAAAGTAAATGTAAGTACGGCTTTACATAAACGCGCAAGTTAGTTATTAAATAAGAAAAAAGGAGCGATATTTAGGAAAATATAAATTTTTATCTCTTAGGCATATGGGCAGTTTTAACATTTAGATTGCCAAGAGAAAGTAATACATACTTTCAATCAGGTTGCCAAATCGAATGATAGCAAAGAAAAGCGCCTTTGAGTGCGTGTGTACTAAGATTATTGTTTTTATAGAACTGTCACCTAGTCCACTGACTAGATATAATGGTCTAAGCCTATCAGAAGACTTAAGGGAGGCGCAATGCCGTCAAATCAGACCAAAGCCCACGGGAGCAGTAGACAGCAGTGAAGATCTAGCCACGATTCAGGACGACAACACCCTTTGCCTTATATGCGATAAAGCAATATAATATACGGCGCAGCTACGGAGCACTACTTGTGGTCATCATTTCCACATAGCGCGTTTCAACATACGCGTCGGTAGTAGGGATATTTGCCCCACTTGTGATCAACCGTTGCAGAGTATGGAAGGAGAAGGAGCTGAAGCACATAGTGGGGGACCACAGAAACGTAGAAAGTTGAGGTTTAATCTTCTGCCCGATATTCAGCATGTGTTATTATAGGAGTCCATAGCTTTGGTCTCAAAGTTAAGGCATTTAGTACGTACAAGAGAAAGCTTTATGCAGACGGTACGGAACCAATCGGATGTACCATTAAGACCAATGCCTCGGAGTGTGGTAAATGCAGTGAGCATTCAAACAGAAGAAGGGTACAAGGCAGAAAAGCAGGTGCCAATGGTGGAAGCAGTTAATTTAATATCTATATATTCAGAAACGGAACCAGTAGAGTCGCCTAGATTAGGAATTTATTGGTCAAAGACTCGTTCAAGAGAGCGAAGGAAGGTTTTTAATAAAGGTGTCAAAAAGGAGCGAAAGATAATAGCCTCGACGGTAGTCGGCAATGTTTTTGATATCCGTCCTAATGCAGAGATAAAGATTTTCGATAGATTCATAAGTGGCCTCATGGATACTGGGGCTAGCATAAGTTGCGCTGGTGGCAGTTTTGCCGAAGAATTATTGGCTGTAAAACAGAATATTAGGCCAATGTCATATAAAGTAAATACTGCAGATGGAAAACCCTAGTAGATAGTAGGAAATATAAGTACTGAAGTTGATTTTAGAGGAAATAGTAAGATATTAAAATTTTATATAGTCCCTGAGCTAACCCAGGATCTTTGCTTAGGCATAGATTTTTGGCTCGCTTTTGATTTATTACCATCTGGACTGGCATTAGGACCGATACAGATAGCTAGTTTAAGCGTAAAGGATATGGTGCAACGCATGTTAGACAGTAATCAGAAGCAACGTTTGTCTGAATGTATAGGTTTGTTTCCATTATTCGCTAAGTTGGCACTAGGGAAAACGCATTTGCTTTCACATTCAATAGATTTTGCTGGTGCAGCACCAATTAAGCAGCGACAATATCCTATGACACCGGCAAAAGAACAATTGATATATGAAGATTTGGATCGTATGTTAAAATTAGGAGTTATTGAGGAATCTTAAAGTGCTTGGTCTTCGCCTGTCAGGAAAACATAGGTTATGCATAGATAGTAGACGGGTGAATGCCGTTACAGTTAATGATGCTTAGCCAATGCCAATCATAGACGGCATCCTTAGCAGATTTCCTAAGGCCGAGGAAGGAAGGACACGTATCCTTTAGAGCCCGAGTCACGGGATAAGACAGCCTTTTCAGTAGCAAGTAGACCCCTGTACCATTTCAAAGTAATGCCTTTTGGATTATGTAACGCGGCACAAACCATGTCAAAACTCATGGATAAAATAATGCCACCACATCGGCGTCATCAGATATTTGTCTACTTAGATGATTTGTTGATCGTCTCAGATTCGTTTGACGAGCATATAATTTTACTTAAAGAGCTATCCAAATGCATATCCGATGCAGGGTTAACTATAAACGTCGAGAAAAGCAATTTTTGTAGAAAGAATGTCAAGTATCTAGGTCATATTGTAGGTGAGGGAACTATTGAGACAAACCCAGATAAGATAGCAGTAAAAAATATATGGCCTACGTGGAGGGTCAAGAATTTTCTATCATAACCGACCATGCTTCGTTAAAGTGTATAATGAGTCAATCAGACTTGAGTTCTAGGTTAGCCAGATAGTCTTTAAAACTTCAGGGATTTATTTTTACCATTTCACATCGAAAAGGTAGTCAAAATGTGGTGCCAGACGTGAGAGTAATGGGCAACTAAGTTTACCGGCGTAGTGAGCATTTTCCTGGGGAGAAGTTAGCAGATGATCAGTGCTGAAAACTATGGATTCCCAAGGGATTAGTGGCGCAGTTGTTGAAATTGGCTCACGAAAGCTTACTAGCAGCTTACTGCGGTATTAATAATTGGAAAAACTCAGGCGCTACTATTACTGGCCAAATCTAGTGTCGGAAGTTAGAGAGTTTATAAACAGATGTGAGGTTTGTAAAGCCACTAAACACCCGAACTATACGTTAAGGCCACCATTAGGCAAGTCGGGTGAAACGTCAAGATTGTTCGAGAAACTGTATGTGGATTTTTTGGGTCCTTACCTGCGAAGCAAATCAAAATTTCCGTTTCTAAAGAAGGTAAAAAGTTTACTGCAACAGCGGTTAGACAGTTTCTAGAAGAGGACCTTTTTCATTGTTTTGGGGTACCTGAGATTATAGTATTCGGTAATGGGCCCCAATTTAGAGCACACCGTTTTATTGAGACATTGCAAAGGTATAAAGTGCCTCACACATATACGGCTGCGTATGCTCCACAGGCTAACGTGTCGGAGAGAGTAAACCGGTCAGTATTGGCAGCAGTGAAGGCTTACGTAAGTCTAAGCCAGTCTGATTGGGACTATTCATTCGTGTTTTTCTTATGAAAGTAAATGTAAGTACGGCTTTACATAAACGCGCAAGTTAGTTATTAAATAAGAAAAAAGGAGCGATATTTAGGAAAATATAAATTTTTATCTCTTAGGCATATGGGCAGTTTTAACATTTAGATTGCCAAGAGAAAGTAATACATAATGATTGCTGCATAGCCTTCAGCCACAAAAATTAAATATCTTCGCCAGGCCCTAATGTTGAATGGCTTAAATTAATTTTGGGCGGAAATAATTTATGCCCTTAATTTTTTTTTTGATACAATTTCGTCTTAAAGCTAACCTTTTAATCGTAAAATTCTGATGCATTGGTGTACTCCAAAGCCAATTTTTTTTTTTTTTTATAATCTTTTACTTCATTTTGCTTTTATAATTTTTTATGTAATTGTTTTCGATGAAAATTTTGGTCTAACCCCTTTTTTGGTACGCCACTGGCAAAAGCTTATCATGGTGGTTTAATTCTCTCTCTAGCCAACAACATACTCTCTCCCTATATTTAATACAATTGCTTACAGCTGTCACCAGAAAGTGAGTACTCTTTGGTTTAAAAATCATTTTTGTTTTTTTTCGGTATGTGAATGATCGGTCGAATAAAAAGAGAATTAATGCAGTTTTCTTTGCTCTCGTCTAAATAATATTTGACATGGAATTTTGGGTAAACATGAAAAGTTTAATTTATGCACAAAAGAAAATAAAAAATTATTTTTTTTTTTACTGAATTTTAAATGCTTTTATATATACATTGTCATACATACATATATTTATATCGTTATCTATAAGTTTTTTAATGTTTAATGTGTTTTATTAATTTGCTACATTTATTAAAATAAGTTCTTAAGATGAATTTCATTTCTGAGACGTTTATGAGGGGAGAATCATGCGAAATAAGTTAGGAAAAAATTGGTTTGGCATAGGGATCGCTGTAATACGAGACGTTTAACCTAGTATAAATAGTCTAGTACGCGAATTTATTAGTAAAAGTTTTACTAGTAGAGCGAGTAGGCTATCAATACCCTATCCCCCATTTCTCACCGACTAATTGGAGCCGAGTCGATAGATCCTACCAATTTCCAACAGCTCACAATAGAATTGTACCAGGTGATATGTTACAAAGACTTAAGATTTACTTTAACACCGACAAACTCAATCTCCTGTATAAGAAAATTGAATTATTTCAGATGATAAAGCAGCATCAACAGCTATCAGAACGGCACCGCCTACGCGAAAAATCCGGTCACATCTGGATATAGAAAAGTTTGTGGAAAAGACCGATGCATCAGCAATGTCAGGTTTTAGCCACGTCTCCGTAGAAGCAAGAATGTTATGTTCAAAGGAAAGACTATCTACATAGAGATTAGGAAGTTTAGATTTCATTCCTCTTTAGAGCTATCGGCGCGGACACTTCGGACACTTCGGACACTATATTTGGCATCGTTTTTAAGAGACCATTCCCAGGTGATACCGGTAATTCCTTACTAATCACCACTGGGCTCTTAAATGATATCAATTGCTGTACATTGGGAGAGGACGGTGCCTGAGGTTGGGGTTGGCCTGAGGTTGGGGACGATAAGATGCGCTGGCAGATCTACAAATAAAGAAACACCTCAAGGACTGGTTCTTTTACGTTTCGGAGATTCATTCAAAGGCGAGCTTCTAAACTGAGAGTCCACCGCAGTAAATTCCGCTTAGAGTTTGTTAAAACCTGCCCTCAAAGTGTCTAAACTATCTCTAGTCCGCCTCATAAATGAGCGCATATAATTCTCGACCTCACGGCAAGCATCACATCCATATTTTAAACCACCACCTTTAGCAATAGACTCCTTGATTCTGACTGTGTAACCTGCACACTTAACGTGAACCGCATTGTCACACAGCCAACAAAGAATATAATCATGGCTTTCAACCGCATTAGTGGCAACTATGCAATTATTTTTTGAGGAGACAACCATTTTATAAAATAATTTAATTCATATTAGAAATACAAATGAATAAGAAATAAAATAAAAAATTTTAAAGGTAACCAAATATATGTATAAGAAATATACTGACCAGTTCTGACAAAAGGGTTAATGTGCAGAGTAAGCTTTCACAACTAAAGAATAAAAATTACAGGAATACACAAAAACAAAAACACGTATCACTGGGTCGTGGGTAGGCAAAAGACGAGAGCGCAAATGTTTAGTTATAACGGTAAAGACACAAAAGCAAAAGAGATTAGCTAAACAGTTTAATTTATGTATATTGAAACAAAAAGCAAAAAAAACGAGTGAAAGAAATGACGGAATGAAAATACAACTCGAATTTTAAAATTTTAATTAAACCGATAATGAGTTTAAAAGCTAAAAGTTTTTAATCACGAGAAACAAATAAAATTTGATAAGCGCAAAAAAAAAACACGTCCGACCTCTGCAACGAGTGAAAGATTGATTTTTAGGGATCCATGATCGATTGCATACCTGCAATGAGAGAATAAAAATATTGTTTCAGTTGTTTAACTCATTAATTATTGTAAATTAGAAATTTAAATAAACTAATATTCCATTAATCCATGAATAGAAACTATTCATTTGATCAATGTGCTAAATACATTCGCTTATTCGTGCAACTTGTTGCAAATTCTTTTATGAAATGAATTTATTCATATAAAATCAAGTTAAATAATAAACAATCAATCAAAAAACAAGCGAAATTAAGTTTCCCCATCTGGTTGTGAAGTTTCTCATTGGTCCTTTCGGGACACACACACACACAATTAATCTTAACCATTTGTCAATCAATAAAATTCATAGTATAGAAGCCTGGTGCTTGATGGTTCACCTATTTTTTCTGGGTGGACAATAATAATAATAATAATGCATATTTTCCAATTTACACTTTGTTGTTTTTGGGTTCACCCCCTCTGAACACATATGTCCCATATGTCAATTATAACACAAACATTTTAGTTGTTGCCTTTGTGCTCATTAGGTGTGTCACTTTGCTCTGTGCCTTTCCCATTTTAGTTCGGTCTTTCTCTCTCTACATTTATTTTTGAACAAGATGTTTTTTTTTTGTTGGGCTTTTGATTTGTTTGTTTGTTGTTTTTTTATTATTTGGATCACACTTTGATAAATGATTGGACTGAAGAAAAAGCTCTTTCCTTCTGCCTAGGATCTAGTTTTTATATTGTCACTCATCGAAGTCGGTCTCGCTTAACTACTGTCTTTCGTTCTTTCGTGAAGTTAATTTTTAATATTCAATGTAAATCATTGTTTTATCAATTTTAAAAAACCCTATACTAATCGCGAAGTTTGATTAAATTTATTAAAATTTACTTTTATCAATATCAAAACTTTAACAAACGCAAATATAATTTTGTTGTTGCGCTGCTTAGTTTCTGATTTCGTTCTATTTTTTTGCTCCCACCCGCGCTCTCAAATTACAGTTCATAGTTTCTTTTTGTTTGTGTGGTGTTGGTGCTCTCTATTCTTTTGCTTTCTCTTTCGCGCTCGCGGCTGTTATTTTCGCGCTTGTGACAAGTGTTTGTTGTTGTGTGTTGTAATACAGAAAACAAAAAAATATATATTCTCTTTCTTTCTTCTCTTTCTAATTTGCATATTGCAGTTAGCTTTTGCTTTGGTTTGTATACGCCTCTCTTAACTTAACATATTTCCCTTTTTATTTACATATTGATTTATAATTTGTTTGTGATAAATCAAGTATTTAAAAATGTTTGTCTGTTGCAAATATAATTGCAATAATTCTAGCAAGACCAGTGAAGATTTTCTTTACTGTTGGCTGTGTGACAATGTAATGCACTTTAAATGTGCTGGTTATACAGTCAAGGTGCGGAATAGTATTGCACAGTGTGGCGGCCTTAAATGGGGCTGTGATTCGTGTCGTGGCTTGGAGCTCGAGATGCGTAGTTTTATGAAACGCACTGGGGATGCGTTTAAAACCCTGTCAGCTGGCGTTCATAAGCTCCAAGAAGAGCTTTTGGCGATGGAGGTTCAATTCAGAAGTTCTAAACTTTTGATTAACTGTGGACTTTGCTAGCATTGTAATAAATGGGTCCGATGAAATAAAAAGTGTGTGAGACAAGTCTTCCATTGTGTTACTGCGAGAATTTTTTCGTGTGTGGTTTAATCGAAACTTTCTCTGGTCTTTATGTCTGGCCTCAAGAGCTTCTTCTGACATCATACCTATCGGAAGGGAAAGTGTTCTATAACTTCTGCACCATGAATCAAAATTTTATGGACAGATGAAGGCATATAGAACCATGGGTACTTGTCTACAAATAATATTGCAGTTTAAAATGCATAATGTTTAAAGGCTTGTGTATCAATTAGATGACTCCAGTTATTTTGGCAGCTAATTTTGCATCATGATAAAACTTTCTCGCTGTGTTGCCGTTATTTGTATTGCCTGAGCCACCTGGCTGGGGAATATCAACCAATATACCCATCTCCTTTCCCAAATTCTTTTGAATTTCCAGTTTTCTAATATCGACAGCTGATTTATCTGTACTTCGAACTTGCCAATTTTTAATTATCAGCTAATTATATAGCTAATATGCAGAATGCAATCAGTGCAATAGACTGGATAAACCATATTCGTAGTGTAAGATTCCAAATATTTACAAAGTCTGTTAAATGCTCGCGCATATATCGAAACCAGTATTGTAGGATCGATTGTTAGTAATAAGTATCGATTGTTAGTAATAAGTATCGATTGTTAGTGAAAAAAAAATTATTCGTTAACCACAATCGTTTCCATTATCCCCGACGGAACTACCTTTCAGTGTTGCTTCATTGGGGGGAAAAGCCACCTATGTCGGGGTTCGAACTCGAGAGCAACAGAATTGTAGATTTAGTAGGTCTCCACTGAACCACCGACTAGAATTATTTGGAATAAAGAATCAATTCTAAAACTTCAATAAAACGACACAGACGTGTCTTTTCTTATTATTTATATATATTTATAACCCAATGGAACCCGGTCAAAGGAGGTTTTTACAGTAGGATCGATTGTTAGTAATAAGTATCGATTGTTAGTAATAAGTATCGATTGTTAGTGAGAAGTCATCGATATGTGGAGACAGCTTCTCTCTTCTTTTCCGGCGACGCAACCAGCAAGTTGCACCCGCGGAGAAATCGAAAATTAAATCTAAAAACTCCAAACTAATCTTTATATTTTTTACACAATAAATAGATGTTGACGTTGGCCGCTGACCCATTGGTCATGCCTGACGTAGTGCCCTCCATGCCGTCTCCCGCTACAGTCATCACGCTTGATGCTTCTGCCTCCTCCAGTCCGGACGAGCAACTGACGACGCTGGGAGGACGGCATGAGTTGCTGCAACTGCCGCCGCCACCACTGCCGCTGCTGATGAGGTGAAATTTAACCTGTACCAGTTATAACTGCCCGAAGAGTTTTCTACGTCAATTTGAAGTTCCCCCCAACCGCCGTCTTAGACCCTGATAAAGACTGCGCTTCTGATATCCAAACAAGGGCATCACTGGCCAGTTGATGTTCTTATCTTACCCCCCTTGTTGTTAGCAATTGGAATCGAGGTCGGTTCCTCGTCAGTTACAAAGTCTGTTAAATGCTCGCGCATATACCGAAACCAGTATTGTAGTGTAGTATATTCATACAAATAATCACTCAACACAATGAGCTCAACTTGTAACACTTTGTTGCAAGTATAAACAATTAAACATATACGCATTAAAATATAATTGTGCACTTGAATATGTTCATATGTATACATTGAAGTATTCACATAAACATATTCAAGTAAACATACAATTAAGCATGAACATATATGTATGTACATTTGTATATGCACATACATATATTCACATAAGCACTGTATGCACAACCGTAACATGAGCTAGAGCCAGGCCAGCGTGTGACCGAAGTTTATATACCCTTGCAGTTCGTTATTATATTTCATTCGATAAGAAAAGTGAAATTTCATACATCAACAGCATTAGTTGTCGAATTATGAATATGCTCAAATATTTTTCAAACTACTGAATTCAAAACACATTTAATGATTATTAAACAATATAAATCTTTATTTAAAATATTTATCCGATCAGGTTCAAATTTTGGGATCTGAGATTTTATACCAAATTCTAATATATTGGTAAATTTCATGGGGATACTCCAATTTTTTATTTTATAAAATTTTTTTTGCAAAAATTTTTGTTCTAGAGCTATATGATATAGTAGTCCGATCCTCACAATTTTCATACTTTATCTCACACAGGTAATAAAGAGTCTCCAAAAAAAATTTCAGCCCGATATCTCTTAAGATGGCTGAGTAAAACGCATACGCACAGACGGTCGGACAGACGGACAGACGGACAGACGGACAGACGGACATGGCTATATCGACTCAGCTTCTCAAGCTGATCAAGAATATATATACTTTATGGGGTCGGAAACGTCTACTTCTGTGCGTTACAAACAGCTGACCACTTTTATAATACCCTCTGCAAGGGTATAATTATGTAAGCATTAAACATTTAAAGCTAAAGAACAGCTATCAACATCAGCTTCAACACCATAATCCTGAAGATATCTAGTGAATATATTTGAGTCTCGTTCGTTATCCCAACGATGAACATCAGCATCAACACATAAGTTTGAATACAAAGAAAATCGAATGAACAACGGTGAAGATATTCCCTTTGCGGAATCTGCTCCTGTCGAGCAAAGGGATGCACTGACGCTAGAAGAAGCGTTAGAGCTGTATCCCAACGATGGACCACGCCCACTCACAATAGCCGAGTACCGGGCCTGCAACACCAGAACTACAAAGGCAAAGAAGACCAAAAGAGGAGCCCAAATTCGCAAACTACTCCAGCAGAAGAGGCTGAAAGTAGAGCTACTGGCCACTCTAAAGACGGAGGAAGACCGACAACGCTGCATAGAGCGTATCGACAACTTGAAAGCAGAACTTCGCCAAAGAGCGAAGAAACGCAAGGGGACCGCAGAAATGCGCAAGCCTTAACTTGCCTTTAATTTAATAATTATAATTATAAGCCTAATAGCAAGTTGAAGTACGAAAGTGCAACTTGCGAACTTACTAACTTTCTGCTAGGCTATTACTAACAATGTGGTTGGAGAATTTTTAAAAAAAAAAAATTATTTCTAAATAACAAATGAAATGTATATCTGAATTGTGAGCCAACCACATGCTCTATAATTTTTCCACGTCTCTGGCTCGCTGTGCAAGACACAGTTGATATAAAATTTTTTTTTTTTTGTCGTAAAAAAACAGATTAATTAATAATTTTTTTAAAATAAAATTTCTTAAAATGCATGAATCCATAACAATTTTTTTTTATAATTCAAATTCAAATTTGTATAATTATAATTCGTATTCAAGCAAATAAGAACAAAGCTTGAAATACTTATAACAAAAAAACTTAAAGTAATTTCTAAACAAAAGGTTTTTAGCTGTTTTTATGGGCTTTTGTTCCCTATTTTTTCCCGTATTTGTCATATTCATTTTGCTAAATTAAAATAGTCTCATATAGGATCGTTAGTCAGTGAGATTATTATTAGAATTATTCACAAAAAAAAAAGCTTTTTTTATATAAACTCCATATGTTCGATAATTCCATAAGTAAATTTGATGATATATCTCTTATATCCACAATGGGGTTAATAGAAACAAAATCAGTGGACTCCACTGCCAATGTAATAAATAAAATCGAATCATCAAACACTGACTTGAGATTAACGAACATATTGTTATTAATAATCGTCGTAATAATGTGCGCATATATTTTATATAAAGCTTATCTATTACACAATAAATGTGTGTCCAAAAGAGCCATAAGCCAAGCTAATGACCTGGATAAGGTCTAAGAATACATATGCACACACGCGAATAACAATTAAAAAAAAAAAAATTTTGTGGAAAACAATGACCACTCTTGATAATTATTTTGGAAGAATAAACGCTAGGCATACAAGTATTGTCCAAGATTTAATTGAGGTTTTTAGAAATGAGCATATCAATTCACCACAGAACTCAATAAACTTGGTACAAATTAAGTCAGCTTACCTAAATATAACGGGAGAAGATTTCCCAGTTCAAGGAAGCACTAGGGTACAGATGAGTTTCATCCTCACAGTACCATATGTATGTTGCTTTTCCAATGCAGCAGGCACATATCGTTTCTACCGAATGGAGGAACCGAGGCAGTAAGCCTAAACGGTTTTTTTTTTATATACGTACATCCATATTAATAGGCCTAACAAGTTAGTGTAGAATATGGATAAGATAGAAACAAAAAGGCTACAAAAATACTTACCTTTCCTCGATTTCCTGATACAATCAGGTGAAACAAATCACAAATACAAGGAAATAAGGTATTGGATAGCCCACAATTACAAATTTACAAAAAATATTGTAGATCTTATGGAAAAATCCATAAAAGTAGCTTATAGTAGATTGTTAGCTAAGGCTCCTTTACATAAAGGCGTGCCCGGATGGGTCCACGAACTTTTTAAGGACTTAATCGCGCTGATAGACATATCAGAATCGAGTACAGACTCAATAGATATAACAGACTCAGATGTAGAAATAATAAATACAGAATAAAAAAAAAAAAAAAAAAAAACCCATAAACATTTTTGAAAATTTTGTTATTTTTAACAAACTATGGTTACTTGGGATGATATAATAGGAAAAGCTAGAATACACGCACAAGAATTAACTAAATCTTGTAAGTGCCTCTCGCAAAACAGAGAAACATCCCAAGACACAGTAACCAAACACACGAAAATAATAACTGAGAAGTTCCAAGCTATTAGGGCAGTATTAACTGAGCACTATAGCAAACTAAAGGAAGGGCAAAAAACAGCCGCAAATGCGTTCTACAGTGACTGCAAACAAAAAGCAATAGCTGTGCTAAACAGACACAATATTGAATTTAAACAAACAACTGATTTGGAAACTTCAATAGTGCTGGAAGAAGAAACGCAACTAATGGCTGATGACGAAATAGGTCAAGAAAAACCACCAGTGAGCTCTGATCAGTCAATCATAAGTCATAAAAAACCAGCAATTCCAAAAGGAACCAACAAAATGACTCAAACAGTGGTAGAATTCATAAACACAGCCACCAGGCTGCTACCATTCTTCGATGGTGACATTAAAAACCTACAAGGTTTCATCGGGGCGCTTCGCGTACTTGATACCATAAAAGAAACGCATGCAGCAATAGCCATCGCATGAAGCTCCTCCAAAGCTCAGAATTAAAAAATAAAGTATACTCTATTAACCTAAGTCTTAATAATTTCGTATCGTTTAAGAATGTTAAAACCAATAAGAAAATAACATTCTTAATTGACACCGGTGCAGATATTTCAATAATAAAAGAAAATTCTGATGTATTTCATGACATCAAAGTAAACAAAACTGTAGATTTTCGAGGCATAGGAGAAGGAGTAATAAATTCCAAAGGCCTAGTCTCAATAGAATTGCAGACAAATAAATATATTATTCCTGCTTCATTCAGATTTCGCAATCCCATGCGATGGAATAATAGGATTAGATTTCATAAAAACTTTTAATTGCAAAATAGATTACAGCAATTCAGAAGATTGGTTTATACTTAGGCCACAAACATTAACGTACCTAATTTATGTTCCAATAACATTCAATTCTGGTAATAACTCAACACTTCTACCAGCAAGATCCCAAGTGGTACGCAAAATAGAACTATCTTCAGCAGAAGGTAACATTTTAATTCCGAATCAAGAAATTAAACCGGGCGTTTGTATTGCAAACACTATTGAAACAGCCCAAAGTACTTTTGACCAATTCTTAAATACCACAGATAAATGCCAAATAGTAGGCTTTAACAATTTAAAATTTGAATCACTTTCGAACTACGATATAGTTTAAAATACCAAAGATATAAGAAAAGAATCTGTAATTCATAAATTGAAGAAAAATTTCCCAACACTATTCAAAGACAAACTCGAAAAATTATGCACTGAGTATAGTGATGTGTTCGGACTTGACACCGAACCGATCACAACAAATAATTTTTATAAACAAAAATTAAGACTTAAGGATGATGAACCGGTATATGTGAAAAATTACCGGAGTCCGCATAGCCAAATAGACGAGATCCAGCGACAAGTTGGAAAGTTAATTGAACAGGGTATTGTTGAAGCGTCTGTTTCGCCTTATAATAGCCCACTCTTACTAGTCCCAAAGAAAACGCTATCGGGATCTAAAGGAAAAAACTGGCGATTAGTAATTGACTATCGTCAAATAAACAAAAAATTGCTGTCAGATAAGTTTCCGCTCCCCAGAATTGATGATATTCTTGATCAATTGGGAAGAGCAAAATATTTTTCTTGCCTTGATTTAATGTCAGGTTTTCATCAAATAGAACTAGAAGAAAAATCAAGAGATATAACGTCTTTTTCAACGAGCAATGGCTCATATCGCTTCACGCGATTAACTTTCGGTCTAAAAATAGCACCTAGCAAACAAAGAATGATGACAATAGCATTCTCAGGGCTTGAGCCCAGCCAAGCTTTTCTCTATATGGATGATTTAATCGTTATTGTTCTGAACAACATATGATTAAAAATTTAGTAGATGTTTTTAAACTTTGCAGAAAAAACAATCTAAAACTGCATCCAGAAAAATGCTCATTTTTTAATGCATGAGGTGACATTCCTGGGTCACAAATGCACAGACAAAGGAATCTTGCCAGACGACACAAAATTTGACGTCATCAAGAATTATCCAGTCCCACATGATGCAGATAGTGCTAGACGTTTCGTTGCATTTTGCAATTATTATAGACGTTTCATAAAAAATTTCGCCGAATACTCCCGGCACATAACAAGATTATGTAAAAAGAATGTTCCATTCGAATGGACAGCAGAATGCGAAAATGCATTCCAATACTTAAAAGAAAAGCTCGTTCAACCTAATCTATTGCAGTACCCAGATTTCAGTAAAGAATTTTGCATAATCACAGATGCAAGCAAACAAGCATGTGGAGCAGTTTTAACACAAAACTATAATGGACTCCGGCTTCCAGTTTCATATGCATCAAGAGCGTTCACTAAAGGTGAAAGCAACAAGAGTACTACAGAACAAGAGCTAGCAGCAATACATTGGGCAATAACACTTTTTCGACCATATATACATATATGGAAAACACTTCACAGTGCGAACAGACCATAGACCATTAACATATTTATTCTCCATGGTCAACCCGAGTTCAAAACTAACACGCATGCGGCTAGAATTGGAAGAGTACGACTTTACAGTAGAGTATTTGCGAGGTAAAGACAATTTTGTGGCAGACGCCTTATCGCGGATAACTATATCCGAATTAAAAGATATGAGTATAAAAGTCCTGAAAGTCACTACCAGGCAACAAAGTAGACAGAACAACAGAAGTTAATAAAGAAGAACTTTTGCCAAGGCAAAAACTTCAAAATGCTTCTAGGCCCAACGTACACGAAGTCATCAATAATGACGAGGTACGGAAAGTAGTGACCTTGCGAATAACAGAATCTAAATGTTCACTGAAACATGGAAAGAAAGTTAGGGCAAGAATTGAAGTTAGCGATTTGTATACCAATGGAATTCTCGACGTAGGTCAGTTCTTCCAAAGGCTTGAAATGCAAGCCGGTATACTTGAAATCAGCCAACTAAAACTGGCACCGAGCGAAAAGATCATTGAAATTATTTCAATAGATTCTTTTAAAAATATGGGCAATACTATATTGAAAACATTAAGAGTAGCGCTACTCCAGCCGGTGACCCTAATAAAAAATGAAAAAGAAAAAGAAGCAATACTGTCTACATATCATGATGATCCAATTCAAGGAGGTCATACTGGCATTACCAGAACGCTGGCAAAAATCAAAAGACACTACTATTGGAAAAATATGGGACGCTATATCAAAGAGTACATAAGGAGATGTCATAAATGCCAGGTGTCAAAAACGACGACACATACGAAGACTCCCATGATAATAACAGAAACACCAGCGAAGGCTTTTGACAAGGTTATAGTGGACACAATAGGTCCACTACCAAGATCAGATAATGAAAATGAGTATATTGTCACATTGATATGCGATCTGATAAAATACCTAATAGCCATTCCAGTTGCATCTAAGAGTGGAAGTAATGTAGCTAAAGCTATATTCGAAAATTGTATACTACAGTACGGTCCAATGAAAACACTCATTACGGACATGGGAACTGAGTGTAAAAACCAAATTATAACAGATATATGCAAGTACATGAAGATTAAAAATCTGACATCTACAGCATACCACCACCAGACCTTAGGGACAATAGAACGAAGTCATAGAACATTCAATGAATATATTCGTTCATACATATCAGCAGATAAGTCCGATTGGGATGCTTGGATACAATATTTCACTTATTGTTACAACACAACACCCTCGGCAGTTCATGAATATTGTCCATACGAACTAGTATTTGGAAGACTACCAAATCAGTTCATAGATTTTAACAAAATAGATAGAGAAGCTCCAAGCTATTAGGGCAGTATTAACTGAGCACTATAGCAAACTAAAGGAAGGGCAAAAAACAGCCGCAAATGCGTTCTACAGTGATTGCAAACAAAAAGCAATAGCTGTGCTAAACAGACACAATATTGAATTTAAACAAACAACTGATTTGGAAACTTCAATAGTGCTGGAAGAAGAAACGCAACTAATGGCTGATGAAAAAATTGGTCAAGAAAAACCACCAGTGAGCTCTGATCAGTCAATCATAAGTCATAATAAACCAGCAATTCCAAAAGGAACCAACAAAATGACTCAAACAGTGGTAGAATTCATAAACACAGCCACCAGGCTGCTACCATTCTTCGATGGTGACATTAAAAATCTACAAGGTTCCATTGGGGCGCTTCGCGTACTTGATACCATAAAAGAAACGCATGCAGCAATAGCCATCGCATGAAGCTCCTCCAAAGCTCAGAATTAAAAAATAAATTATACTCTATTAACCTAAGTCTTAATAATTTCGTATCGTTTAAGAATGTTAAAACCAATAAGAAAATAACATTCTTAATTGACACCGGTGCAGATATTTCAATAATAAAAGAAAATTCTGATGTATTTCATGACATCAAAGTAAACAAAACTGTAGATTTTCGAGGCATAGGAGAAGGAGTAATAAATTCCAAAGGCCTAGTCTCAATAGAATTGCAGACAAATAAATATATTATTCCTGCTTTATTCAGATTTCGCAATCCCATGCGATGGAATAATAGGATTAGATTTCATAAAAACTTTTAATTGCAAAATAGATTACAGCAATTCAGAAGATTGGTTTATACTTAGACCACAAACATTAACGTACCTAATTTATGTTCCAATAACATTCAATTCTGGTAATAACTCAACACTTCTACCAGCAAGATCCCAAGTGGTACGCAAAATAGAACTATCTTCAGCAGAAGGTAACATTTTAATTCCGAATCAAGAAATTAAACCGGGCGTTTGTATTGCAAACACTATTGAAACAGCCCAAAGTACTTTTGACCAATTCTTAAATACCACAGATAAATGCCAAATAGTAGGCTTTAACAATTTAAAATTTGAATCACTTTCGAACTACGATATAGTTTAAAAAACCAAAGATATAAGAAAAGAATCTGTAATTCATAAATTCAAGAAAAATTTCCCAACACTATTCAAAGACAAACTCGAAAAATTATGCACTGAGTATAGTGATGTGTTCGGACTTGACACCGAACCGATCACAACAAATAATTTTTATAAACAAAAATTAAGACTTAAGGATGATGAACCGGTATATGTGAAAAATTACCGGAGTCCGCATAGCCAAATAGACGAGATCCAGCGACAAGTTGGAAAGTTAGTTGAACAGGGTATTGTTGAATCGTCTGTTTCGCCTTATAATAGCCCACTCTTACTAGTCCCAAAGAAAACGCTTTCGGGATCTAAAGGAAAAAACTGGCGATTAGTAATTGACTATCGTCAAATAAACAAAAAATTGCTGTCAGATAAGTTTCCGCTCCCCAGAATTGAAGATATTCTTGATCAATTGGGAAGAGCAAAATATTTTTCTTGCCTTGATTTAATGTCAGGTTTTCATCAAATAGAACTAGAAGAAAAATCAAGAGATATAACGTCTTTTTCAACGAGCAATGGCTCATATCGCTTCACGCGATTACCTTTCGGTCTAAAAATAGCACCTAGCAAACAAAGAATGATGACAATAGCATTCTCAGGGCTTGAGCCCAGCCAAGCTTTTCTCTATATGGATGATTTAATCGTTATTGGTTGTTCTGAACAACATATGATTAAAAATTTAGTAGATGTTTTTAAACTTTGCAGAAAAAACAATCTAAAACTGCATCCAGAAAAATGCTCATTTTTTATGCATGAGGTGACATTCCTGGGTCACAAATGCACAGACAAAGGAATCTTGCCAGACGACACAAAATTTGACGTCATCAAGAATTATCCAGTCCCACACGATGCAGATAGTGCTAGACGTTTCGTTGCATTTTGCAATTATTATAGACGTTTCATAAAAAATTTCGCCGAATACTCCCGGCACATAACAAGATTATGTAAAAAGAATGTTCCATTCGAATGGACAGCAGAATGCGAAAATGCATTCCAATACTTAAAAGAAAAGCTCGTTCAGAGAAAAGAAATAGGTCAAGAAAAACCACCAGTGAGCTCTGATCAGTCAATCATAAGTCATAATAAACCAGCAATTCCAAAAGGAACCAACAAAATGACTCAAACAGTGGTAGAATTCATAAACACAGCCACCAGGCTGCTACCATTCTTCGATGGTGACATTAAAAACCTACAAGGTTTCATTGGGGCGCTTCGCGTACTTGATACCATAAAAGAAACGCATGCAGCAGTAGCCATCGCATGAAGCTCCTCCAAAGGTCAGAATTAAAAAAAAAAGTATACTCTATTAACCTAAGTCTTAATAATTTCGTATCGTTTAAGAATGTTAAAACCAATAAGAAAATAACATTCTTAATTGACACCGGTGCAGATATTTCAACAATAAAAGAAAATTCTGATGTATTTCATGACATCAAAGTAAACAAAACTGTAGATTTTCGAGGCATAGGAGAAGGAGTAATAAATTCCAAAGGCCTAGTCTCAATAGAATTGCAGACAAATAAATATATTATTCCTGCTTCATTCAGATTTCGCAATCCCATGCGATGGAATAATAGGATTAGATTTCATAAAAACTTTTAATTGCAAAATAGATTACAGCAATTCAGAAGATTGGTTTATACTTAGACCACAAACATTAACGTACCTAATTTATGTTCCAATAACATTCAATTCTGGTAATAACTCAACACTTCTACCAGCAAGATCCCAAGTGGTACGCAAAATAGAACTATCTTCAGCAGAAGGTAACATTTTAATTCCGAATCAAGAAATTAAACCGGGCGTTTGTATTGCAAACACTATTGAAACAGCCCAAAGTACTTTTGACCAATTCTTAAATACCACAGATAAATGCCAAATAGTAGGCTTTAACAATTTAAAATTTGAATCACTTTCGAACTACGATATAGTTTAAAATACCAAAGATATAAGAAAAGAATCTGTAATTCATAAATTGAAGAAAAATTTCCCAACACTATTCAAAGACAAACTCGAAAAATTATGCACTGAGTATAGTGATGTGTTCGGACTTGACACCGAACCGATCACAACAAATAATTTTTATAAACAAAAATTAAGACTTAAGGATGATGAACCGGTATATGTGAAAAATTACCGGAGTCCGCATAGCCAAATAGACGAGATCCAGCGACAAGTTGGAAAGTTAATTGAACAGGGTATTGTTGAAGCGTCTGTTTCGCCTTATAATAGCCCACTCTTACTAGTCCCAAAGAAAACGCTATCGGGATCTAAAGGAAAAAACTGGCGATTAGTAATTGACTATCGTCAAATAAACAAAAAATTGCTGTCAGATAAGTTTCCGCTCCCCAGAATTGATGATATTCTTGATCAATTGGGAAGAGCAAAATATTTTTCTTGCCTTGATTTAATGTCAGGTTTTCATCAAATAGAACTAGAAGAAAAATCAAGAGATATAACGTCTTTTTCAACGAGCAATGGCTCATATCGCTTCACGCGATTACCTTTGGGTCTAAAAATAGCTTCTAATTCATTTCAAAGAATGATGACAATAGCATTCTCAGGGCTTGAGCCCAGCCAAGCTTTTCTCTATATGGATGATTTAATCGTTATTGGTTGTTCTGAACAACATATGATTAAAAATTTAGTAGATGTTTTTAAACTTTGCAGAAAAAACAATCTAAAACTGCATCCAGAAAAATGCTCATTTTTTATGCATGAGGTGACATTCCTGGGTCACAAATGCACAGACAAAGGAATCTTGCCAGACGACACAAAATTTGACGTCATCAACAATTATCCAGTCCCACATGATGCAGATAGTGCTAGACGTTTCGTTGCATTTTGCAATTATTATAGACGTTTCATAAAAAATTTCGCCGAATACTCCCGGCACATAACAAGATTATGGAAAAAGAATGTTCCATTCGAATGGACAGCAGAATGCGAAAATGCATTCCAATACTTAAAGGAAAAGCTCGTTCAACCTAATCTATTGCAGTACCCAGATTTCAGTAAAGAATTTTGCATAATCACAGATGCAAGCAAACAAGCATGTGGAGCAGTTTTAACACAAAACTATAATGGACTCCAGCTTCCAGTTTCATATGCATCAAGAGCGTTCACTAAAGGTGAAAGCAACAAGAGTACTACAGAACAAGAGCTAGCAGCAATACATTGGGCAATAACACTTTTTCGACCATATATACATATATGGAAAACACTTCACAGTGCGAACAGACCATAGACCATTAACATATTTATTCTCCATGGTCAACCCGAGTTCAAAACTAACACGCATGCGGCTAGAATTGGAAGAGTACGACTTTACAGTAGAGTATTTGCGAGGTAAAGACAATTTTGTGGCAGACGCCTTATCGCGGATAACTATATCCGAATTAAAAGATATGAGTATAAAAGTCCTGAAAGTCACTACCAGGCAACAAAGTAGACAGAACAACAGAAGTTAATAAAGAAGAACTTTTGCCAAGGCAAAAACTTCAAAATGCTTCTAGGCCCAACGTACACGAAGTCATCAATAATGACGAGGTACGGAAAGTAGTGACCTTGCGAATAACAGAATCTAAATGTTCACTGAAACATGGAAAGAAAGTTAGGGCAAGAATTGAAGTTAGCGATTTGTATACCAATGGAATTCTCGACTTAGGTCAGTTCTTCCAAAGGCTTGAAATGCAAGCCGGTATACTTGAAATCAGCCAACTAAAATTGGCACCGAGCGAGATTCTTTTAAAAATATGGGCAATACTATATTGAAAACATTAAGAGTAGCGCTACTCCAGCCGGTGACCCTAATAAAAAATGAAAAAGAAAAAGAAGCAATACTGTCTATATATCATGATGATCCAATTCAAGGAGGTCATACTGGCATTACCAGAACGCTGGCAAAAATCAAAAGACACTACTATTGGAAAAATATGGGACGCTATATCAAAGAGTACATAAGGAGATGTCATAAATGCCAGGTGTCAAAAACGACGACACATACGAAGACTCCCATGATAATAACAGAAACACCAGCGAAGGCTTTTGACAAGGTTATAGTGGACACAATAGGTCCACTACCAAGATCAGATAATGAAAATGAGTATATTGTCACATTGATATGCGATCTGATAAAATACCTAATAGCCATTCCAGTTGCATCTAAGAGTGGAAGTAATGTAGCTAAAGCTATATTCGAAAATTGTATACTACAGTACGGTCCAATGAAAACACTCATTACGCACATGGGAACTGAGTGTAAAAACCAAATTATAACAGATATATGCAAGTACATGAAGATTAAAAATCTGACATCTACAGCATACCACCACCAGACCTTAGGGACAATAGAACGAAGTCATAGAACATTCAATGAATATATTCGTTCATACATATCAGCAGATAAGTCCGATTGGGATGCTTGGATACAATATTTCACTTATTGTTACAACACAACACCCTCGGCAGTTCATGAATATTGTCCATACGAACTAGTATTTGGAAGACTACCAAATCAGTTCATAGATTTTAACAAAATAGATAGAGAAGCTCCAAGCTATTAGGGCAGTATTAACTGAGCACTATAGCAAACTAAAGGAAGGGCAAAAAACAGCCGCAAATGCGTTCTACAGTGATTGCAAACAAAAAGCAATAGCTGTGCTAAACAGACACAATATTGAATTTAAACAAACATCTGATTTGGAAACTTCAATAGTGCTGGAAGAAGAAACGCAACTAATGGCTGATGAAGAAATAGGTCAAGAAAAACCACCAGTCAGCTCTGATCAGTCAATCATAAGTCATAATAAACCAGCAATTCCAAAAGGAACCAACAAAATGACTCAAACAGTGGTAGAATTCATAAACACAGCCACCAGGCTGCTACCATTCTTCGATGGTGACATTAAAAACCTACAAGGTTTCATTGGGGCGCTTCGCGTACTTGATACCATAAAAGAAACGCATACAGCAATAGCCATCGCATGAAGCTCCTCCAAAGCTCAGAATTAAAAAATAAAGTATACTCTATTAACCTAAGTCTTAATAATTTCGTATCGTTTAAGAATGTTAAAACCAATAAGAAAATAACATTCTTAATTGACACCGGTGCAGATATTTCAATAATAAAAGAAAATTCTGATGTATTTCATGACATCAAAGTAAACAAAACTGTAGATTTTCGAGGCATAGGAGAAGGAGTAATAAATTCCAAAGGCCTAGTCTCAATAGAATTGCAGACAAATAAATATATTATTCCTGCTTCATTCAGATTTCGCATAATCCCATGCGATGGAATAATAGGATTAGATTTCATAAAAACTTTTAATTGCAAAATAGATTACAGCAATTCAGAAGATTGGTTTATACTTAGACCACAAACATTAACGTACCTAATTTATGTTCCAATAACATTCAATTCTGGTAATAACTCAACACTTCTACCAGCAAGATCCCAAGTGGTACGCAAAATAGAACTATCTTCAGCAGAAGGTAACATTTTAATTCCGAATCAAGAAATTAAACCGGGCGTTTGTATTGCAAACACTATTGAAACAGCCCAAAGTACTTTTGACCAATTCTTAAATACCACAGATAAATGCCAAATAGTAGGCTTTAACAATTTAAAATTTGAATCACTTTTGAACTACGATATAGTTTAAAATACCAAAGATATAAGAAAAGAATCTGTAATTCATAAATGGAAGAAAAATTTCCCAACACTATTCAAAGACAAACTCGAAAAATTATGCACTGAGTATAGTGATGTGTTCGGACTTGACACCGAACCGATCACAACAAATAATTTTTATAAACAAAAATTAAGACTTAAGGATGATGAACCGGTATATGTGAAAAATTACCGGAGTCCGCATAGCCAAATAGACGAGATCCAGCGACAAGTTGGAAAGTTAATTGAACAGGGTATTGTTGAAGCGTCTGTTTCGCCTTATAATAGCCCACTCTTACTAGTCCCAAAGAAAACGCTTTCGGGATCTAAAGGAAAAAACTGGCGATTAGTAATTGACTATCGTCAAATAAACAAAAAATTGTTGTCAGATAAGTTTTCGCTCCCCAGAATTGATGATATTCTTGATCAATTGGGAAGAGCAAAATATTTTTCTTGCCTTGATTTAATGTCAGGTTTTCATCAAATAGAACTAGAAGAAAAATCAAGAGATATAACGTCTTTTTCAACGAGCAATGGCTCATATCGCTTCACGCGATTACCTTTCGGTCTAAAAATAGCACCTAATTCATTCCAAAGAATGATGACAATAGCATTCTCAGGGCTTGAGCCCAGCCAAGCTTTTCTCTATATGGATGATTTAATCGTTATTGGTTGTTCTGAACAACATATGATTAAAAATTTAGTAAATGTTTTTAAACTTTGCAGAAAAAACAATCTAAAACTGCATCCAGAAAAATGCTCATTTTTTATGGATGAGGTGACATTCCTGGGTCACAAATGCACAGACAAAGGAATCTTGCCAGACGACACAAAATTTGACGTCATCAAGAATTATCCAGTCCCACATGATGCAGATAGTGCTAGACGTTTCGTTGCATTTTGCAATTATTATAGACGTTTCATAAAAAATTTCGCCGAATACTCCCGGCACATAACAAGATTATGTAAAAAGAATGTTCCATTCGAATGGACAGCAGAATGCGAAAATGCATTCCAATACTTAAAGGAAAAGCTCGTTCAACCTAATCTATTGCAGTACCCAGATTTCAGTAAAGAATTTTGCATAATCACAGATGCAAGCAAACAAGCATGTGGAGCAGTTTTAACACAAAACTATAATGGACTCCAGCTTCCAGTTTCATATGCATCAAGAGCGTTCACTAAAGGTGAAAGCAACAAGAGTACTACAGAACAAGAGCTAGCAGCAATACATTGGGCAATAACACTTTTCGACCATATATACATATATGGAAAACACTTCACAGTGCGAACAGACCATAGACCATTAACATATTTATTCTCCATGGTCAACCCGAGTTCAAAACTAACACGCATGCGGCTAGAATTGGAAGAGTACGACTTTACAGTAGAGTATTTGCGAGGTAAAGACAATTTTGTGGCAGACGCCTTATCGCGGATAACTATATCCGAATTAAAAGATATGAGTATAAAAGTCCTGAAAGTCACTACCAGGCAACAAAGTAGACAGAACAACAGAAGTTAATAAAGAAGAACTTTTGCCAAGGCAAAAACTTCAAAATGCTTCTAGGCCCAACGTACACGAAGTCATCAATAATGACGAGGTACGGAAAGTAGTGACCTTGCGAATAACAGAATCTAAATGTTCACTGAAACATGGAAAGAAAGTTAGGGCAAGAATTGAAGTTAGCGATTTGTATACCAATGGAATTTTCGACTTAGGTCAGTTCTTCCAAAGGCTTGAAATGCAAGCCGGTATACTTGAAATCAGCCAACTAAAACTGGCACCGAGCGAAAAGATCATTGAAATTATTTCAATAGATTCTTTTAAAAATATGGGCAATACTATATTGAAAACATTAAGAGTAGCGCTACTCCAGCCGGTGACCCTAATAAAAAATGAAAAAGAAAAAGAAGCAATACTGTCTACATATCATGATGATCCAATTCAAGGAGGTCATACTGGCATTACCAGAACGCTGGCAAAAATCAAAAGACACTACTATTGGAAAAATATGGGACGCCATATCAAAGAGTACATAAGGAGATGTCATAAATGCCAGGTGTCAAAAACTACGACACATACGAAGACTCCCATGATAATAACAGAAACACCAGCGAAGGCTTTTGATAAGGTTATAGTGGACACAATAGGTCCACTACCAAGATCAGATAATGAAAATGAGTATATTGTCACATTGATATGCGATCTGATAAAATACCTAATAGCCATTCCAGTTGCATCTAAGAGTGGAAGTAATGTAGCTAAAGCTATATTCGAAAATTGTATACTACAGTACGGTCCAATGAAAACACTCATTACGGACATGGGAACTGAGTGTAAAAACCAAATTATAACAGATATATGCAAGTACATGAAGATTAAAAATCTGACATCTACAGCATACCACCACCAGACCTTAGGGACAATAGAACGAAGTCATAGAACATTCAATGAATATATTCGTTCATACATATCAGCAGATAAGTCCGACTGGGATGCTTGGATACAATATTTCACTTATTGTTACAACACAACACCCTCGGCAGTTCATGAATATTGTCCATACGAACTAGAATTTGGAAGACTACCAAATCAGTTCATAGATTTTAACAAAATAGATAGAATAGATCCAATATACAATTTAGACGACTACTCTAAGGAAATAAAGTTTTGAATAGAAATAGCATATAAAAAAGCTAGGATAATGTTAGAAAACCATAAGTTAAGTAATAAGAAATACTACGACAAATATATTTCCGATTTCAATTTAAACATAGGAGATAAAGTTTTATTAAGAAAAGAAATAGGTAATAAACTAGATGCTAAATATTTAGGGCCTTATAAGGTAGTGAGTATAGAAGAAAATGACAATGACAGATAATAAGAATAAAAACCAAAAGGTTCATAAAAACAGACTAAAACCATTTTCGGAATGATTAACCGTAAAAATAATAACATACATTTTATAATTATCATGATACTTAAGTAATTTTTACAAAAAAAAAAAACAACAAAAATCTTTATGGATTCATCTATTATTGAATATATTATACTTTCCTAAGATACACCTTTACTTTACCTTTTATTTTACCTTTCTATATAAATAATCATTACAATAACTCCATAATATTACGTTATTCTCTAAAAAGGGGAGGTGTAGTATATTCATACAAATAATCACTCAACACAATGAGCTCAACTTGTAACACTTTGTTGCAAGTATAAACAATTAAACATATACGCATTAAAATATAATTGTGCACTTGAATATGTTGATATGTATACATTGAAGTATTCACATAAACATATTCAAGTAAACATACAATTAAGCATGAACATATATGTATGTACATTTGTATATGCACATACATATATTCACATAAGCACTGTATGCACAAGCGTAACATGAGCTAGAGCCAGGCCAGCGTGTGACCGCTGACCAAGCACTTTGATGCATGCGCTCCTGACACTCTCCCTCTCTTTTGTAGCTGTCGCATAAGTCGCAGCATAAGAATATATATATGTAAAATTAGCCTAAGCAAAAGAATAATTTGGAATAAAGAATCAATTCTAAAACTTCAATCAAACGACACAGACGTGTCTTTTCTTATTATTTATATATATTTATAACCCAATGGAACCCGGTCAAAGGAGGTTTTTACAGTAGGATCGATTGTTAGTAATAAGAATCGATTGTTAGTAATAAGTATCGATTGTTAGTGAGAAGTCATCGATATGTGGAGACAGCTTCTCTCTTCTTTTCCGGCGACGCAACCAGCAAGTTGCACCCGCGGAGAAATCGAAAATTAAATCTGAAAACTCCAAACTAATCTTTATATTTTTTACACAATAAATAGGTGTTTACAGTAGAGATTTTCTTTGCATGGTAAATTTTTAATATCATTGAGATCATTCATTTTTTTTTGAGTTGTACCACATATTCCACAAACTGAAAGATGAAACTGAAGATGACGATGAAACTGAAGATGACGATTCCGCCAGAACACTGAATACTTTTCCATCTATCCTGGTCATATAAAAATGATGATGTACTTCAAAAATTTCTACAATAGTTGGCTGTATTGTTGTTATTTGGCTTTTGAAATTATTTACATCATTAACCAAATCTGCTGTTTCCTTTCGACAAATCACTTTTAATGGCCTGCAATAACGAGTGGAGGAAGGTTTCTCATTTCTCCAAACATATTCTGATCCACGAAGTATTTCCAATGGTACCAAGTACACCGAAAACATATGCTGATCGATCATACAAGCGTTTAAATCATTAAAATTTTGGCGATAAGTTGAGTGGCCACTACTTCCATCACAGCCCCATTTATATATAGCAGTTAGCTGAGAACCATTGTTATTCTTTATACTTGGAAAATCTTTATAATGTGCTTTATATATTCGGGATACTGTGTGGTCAACTAAATTTTGTAAAGGTACCTCAAATGAATGATCAGTTACTTCTAGACCACTGGGATAGCACAGTTTTTTTGCAGACCGCAATACATCATACGTCGGAAATATATTTGCATTTCGCTTTTTGGTACCACGCTGCAAGTCCGTGTAAGCCTTCTTTGTGTAACCACCATCAATATATAAGGATAAGGCTTCCTCTGGTGTGTAGTTAATTGGTTGTTTATCATCGGATTGTATGAACGATATTACTTTCTTGGGAAGACTTTCATCAGAGCTCAACAAAGTAATCACTTTAGATGCACTTCGCTTTCCACAATTGTACAAACTAGTACTTGCCGCAGAGACCAGCTCATTGCTCGGAATTTCCTTGACAATGTCCGACTATTTTTTTTTTTTTTTTTTTTTTTCCCTGACTATCTTCAAAACTGAGTTTAGGTCGACCAACATTTGAAATTTGGTCCACCAATACTAGATCGTCATCTAACCACTCTTGGTTGTTAACTTCAAAATTTTTGCAAATTCGGTGATTCTCTTTCACTTTCCATGTCAATTTTTTTATGAAATTTTTAATTTTCATGGCAATGTACGCGCATTGGCTTTCGTCGAATTTAGTTTTATCAATAATATTGGTGTATATATACATACGTCTCTACCGCAAAAGTTTTTTTTTAAGCATCAGGCTCCGTATGCCATACTGTAAAAAGTGCTCGCTTGCACACTGACATTGTTGCTAAAAAAAATATTTCTAAAATAATATGCGGATATATGCAGCTCATTGCGGACAATTTCACTTCGTAATACACAGACTAATTTAAAAAAAACATTGATACCGAACCCAGTCGGACCGTAAAAGTTGTACTCTACTAAAGTTCAATTTATTAGTAAATGTTAAGACACATATAACTACAAAAGAAAATAATACATTTTGGGACGAAACACAATCACAGGTAACAAACATTTATTTTGTTAGTAACTACATACCTTTTCCTTTAATTTACAGCAAAAAGTTAAATTGAAAGCAATAACACTAATTTATACAAATTTTTTTGGCGGGAAAGCTGATGGCAACAGCTGATGAAACATATGCTGACTTCAAAGCTTCACTGTTGTTCAAATATCGAATTATGTTTTTGGAATATTGAATTGAATATGTTAGTAATCGATTGCAAAAACAATTTTGTTTTTTAGTTTTACTTTAAGTTTGAATTAATCGGAGCTAAATCAGCCGTTTCGCCCTCTGTGCAGCGATGGTAACTTTTTGCACAGCTCCGATTGCAGGTTTTATGATCAATGTTCAGGTGACATTCGATACGATCTCCACTGTGGTGACCAACTTCACTATGATCCCAGTACCAATATCTGCAATTGGCCCAGTGAAGTCAACTGTCCGTACTAAAGTGGCCAAGAAAGTAATTCAATAAAAGCCAATAAAAAAAACCAAAGAAAAAATTCAAATTTAGTTTTTTAGAGAGTGATTAAGGACCCCCAAGCAACATTAGAAATTTTATATTTATGATAAGAGATACTAGAATTAACGAGTATACTTATTATACCATACACCCATAGGATGAAATGGTATATTAAAGACGCCAAAATGTATGGAACAGGCAGAAGGGAGCTTTTCCGACGCCATAAAGTATATATATTCTTGATCAGGATCAACGGCCTAGTCGATCTAGACATGTCCGTCCGTCTGTCCGTATGAACACGTAGATCTCAGAGACTATAAGAGCTAGAGTCATCAAATTTGCTACGTAGACTAGTGTATTAGCTACGGTTGTCAAGTTTATTTCAAAGTTTAAACAAATTTGAATTTCTTAAAGACTATAAAAGCTAAATACAAATTTGGTATGATAAATCCTTTAGTAAGCGCGCAGATTAATTTAATACTAATTTCCAGAAAAATACCAAATTTGATCAAATTCGGAGATGACTTACTTACTTCATTTAGATTAGTTTCAGATTAGGAGGATGTGGTTAGCAACTTCTATTAGAAGCGTATTGATTGTAACATTAAAAAGTATCTATATTGTAAATTTAGCTAGAGATGCGTTAACTTTCGATCGATCTTTCCTATGGCACTAAATGTTATAGTGAAAACTCTGCGAACATTCATTCCAACAGTTAAAAAACTAATTGTAAGAGAGCACGATCTATGTAGATGGATACGGCCTTTCATGCTGATCAATATATATATATATATTATGGTAGTAGAAATGTCTCCTTCTCTGCGTTACAAACAATTTTCGTATCGTAAAGTCAGGGGCAATGGCTCTCAAATCAAATCAAATCAAATCAAATCAAATCAAATCAAATCAAATAACCTTATGAATTAAATTTTATGTTTATGATCGACAGACAAAGAGAGAGAGAGAGAGAGAGAGAGAGAGATTCCTGGCCTCAATTCTCATGTGACTCGCATTGACAGCATTCCACAACAATAAAGACAGAAATATTACGAATCATGGGAAATTCAAAAGGAGAGGCTGAAAAAGGTATTCAAGGAATGGCCCAAATGTTAATTAAAATCAACAGATTTCCGATACATATCGATAACATCTAAATAGGCCTTGGCCCAAAATAAGTTTGCTTAGTTCAAATTTTGATTATTATATTCATAAACTAAAATAGACTTCAGTAAAGCAGACAATTTAAAATATAACTAAATTCATGTGTTAATATTTATTTCTCTATAAAATTCGAAATTCTCGTATAAAATGGAAAAAATAAACATTAATATGCTGGTAAGTTGGTTAAGTTAATCTCTGTCTCATTTTGCATCTTATTTCATCTCGCCCTCTCTCCCTCCCTGTTTCCATGTCTCTCATTGCAGCCTTTGAATGGATGCGAAAGGTATCCGAGAGGAAGACCCACTGAATTTTATATGACACCCCAGCCACGTCCTTCAATTCAAAGTCAATGGGCTGAACATCCCAAGGAATTGAATCGTTTAGATCGTGCAGAACATCAAGTACGGATTGCAACTCCCGTTATACCTTCTCTGAATGGAAATATGCGAGATTATCGTAATAGTTACTTCTCTTAAGGCAATTTTCTTGGATAATTTTATGAAATTTTCTGTTAATTTGTGGGAGCGGCAGCAATCGAATGAGTTGAAAAGAGGCGGCAATTTGTTGGTGCATTTGATTTTTTCCATTGCTTACAAAATGTACAAAATATATATATAATTACATATCCATTTCCTTTATAAGTGAAAAAAAAAAGAAAAATTGGATCATTGGAACTCAAAAGAAACAATCTTTATTTAAAGCATGCGTCTTAAGAACTAACTTATCATTATTCATACAATTAAGTTTACAGTTCGGTTAGAAAGCTTTTGATGTTTACAATTATGTTGAAAGTTCGGTTAGAAAGCTTTTTATGTTAGTTGTGGGAGCTTTTGATCGGATGATATCTTGATCTGGAATTTGATTGGCTTATTGATTTCGCCTACTAAGCTTATTGATTTCGCCTTCTCATGCTTGGAAGATTTTTTGGGGACAGATTTGTTTATAATGTTGCGTTCTCACGCTGGAAGATTTTTTGGGGATTTGTTTATAAAGTTTTGGTTAGTCTCGGTTGCAGTAAACATCCGTTTTATAAACTAAAAAGGGGGTGGATGGAGAAATGGATATATTACTATATATATAATTATTTTTTGTGATGTGACTCAATAGAGTTTCAGAGGATGACTTGATGACTTGTATGTATGGGAGGGGGAGTAAGTGAATGAGTGTGTATATAGTCTATTATGGTCAATGTGTGTAGCATGAATCATACAGAAATTCAGGAGGGTTGTATCCTCCTTCCCCTTATTTTCTTTATCCACCCACATATCCTGATTTTCCTCAACCTGCCCTCTACCTCTACTTGAGCTTACTGCTCCATAAATAGACCGAGAGTGCGACAGAGAGAGAGAGAGAGAAGGGCAGCTTCAATCACTTGAATGCAGTATATATGTGCATATATATATATATACACTAGCTGACCCGGCCACGCGTTGCTTTGGCTAAAGTTTTTGTTATATTACATTATAGTAAACAATCTAAGAGGAACAATAAAAGAACATCAGTCACGGAGTCCACTACGTTGTTTCACACAGATGGTATTTGTAAAAAAATATGGTGATCTCCTTTCTACTACTATAACCCTTCAGTACAATGAAATTATTTACGAAGAAAGACGAAAATGTTCATGTTGGTATACAAATTCACTGGATTGAGATTTGATGAAAAGAACTATGATAACAAATGTTGTATCTGAAAGTTAATTTCGTCCACATCAACGTTTTTGGCTGCCAAAATCGCACGTTGACTACCGGCGGAGCGGGTAGAGGTGACCGCACAACTTTTCCTGATGCGCAGCACATGCCGGCTGCTTGATTCCGAATTTTCAATGCCTGGCAATATTGACATACTTTATCCATTCCACCGATAGCAATTTTTGAATGCTCTGAGTAGTTAATATCTGGAGCATATTCAAAGGCAAGCCGAACAAATGGTGCACGTGTTAATCAGCGGCTGATCCGTTGCCTTTGTCGATCTGGTACTCGAACTGTAGCTATGTTTCGTTCTCGTGCCGCCCTTGTTCTCTTAATATTCTGATGCAGACATTCGTCACGCTGTTCTTGAGATTCTTGTGCACGACTTTCCGTAGTCCTGATTCTTTGAGCTGCATTTCTTGATTCAATTAGTTCTGCCAACTGATGGGGCGTCGTGCCTCTCTGGTGCTCGCATTGTTGAGGTTAGATTTTTTCCGTGGCATTTGATTGAAAATAATAAATTAATCGTTTAAATATAAGAAAAAAAAAATTGAAAATCATTCTAATTAATAACTTTTATAATTAAGTGATAATACTTACATACATATGTGGAATTGGGTCTGGCAACTCTGGTGAGCGGGTCGAATTGAGCTAAAGACGAGCAGTCGAACTGAAGAGACGAGCGAGCGCGGTTGCAAAAAAGACGAAAGACGAAACGACGCAGAGCAGTAAAGACGACCAATTTCCAACTAAATCTAATTAAAATAATCAAATAAATAGTTTTACGTTAAAATAAACTAAAATACTACAAATAAATATCGGAATAAAACAAATTCCTACAAATATGGGGGCTCAACCTACAAAATAGGCATGATTCAACTTATGTATGTATAAAGAAGTAAAAAGTAATATCAGTGAGTGAGAAAGAGACAAACATACACAAAACGACGCAACAGTGGAATCAAACGATGAAAAAACAGCGCGAAAACGAGTAAGAATTAGCATCAAACGACGAAAAATTGGCGGCTAACGACGAAAAAGCGGCAAAGAAACGGTGAAAAAGTTTTCGACGAACGACGAGAAAGTGTTTGAATACGACGATAACTGTGGTGGCAAACGACGTATACAATACCACATATACAATATTAGTGTGTGTGTGTAAGAGAAAGAACTATGAGCAAACTTGAAGACTTTGCAAATGTGCAAGAGGCACTGAAAACTGAAAAGAAATCTAATATTACATTGTTTCACAAGTTTATATACGAAGAAGAAGGCGATCGTGCAAATCGCCAAAGACTAAGAAAGTTTGAAGGGTTTAATTTTGATTACGACAGCGATTTGTATAAAAGTAAACTGTCTTATGTGGAAAAGAATTTAACAAATAACGATTTAGTGATTATTTGTAACGTTTTGGGTTTATCGCATGATAAATCGAATCTAACTTCCCATTATTTCGCAATTTGCAAGTTGGAAATTTGCTAGCTGACCTTGACACAGAGAATGATCAAAACGAAGATGATGACGATGGCCGCGAAAGAGATTGCGATGTAGGCAATATGCAAGACGAAGACGAAATGTTGTCAGTAGTGAGCGACGAAACGAATTTTAGAACAGCTGCAACAAACGAAAATATGCGAAACAAAACGAATAGGGCAAACTCTACAGTCGTGGCCAACAATATTGATACGCAAAGTGCAGTAAATGTCAACATGCTACCACCGAGGTTCGCTTTGAATTTTCGGGACGTTGAGGACTCTTTACGACCTTTCCATGGCGATGAAACTTTATTAGTTGAAGTATGGATTGAGGATTTCGAAGACATGGCTGACTTGATGCAATGGTATAGTTTACAAAAATTTATTTTTGCTAAAAGAGCTATTAAAGGACTTGCTAAAATGTTTATTCTGAGTGAACGCGGAATTAAAAATTGGTCAACATTGAAAGAATCACTTTTAAATGAGTTTAAAACAGTAATAAATAGCGCGGAGTTACATAAGCAATTGTCAGAACGGAAAATAAAAAAAGGTGAAAATGTTCAAGAATATTTGTTGAAAATGAAAGAGATGGCATCACGGGGTAATATAGAGAACAGTGCTCTTATGCAGTATGTGATTGACGGAATTAATGACTTGAGTATGAACAAAGCAATATTGTACAATGCTAATAACCTAAAAGAGTTTAAAGAGAAAATAAAATTTTATGAAAAAATGCGGGAAAAGTCGAGTAATCAAAAAAGTGAGTCTAAGAACGTTCAAATCAAAAAAGAAAGTGTAATGAAATACGAAAATAAAGAAAGTGGTATAAAATGCTATAACTGTGGGCAAAAAGGACATATATGTGAAAATTGTGACAATAAGAGTAAAGGAAGAAAGTGTTTTGGTTGCAATAATTTTGGTCACATAGCAAAAGAGTGACCAAGTAAAAAGCCTGAAAATAGCACAGATGTTCGTAATACTAATAAAATATCAGCTGATCATATGTTTATGTGTAAAGAAGTATCAATCAACAATGAAAAGTGTATAGCCTTGCTTGATACTGGTAGCAAATATAATATCGTAAACGAAACAATTTATAATCGTTTGAAAAAACCTAAGCTCGCTAAAGTTGATAAAGTTCTATACGGTTTCGGAGATAAAAAGAAATTCGTACCTATCGGTTCGTTTACGGGAAGGCTTTTCGTAAGCCAAGAACAGTTTGATTTGGTTTTTTAGTGGTATCATCTGAATTCCTGGATGATGAAGTGATTTTGGGAGAAGAGTTTTGTAAGCAAGCCGAAATAAAAATCAATCGTGATGGCGTACAAATCGGGAAATATAATGATGAAACGGAATTAAGTTCGGTAATGAGAATAAAGGTCGAAAACGACGAAATTGACATTGACTCAAACGCATCGAAAAGTACAAAGTGCGAAGTGAACGAACTTATCAAAAACTATAAGCCGGAAAAGTTAAAATCGACAAATGTTGAAATGCGTATTGTTCTAAAAGACGATAGTCCAATTTATTCGAGACCACGCAGATTCGCTTTTGCTGAACGGTGCATAATCGATGACCAAGTCGATCAGTGGCTGAAAGACGAAATAATAGAACAATCCGAGTCTGAATTCAGCAGTCCGGTCGTATTAGTAAAAGAACGCGATGGCACTCCACGGCTGTGCATTGACTACAGACGAATAAACAAGGTAATAGTAAAAGACTATTTTCCATTACCTCTGATTGAAGATCAATTGGATCGGCTACAAGGAGCAACGGTTTTCAGCACAATCGATTTAAAGAATGGATTTTTCCATGTAGATGTTGAAAAAGAGAGTCGAAGATTCACCTTGTTCGTTACACACAACGCACAGTACCAGTTTTCAAAAGTTCCTTTTGGATTGACGAACTCCCCTGGGGTATTTCAGAGACACGTTAATGCCATTTTTCGTGATTTGACCCGTGCTGGTACGGCTATCCCATACGTCGACGACATTATAGTCCCTGGGAAAACTGAGGAGGAAGCCGTCTCCAATCTGAGAAATATTTTGAAATGTTTTTTGAAGAGACAAATAGAATTTTTGGGGCATACTATAGAGAATCAGAAGATATGTATCTCAGACGCAAAGACCAAAGCTGTAAACAAATTTCCTATGCCGATGAATCAAAAGCAGCTCCAAAGTTTTCTTGGCCTGGTTGGTTATTTTCGCAAGTTCATTGCAGATTTTTCGATTAAAAGATTAAAGAATGTCCAAGCACAAGACGACCTTAAGCTGAAAGAAATAATTCACGATGAGATGATTCAGATTTTTAACGACAACAGAGATGATCTACGTAATATAGCGAAGCAGCAGATCCTTCGTATGCAAGAAGAAAATAAAAAGACCTACAACTTACGTCGCAGACCTGCTTCTATATACAAAGTCGGTGATCTGGTAGCTGTTAAAAGAACCCAACTTGGAGGAGGTTTGAATCTGAAGCCCAAATATTTAGGTCCGTACCGAATTACCATGGTAAAGGCCAGAGATACATACGACGTGATCAAAGATACATTATTCAACGATGGTCCTAGGCGAACTAGGACTTGCGCTGCTTATATGAAGCCGTGGGTTCCCTGTGGCGAGGGGTTCGAGGCGAATGCATACTAGGATGGCCGAGTTGTGGAATTGGGTCTGGCAACTCTGGTGAGCGGGGCGAATTGAGCTAAAGACGAGCAGTCGAATTGAAGAGACGAGCGAGCGCGGTTGCAAAAAAGACGAAAGACGAAACGACGCAGAGCAGTAAAGACGACTAATTTCCAACTAAATCTAATTAAAATAATCAAATAAATAGTTTTAAATCTACGGAATAAAACAAATTCCTACACATATATTCAATTAAATTATAAAGTTTTGATCAATGAAGCACAAATAAGAAAAAACAGGATTAATTCCACAATATTATCTTCATTATAATGTGAATTCAATTTACACTTCAGTCTAAGTAATACGTGGCCGGCTGTGCTAACAGCAAAAATTTGAAGAGTGGAAATAATTGAATTATACTGTTAAAATGTAGCTTATATGACACGTTCGCTATCTATTGATTACTTACTCAACCCAGTCGAAAGGTATCCACATCTGTTAGAGTCATTTGAGATTTAAACTATCCTATCTCTCAAGTTAGATCGAACTGCACATGGTGTACGAATTTGATTATAATCGGTTAAGTGTTTAGGAGTCCATTGAGGACAAACATTGTGACACGAGATTTATATATATTAAGATAGATAGTCAAATATAGATATATTAATACCCTTGCAGAGGGTATTATAAAATTGGTCAGATATTGTAACGCACAGAAGGAGACGTTTCCGACCCCATAAAGTATATATATTCTTGATCAGCATGAGAAGCTGAGTCGATATAGCCATGTCCGTATGTCCGTATGTCCGTCCGTCTGTCCGTCCGTTTATCCGTCCGTCTGTGCGGAAAGAAATTTTTTTTTGGGTCTTATTACCCGGGTGAGACAAAGTATGAAAATCTTTAGTATCGGACTACTATATCATATAGCTCTAGAACAAACATTTTTGCAAAAATTGGAGTATCCCCATGAAATTTACCAATGTGATAGTATTTGAAATAATATCTCAGATCCCAAAATTTGAATCTGATCGGAAAATACAACACAAGTTACAGTCAATACAAGTCGGTTCAAACAGAGCACATGCATACACACACAGAGACTCAGCGCTACACGAACTGTATGCGTATGCGTGTTGTGCTTTGCTTGGGGAATGATGGAAGAAGAAGAAAAAATTGTAGTAAAAAGAGAAATAATTTGAATGTTTTGTTTGTGTGTTGATGAATTGAGTTGCAGGGAAAGAAATTTCAAAATTATTTTTGTCATCCACCCACAAGTCCTGATTTTCCTCAACCTGCCCTCTACCTCTACTTGAGCTTACTGCTTCATAAATAGACCGAGAGAGCGACAGAGAGAGAGAGAGAAGGGCAGCTTCAAACACTTGAATGCAGTATATATGTGCATATATATATATATACACTAGCTGACCCGGCCACGCGTTGCTTTGGCTAAAGTTTTTGTTATATTACATTATAGTAAACAATCTAAGAGGAACAATAAAAGAACATCAGTCACGGAGTCCACTACGTTTTTTCACACAGATGGTATTTGTAAAAAAATATGGTGATCTCCTTTCTACTACTATAACCCTTCAGTACAATGAAATTATTTACGAAGAAAGACGAAAATGTTCATGTTGGTATACAAATTCACTGGATTGAGATTTGATGAAAAGAACTATGATAACAACTGTTGAAAGTTAATTTCGTCCACATCAACGTTTTTGGCTGCCAAAATCGCACGTTGACTACCGGCGGAGCGGGTAGAGGTGACCGCACAACTTTTCCTGATGCGCAGCACATGCCGGCTGCTTGATTCCGAATTTTCAATGCCTGGCAATATTGACATACTTTATCCATTCCACCGATAGCAATTTTTGAATGCGCTGAGTAGTTAATATCTGGAGCTTATTCAAAGGCAAGCCGAACAAATGGTGCACGTGTTAATCAGCGGCTGATCCGTTGCCTTTGTCGATCTGGTACTCGAACTGTAGCTATGTTTCGTTCTCGTGCCGCCCTTGTTCTCTTAATATTTTGATGCAGACATTCGTCACGCTGTTCTTGAGATTCTTGTGCACGACTTTCCGTAGTCCTGATTCTTTGAGCTGCATTTCTTGATTCAATTAGTTCTGCCAACTGATGGGGCGTCGTGCCTCTCTGGTGCTCGCATTGTTGAGGTTAGATTTTTTCCGTGGCATTTGATTGAAAATAATAAATTAATCGTTTAAATATAAGAAAAAAAAAAATTGAAAATCATTCTAATTAATAACTTTTATAATTAAGTGATAATACTTACATACATATATTCAATTAAATTATAAAGTTTTGATCAATGAAGCACAAATAAGAAAAAACAGGATTAATTCCACTGTATTATCTTCATTATAATATGAATTCAATTTACACTTCAGTCTAAGTAATACGTGGCCGGCTGTGCTAACAGCAAAAATTTGAAAAGTGGAAATAATTGAATTATACTGTTAAAATGTAGCTTATATGACACGTTCGCCATCTATTGATTACTTACTCAAACCAGTCGAAAGGTATCCACATCTGTTAGAGTCATTTGAGATTTAAACTATCCTATCTCTCAAGTTAGATCGAACTGCACATGGTGTACGAATTTGATTATAATCGGTTAAGTGTTTAGGAGTCCATTGAGGACAAACATTGTGACACGAGATTTATATATATTAAGATAGATAGACAAATATATATATATTAATACCCTTGCAGAGGGTATTATAAAATTGGTCAGATAAAGTATATATATTCTTGATCAGCATGAGAAGCTGAGTCGATATAGCCATGTCCGTCTGTCCGTCCGTCTGTCCGTCCGTCTATCCGTCCGTCTGTGCGTACGCGTTTTACTCAGCCATCTAAAGAGCTATCGGAAAGAAATTTTTTTTTGGGCCTTATTACCCGGGTGAGACAAAGTATGAAAATCTTTAGTATCGGACTACTATATCATATAGCTCTAGAACAAACATTTTTGCAAAAATTGGAGTATCCCCATGGAATTTACCAATATGATAGTATTTGAAATAATATCTCAGATCCCAAAATTTGAATCTGATCGGAAAAAACAACACAAGTTACAGTCAATACAAATCGGTTCAAGCGCTGTCGGCAGTGCTGCTTGCTGCCTACTACGTCATCATCAAATCAAACAGAGCACATGCATACACACACAGAGACGCAGCGCTACACGAACTGTATGCGTATGCGTGTTGTGCTTTGCTTGGGGAATGATGGAAGAAGAAGAAAAATTGTAGTAAAAAGAGAAATAATTTGAATGTTTTGTTTGTGTGTTGATGAATTGAGTTGCAGGGAAAGAAATTTCAAAATTATTTTTGTCATCCACCCACAAGTCCTGATTTTCCTCAACCTGCCCTCTACCTCTACTTGAGCTTACTGCTTCATAAATAGACCGAGAGAGCGACAGAGAGAGAGAAGGGCAGCTTCAAACACTTGAATGCAGTATATATGTGCATATATATATATATACACTAGCTGACCCGGCCACGCGTTGCTTTGGCTAAAGTTTTTGTTATATTACATTATAGTAAACAATCTAAGAGGAACAATAAAAGAACATCAGTCACGGAGTCCACTACGTTTTTTCACACAGATGGTATTTGTAAAAAAATATGGTGATCTCCTTTCTACTACTATAACCCTTCAGTACAATGAAATTATTTACGAAGAAAGACGAAAATGTTCATGTTGGTATACAAATTCACTGGATTGAGATTTGATGAAAAGAACTATGATAACAACTGTTGAAAGTTAATTTCGTCCACATCAACGTTTTTGGCTGCCAAAATCGCACGTTGACTACCGGCGGAGCGGGTAGAGGTGACCGCACAACTTTTCCTGATGCGCAGCACATGCCGGCTGCTTGATTCCGAATTTTCAATGCCTGGCAATATTGACATACTTTATCCATTCCACCGATAGCAATTTTTGAATGCTCTGAGTAGTTAATATCTGGAGCATATTCAAAGGCAAGCCGAACAAATGGTGCACGTGTTAATCAGCGGCTGATCCGTTGCCTTTGTCGATCTGGTACTCGAACTGTAGCTATGTTTCGTTCTCGTGCCGCCCTTGTTCTCTTAATATTCTGATGCAGACATTCGTCACGCTGTTCTTGAGATTCTTGTGCACGACTTTCCGTAGTCCTGATTCTTTGAGCTGCATTTCTTGATTCAATTAGTTCTGCCAACTGATGGGGCGTCGTGCCTCTCTGGTGCTCGCATTGTTGAGGTTAGATTTTTTCCGTGGCATTTGATTGAAAATAATAAATTAATCGTTTAAATATAAGAAAAAAAAAAATTGAAAATCATTCTAATTAATAACTTTTATAATTAAGTGATAATACTTACATACATATGTGGAATTGGGTCTGGCAACTCTGGTGAGCGGGTCGAATTGAGCTAAAGACGAGCAGTCGAACTGAAGAGACGAGCGAGCGCGGTTGCAAAAAAGACGAAAGACGAAACGACGCAGAGCAGTAAAGACGACCAATTTCCAACTAAATCTAATTAAAATAATCAAATAAATAGTTTTACGTTAAAATAAACTAAAATACTACAAATAAATATCGGAATAAAACAAATTCCTACAAATATGGGGGCTCAACCTACAAAATAGGCATGATTCAACTTATGTATGTATAAAGAAGTAAAAAAGTAATATCAGTGAGTGAGAAAGAGACAAACATACACAAAACGACGCAACAGTGGAATCAAACGATGAAAAAACAGCGCGAAAACGAGTAAGAATTAGCATCAAACGACGAAAAATTGGCGGCTAACGACGAAAAAGCGGCAAAGAAACGGTGAAAAAGTTTTCGACGAACGACGAGAAAGTGTTTGAATACGACGATAACTGTGGTGGCAAACGACGTATACAATACCACATATACAATATTAGTGTGTGTGCGTAAGAGAAAGAACTATGAGCAAACTTGAAGACTTTGCAAATGTGCAAGAGGCACTGAAAACTGAAAAGAAATCTAATATTACATTGTTTCACAAGTTTATATACGAAGAAGAAGGCGATCGTGCAAATCGCCAAAGACTAAGAAAGTTTGAAGGGTTTAATTTTGATTACGACAGCGATTTGTATAAAAGTAAACTGTCTTATGTGGAAAAGAATTTAACAAATAACGATTTAGTGATTATTTGTAACGTTTTGGGTTTATCGCATGATAAATCGAATCTAACTTCCCATTATTTCGCAATTTGCAAGTTGGAAATTTGCTAGCTGACCTTGACACAGAGAATGATCAAAACGAAGATGATGACGATGGCCGCGAAAGAGATTGCGATGTAGGCAATATGCAAGACGAAGACGAAATGTTGTCAGTAGTGAGCGACGAAACGAATTTTAGAACAGCTGCAACAAACGAAAATATGCGAAACAAAACGAATAGGGCAAACTCTACAGTCGTGGCCAACAATATTGATACGCAAAGTGCAGTAAATGTCAACATGCTACCACCGAGGTTCGCTTTGAATTTTCGGGACGTTGAGGACTCTTTACGACCTTTCCATGGCGATGAAACTTTATTAGTTGAAGTATGGATTGAGGATTTCGAAGACATGGCTGACTTGATGCAATGGTATAGTTTACAAAAATTTATTTTTGCTAAAAGAGCTATTAAAGGACTTGCTAAAATGTTTATTCTGAGTGAACGCGGAATTAAAAATTGGTCAACATTGAAAGAATCACTTTTAAATGAGTTTAAAACAGTAATAAATAGCGCGGAGTTACATAAGCAATTGTCAGAACGGAAAATAAAAAAAGGTGAAAATGTTCAAGAATATTTGTTGAAAATGAAAGAGATGGCATCACGGGGTAATATAGAGAACAGTGCTCTTATGCAGTATGTGATTGACGGAATTAATGACTTGAGTATGAACAAAGCAATATTGTACAATGCTAATAACCTAAAAGAGTTTAAAGAGAAAATAAAATTTTATGAAAAAATGCGGGAAAAGTCGAGTAATCAAAAAAGTGAGTCTAAGAACGTTCAAATCAAAAAAGAAAGTGTAATGAAATACGAAAATAAAGAAAGTGGTATAAAATGCTATAACTGTGGGCAAAAAGGACATATATGTGAAAATTGTGACAATAAGAGTAAAGGAAGAAAGTGTTTTGGTTGCAATAATTTTGGTCACATAGCAAAAGAGTGTCCAAGTAAAAGCCCTGAAAATAGCACAGATGTTCGTAATACTAATAAAATATCAGCTGATCATATGTTTATGTGTAAAGAAGTATCAATCAACAATGAAAAGTGTATAGCCTTGCTTGATACTGGTAGCAAATATAATATCGTAAACGAAACAATTTATAATCGTTTGAAAAAACCTAAGCTCGCTAAAGTTGATAAAGTTCTATACGGTTTCGGAGATAAAAAGAAATTCGTACCTATCGGTTCGTTTACGGGAAGGCTTTTCGTAAGCCAAGAACAGTTTGATTTGGTTTTTTTAGTGGTATCATCTGAATTCCTGGATGATGAAGTGATTTTGGGAGAAGAGTTTTGTAAGCAAGCCGAAATAAAAATCAATCGTGATGGCGTACAAATCGGGAAATATAATGATGAAACGGAATTAAGTTCGGTAATGAGAATAAAGGTCGAAAACGACGAAATTGACATTGACTCAAACGCATCGAAAAGTACAAAGTGCGAAGTGAACGAACTTATCAAAAACTATAAGCCGGAAAAGTTAAAATCGACAAATGTTGAAATGCGTATTGTTCTAAAAGACGATAGTCCAATTTATTCGAGACCACGCAGATTCGCTTTTGCTGAACGGTGCATAATCGATGACCAAGTCGATCAGTGGCTGAAAGACGAAATAATAGAACAATCCGAGTCTGAATTCAGCAGTCCGGTCGTATTAGTAAAAGAACGCGATGGCACTCCACGGCTGTGCATTGACTACAGACGAATAAACAAGGTAATAGTAAAAGACTATTTTCCATTACCTCTGATTGAAGATCAATTGGATCGGCTACAAGGAGCAACGGTTTTCAGCACAATCGATTTAAAGAATGGATTTTTCCATGTAGATGTTGAAAAAGAGAGTCGAAGATTCACCTCGTTCGTTACACACAACGCACAGTACCAGTTTTCAAAAGTTCCTTTTGGATTGACGAACTCCCCTGGGGTATTTCAGAGACACGTTAATGCCATTTTTCGTGATTTGACCCGTGCTGGTACGGCTATCCCATACGTCGACGACATTATAGTCCCTGGGAAAACTGAGGAGGAAGCCGTCTCCAATCTGAGAAATATTTTGAAATGTTTTTTGAAGAGACAAATAGAATTTTTGGGGCATACTATAGAGAATCAGAAGATATGTATCTCAGACGCAAAGACCAAAGCTGTAAACAAATTTCCTATGCCGATGAATCAAAAGCAGCTCCAAAGTTTTCTTGGCCTGGTTGGTTATTTTCGCAAGTTCATTGCAGATTTTTCGATTAAAAGATTAAAGAATGTCCAAGCACAAGACGACCTTAAGCTGAAAGAAATAATTCACGATGAGATGATTCAGATTTTTAACGACAACAGAGATGATCTACGTAATATAGCGAAGCAGCAGATCCTTCGTATGCAAGAAGAAAATAAAAAGACCTACAACTTACGTCGCAGACCTGCTTCTATATACAAAGTCGGTGATCTGGTAGCTGTTAAAAGAACCCAACTTGGAGGAGGTTTGAATCTGAAGCCCAAATATTTAGGTCCGTACCGAATTACCATGGTAAAGGCCAGAGATACATACGACGTGATCAAAGATACATTATTCAACGATGGTCCTAGGCGAACTAGGACTTGCGCTGCCTATATGAAGCCGTGGGTTCCCTGTGGCGAGGGGTTCGAGGCGAATGCATACTAGGATGGCCGAGTTGTGGAATTGGGTCTGGCAACTCTGGTGAGCGGGGCGAATTGAGCTAAAGACGAGCAGTCGAACTGAAGAGACGAGCGAGCGCGGTTGCAAAAAAAGACGAAAGACGAAACGACGCAGAGCAGTAAAGACGACTAATTTCCAACTAAATCTAATTAAAATAATCAAATAAATAGTTTTACGTTAAAATAAACTAAAATACTACAAATAAATCTACGGAATAAAACAAATTCCTACACATATATTCAATTAAATTATAAAGTTTTGATCAATGAAGCACAAATAAGAAAAAAAAGGATTAATTCCACAATATTATCTTCATTATAATATGAATTCAATTTACACTTCAGTCTAAGTAATACGTGGCCGGCTGTGCTAACATCAAAAATTTGAAAAGTGGAAATAATTGAATTATACTGTTAAAATGTAGCTTATATGACACGTTCGCCATCTATTGATTACTTACTCAACCCAGTCGAAAGGTATCCACATCTGTTAGAGTCATTTGAGATTTAAACTATCCTATCTCTCAAGTTAGATCGAACTGCACATGGTGTACGAATTTGATTATAATCGGTTAAGTGTTTAGGAGTCCATTGAGGACAAACATTGTGACACGAGATTTATATATATTAAGATAGATAGTCAAATATAGATATATTAATACCCTTGCAGAGGGTATTATAAAATTGGTCAGATATTGTAACGCACAGAAGGAGACGTTTCCGACCCCATAAAGTATATATATTCTTGATCAGCATGAGAAGCTGAGTCGATATAGCCATGTCCGTATGTCCGTATGTCCGTCCGTCTGTCCGTCCGTTTATCCGTCCGTCTGTGCGGAAAGAAATTTTTTTTTGGGTCTTATTACCCGGGTGAGACAAAGTATGAAAATCTTTAGTATCGGACTACTATATCATATAGGTGTAGAACAAACATTTTTGCAAAAATTGGAGTATCCCCATGAAATTTACCAATGTGATAGTATTTGAAATAATATCTCAGATCCCAAAATTTGAATCTGATCGGAAAATACAACACAAGTTACAGTCAATACAAGTCGGTTCAAACAGAGCACATGCATACACACACAGAGACGCAGCGCTACACGAACTGTATGCGTATGCGTGTTGTGCTTTGCTTGGGGAATGATGGAAGAAGAAGAAAAAATTGTAGTAAAAAGAGAAATAATTTGAATGTTTTGTTTGTGTGTTGATGAATTGAGTTGCAGGGAAAGAAATTTCAAAATTATTTTTGTCATCCACCCACAAGTCCTGATTTTCCTCAACCTGCCCTCTACCTCTACTTGAGCTTACTGCTTCATAAATAGACCGAGAGAGCGACAGAGAGAGAGAGAAGGGCAGCTTCAAACACTTGAATGCAGTATATATGTGCATATATATATATATACACTAGCTGACCCGGCCACGCGTTGCTTTGGCTAAAGTTTTTGTTATATTACATTATAGTAAACAATCTAAGAGGAACAATAAAAGAACATCAGTCACGGAGTCCACTACGTTTTTTCACACAGATATGATAACAACTGTTGAAAGTTAATTTCGTCCACATCAACGTTTTTGGCTGCCAAAATCGCACGTTGACTACCGGCGGAGCGGGTAGAGGTGACCGAATTTTCAATGCCTGGCAATATTGACATACTTTATCCATTCCACCGATAGCAATTTTTGAATGCGCTGAGTAGTTAATATCTGGAGCATATTCAAAGGCAAGCCGAACAAATGGTGCACGTGTTAATCAGCGGCTGATCCGTTGCCTTTGTCGATCTGGTACTCGAACTGTAGCTATGTTTCGTTCTCGTGCCGCCCTTGTTCTCTTAATATTTTGATGCAGACATTCGTCACGCTGTTCTTGAGATTCTTGTGCACGACTTTCCGTAGTCCTGATTCTTTGAGCTGCATTTCTTGATTCAATTAGTTCTGCCAACTGATGGGGCGTCGTGCCTCTCTGGTGCTCGCATTGTTGAGGTTAGATTTTTTCCGTGGCATTTGATTGAAAATAATAAATTAATCGTTTAAATATAAGAAAAAAAAAAATTGAAAATCATTCTAATTAATAACTTTTATAATTAAGTGATAATACTTACATACATATATTCAATTAAATTATAAAGTTTTGATCAATGAAGCACAAATAAGAAAAAAACAGGATTAATTCCACTGTATTATCTTCATTATAATATGAATTCAATTTACACTTCAGTCTAAGTAATACGTGGCCGGCTGTGCTAACAGCAAAAATTTGAAAAGTGGAAATAATTGAATTATACTGTTAAAATGTAGCTTATATGACACGTTCGCCATCTATTGATTACTTACTCAACCCAGTCGAAAGGTATCCACATCTGTTAGAGTCATTTGAGATTTAAACTATCCTATCTCTCAAGTTAGATCGAACTGCACATGGTGTACGAATTTGATTATAATCGGTTAAGTGTTTAGGAGTCCATTGAGGACAAACATTGTGACACGAGATTTATATATAAAGATAGATAGACAAATATATATATATTAATACCCTTGCAGAGGGTATTATAAAATTGGTCAGATAAAGTATATATATTCTTGATCAGCATGAGAAGCTGAGTCGATATAGCCATGTCCGTCTGTCCGTCCGTCTGTCCGTCCGTCTATCCGTCCGTCTGTGCGTACGCGTTTTACTCAGCCATCTAAAGAGCTATCGGAAAGAAATTTTTTTTTGGGCCTTATTACCCGGGTGAGACAAAGTATGAAAATCTTTAGTATCGGACTACTATATCATATAGCTCTAGAACAAACATTTTTGCAAAAATTGGAGTATCCCCATGAAATTTACCAATATGATAGTATTTGAAATAATATCTCAGATCCCAAAATTTGAATCTGATCGGAAAAAACAACACAAGTTACAGTCAATACAAATCGGTTCAAGCGCTGTCGGCAGTGCTGCTTGCTGCCTACTACGTCATCATCAAATCAAACAGAGCACATGCATACACACACAGAGACGCAGCGCTACACGAACTGTATGCGTATGCGTGTTGTGCTTTGCTTGGGGAATGATGGAAGAAGAAGAAAAAATTGTAGTAAAAAGAGAAATAATTTGAATGTTTTGTTTGTGTGTTGATGAATTGAGTTGCAGGGAAAGAAATTTCAAAATTATTTTTGTCATCCACCCACAAGTCCTGATTTTCCTCAACCTGCCCTCTACCTCTACTTGAGCTTACTGCTTCATAAATAGACCGAGAGAGCGACAGAGAGAGAGAGAAGGGCAGCTTCAAACACTTGAATGCAGTATATATGTGCATATGTATATATATACACTAGCTGACCCGGCCACGCGTTGCTTTGGCTAAAGTTTTTGTTATATTACATTATAGTAAACAATCTAAGAGGAACAATAAAAGAACATCAGTCACGGAGTCCACTACGTTTTTTCACACAGATGGTATTTGTAAAAAAATATGGTGATCTCCTTTCTACTACTATAACCCTTCAGTACAATGAAATTATTTACGAAGTGTTTGTGGCGGGGCGGAAGGACCCGATATAGTATCAAGTGGTTGGCGGGTGCCAATATCTTCAGGATCTCGTACGTGAGTAGAATGATTAAAACGCGCGAAAAACTTCGTTTTAATTCTATGTTTGATTTATTTAATTCACAAGGTATACCGATACACACACGAAATGGTTCGGTTTTAAAAAGTGACAAATCGCAAAATGAAAGTTAAAGGAGATGAACGGGTGTTCGGGTGAAAATCTCGTACTGGAGTGATGATGGCGATTTACCGGAGAGCGCTTCGTCACCCTCCTCAGTATGACCGCATTCCGTTTTGGGAAAAACCCTACCCCTCACTCTCTGCTGTTCACCCGGTGGCGTGAACATACCGCCCCCTTGCAACAAGTTGCAATTGCCTCGCTGGACATGTCTAAGGATGGGGGATGGCAGCGTTCTGGATCGCCAAGACACGGGTGGAGATGGAGGGGGAACCTTGAATGCAGATGGAATAGGCGGCACGAGGGCTGATGACCTCTGGATAGAAGTCCGAATGAAAGGCTGGTGCCTTTCGGGTCTTTGCTCTCTGGGTTGGATGTACGCGACTGAGCTGTCGCTGTGTAAGAGCGTGTGGTGTTGTTTGCCACAACGATGGCATCCTGTTGTGCTCCTGCAGGAACCATTGGAATGCTCATGAGCCAAACAGTTCGGGCAGTATCCGTTGCTCAAGACTACCCGTAACCTGTCTTCAGCTTGTAGTCCTCGAAACTGTCGGCACTGACGGAGCGCGTGTGCCCCTTGACAAACGCGGCACCTGAAACAATTGGAACTGCATTCTAAATCGGACGGTGCTGCTGTCCTTGGAGACATCTTCGGACTGCCGGAGGAGGTGGACCGAGACCGACTGGATTTATCAGTAACGGATCCACAGAGAACCCATCCGAACATCGTCTCGATTCCCACGAAAGAATCACCAACATTCTTGATGATTCGTTCCCCAAGGATAGTGGGAAGGAGCTCGACTCCAAGCACCAAATCCACAGGAGCCCTTTGGTAAAATTGCGGATCAGCGAGCGGAAGGTCCAGCGCATCCTGCTTAACCTTATCCGGGACGGCGCGGGAGGGAAGTTCCTCTGCTACCCTAGGCAGCACAACGGCGACTGCTTGGAACTGTCGGAGCGGTTCGTCAGGAGGAGAAATCTGTAAGCGGCACACTTTGTCGCCGCTACCAGCATCGCATTGCCCAATGCCGCGAATGCTAGTTGATACTTGGCAGCTTGGAGGATTAATCAATTCAAACATTCTTTGGGAAATAAAGGACGCTTCGGATCCCATATCAATCAAAGCGCGGATTTGAAACTGCTTGCCACGATGATGAATAGTTACCCTCGCTGTACCCAGGAGGCCAGTGTTGCGAGTGGAGGCGAAGTAACTTCCCACGTTTACATGAGGGCTGCTGGAATAATCGGAGGACGCAGGATTCGGAATTATACAAGTATTAGGTGCTGAGCTCTCTTGCACTTGAGCGGGAAAGGCCTGAGCTCTTACCGAAGGTTTTCGGCTTACGGAAGGAAAGGTCTGACTGCTAGAGCTTGGTTGAAGGACATCTGTGGCCTCTAGTACACGGTGGCGATCAGTTAGGAATCGATTCAGGTCGTCCCAGGATGAGACGGCGGTCTTATTTGGAACGGACTGTTCCCACAACAGAAGGGTGGCTTTGGGCATTTTGCTCGTACAGATTGCTATGAGAAGGATATCCCAATTGTCTGTTCGAGCCCCGGAAAGCTCAAGACCGGTTAAGCAACCTTGAATTGACGTCTGCAGTTCTCTCAACGCTTTGCCAGACTCTTGGGTTACAGCTGGGATCTGTAGAAGCTGCTTGGCTTGGCTCATAATCAATAATCGATTATTTTCGTATCGCGCAGTGAGGTTATCCCACGCGGACTGGAACCCTTCATTGGTCAAGGGTGACCTAGAAACAATGGCTCTGGCTTCACCGCGAGTTTTGCAACTTAAGTGGTACAGTTTCTCCACTTGTGTTAGGCTTGGATTATGGATAAAAATCGCGGTAAACAAATCACGGAATGTAGGCCAAGCCAGGCTGTCTCCGTTGAAGATTTCGACTTCACACGGGGGAACTGTGTGGCTTTGATGGGTGGAATCGACGGAGAGTCTGACTGGTAGGGGAACCGTTTTCGCTGACAGCTGCTCGATTCGCTCTCCAAACAAAGTCCCGCCTCGAACATATACCATATAACAATATTCATGTTTAGCTTTAATTGTAGCTATGTGCTTCGGACTATCTTCCTTCTTTTGCGCCGTCAAGGCCTTATAACATCGTGAAAACTCTGCCTCGACTTGTGCCCAAAGCGACTTAAGCTGGTCTAAGTGTATTTTAATGGAGACGAGTGGCACATCGTCCGCTAAAGCCTGGGCCTCGCGAGCCTCGAACGCCGTTAATGCCTCGCACACGGCAACAAAGTCGGAAAGAGACATCGTAGAGTGTTCTCTGAGCTATTACGAATTGAATGGAAACAAAAAACTCCTTGGAATTAGAGCTCTCAAGCGAGGAAATCGAAACGAAGCTGTAAGTGGACTGTATAATTTAAGGATAGAGGAGTGAGAAGGAAAAATGTCTCCTCTTTTTAATGAACACAATGGATAAATGAAATTAGAAGAAATTATAATTTTCCTCGCAGTTGTGTGAATAATTATAAGGATATATAATCACTGGGATATTAAAATTTATACAATGTGGAAATCTGTTGAAATTTATAAGAGTATAAAAGAAAAACAAAAATATGGAGAAATTGAGATCAGTAGGATTACTTTTCAATGGAGGGCAAAAAAACTCGGAATTAATTTTCATTAAACGGACTAGATAAATTTCATGGATCTGTGAGGAAAAAAATCAAAAATGCACCAAGACAAAATACTAATTCCATATAAATAAAATTGTACTTATTTTTCGTTAGAAAATATTTTGCGAATTAAATTCAATTAGTCGATTGAAATATTTTTTGCACAATACGAAAATCACGATGGAAAAAATGGATGTCGTGACCGAGTCACGGCTTGGCTCAAGTGTCAGCACTGATGAGGCTTGAGTGTCAGCACTGATCGGGAGTCAGCTGTTCTGCCGTTGTTTATGTTTTATGAATTTAATTAATTTTAAATTGTTTAACGAAGATCACGATTTCCTGCTTTAATTATGTAGGTTTCGAATTATTAAATTGCGGAGAGCCAATCGGAATGGCTGCAATTTATTTTGTGTGGGTGGAATCAAATTGTATGTGGACATACATATGTATGTACATATGTACATACATATGTATATATGTAAGTATGTCGTATGAGTGAGCTTACCGCGGCAAAAATTATTACATATGTACATATATATGTATGCATATACAAAGTATTTGGCATAAATAATTTATGCCGCTGGACTAATGATCAGCCCGTGGAGTGTGCTTTACACTTTAAGGACAGGTAAGTGGTACTTTATAAACACTTTTACTTGCAGGTTAGAAAACAGCTGTTTTTACATGTACGTATATATATGTATACATACACATACATATGTATTGTTATGCAATTGGACTTTTAGACATTCAGAATTTCAAAGAATGGAAAAAGACACTTCATAAACCATGTAACCTTTGGAACAGGTCAGGTATGTACATAAAGTAAACAAAAGTGTGTAGGTCGCTATGGAAGAGCGGGAAACCTCACACTTTTATAAGTATGTAATCGGATATAATGTGAATGGGATTTTTAATAAGAAATGTTGTACTTATCAGGAATTCCGCCGATGCATGCTGGAAGAGCGGAAGGATATCCGGCTCGAAGGACCAATGTTTGTGGCGGGGCGGAAGGACCCGATATAGTATCAAGTGGTTGGCGGGTGCCAATATCTTCAGGATCTCGTACGTGAGTAGAATGATTAAAACGCGCGAAAAACTTCGTTTTAATTCTATGTTTGATTTATTTAATTCACAAGGTATACCGATACACACACGAAATGGTTCGGTTTTAAAAAGTGACAAATCGCAAAATGAAAGTTAAAGGAGATGAACGGGTGTTCGGGTGAAAATCTCGTACTGGAGTGATGATGGCGATTTACCGGAGAGCGCTTCGTCACCCTCCTCAGTATGACCGCATTCCGTTTTGGGAAAAACCCTACCCCTCACTCTCTGCTGTTCACCCGGTGGCGTGAACACGAAGAAAGACGAAAATGTTCATGTTGGTATACAAATTCACTGGATTGAGATTTGATGAAAAGAACTATGATAACAACTATTGAAAGTTAATTTCGTCCACATCAACGTTTTTGGCTGCCAAAATCGCACGTTGACTACCGGCGGAGCGGGTAGAGGTGACCGCACAACTTTTCCTGATGCGCAGCACATGCCGGCTGCTTGATTCCGAATTTTCAATGCCTGGCAATATTGACATACTTTATCCATTCCACCGATAGCAATTTTTGAATGCTCTGAGTAGTTAATATCTGGAGCATATTCAAAGGCAAGCCGAACAAATGGTGCACGTGTTAATCAGCGGCTGATCCGTTGCCTTTGTCGATCTGGTACTCGAACTGTAGCTATGTTTCGTTCTCGTGCCGCCCTTGTACTCTTAATATTCTGATGCAGACATTCGTCACGCTGTTCTTGAGATTCTTGTGCACGACTTTCCGTAGTCCTGATTCTTTGAGCTGCATTTCTTGATTCAATTAGTTCTGCCAACTGATGGGGCGTCGTGCCTCTCTGGTGCTCGCATTGTTGAGGTTAGATTTTTTCCGTGGCATTTGATTGAAAATAATAAATTAATCGTTTAAATATAAGAAAAAAAAAATTTGAAAATCATTCTAATTAATAACTTTTATAATTAAGTGATAATACTTACATACATATGTGGGATTGGGTCTGGCAACTCTGGTGAGCGGGTCGAATTGAGCTAAAGACGAGCAGTCGAACTGAAGAGACGAGCGAGCGCGGTTGCAAAAAAGACGAAAGACGAAACGACGCAGAGCAGTAAAGACGACCAATTTCCAACTAAATCTAATTAAAATAATCAAATAAATAGTTTTACGTTAAAATAAACTAAAATACTACAAATAAATATCGGAATAAAACAAATTCCTACAAATATGGGGGCTCAACCTACAAAATAGGCATGATTCAACTTATGTATGTATAAAGAAGTAAAAAAGTAATATCAGTGAGTGAGAAAGAGACAAACATACACAAAACGACGCAACAGTGGAATCAAACGATGAAAAAACAGCGCGAAAACGAGTAAGAATTAGCATCAAACGACGAAAAATTGGCGGCTAACGACGAAAAAGCGGCAAAGAAACGGTGAAAAAGTTTTCGACGAACGACGAGAAAGTGTTTGAATACGACGATAACTGTGGTGGCAAACGACGTATACAATACCACATATACAATATTAGTGTGTGTGCGTAAGAGAAAGAACTATGAGCAAACTTGAAGACTTTGCAAATGTGCAAGAGGCACTGAAAACTGAAAAGAAATCTAATATTACATTGTTTCACAAGTTTATATACGAAGAAGAAGGCGATCGTGCAAATCGCCAAAGACTAAGAAAGTTTGAAGGGTTTAATTTTGATTACGACAGCGATTTGTATAAAAGTAAACTGTCTTATGTGGAAAAGAATTTAACAAATAACGATTTAGTGATTATTTGTAACGTTTTGGGTTTATCGCATGATAAATCGAATCTAACTTCCCATTATTTCGCAATTTGCAAGTTGGAAATTTGCTAGCTGACCTTGACACAGAGAATGATCAAAACGAAGATGATGACGATGGCCGCGAAAGAGATGGCGATGTAGGCAATATGCAAGACGAAGACGAAATGTTGTCAGTAGTGAGCGACGAAACGAATTTTAGAACAGCTGCAACAAACGAAAATATGCGAAACAAAACGAATAGGGCAAACTCTACAGTCGTGGCCAACAATATTGATACGCAAAGTGCAGTAAATGTCAACATGCTACCACCGAGGTTCGCTTTGAATTTTCGGGACGTTGAGGACTCTTTACGACCTTTCCATGGCGATGAAACTTTATTAGTTGAAGTATGGATTGAGGATTTCGAAGACATGGCTGACTTGATGCAATGGTATAGTTTACAAAAATTTATTTTTGCTAAAAGAGCTATTAAAGGACTTGCTAAAATGTTTATTCTGAGTGAACGCGGAATTAAAAATTGGTCAACATTGAAAGAATCACTTTTAAATGAGTTTAAAACAGTAATAAATAGCGCGGAGTTACATAAGCAATTGTCAGAACGGAAAATAAAAAAAGGTGAAAATGTTCAAGAATATTTGTTGAAAATGAAAGAGATGGCATCACGGGGTAATATAGAGAACAGTGCTCTTATGCAGTATGTGATTGACGGAATTAATGACTTGAGTATGAACAAAGCAATATTGTACAATGCTAATAACCTAAAAGAGTTTAAAGAGAAAATAAAATTTTATGAAAAAATGCGGGAAAAGTCGAGTAATCAAAAAAGTGAGTCTAAGAACGTTCAAATCAAAAAAGAAAGTGTAATGAAATACGAAAATAAAGAAAGTGGTATAAAATGCTATAACTGTGGGCAAAAAGGACATATATGTGAAAATTGTGACAATAAGAGTAAAGGAAGAAAGTGTTTTGGTTGCAATAATTTTGGTCACATAGCAAAAGAGTGTCCAAGTAAAAAGCCTGAAAATAGCACAGATGTTCGTAATACTAATAAAATATCAGCTGATCATATGTTTATGTGTAAAGAAGTATCAATCAACAATGAAAAGTGTATAGCCTTGCTTGATACTGGTAGCAAATATAATATCGTAAACGAAACAATTTATAATCGTTTGAAAAAACCTAAGCTCGCTAAAGTTGATAAAGTTCTATACGGTTTCGGAGATAAAAAGAAATTCGTACCTATCGGTTCGTTTACGGGAAGGCTTTTCGTAAGCCAAGAACAGTTTGATTTGGTTTTTTTAGTGGTATCATCTGAATTCCTGGATGATGAAGAGATTTTGGGAGAAGAGTTTTGTAAGCAAGCCGAAATAAAAATCAATCGTGATGGCGTACAAATCGGGAAATATAATGATGAAACGGAATTAAGTTCGGTAATGAGAATAAAGGTCGAAAACGACGAAATTGACATTGACTCAAACGCATCGAAAAGTACAAAGTGCGAAGTGAACGAACTTATCAAAAACTATAAGCCGGAAAAGTTAAAATCGACAAATGTTGAAATGCGTATTGTTCTAAAAGACGATAGTCCAATTTATTCGAGACCACGCAGATTCGCTTTTGCTGAACGGTGCATAATCGATGACCAAGTCGATCAGTGGCTGAAAGACGAAATAATAGAACAATCCGAGTCTGAATTCAGCAGTCCGGTCGTATTAGTAAAAGAACGCGATGGCACTCCACGGCTGTGCATTGACTACAGACGAATAAACAAGGTAATAGTAAAAGACTATTTTCCATTACCTCTGATTGAAGATCAATTGGATCGGCTACAAGGAGCAACGGTTTTCAGCACAATCGATTTAAAGAATGGATTTTTCCATGTAGATGTTGAAAAAGAGAGTCGAAGATTCACCTCGTTCGTTACACACAACGCACAGTACCAGTTTTCAAAAGTTCCTTTTGGATTGACGAACTCCCCTGGGGTATTTCAGAGACACGTTAATGCCATTTTTCGTGATTTGACCCGTGCTGGTACGGCTATCCCATACGTCGACGACATTATAGTCCCTGGGAAAACTGAGGAGGAAGCCGTCTCCAATCTGAGAAATATTTTGAAATGTTTTTGAAGAGACAAATAGAATTTTTGGGGCATACTATAGAGAATCAGAAGATATGTATCTCAGACGCAAAGACCAAAGCTGTAAACAAATTTCCTATGCCGATGAATCAAAAGCAGCTCCAAAGTTTTCTTGGCCTGGTTGGTTATTTTCGCAAGTTCATTGCAGATTTTTCGATTAAAAGATTAAAGAATGTCCAAGCACAAGACGACCTTAAGCTGAAAGAAATAATTCACGATGAGATGATTCAGATTTTTAACGACAACAGAGATGATCTACGTAATATAGCGAAGCAGCAGATCCTTCGTATGCAAGAAGAAAATAAAAAGACCTACAACTTACGTCGCAGACCTGCTTCTATATACAAAGTCGGTGATCTGGTAGCTGTTAAAAGAACCCAACTTGGAGGAGGTTTGAATCTGAAGCCCAAATATTTAGGTCCGTACCGAATTACCATGGTAAAGGCCAGAGATACATACGACGTGATCAAAGATACATTATTCAACGATGGTCCTAGGCGAACTAGGACTTGCGCTGCCTATATGAAGCCGTGGGTTCCCTGTGGCGAGGGGTTCGAGGCGAATGCATACTAGGATGGCCGAGTTGTGGAATTGGGTCTGGCAACTCTGGTGAGCGGGGCGAATTGAGCTAAAGACGAGCAGTCGAACTGAAGAGACGAGCGAGCGCGGTTGCAAAAAAGACGAAAGACGAAACGACGCAGAGCAGTAAAGACGACTAATTTCCAACTAAATCTAATTAAAATAATCAAATAAATAGTTTTACGTTAAAATAAACTAAAATACTACAAATAAATCTACGGAATAAAACAAATTCCTACACATATATTCAATTAAATTATAAAGTTTTGATCAATGAAGCACAAATAAGAAAAAAAAGGATTAATTCCACAATATTATCTTCATTATAATATGAATTCAATTTACACTTCAGTCTAAGTAATACGTGGCCGGCTGTGCTAACATCAAAAATTTGAAAAGTGGAAATAATTGAATTATACTGTTAAAATGTAGCTTATATGACACGTTCGCCATCTATTGATTACTTACTCAACCCAGTCGAAAGGTATCCACATCTGTTAGAGTCATTTGAGATTTAAACTATCCTATCTCTCAAGTTAGATCGAACTGCACATGGTGTACGAATTTGATTATAATCGGTTAAGTGTTTAGGAGTCCATTGAGGACAAACATTGTGACACGAGATTTATATATATTAAGATAGATAGTCAAATATAGATATATTAATACCCTTGCAGAGGGTATTATAAAATTGGTCAGATATTGTAACGCACAGAAGGAGACGTTTCCGACCCCATAAAGTATATATATTCTTGATCAGCATGAGAAGCTGAGTCGATATAGCCATGTCCGTATGTCCGTATGTCCGTATGTCCGTCCGTCTGTCCGTCCGTTTATCCGTCCGTCTGTGCGGAAAGAAATTTTTTTTTGGGTCTTATTACCCGGGTGAGACAAAGTATGAAAATCTTTAGTATCGGACTACTATATCATATAGGTGTAGAACAAACATTTTTGCAAAAATTGGAGTATCCCCATGAAATTTACCAATGTGATAGTATTTGAAATAATATCTCAGATCCCAAAATTTGAATCTGATCGGAAAATACAACACAAGTTACAGTCAATACAAGTCGGTTCAAACAGAGCACATGCATACACACACAGAGACGCAGCGCTACACGAACTGTATGCGTATGCGTGTTGTGCTTTGCTTGGGGAATGATGGAAGAAGAAGAAAAAATTGTAGTAAAAAGAGAAATAATTTGAATGTTTTGTTTGTGTGTTGATGAATTGAGTTGCAGGGAAAGAAATTTCAAAATTATTTTTGTCATCCACCCACAAGTCCTGATTTTCCTCAACCTGCCCTCTACCTCTACTTGAGCTTACTGCTTCATAAATAGACCGAGAGAGCGACAGAGAGAGAGAGAAGGGCAGCTTCAAACACTTGAATGCAGTATATATGTGCATATATATATATATACACTAGCTGACCCGGCCACGCGTTGCTTTGGCTAAAGTTTTTGTTATATTACATTATAGTAAACAATCTAAGAGGAACAATAAAAGAACATCAGTCACGGAGTCCACTACGTTTTTTCACACAGATATGATAACAACTGTTGAAAGTTAATTTCGTCCACATCAACGTTTTTGGCTGCCAAAATCGCACGTTGACTACCGGCGGAGCGGGTAGAGGTGACCGAATTTTCAATGCCTGGCAATATTGACATACTTTATCCATTCCACCGATAGCAATTTTTGAATGCGCTGAGTAGTTAATATCTGGAGCATATTCAAAGGCAAGCCGAACAAATGGTGCACGTGTTAATCAGCGGCTGATCCGTTGCCTTTGTCGATCTGGTACTCGAACTGTAGCTATGTTTCGTTTTCGTGCCGCCCTTGTTCTCTTAATATTTTGATGCAGACATTCGTCACGCTGTTCTTGAGATTCTTGTGCACGACTTTCCGTAGTCCTGATTCTTTGAGCTGCATTTCTTGATTCAATTAGTTCTGCCAACTGATGGGGCGTCGTGCCTCTCTGGTGCTCGCATTGTTGAGGTTAGATTTTTTCCGTGGCATTTGATTGAAAATAATAAATTAATCGTTTAAATATAAGAAAAAAAAAAATTGAAAATCATTCTAATTAATAACTTTTATAATTAAGTGATAATACTTACATACATATATTCAATTAAATTATAAAGTTTTGATCAATGAAGCACAAATAAGAAAAAACAGGATTAATTCCACTGTATTATCTTCATTATAATATGAATTCAATTTACACTTCAGTCTAAGTAATACGTGCCCGGCTGTGCTAACAGCAAAAATTTGAAAAGTGGAAATAATTGAATTATACTGTTAAAATGTAGCTTATATGACACGTTCGCCATCTATTGATTACTTACTCAAACCAGTCGAAAGGTATCCACATCTGTTAGAGTCATTTGAGATTTAAACTATCCTATCTCTCAAGTTAGATCGAACTGCACATGGTGTACGAATTTGATTATAATCGGTTAAGTGTTTAGGAGTCCATTGAGGACAAACATTGTGACACGAGATTTATATATATTAAGATAGATAGACAAATATATATATATTAATACCCTTGCAGAGGGTATTATAAAATTGGTCAGATAAAGTATATATATTCTTGATCAGCATGAGAAGCTGAGTCGATATAGCCATGTCCGTCTGTCCGTCCGTCTGTCCGTCCGTCTATCCGTCCGTCTGTGCGTACGCGTTTTACTCAGCCATCTAAAGAGCTATCGGAAAGAAATTTTTTTTTGGGCCTTATTACCCGGGTGAGACAAAGTATGAAAATCTTTAGTATCGGACTACTATATCATATAGCTCTAGAACAAACATTTTTGCAAAAATTGGAGTATCCCCATGAAATTTACCAATATGATAGTATTTGAAATAATATCTCAGATCCCAAAATTTGAATCTGATCGGAAAAAACAACACAAGTTACAGTCAATACAAATCGGTTCAAGCGCTGTCGGCAGTGCTGCTTGCTGCCTACTACGTCATCATCAAATCAAACAGAGCACATGCATACACACACAGAGACGCAGCGCTACACGAACTGTATGCGTATGCGAGTTGTGCTTTGCTTGGGGAATGATGGAAGAAGAAGAAAAAATTGTAGTAAAAAGAGAAATAATTTGAATGTTTTGTTTGTGTGTTGATGAATTGAGTTGCAGGGAAAGAAATTTCAAAATGTATTAAAATTTTTGCCAAAGACTGCAAGGGTATATGTATAAACTTCGGCATTGCCGAAGTTAGCTTCTTTGATATATCGCAAATTACTAACTTTTTATCGAATTTTGTAGATCTATCTACAGTGCTTATCATATTAAAAACCCGCCCAGCAACTCAAACTTTAAAAAAATTTTAACAACATTTTTCGTTTTTTTCAAAAAAAATGTACTTTGTTGTTAGAAGCATGTTACCGTAATTTGTGTTCTATTTTTAGAAAACTAAGAAAGAACCGTTAACTTTTTATGTGTGCTCCCATCTTTGCTTGCATTTTTGTGTATCAAAATTATAGCCCACAGTAGCAAATTTGATTTAATTAAGTGCAGAGCAGATATTTGGATTTACAGACTTTGTAATTAAACGAATTTAGATCATTTTTTAAGAAATGCCGCTTGGAAAACAATTGTCGGATTATGAAAAGGGACGTATTTTCTCACTTTTTGAGTAAGGCAATTTTTTTTCGAGTATTCCACGAAATTTGAAAAGAAATCGACGTCTAATTAAAAATTATTAAAAATCCCGAAAAACACGAATCACTGCTAAGTGAGTGCGATAAACGCAAAATTATTAACAACGCCTTCTTTGAGCTTTGGCCTCACATGTGGGTGGGTCTGCATCAGCGATGACTGTTTGGCGAGTACTTAAGAACTCAGGAATCATAAAGAAGTCTAAACTGACCAAAGACACCATGTTGCTAGGTCGACACAAGGTTGCCCGACTTAACTTTGCCGAAAGACATTCTGCGACGGATTGGACAAACGTGCGTTTGAATCATCCTCTAATGGCTTACAGTATATTTTTAAATTTTTACCCTAACAGGTCATATTTTCTGATGATGATTTCAACCTGGATGGTCCCAATGGGTTTAATTCTTATTGGCATGATTTGAGAAAGGATCGTATGTTTTTTTTCAAGGAGAAACTTTAGAGGTGGTTCCGTAATGATTTGGGGAGCATTTATTCCTTTTGGTACCTTGGAATTGAATTTCGTAACGAGCCGAATGACCAGTATCGAGTATATTCAAACTCTGGATAGTAGTCTCATACCATTTTTAAGAGAATTTCGTGCGAAACCAATTGTTTTTCAACAGGATAATGCCAGAATCCATGTGAGCAGACGTACAAAGGAGTATTTAGAGGAATGTTAGAGGAATTAAAAAGCAAATTCTAAATGAATGTCAAAGTCTCGAAAAGGATCTTTTACAGAGAGGGACCCAGACACAAATTTTGCTATTGAAAATGAAATAATAGAAAGCAATCAGTATAGACTCGACCATTTAAACAACGAAGAAACACAAAAACTTAAAAATGTCTTGTACGAATTCAGTGAATTTCAGTACCGCGAAGGTGAAATTTTGACTTTCACGAGTACAATAAAGCACTCTATTCATACAAAACATGAGGACCCAATTTATAAAAGTCCATACAAATATACAAAAAGAGATATCAACAAACAGATAAATGAAGTGATTAAACAGATTAAAACCTTAGCAGGGCATATATTACCAATGTAAGCTGTCAGTGGTAAGAGACTGAGAGATTGAATCAGCTCCTTGGAGTCTGAATTCTTATGCAAATGTAAATGCTAAGATCAGCTAAAGGTAGCAAAAATAAAATAATTCTTGTTTACCCCCACCAGTGGTAAGAGACAGAGTATAAAAAAACAAAAGCAAAATATTGCTAAATAAATAAAAAGTTCATGCGACCGAATTAAATAAAGGCAGTTTGGCTAGTCGAGCAACTGCAATAATTTCGGCGGCGGTAAAAAAATAATTACAGAATTGGTGTGTGGTGTATTCGAAGCCCTAATATCGAAAAAAAGTTAAAGTTAAAAGTATATATGTTGTTGCAAGTCGGCAACTTCAAACAGCAGCAGAGCAACAAGACAGTTGCAAAGAAGAGGCTGCTACTACGAGAAAATCTGGTGCGATGACCGGCACCGGTACCGCCTGAGCCCATAGGCCCTGGACAACAGCAGTTGGTTTTAAGTACATACACCAACCTACATATTTTATTACTATCATTATATAATTATATCGATATCCTAATGCTCGCACAAGATGTTCACTAATAAGACTGCAAAATTGTTAGAGAAGCAGGTAGAGTTGCATACCAGGTTAAGGCAGTTGGAAGCTCTAGATCCCAGAAACATTACTAGCAAGGTGATTGAGGAAGTAAAAGTGATTAGTAGCCGATGGATGCCTAACCATGAGAAATTGCCCTAGCAGGGGGTTTTCGATCATCAGTACTACAGAGATAAAGTACATGAAAAGGTTTTAAAGATAGTTGCCAAAATAATAGCTATAGGAGACTCAGAAAAGTGTTAGTTGAAGCAGAAGCAAATATGGCAGAAATGTTTGATGATAGCAAAGGAGAGTCGCGCGGAAATGCGACCTCCAGTAATGAAAACGCTAATGTTACCCAGGAAAAATTTCAAGGAAAGGTTTGTCAGCTCCAGCAATATTTGGACATGGTCAGCAAAGATTTACATATGATAGACAATAGAACAGGCGAAATGTATATTTAAAAAATAGAATTCTTGTTCAAGAAGGTACAGATGTGCCAAGCTTATACAGATGAACTTATATGTAATGAAACTTTTAAAAAAGTCAGAGAAGAACTAGAGTTCGACGTTCAGAATACCTTGTCAGCATTAGAAGAGAAAAAAAATGATCAAAAAAATTTGAAAGTTGAGAATGTTACCGTAAGGGCGAACTACCGGTGTTTCCGAAAATACAGGTACTCACATTTTCTGGAGAACCTAGAGAATGAGTGATTGACATAGTTAATGAGTCAGTTTACTTAATTAAAATAAAAGCAAATTTGTCCGATGAAGTTGACGTCATATTCGCACAACTCCTACTAAGGAAATTTGACAGAGAGGCTCCAATTGTATGAGGGTCAGATTAGAAAAACAAGGCAAATTCAAATTCTATCTGATGTCATAGAATACTTGGAGCAAAGATATTGCTCGCTAAGTGCCATGAGAAAAGAGAAAAAACCTCTACAAACTGTTTTAAATTAAGCGGAAGTCGAAGATAAATGTCCGATTTGCAAAATTGGCGGGCACAAAGCGTATAAGTGCTATAAGTTTAAAGGTTTGACACCTACTGAACGGTATAAGACAGCCAAAAAAGTGCAGCTATGCATAAGATGCTTGAACCATTCAAGCTATAAGGTGTGCACTAATGAAATGGTCTGTTCATTGTGCAGCAAGGAACACCATACCTTACTCCATTTTGAAGAAAAACAGGAGAGAGTTAATACTTGTGTAACCGCACAACCAACACTGTTCGCCACAGCTGTAATACAAGTAAGATATGTAAATGGAGGATATAAGACTCTAAGAGCCCTTATTGACTGTGGTTCACAGAGCACCATTTTGTCTGAAAAAGCCGCTCAAATATTAAAACTACCTAAAATTAAACAATATACAGAAATAAAATTCAATAAATCAAAATATACGCAGTCCTCGGTAGATGAGTTGTCTAAGTGGCCTAGTCATTTAGTCAACTGAACAACGAGGATCCGGGGTCGAATCCCAGGCTAGTGTATGGATGTAGTTTTCGTCTAAGCCGAAGGCCTTAGTTGCCAGTGCTTGTAAAATATAGTTAGGTTGATAGTTTACAACTATATCCTATACTTTAATAATATTAATAATAATAAAATCAAAATATAAGGTAAAAATAGATGTAAAGACGCGAAATCCTTGGAAAGGACATCTAAAGGTTGAGGCAATTGTGTTGCCAAAGTTAATGAAAGCTCTTCCATTAAAAATAGCAAACGTGGATATGTCAAAATGGCAAACTTACGTGCAAGCTGATCCTACCTATAATAAACCTGGTAGGGTTGATATAAGTTGATATAAGGGAGTAAACGTACATACCCAAATCTTAAAAAGGGAATTAAAATGATTGATGGCCTGCTGGGCCAAAATACGGCTACAAGCTGATCTTAAACATTTTCAATCCTGGTGCCAGTTTAATCTATTAAATCTTAACACTACCAAATGTAAGGTAATGACTTTTTATCGTAATTCTCCTCAACTGGTCACAATAGTCCTTTGGAACGTCTAAATAATATGAATGATTTGGGCGTACTTATGGACCATAAAATTTTAATACCCATATTTCCACCACGGTCGCAAAGGCCATGACTGTCCTGGGTTTCATTAAAAGATGGTCAAACGAATTAGATGACCCCTATACAACTAAAGTTCTTTTTATCTCGCTTGTCCGTCGTATTTTCGAGTATGGATCTTGCATTTGGTAACCTCAATATGAGTCGCACCAGATTAGACTTGAATCCGTTCAAAAGCAGTTCTTGCTGTTTGCTCTTCGTGGCTTAAGCTGGGATCGCAATGTCAATTTGCCTTCGTATTCTAGTAGACTTCTCTTGATTAACATTCCTTCCCTAACTAACCGTAGAATTATGCTTGGTGTTATTTTCATGCACAAGCTCCTAATTGGTGATATCGACTCGCCTGTGTTATTAGCTCAGGTATATCTGTCGGTACCATGTAGACGGAGTAGACATCCTTTCATACCTTTATCCCTTAGTCGTTGTTCTTCTAACTATGCCCTTCATGAACCCTTTAGGGTCTTCTGCTCTGATTACAACCTTCTATTCCCTGTAATCGGCTCAGAGCTTTCTATTAATATGATTAAAACTTCTATCCTATCTTTTTCTATTGTGTATTTGTCCACGCGATTCGTGCCGTGCGTTATACGGCTGCACTCTTCGGTCGGTCGGGTGGGAGGTGGTGCTTGGGCTCGCGCGTAACAGGCCTTGTCATAGGGGCCACTTGAACGTACTGCGCATAGTATCGTCAACGTCCGCTAAAACAAAAAAAAAGTCTCATAATGGCATCTGTAGAATGGTTCCATCAGCCTATATATCTGTTTTAAAAAGGATGGCGGCTATAAGACTCAAAATGGCGGCTGTAGAATGGTTCCAGCAGCTTTTATGGCTACGATATAAAGAATGACGGTTACAAGACTCAAAATGGCGGCTGTAGAATGGTTCCAGCAGCTTGTATTTCTGTTATATACAGGATGGTGGCTATAGCACTCGAAATGGCGGATGGAGAATGGTTCGAGCAGCTTTTATATCTACAATATAAAGTATGGCAGCTATAAAACTCAAAATGGCGGCTGTAGAATGGCTTCAGCAGCTTTAATGGCTACGATATAAGGTATAGCGGCTATAAGACTCAAAATGGCGGCTGTAGAATAGTTCCAGCAGCTTGTATAGCTGTTACGTAAAGGATAACCGGTATAAGAATCAAAATGGCGGTATACGGTATGGCGGCTGTAGAATGGTTCCATCAGCTTAAAGGCTCCGATATAAGGTATAGCGGCTATAAGACTCAAAATGGCGGTTGTAGAATGGTTTCAAAAGCTTTTGTAGCTACGATATAAACGATATCGGTTACAAGACTCAAAATGACGGCGGATATAAGCTTCAAAATGGCGGCTGGAGAATGGTTTCAGCAGCTTTAATGTATATATCTGTTAATATCTTTAATGCGTATATATCTGTTATAAAAAGGATGGCGGATATAAGACGCAAAATGGCGGCTGTAGAATAGTTCCAGCACCTTGCATAGGTGTTATATAAAGGATAGTGGCTGTAAGTCTCATAATGGCGGCTGTAGAATGGTTTCATCAGCTTATATATCTATAAGACTCAAAATGGCGGCTGTAGAATGATTCCAGCAGCTTGTATTTCTGTTATATAAAGGATGGTGGCTATAGCACTCGAAATGGCGGATGGAGAATGGTTCGAGCAGCTTTTATATCTACAATATAAAGTATGGCAGCTATAAGACTTAAAATGGCGGCTGTAGAATGGTTTCAGCAGCTTGTATAGCTTTCATATAAAGGATGGCGGCTGTAGAATGAATCTAGCAACTTGTATTTCTGTTATATAAAGGCTACAAGACTCAAAATGACGGCTGTAGAATGGTTCCAGCAGCTTTAATGGCTACGATATAAGGTATAGCGGCTGTAAGACTCAAAATGGCGGCTGTAGAATAGTTTCAGCTATATTTCAAAGGATAACCGGTATGGCGGCTATAACACTCAAAATAGCGGCTGTAGAATGGTTCCAGCAGCTTTAATGGCTACGATACAAGGTATAGCGGCTATTAGACTCAAAATGGCAGCTGTAGAATAGTGCCAGTAGTTTGTATAGCTGTTACGTAAAGGATAACCGGTATAAGACTCAAAATGGCGGCTGCAGAATAGTTCCAGCAGCTTGTATAGCTGTTACGTAAATGATAACCGGTGAATAGGGATTCCCGCCGCCAAATGCGACGTTCTGGATTTTATTTTTATAGTTAGTTAGTTATATTATGCAAATTATTATTAATATTATCATTACTAAGATAACTATTGTTAAAGAAGCATGACCAGTTACATGATGGACGTTCAACCTAGTCAATCTGATATTCCTGGACGATTGTCACTGACTTCTCATTCTTACCAGTTCTGCCATATGTATTACTGAGTTGGCTTCTATTGGTTCTTATATTATATGGCACATTACCTAATGATTTCTGTTTCGGGATATCTACCCACTCCTGATGTGTATTACTGTGCCGACTTCTAGCCTTTTTATAAGCTGGAGAATTTAAAAAGAACTATGTTTCCTTTTTAAATTGTACCAATGTGATCTTCGCTCCACCATTTTTAAATATCGCTGACTGCTAAAACTTGTGGGGTTGTTCTGGCTATCATTAAATGTTGTCTTTTTATTAATATTTTGCCATATCTGCATTTTGGTACTATGGTTTCGGACAATTTATTACCGGAATCTATTTTGATATTATTTTTTAGATAATCATTATCTAATTGACCCATTGCTTTCTGAATATTCTCATTTTCTACTGGCTCTGGGATATATGCTTTTTCTTCCCCAATTTTCAATTTACCTCCAATGTGAGGTCCTGCCGGGGGCCAAAATTTATTTCTTGAGTTTTCCTGTTGTATTTGTATTTAAATTTGCCTTTCTTCTTCTCACAACGTTGTTCAAATCCTGTGACATCTATTGTTGCTGCCACTACAGATTTATTCTGATTTGATTTGGTGCATCCCGAGACGATCCAACCAAATTAAGTATTTTGGCCCAGCACGCCATCAATCTTTGTAATTCTTCTTTTTAAGATTTGGTTATATACGTTTACTCCCATTATTATATCAACCCTACCAGGTTTATTGAAGGTAGGATCAGCTAGCACATAAGTTTGCCATTTTGACATATCCACGTTTGCTATTTTTAATGGAAGAGCTTTCATTAACTTTCGCAACACAATTGCCTCAACCTTTAGATGTCCTTTCCAAGGATTTCGCGTCTTTACATCTATTTTTACCTTATACTTTGATTTATTAGATTTCATTGAGGACACGCCACTTATTTCTGTATATTGTTTAATTTTAGGTAGTTTTAATATTTGAGCGGCCTTTTCAGACAAAATGGTGCTCTGTGACCCACAATCAATAAGGGCTCTTAGAGTCTCATATCCTCCATTTACATTTTTTACTTGTAGTAAAGCTGTGGCCAACAGTGTTGGTTGTGCGGTTACACAAGTATTAACTCTCTCCTGTGTTTCTTCAAAATGGAGTAAGGTATGGTGTTCCTTACTGCACAATGAACAGACCATTTCATTAGTGCACACCTTATAGCTTGAATGGTTCAAGCATCCTATGCAAAGCTGCACTTTTTTGCCTGTTTCATACCTTTCAGTAGGTGTCAACCCTTTAAACTTATAGCACTTATACGCTTTGTGCCCGCCAATTTTGCAAATCGGACATTTATCTTCGACTTCCGCATAATTTAAAACTGTTTGTAGCGGTTTTTTCTCTTTCTTTCTCATGGCACTTAGCGAGCAATATCTTTGCTCTAAGTATTCCATGACATCAGATAGCAATTGTATCTGCTTTGTTTTTCTAATCTGACTCTCATACAATTGTAGAGCCTCTCTGTCAAATTTCCGAAGTATGAGTTGAGCGACTATTACGTCAGCTTCATCGGACAAATTTGCTTTAATTTTAATTAAGTAATCTGACTCATTAACTATGTCAATCACTCCTTTAACACTTTTTGCGGAATCATTGTTGATCATCGGTAAATCAACGATCCGACTCAATTGTTCGGAAAATACCCTCCGATTATTTTCATATCGCTTGTTTAACAATTCCCCAGCAGCACTATAGTTATCAGCTGAAACTGACAATAGATGAGCTTCAATCTCCTCGCTTCCCCCTTTAACCCGGATTTTAAATAATTGAACTTAAGAGCAAGACTTAAATCCTCTCTTTTTTCAATCAGTTCCGCAAATAATTCTACAAACAGATCCCATTCTCTAGGTTCTCCAGAAAATGTGGATACCTGTATTTTCGGCAACACCGGTAGTTCGCCTCTCACGGTTACATTCTCAATCTTAAATTCTCAATTCAGCAAATAAATGAGTAGGTGGTGTACTCCTTTTAGGGGGCGATTCTACAGAACCATTAACGGATTCCATACAGTCTACAAGCATAGCTCTAACAGTTGCCAGCACTTGCTCTTTTTGATCTGGATTTAAGAGGCTAATATGTTTAAAGGGAGGGTATAAAAAAGTCATACGTAATGCACAATTGATGGCTGAAAACCTGAATCAGAATCCATTATTGAATATTGACAGTGTTTTTTATGTTTTTCATACCAAAGTACATAGATATGTATAGTTGGCTGTTTATCAGCACTTAACTGCTATGAGCACTCTTTAAAAGTGTTGTGTCCACAGTAGAGAGGTACGCGCGTTCTTCTTGAGAGCTTATGCTAGACTGACCGTTTATTGATGTATAAAGACAATGTTACCATATCTAAGGAATACTAGGTTTAACAATGTTGGGAAATGCTATTTTAGACTTTAAATGATACATAACACATCTCCCCCTTTAAATTATAAACGGTAACTAATTTTTAGATTTTCGAAAATCGTGTGGCTTGAACCGATTGACTTCCTGGCGAGCTCTTGTACTTTGTCGAACAGGTATACCAGAACGTCGTCGCGAAGATTGGTTTTGATTTGGAGTTTCATTCGACGTTGCTGCATTTTCGCCAGGATCAGGAACAGTTTCTTGAAGGGTATTGGGAAGATCGTGATGCGTTTCTGGCTGGTCTTCTTGTAATTGTGGTGTTGAACAAAGAGCTGGTTGTGGTATTTCAGGAACGAACCAATACTTAGTCGGGTTGTGCTCGGACGTGTTGTCTGACATTCGTGGTTTGATTTGGTTGAAATGGCGCTTGATAAAGCCCTTTGATGTACGTACGACGTACAGCATTCGTCCAATTGGTCGATCGATAGTGCCTTCGATCCACTTTTCTCCCCTCGAGAAATTTCTGGAAAATACCTTTTGATTTGTGCTGTATTTTGTCAGCTCTTGCTTAGTTTCGACAGGCTTTTCGAAAAGTTGACTTAATACGGTGCGAACTGAACGACCGTGAATTAACTCAGCAGGCGACCGTGAATTAACTGTGCATTGGGGGTGAATCTGTAAGAAGCAAGATATTTCGTTACTGCTGTTCGTACAGGCAAACCTTCCTGAATATTTTTCTTCACAGAAATTTTAAAAGATTGTACAAATCGCTCAGCCAATCCATTAGAGGCTGGGCGAAATGGTGCTGTTGTTATATGCTTGATTCCATGGAGTATGCAAAACTCTTTGAATGCTTCAGACGTAAGCTGCAGTCCATTATCGCTGACCATAGTCTTAGGATATCCTTCTATTGCAAAAATTGAAGACAAAGCTGAGATTGTTTGGGCGGTTGTTACCGATGTCATTTGAACAGTAAACGGGAACTGCGAGTATGCGTCTACACAAATTAACCACATGGCATCGAATATTGGGCCAGCGAAGTCGATGTGGATTCGCTCCCAAGCTGTGGTTGCTGTAGGCCAACTCTGGTATTGTCGTGATGGCGCTGGATTGTTGCTCTTGCAGATGTTGCATGACTGAGCTAGCTTTTTTATGTCTTCATCAAGCCACCAAACATGTTTCCTTGCAATTTGCTTCATGCGAACAATGCCCCAATGTCCCTCATGTAATAGTTTAAGGACTTTTGGACGTAGACTGGTTGGAATCACCATACGATTTGCATCTGACTGTAAACATAGTAAGTGATCATTTATTGTTAAAGCAAACTTACGATTAAAGTATGGCAATAAATCTTCGTTGCCACTTTCTAACTTTTCTGGCCATCCTACAGAAACGTAGTGCAGGACTTGTTTGAGGATTTTATCGTTATTCAAATGCTTGAGAATGGTGGATTGATTTCCCTTATTAAGTTGCAAGCTTCCTCCTCTTTATCGAATTCTATATCAGTTCCAATTGGTAGTCGGTAAAGAGCATCAGCATTGCCATGTGCAGATGTCGCCCGATACTGGATATCAAAATTATAAGCCATTAGAATGATACCCCAACGTTGTAGTCTATTTGAAGTCATCAATGGAAGATGTTTCCCTGGATTGAAGATTGATACAAGCGGCTTGTGATCGGTTAACAGTATGAACTTCCTCCCATACAGATACTGGTCAAATCGTTCAACTCCGAAAATTATTGACAATCCCTCTTTTTCTATTTGACTGTATTTCTCTTGATGTTTGTCGAGTGTTTTCGAAGCAAAAACAATGGGTCTCTCTTGACCATCGTGTTGTATATGAGAAAGGGCTACTCCGAGACCAAAAGATGATGCGTCTGCTGCGAGCACGATCGGTAAATTTTCATCAAAATGCGCCAGTTGCGTTGCGTTAATAATGTGAGACTTCAGAGCTGAAAAGGCTTGTAGTTGATTCGGACCAAAATAAAATTTTGGGAAATGCTATTTTAGACTTTAAATGATACATAACACATCTCCCCCTTTAAATTATAAACGGTAACTAATTTTTAGATTTTCGGAAATCGTGTGGCTTGAACCGATTGACTTCCTGGCGAGCTCTTGTACTTTGTCGAACATTTTTTCTACGAAGTTGGTTTAAAGGTGCTGCCAACTGTGAAAAGTTTGGTATAAAGTTGCAATAGTAATTTACTTTACCCATAAATGCTTCCAATTGCTTTAAATTTGAGGGCGGTTTTAATAGTCGTACAGCTTCTAATCCGGATGTGTCTGGCAAAATTCCAGCAGCACTAATCCGTCTTCCCAAGTATTCGATTTCGTCTTTGAAAAAGAAGCACTTTTCCTCTTTGCGTTTGATTCCGTTTTCTTGAAGTATGTTTAAAACTTGTTCGATTCGTTTTAGATGTTCTTCGCTTGTTGGAGCTGAGATAATGATGTCATCTAGGTAGTTGCCACAACCTTCTATTCCCTTTAGAAGTTGCTCAAGATATCTCTGGAAGATTGCCGGTGCGCTGGCAATTCCATACGGAAGGCGCTGATATTGAAATAGGTCCAATGGCGTGTTGACGACCATGAATTGCTTGGTTGCCTCATCTAGTTCCATCTGAAGATAGGCGTCTTTTAGGTCTATTTTGCTGAATTGCTTACCATGACGAATTATGTGAAATAGGGACTCTTTTGTTGGTAATGGATACTGCTCTATGTCGATTTGTGCGTTAACTGCTTGCTTAAAGTCACCACAAATCCTAATGGCTCCACCTGGCTTAGGTGCTAACACAATGGGGGATGCCCAGTTGCTAAATTTGATCGGTTTCCAAATATTTGCTTCCGTGAGACGATTTGCTTCGGCTTTGAAATGTTCCAATTGAGCAAATGGAATTTGACGGCTTTTGCAAAATTTGGGTGTTGCTGTAGATTTTAAAAATACGCTGGCTTTGAAATCTTTTATGGTACCCATGGCAGGCTCGAACACTGACTTATATTTGCAGCAAAGCTCTTTAATTCGAATATTTTCTTGCTCGTAAATCTTACATATTTGGACAATGTCGAATCCAAATTTTTTAAATAAATCTGTTCCGAAAAGATTGGCTTCGTCTCTTTTACTAGTAACAATGATTACAATATTTTCGACTTTTTTTCCACACTTTGCGACAGTGTGCAATTCGCCTAGAATTGGTATTGGAATGTGTGTATATGCGAAAAATTGTCTGGAACATTCTTGCAATTTTGGTTTATTCAGTAATAAATATGTTTCAAAATTTATCACTGAAGCTGTTGACCCTGAGTCCATTTGAAAATTAATAACTTGATTCAATATTTCGACATCAATTAGCTTTTTACGATTTTCGTTTTTGACTAGTGTTTACTTCTTCCATTAAATTTGCTTCTTCTCTTTTTGTGTCTGCAAATTACTTTTGTCTTGCTTTGACATACACACGACAGATATATGGCCTTTTCTACTACATTTGTAACATACGGCGTCACGATACTTGCATCTCTCTCTGGTGTGAGACGTTCCACACCCAGAACACGACTTCCACGAGTTTTTGCACTGTTTTTTCTTTGTTCGGTTTATTCTGATACTTTTTGAATATATGGATCGCGTTGAGTGGATCTTGACTCTCTCTCTTGTCTTTAAGGGTTGCAACGGTTTTTGTCGTTGTCTCATAGGTCTCCGCAACCATGAGCACATCTTCAAGAGTCGGCTGGTGCTTTTGAAGAGCAGCTGCCCGTACTGCATCATACGGGGTATGTACGATGATCTGGTCCCGGATCATTTCCTCTACGTAGTTGGACAAACAACCTTGTGCAGAACACTCAAATTGACATTCACGAGCGATCCCGCGCAAATCGGCTACCCACTCCTTGTGTGTTTGACCATGTGCCATCTCTTTCTTAAAAAATTCATAGCGCGCTGCTACAATATGACGCTTAGTTGTGAAATGTACAGTAAGTTTGTCTGTGAGCTCTTTATATGTATGAGTGTTTAAGTTGCTACTCCCGAAGAGATTTTTAAGAAGCTCGAACAAACTGACGCCACACCAAGAAAGAAAATATGCTTTTTGTTTTTCGTCTGCACTGACCGAATATGCATTAAAATGTTGCGATAACTGTTCTAGATAAGACTCCCAAATTTGATTGTCTTTGTCAAATTTGTGAAATGGAGGACACATAGCTAATTCACCCGCTTGGCTTGAATTACTAGCACTAGATGAAGAATTATTCCCAAGAATTTCTCTCATGCATTGTCGTTGTTGTTCTAGAATGTTCGTTGTGAATTGCTGTTGCTGGGAAAGCAATTCTTGAAATTCCGCGCTTTCTATTGGCATCTTGATGAGAATTAATGACTGACCAACTAGATTTTACACAATTATTGTAGCTAAACGTTTTAATTTGTTTTTTGCCTCGTCGCCATTTATGTTGTGTCCACAGTAGAGAGGTACGCGCGTTCTTCTTGAGAGCTTATGCTAGACTGACCGTTTATTGATGTATAAAGACAATGTTACCATATCTAAGGATTACTAGGTTTAACAATGTTGGGAAATGCTATTTTAGACTTTAAATGATACATAACAAAAAGCATTTAAAAATGCCAAAAGTAAGCCAATTAAATGAAAGTCAATTTCGGACACTCTTTTAAGCTCATTCTATTGTAGGAGTAAGTTCTGAACTTCTTGTTGCATCTCGTAAATGCTGTTAGGCATAATATATTTTGAGTTCCAACGTGTCCTTATATCTTGCTTCAACGTTGTAGACAACTTATTATTTAGCTCAGAATGTTTAAAATATTTTACTAATTTTTTACAACTCTCGAGGAGTGTTAGAACACCATGAACTGGATTATTTTCTAAAACGTCATCCATTACCAAATTTAGGTTGTGACATGCACAAGACATACGTTTACATGAGCTGAAAGCGGAAACAACGTTGGCCCCATTTTCTGTCACTATGAATGAGCTTCTTAGCTTTAAGTTGTACTCTTCCAGAATTAAAGAAACTTGAGAATGAATATTAACTCCCGTTTTTTTATACCCTTGCAGAGGGTATTATAAAATTGGTCAGATGTTTGTAACGCACAGAAGGAGACGTTTCCGACCCCATAAAGTATATATATTCTTGATCAGCTTGAGAAGCTGAGTCGATATAGCCATGTCCGTCTGTCCGTCTGTCCGTCTGTCCGACCGTCTGTACGTACGCGTTTTACTCAGCCATCTTAAGAGATATCGGGTTGAAATTTTTGGGGACTCTTTATTACCTGTGTGAGATAAAGTATGAAAATTGTGAGGATCGGACTACTATATCATATAGCTCTGGAACAAAAATTTTTGCAAAAATTGGAGTATCCCCATGAAATTTACCAATATAATAGAATTTGGTATAAAATCTCAGATCCCAAAATTTGAACTTGATCGGATAAATAGAACACAAGTTACAGTCAATACAAATCGGTTCTACGTCATCAGCAAATCAAACAGAGCACATGCATACACACACACAGATGTAGCGCTACGCGAGTATGTATGTGTATGCGTGTTGTGCTTTGCTTACGGAATGATGGAAGAAAAATTTGGAGTAAAAAGATAAATAATTTGAATGTTTTGTTTGTGTATTGATGAATTGAGTTGCAGGGAAAGAAATTTCAAAATGTAAAAATATTATTGCCAAGGACTGCAAGGGTATATAAACTTTGGCATAGCCGAAGTTAGCTTCTTTGATATTTTTATTTTATTTTTTTTACCTTTTATCTTCTTTTTTCAAGAATCAATAGTCAAAATTTGAATTGAAAGTATGAATAAATACAAATTTTGTTTAAAGAATGAATAAATATAAATTTTGTGTGTTCCTGCTGCCATTCTCGTTGTGTCCGTGGGAGTTCTGGTCCAAGTGGTTCCTACGATCCTTGTTTTGGGCCAAAAAATGGATTGTTTACTTCCTGGAGTAGGTGGAGTGGGTCAGGCTTCTGGGCGGAAGGTGTGGCTAAACCGGCTGAAGAAATGGTGTAGGTGAAAGAATTTTACTGTAGTAGTTTTATTGAAAGTGGTTTTAATTTTTGTATTCCATTTGGTAAAATTTTACAGGATCTATTAACCATATACAGGCAAAGAAAGGTTTAGTTAAAAATGTTTTATACACTTACATTTTTATAGAAAATAAATAAGGATGACCAAAAAAAATAAAAACAAATAGGTGTATTTTGTTCACCATCCGTTCAGGCCTTAATTTTTTTTTTTTTAATCTTCCAAAGACGTCGTGGATGTGAATGCCGCCCCTTAAGGATGGTCAATGCTTTTGGTAATAGGGGTACGAAATTGACGGCTTGACGCAATTGTCTTTTTAAAACTCTCAAAATCGGTAATAGGGGAAGTATTTTACAGCCCATCCCTTTAAGATATGTAGATTTCCGAAAAAAAGGTGAAGGGGATCGAACAAATTAAATTCATAATATTGCTGATTTTCTTTATATTAATTAGTGGTGTTAAAACGTGATATATTTGGGGGGAAGAATCGTGAAATTTTCACCTTTTGCAGGTTCTTCTCGTTTTTCTATATCTCCTATGTATATATATTTCTCCTAATAATATGACTAAAATTGTGTAACATTGTGATGACGAAGGCTGGCACGGCAGAGGCGGATGCGCCAGCGGCGGACACAGCTCTCACTCCTAAACCGTAAGAGCAACAGAGCTGCACGTAGACTAGTATATACTGCACAATTTGTATATCTCGGACGATCGGGCGAAAACAGTGACTTGTCAATAAATTAGTTAATTTAGACGCGATTGCTTTCAAAATAAACATTTGTTAGTTTAATATATCTGTTAATGACTATGCCGAATATCATATAGCTCCCATAGGAATGATCGGTGGAAAACAGTGACATCGATCAATAACTTCGTTTTATCATATGTTAAGATTGTGGGCCGTTCTTTCGCAAACATTACTCTTTTTAGATGAAACGTTTTACCACTTTGACGCCTATAAGTGAGGAAAGAGTACCAAACAACCTTGCCAATTTATTCGGTCTGTAAAAACTATTTACTGTTGCTGAAATTTATGTTTTTTGTTTGGTTTTTTCTGCAGCAACAACATTATTTGGCAATGCATTTAATTATACAAAAATCAAAAACAAAAACTAAATTCAATTTAAAAATGTCGAAAAAAAAAATTAGCAGAGCAAAAAAAAAAACAAGGAAAAAAAAATATTTGCAAAAATATTGAACAACAAAATTGAAATCACAAGAAGGGAGCAGAGAGAGAGAGAGAGAAGACCAACATCAAATCAACCAAAGTAGCAGCAGCTACAACAACAACAACACACCAAACCAAACCACAAAATGTTAAACCATCTAGGCAAAGCAACAACCAGAATTCGACTCAAAAGGCAACAACAACAACAACAGCCTATCAACAAGGCAAAAGTTGATAAACTACATTCACACATTCATTCACATTCAACGCTATAGCTTAACATTGCTGTTATCGTTAACAGTCTGACTTCAGGTATGTGCAAAATTTTTTAATCTTTTATTAATGCAATGCATAGCAGGAAGCATCTCCAACCATTACAAAAATTTATGTTCTTGATCCGTTCATATAGCCAAGTCCGTCCGCCCTCTGTTCGTCCGTCTGGATTATTTATTTATTTATTTATTTACGTCAACTAAGTCAGCAGTCGACGAAAAAGCTTAAGCTAAAATACAGATAGTAATTAATTCATGAAGGTAGCTTAGCTTTATGCACAACATCCCCGACCCGGTGCAGGTGTTTTATTTGCAACAAGGTGCCAGCTATGCCCCGATTCACAGCCAATGTGGTCAGGGATGAGTTGCAGCCAATCCAATATCCAGTCCAGAATACTTTCAGTGGTTACGCTGTAGATAATTAAAAAGTATAGCGCAAAGAGAAGTGACAGATAGATGAGGATAAATAAGGTGAGAAAGGTTGTTAAACGATTGGCAAAGAACACGAAAAGGTTCGTGAAGAGAATAGTTAGTCAGACATCTACTAAGGTGAAGAGGAAAAAAGTTTCTGGTCCGACGTGAGGGAACACAAAAATATAGCGTATCTATGTAGTAAATTGGTAGAACTGACTTCGCCGTTGACTACTTTATGTGGAAAGAGAATCCCAAATACGAGCCTACGGTTGTAAAGTGAAGGAAGATTAATAAGAAGAAGTCTGTCAGAATAAGAAGGTAGGCGAAGATTCGGGTCCCGATTAAGACCGTGTAACGAAAACTTAAGGAATTGCTTCTGTACCGATTTAATACTACGCTGGTGAACATCATATTGAGGGTTCCACACTGGTAAGCAATATTCTAGAATAGGGCGAACTAACGAAGTGTATAAAACCTTTGTCACATATGGATCATCAAATTCTTTGGCCCAACGTTTAATGAAGCCAAGAAGACTGCATGCTCTATTAACAATTAAAGATATATGAATATTAAAAGAAAGTTTTGGGTCAAACATAACGCCTAAGTCTTTAAATGATGGTACACAATCTAACAGAACAGACTTAATAGAGTAATGAGCTAGGAACGGCGACAAACGACTGAAAGTCATAAAAGAGCATTTAGAGGCATTAAGGTGTAATTTATTAACGTATCACCAAACACAGAACGCATCGAGATCTGATTGCAAGTACTTTTGGAAAGAAGGATCATTATATGAATAACAAATTTTGACGTCATCCGCAAACATGAGCACGCGTGAATGAGCCAAGGCCAAAGGCAAATCGTTTATAAACAAGGTAAATAACAGTGGGCCCAGATGACTGCCTTGGGGGACACCTGACGTAACTCGAACAGTTTTAAAAATCGAGGAACGAAAAGACACCTTTTGGGTTCTGCCAATAAGATACGACTTTAACCAAGCCAATAGTTTCGCAGAAAAACCCATGATGTTAAGTTTCATGAGAAGCAAGGAATGATCAACCGTATCGAAAGCCTTACTAAAGTCAGTATAAATAACATCAGTTTGACACTTTTTACGGAAGCCATGGTGTACAAGGGTAGTCAATTCTAAAAGGTTGGTAAGCGACGAACGACCTTTCATGAAGCCATGCTGACAAGCAGAAATAGCGGATCTGGATAGGTGTTGAAGGGAAGACGTAATAATTTTCTCAAACAGCTTAGGTATTGCCGAAAGTTTGGCAATGCCACGGTAGTTAGAAATATCCGATTTGTTACCATTTTTAAAAAGCGGAATAATAAAAGACTCCTTCCAAATATCAGGGAAGCGACAAGTCTCACTCGAAATAAAGAATAACCGAGATAAAGGCTTAGATAGGGAAATCGAACACATTTTAAGGATGCAACTAGGTATATTATCAGGCCCGGGTACGAAGGAAGACGTCATAGATGACAAGCTAGAGATAATACAGTCTTCAGTAATATTAGGAAAAAACATACAATTTAAATGTGGAATTGTGAAGGGATAAGGTGTGGGATCCGAAGCAGTAGAAGAATAAGTCGACTGAAAGAATTTAGCAAACAGATCTGCAATATCTGAATCACAATTAGCAGTCTGGTCATTAAGTCTGAAGGTGGAAGGAAAATTTTTTTGAAATTAACATATAAAATTCAACCTTACAGCGAACGATATAATTATTGTAGCATTGAGTATTTAAAAGGCAAAATTGAGATTTGGCTACACAATAATTTGCATAGTCAAGTCGCGAACCAGTTTTTTTAAATCTTTTAAAATATCTCGATTTAATGTTACGGAGATTAGAGAGCCTACGTGTGAACCAGACTGGCGCACTGGAGACGGTAGAGACATTTACATAAGGAACGCATTTATCAATTAGAGAATTAAGAGCAGAGTAGAAAAAATTTACTGCACAATCTATATCACAGCACTCGTATAGAAATGACCAATCAAAAGAGAAAATAAGGCTGTTAAGAAGATTGAAATTTGTTTTACGAAAACATCTGCGACGAGAATTTGAGATGTTATTGAATGAATTATTAACGGAATTGTAAGAAATAGTAATTTCAATGGTAGGGTGATAAGTATCTTCAGGCTTCACTAGGGGCTGTGTTTGTGATACAGCACTAACAGTGGGATCAGAGACAAAAACAAGATCGAGGATTCTTTTAGAAGAGTTAAGAAAAGAATTCAACTGATATAGCGGACATTCAAGTAGGCTATCAAGAAAAACATGTTGAGATGAAGGAATTAAGAAAGATAGATTATCATCAGCAAGCCAAGAAACATTAGGCAAGTTAAAATCACCTAAAGCTATAAAAAAATCACGATCTTTAAGACGACTAAAAATAGTTCGCAAAGCATCAGCATGGTGCATGTAGATCATGATATCAGAAGTTTGAGGAATATATGAACAAGAGATATATAAGCTAAAGTTAGAACATGTAACTTCGACGCAAATAAACTCAACACCTAAGGGGAGATCAATCGGCACAACACTTGAACACAGATTCGAGTTGACAGCAATGAGTACTCCACCGCCACGACGACCAGACGATCAAGCCTATAAGAAATAAAGTTATTAGAAAGAATTTCATTATCCAAAACAGAGGAATTAAGCCAAGTTTCAGAGAAAGCTAATATGTCAGCCGAAAAGGTTAAGCTATCACAGAATAATTTAGAGAGCTTGGTAAGAAGTCCTCTTACATTTTGATAGTGAATGCAAAGACTAGACGTTATTAGTTTTTGAAGCAGAAGATGCATTAGGAAGGTGGACAGGCAAAGGGCGGGAGCGCTTATTGGGCGCAAATTCGTGTACAACTAGGCCCTCTCGCCAAAAGTTAGGGTCAACCATAGCTGAGAAATACTCATTTGGTACAGTAATTTTAAAAGAGGAGATTTCGCGAGGCCTAGAAAACTTAAACTTTTGAATTAAAACCTTAGCAGGGCATATATTACCAATGTAAGCTGCCACCGACGATTCAGAAGTATCTGGAGCAAGCCTAGAGATAAATAATTGTTTACGATGAGACACTACAGTTAGTGGAGGCGGAGGAGCATTGCGATACGCAAGTGATTGAAAGCCAGCATGATCCAGTAATTGATCAGAGTTCCCGTGAGGGATAGATTGAGGTACACCAGGGCTTGTAGTGGGTACATCAATCTGAAAAGAAGAGCATAAAGAGGGACAAGAAGATTGTGTAGGCGAAAGTAAAATGGGAGAAGATGTAATAGAAAGTGCGGGCGACTGCTTATGAGGCAACTCAAGGGTACATTTCTTGGGCAATTCCTTAGAAGGTGGACCAAACTTGAATTGCGACAATAAATGTATGCTAGAGTCACACTCATTAGACAGCTGTTTGGCCATTTTATTTAGAGAAAGAAACTTTAAACGAAGATCCCTGTACATTCGGCTAAAATCAAGCTGCTGGCTGGCACAAGATGGGCAAGTTTAGCGCATTAAGCCAAACTCAGGCTTAGACACAGACAAACCAGAAAACAGCACATTTTAAGTGAATAAGATTATCGCAAAGCCAACACGATATTGCTCTATACTGATCGTCAAAACGATCAGAATGCTTGCAATTGGGTAGACAACAAGCCATTGAAAAGCCAAAATAAACACAAGGCAAAAAAAAACAACAACAACAAAAAATATATGTAATGGATTTATTTGTATAAAAACAAATAGAGAGTTTTAATGCTATATCAGTTTACAAAAACAAATTAGTTCAATAGGGTTCACAAATTAGACTTAATTAAATACAACATTTAAACCGACTTGATTCTTCTACTTATTTTTACCGACGACTTTCAGCTTCACTCCCAGACAACTTTTCACCGCTGATGCTACTTCTCGACCCTCTCCAACTTTCTGCCTCTTCTCTCAATCGCCAGGGCTACCCAAAAAACGACCAGCAACCCAGCACACATCTTACATTCGGCCATCCTGAACTTAGTCATCCGACCCCGATGACAATTCGTCCGAATCCTGGTTGTTCCGCCAATACTTCATATTGTCTGAGCTAGTAGCTGTGAGCATTGGCCCCTCGCTATCTGCTGCGGCTTTCTTAACATCGTATCTTCCGCATCGTTTAGCTGCTATAACCTCGTACGGTCCAAGATATTCACTCGCAAGCTTGCGACCCGCAACGAACTGTGTACGCCGAATCGCTACCAAATCTCCAACTTTATATACGTTATCAATCTTGCGTTTTGAATCATATTGTTTCTTGTATGCTTCCTGGGCTTTAGTAATTTCCCGTTTGGCAGCAGCTCTCATCGACTGTCTCTCTTCATCGAATTTATCGCATACTTCCTCCTGTAACAACTTAAGAATCCGATTCTCTGGCCCATTGTTCATTTGAACACCCAGCATTAGTTCAAATGGTGATCTTTTTGTTGATACATTGACATGAGAATTAATAACTCTTTGCACATTTGGCACATACTTAAACCATTTAGCCGGTTCATCCGCAGACAGCTTGGAAATAATCGTAATGATAGATCTGTTTACACGTTCGATCTGACCGTTGCCTCTTGGAACGCCCGTTGTTGTCCAAACATGGTGAATTCCGTTCGACTTAATATATTCCTCGAAATCTTTAGCTATAAACGCAGATCCTCTGTCACTGATAATTCGAACAGCGTTACCAAATATAGCAGACCACTCTTTTAACTTTCGTAGTACTTCCTCGCAACTTGTTGTTTTTGTTGGATATAACCAAACAAATTTCGTGAAGGCGTCGACCATAGCAAATATATACTTATATTGCTTTGATGTTGCGTCTAAAGGCCCAAGATGATCCACATGTATCGTTTCTAAAGGTCTATCGCCTTTGTCTATCACCTGCATCAATCCTTCCTTCTTTCCAAACTTTTTGTTATAAATTATGCATTTGACGCAGTTATTTATAATTCGGGCAACTTTTGACTCTAAATGCGGTATCCAATAAGACTGCTGAACTGCATGCATTGTCTTTTGCATCGCATAGTGACCAACATTGTGAGCTTCAACAATGATCTCTTTTTCCATTTGTTTCGGGACAACCAAAAGTTCATTACCGCCAACCGTTTTGTATAAAAGACCGCCTTTTAATTTAAAATCTTCATAGGGTTGATTTTGCAACAATTCAATCAGAGCCTTTGACATTGTATCCTCTTGCTGTGCTTTTTTAAATCGTGCCGACGTTTCCGATCGTATAATCATAATTCCTTGTGGATAGCGACTGAGACAATCCACATGTTTAAGTCTCTCTCCAGCTCTATGCTCCACATCGAAGTTAAAATCCTGCAAATAGACAATCCATCGCGCCACGTCTCTAGGAACATCCTTCTTATTTATTGTCTGCTTAAATGCTGCGCAATCAGTAACAACTTTAAACTTCATGCCCAAAACATATTGTCTAAACTTTTGGCAGGCAAGGTATACTGCTTTCGCTTCCAAAATGTAGCTATGCTGTCGAGCCTCAGTTTCCGAAGACTTTTTGCTCCAAAACCACACTGGATGCAACTGGCCATCCTTCCATTGCAACAATGCTGCTCCAAATCCCATTTTTGACGCGTCTGTGTGAATTTCTGTGTTGGCATTGCGATCATACAGTTTCAGTACTGGTTCGACAGTGAGAGCTCTTTTTAATTCTTCAAAAGCCTTGAGTGCAACCGCATCCATCCTAAAAGCAACGTCTTTACGCAAAAGATCAGTCAATGGTCGGGCAATAATTGAATACCCCTTAATAAACTTGCGAAAAAATCCAGTTAAGCCCAGAAATGCTTGAATTGCCTTTATATTTTCTGGTACTTTAAACTTGCTGACAGCTTTGGTCTTCTCTTGTCCAGGCTTAATTTGTCCATCGTAGATCGTATGGCCCAAAAAATCAACAGTGTTTTTTAGAAAGTGACACTTCTTCCATTTAATTTTAAGTCCAAACGCTGCTGCTGTATCAAACACTTTCTTCATCTTATTGAGACATTCTTCTGCTGTCGTTGCATGGATTATAATATCATCCATATACAGATCCAGCACGTCAGCATTTAACAACGGTTGAAAAACATTGGTCACATATCGGATAAATACTGCAGGTGAATTACAGAATCCAAACGGAGCTTTGTTGAATTCAAATAATCCCTCCTTGGTCACAAATGCTGTGTACTTTTTACTTGTTTCTTCAATCGGCACGTGAAAAAATCCGTTCTCTAAGTCCATGACTGTAAAAAACTTTGCGGCCTGCAGCTTCTCTAGGACATCGTCAATTATCGGAACCGGAAACCCATCCTTCAACACCATACTGTTTAGCTTTCGAAAATCTACGCAGATTCTATAGCAGCCATCTTTCTTTTTGACCACCACGACTCGACTGGCAAAATTGGATGATGATCGGCGAACGATTCCAGCATTGAGCCATTCGTCGACTTGTTGCTTCACTGCTGCAGCTTCAATAGCCGGCAGACGACTTGGTGCTTGGCGAAACGGCAAGATAACACCATCTGGGACAATCTGTAGACGAACTGCATCAGTTGATTCTGCTACTAGCCCTGCAGCATTCTGGGTTCTCTCTTCAACGTTTGGGTATTCAACGGCCTTGTAGTCGTTGATCATTGCTCGCACATCATTTTCGAAATCTGAGGGTACATCTATATCAGAATCGGTTTCTGTTACATTAAAAATACTTAACTGATTATCCTCAGAGTTTTATCCCCAGCAGGGGGATAAAACTTATATCCTGCTTCCGACGACGTAACGAAGAACTTTTCCATAAAGTCATAGCCGAGTACAACATCGTACGGCACATCTTCGTTTGCGACCACGACAAATTTTTGGACTGTCTGGACGTCGTCCACCTTGACCTGAGATTGAAAAGTACCAAGCGGATGAGTAACTTTTCCGCCTAGACCAACCAAATTCTTGACAGCTTTCTGCAGACTTTTAACTCCAATCTTCTCTACAGCGCTTCTGGACACCAAAGACACATCCGCTCCTGTGTCAACCAAAGCGTTAATGTTGTAGCCTTTTATATCCACTTCCTTTATGCGTCTTGGATTTTGTACTACACCAATGTTTGCAGTCTCCATGCGCTTCGAATTATACACTGCACCAATATTCGCAATCTTTGGACAGTTCTTTGAGATATGACCCTCACCATTGCAGCGAAAACATTTTGTTGTCACATTGCATTCCTTTCTAAGATGCTCGCACGATCCGCAGTTAAAGCAACGAGGCTTTTTCTCATAGTTTCTCTGGCTAACTTTCTTCAGACCTTGTGGCACATCAATCTTTGCCATTTCCATTGCGTGCTGATAGATTTCATATTTCTCTCGTAGCTCTCTGAATGACTGGGCGCAATATAAGTTGATCTTTAAGTCGTTCTTCATGTTCAAACCGTCTACTATATAGCGCAACACCGATTTCATATCTATATTGCCTTCTGCTGCGATTGACTTCATATGAAACATGTACTCTCGAAAGGTTTCCTCTTTCTGCATCTTACGTTCACGTAGCTTCTGATGTATGTTAGCGCTACATACGTCGTCCATGCCAAATTCGTTTTCCAACTGGACACGAAGATCATCATAACTGCGTACTGGAGTTGAATCTAAAAATAACTTTGCAACTTTAGTCATTTTAGATCGTGCCTGAACATATTTTTGCTTCATAGTTAGTCCATAGGCCTCAGCATTCAGTTCAAAATTATTGAACCATATCTCCACAGGCATACTTTGTCCATCATAGTTGGGTACCACTTTAGCAAAATCGTCTGCTTGAATGCCTGAGTCACCCTGTTTCACTTCGTCAGCTTCGATTTTCAGCGTTAGCAACTGTATCAAATTTTTCAACATCGTGTTGTTCTCTTCTTCCATATTGTTCTCTTTCGTTTTCTCTTCTCGTTTTTCGACCAAATCCAGCATCAACGCTTCGCGCACTTCTCTGGCTCTTGTTATGCATCCAACTTCTTGCTTCTCTTCTTGTATTTCGATTTCGTCAGCTTTTTCCAAGGTCTCGTTTTGTCGCGACATTTCGGCGCCCGCGCGTTTTTTCTCAGTGTTTTTTGCCGGAGTACGCTTCGTTTTCGTCATTACCGATTTTGTTCAACAACAACAACTCTTTTAATTTCACAACTGTTCTCGGGAATTTTCCAATAGCAACTTACAACTTTAAATGATTTTTACCAACTTTTAAAAACCATTTCACAACTTAAGCACTGATTATCTTTATATTAACCGATAGCACGAGGACGAGCCCCCAAATGTAATGGATTTATTTGTATAAAAACAAATAGAGAGTTTTAATGCTATATCAGTTTACAAAAACAAATTAGTTCAATAGGGTTCACAAATTAGACTTAATTAAATACAACATTTAAACCGACTTGATTCTTCTACTTATTTTTACCGACGACTTTCAGCTTCACTCCCAGACAACTTTTCACCGCTGATGCTACTTCTCGACCCTCTCCAACTTTCTGCCTCTTCTCTCAATCGCCAGGGCTACCCAAAAAACGACCAGCAACCCAGCACACATCTTACATATATATAAAAATTTAAATAAACTGCACAAAGATAATTATCGATAAAAAATCAATAACTATAAATAAAACAAAGAGACAGCTAGAGTACACAGCACAAGAGAGAGTGCAAGAACAGTTATAAGACGAGCTTTGAGAGGCGGCCTTACAAAAGTGATTACGCGGGAGAGAAGCTGAGCACAAGCACAAAGCAGAGAGAACAACAAAACCACTAGCACTGATGGTATGATGGGGGCGATGAGGGGAGCAACTGCAGAAGCAATGACGAGAGATAACAATAAGAAAAAAATAAAAACAATTTAGATGCACCAAACACTAATCACAAAAAAGAAAAAAACAAAACTGTTTAATTTGGCGAATTATGCAAATAAAACACAAGGGTTTCAAGCAAACGACACCAGCGAAAACGAAAACAAACTAGGCACAATTAAAAATTGGGAGAAAACAATATATATTAATAAAACTCATGAGCTAAGCAAAAACACAACCGTCACGTCAGAGAGCAGAAGCTTTTTGAAGCTCTTCTTGGACCGTTAAATCTACAGATCGGACCACTATATCACATAGCTCCCATACAAATATGCCAAATTTGAACGAAATCGGATAACTATATTTTATATAGATGTCGATATGCGGCCTATTAATAGCTTAGCACTTTGTATATAATATATCAGATGGATAAGTAGACATCAAGAAAGTGCAAGCGCTATCGAGAGAGATTGATTCAAATTTATAACTTTAAAGTAAACATCCGTTTTCTGGACACTTGCAATAACAATCGTCTCCCTCAAAATCAAAGCGTGTCAACGCTAACTCATCATTAAAACACAGGCCAATAAAATCCGTTTTATTCATAAACAATTGAACACTTGCAATAATAATTGTCCCCCTAAAAATCAAAAGCGTGAGAACGCTAATTCAGCATTAAAATTCGGGTTAATCAAATCGCATCATTATCAATCACGCCACTGAAGGGCTCACAAATTTAGCCTATAAGTATGACTATAAGACATTTTTGTTCTTTAGTTTTAAGTATTCATCCAACGAATAAAAGGTAAATATTTACTAAAGATACTCGGGTTCAAAACGCGCTTAAACTACATAAATTTGGTATAAAACTAAAGAGAAAAGTTCCACGAGCACAAGTTCAGGTGCGTCTTGGCGATTTATTATGTAGTTTTTGTATAATTAACAAAAGAAAAATTATTTTTTTAGCAGAATTATAGCTAAAAGTTTCTTCTAAACAAAGCTGTCAAATTTTGAGATGGTTTTGCTCGATGCCAAATTTCATATACGTGAATACGAGGGCTTTTTAAAATTTTTGTTCGCACTTTTTTCAACAAACTAAAATATTGTTGAGTTTATATTTCTTGATTTTTATAGAAAAAAAAAATATATATATAATTCAGAATACAGTAATCGGTTGTCAGAGCCAGGGTTTGAAAACTGCGAAAACTGTCAACAGTTTTGCTGTGTGCTGTTGCTTCTGCTTCGGAAACTATGAACAGTCGAAGCAAAAGCAACAGCAAAAAACCGAAATCAAAAAATCTGACAGCAAAAGCAACAGCAAATAACCGAAATAGAAAATTTTGACAGCAGCAGCAATAGTAAAAATCCGAAAGCAAAATATCCGACAGCAGCAGCAATAGCAAAAATCCGAAAGCAAAATATCCGACAGCAGCAGCAAACAGCAAAAATCCGAAACAGATTGCTTTGATAGCAATAGCCAACTTATACATTTTAATACTTGGAACTGTTCTGACTGTTGCTTTTAGCCAACTTTTTAAACTTGGACTGTTCTGACTGTTGCTTTACCAATTTCGGAAGTCGACGAAAGCAGCAGTCAGAAAAATAGTCGCAGCAGAACTGATTTTTGGCCTACTTTGATTTTACCTATACCTATACATACATACACATGAAAGTACACATACTCAATACTCTTTTCTCTTTATTGTATTGTCTATTTTAAATACCCAGTAAAATTTGAATAAAGAAACAGTAGAGTAATTTTAATAAACAAAAAGAAATACAAATTTTTGTTTAATAAGCGCTGAATCGATACATACAAAAATAGTATCATAAATAGACTGATGTTGCTGCTCTTGTTGGATCTGTTGTTGCCATTGCATAAACTGATTCTGCTGTTCTTGAAGTAGAGCCTGTCCAGCTTCATTAGGTACCCAAATGATTTCTGTCCCTCCATTCAGGATTAATAACATTAAACAACAACAGTTTCCCACTTTAAGATCGAACCGCAGTCCTACAAGATCAACAACACAGCAACAGCAGCCACTACATCAAAACTAGCGTAACAACACAGGTGTATCTTATGCTGAGGTAACAAAACGCAATTTAAATGCAAGCACAGCAACTTCTACACTCCCTTGGATACAACAAACATCAACAACATGACCTGCATAACCAACAACAAAAGCTTTTTTCAAGTTCAGGCTCTACTTCAAGAACAGCAGAATCAGTTTATGCAATGTCAACAACAGATCCAACAAGAGCAGCAACATCAGTCTATTTATGATACTATTTTTGTATGTATCGATTCAGCGCTTATTAAACAAAAATTTGTATTTCTTTTTGTTTATTAAAATTACTCTACTGTTTCTTTATTCAAATTTTACTGGGTATTTAAAATAGACAATACAATAAAGAGAAAAGAGTATTGAGTATGTGTACTTTCATGTGTATGTATGTATAAGTATAGGTAAAATCAAAGTAGGCCAAAAATCAGTTCTGCTGCGACTATTTTTCTGACTGCTGCTTTCGTCGACTTCCGAAATTGGCTAAAAGCAACAGTCAGAACAGTTCCAAGTATTAAAATGTATAAGTTGGCTATTGCTATCAAAGCAATCTGTTTCGGATTTTTGCTGTTTGCTGCTGCTGTCGGATATTTTGCTTTCGGATTTTTGCTATTGCTGCTGCTGTCTGATATTTTGCTTTCGGATTTTTACTATTGCTGCTGCTGTCAGGTTTTTTGCTTTCGGATTTTTGCTGTTTGCTGCTGCTGTCAAAATTTTCTATTTCGGTTATTTGCTGCTGCTTTTGCTGTCAGATTTTCTGATTTCGCTTTTTTTCGGAAGCAAAAGCAACATAAAGTATTTGTTTTCATATTTGCTAAACAGTCACAGCAATGAATAGCACAAAATTTACGACTTTTGCTAATTCGATTACAGCAATTTAAACACTGTGTAAAATTATATTCCCCGAGTTCAAGTCGCATTCTAGTTAGCTTGGAACTTGGATTTGTCTCTGAAAACAAATAAGTTAATGCTCTGTGATCTGTTTTGACAGTAAAATGTCTACCATAAATGTATGGTCTGAAGTGCGTGATTGCCCAGTGAATCGCTACTAACTCTTGTTCAGTTATACTCTTATTACTCTCACCTTTTGTGAAGGATCTAGACGCGTATGCTACTGGAAGGTGTAGTTCATTTTTATTTTGCGTTAGGACTACTCCACATGCATATTTACTTGCGTCGGTGATTATGCAAAATTCTTTGCTAAAATGTGGGTACTGTAATAGAGTTGGGTTCATTAATGCTGATTTTAAATGCTCGAACGCATTTTGACAATCGCTTGTCCATTCGAATTTAACATTTTTCTTACATAAATTTGTTATGTGACGAGAATATTCAGCGAAGTTTTGTGTAAAAATCTTCGATAATAGTTTCAGAATGCAATGAATCTTCTAGCGCTGTCCGCATCATGTGGCACTGGATAATTTTGAATGACATCATACTTTGTGTCATCAGGCAAGATTCCTTTATCTGTGCATTTATGTCCCAAAAAGGTGACTTCATAAAAAATGAACATTTTTCAGGATGTAACTTTAGGTTATGTTGCCTACACTTCTCAAAAACATCTGTTAGATTATTGATCATGTGTTTTTCGGAACAACCTATGACTATTAAGTCATCCATGTAAATAAATGCTTGCGAAGGTTCAAGGCCAGAGAATGCTATAGTCATCATTTTCTGGAACGAATTTGGTGCTATTTTTAAACCGAATGGTAGTCGCGTGAAGAGGTATGAGCCATTATATGTGGAAAAGGATGTTATGTCTCGTGACTCTTCTTCGAGTTCAATTTGATGAAAACCTGACATTAGGTCGACGCATGAAAAATACTTTGCTCTACCTAGTTGGTCTAAAATGTCATCAATTCTAGGTAGCGGAAATTTATCGGACAACAATTTTTTATTATTTTGACGATAGTCAATTACTAATCGCCATTTTTTATTTTCAACGCTTGGTAACTATTTTTTCGGTACCAATAAATGTGGGCTATTGTATGGAGATACAGAAGGCTCAACTATTTCATCTTTTATAAGCTTTTGGACTTGTCTTTGTATCTCGTCTTTCTGACTATGAGGATTTCTATAATTTTTAATGTAAATAGGATCGTCGTCCACCAGTCTTAATTTTGTATGTAGAAATTGTTTGTTGTTATTGATTCGGTTTTTAGTCCGAATACATCACTATATTTCTTGCACAACTTCGTAAGTTGGCTGTGAAACTATGGGGGAAAATTTTTTGATAATGTAGTTAGTACCGCGTTTTCACGCTGTTCATTATTTGCTTCGATTATGTCGTAGCAGGAAAGTGGTTCATACTTCAAACTTGATATGTTTACTATTTGATCTTTATTTGTAGCATTTAGCAGTCGTATGACTGCGTTTTTGGGTTTAGTTATGGTATTTGATAAATAAATACCATGTTGAATTTCTTGGTTTGGAATTAATACACTGTCTTCTTGTGAACTTATTTCAATTTTTCGGACAACTTGGGATCTTGCTGGTAAAACTATTGAATTATTACCAGCACTGTACGATATTGGTACGTATATCGGATATTTTAGGTTATTTGGTCGAATTATTAACCAGTCTTCAGACGGATTGAAATCTAATTGACAGTTATATTTTCTTATGAAGTCGATTCCTAGTATTCCATCACATGGAATAGCGAATCGGTTATTAAGAATGTGAAAATCGTGTGGGATTATATATTTTGAAGATTGTATTTCGACAGAAGTGAACCCTATGGATTTAGTTACTTCTTGACTAATTCCTTGTATATTTATTATTTTATTGGTTTGGACACCTTGAAAACTGTCCGAATTTTCTTTTACAATCGATATTTCCGATTTTATTTATCGATTTTCCCTGTTGCTACATTCGTGAAGGTAACGAACGTATTTTTATTATTATTCGTTACTGTTGGGTATCTAAAGGTTCTTGGGAGTTTCCCGAAGCATTCTGAGTTACTCTTTATTATAACCTTTTTGTCGGTTTTTTTTTTCGGTTACCTCGATTATTCCTGTTGTAACCTCTATTGTTTCCTCTGTAACTATTGTTTCTGTTTTGTTGGAAATTTTGGCCGTTATTGTTATTGTTATAGTTGTTGTAATAACCACGACCATTGCCTCTACCACGATAATTATATTTGTTATTGTAATTACCACGGTTTCTTTGAGCAAACAGAACCGTTTTTGGATTGCCTGATATCTCAGTACTTTTTTGTAAGTACCATGGTTTTGAAGTTACCAGAGTCAAGTATAGTTTTAATTCTGTTGTGTTCGCAATTTGCAATCATTGCTTCTATAGCACCGTCTGTGCTATTCTTAAGAGCAAGTGCTGGCGGCATACCTTCATCGATATATGTAGATTGAAGAGTTTTGCGTAAGTTATCTATCTCCGAAGTAAATTTGTCAGCGGTTTTACCTTTCTGAGTTGTATTCTTCAACTTGGCTTTTATAACTTTGGATGTTTCACCAATTACAAAGCCTTGCAATTTTTGTATTATTGCTTCTATTGAAGTTTCTTGTTGGACTTCATATAGTGTTGGGCCAATAATTTTTGATTTTATTACCTCAACTGCTATATTTTCGTAGTCGCCTTTCATCATATCTACCAACTTCAGAGCTGTTACGAATCTTTTGAGTTGCATTTTCGTGCCGTTAAATTCAGGTATGGCTATGTTTATATCTTTCAAATATGCCCTTCGGGCATTTAATTCTGCCATCCTGTCAGTTGTGTTTATTACACTTGTATTGATGTCTAAATCTGATTCGTTGTCTTGTTCAGAGAACGCTTTTATATCAGGTAATGTTAATAGCGTAGGAATTGTTAGATCGTTTAGATCTTTCTCTTCTATTTCTTCCTCGCTTGTTTCAGATTCTTCACCTTCTTGCTCTGTTTCCTTTTTACAGGTGTCTATGCTCAGAGGTGAATTAAGTACAGTAGGTACGAATATATCAAGATTGTATTTTGTCTTTATAGAGATTAGGTTTGCTCGTATTTTCTTTACCTATGCTCTCTCTATTAACATGCACTAAATTTCTTGCTTCGTTGAAAGAATCAACTAGAATTTTTGCGTGCTTGTTTATTGTTTCCTTTTGGATGTTTCTATTCTGTGTAACGCATTTATATGATTTTTTGAAATTTTCTTTAATATTTTGGATATGGAGAAGTAATTCTTCCCATTCCATGCTTAAAAGTTTATTTTTGTTTTTTTTTTTCTCTCTTTTATTTTTAATTATCTATTACTTAGACATCCTCATCTGATTCTCATACATTAATAGTTTCTATGTCTGCTTTAAAAATATTATGTACCCATGCAGGCACATCCTTATTCTTAGGTCTTTCTAGTAGTAGTCTAGTAGTCTTTCTAGTCTGCTAAATGCTATTTTTATGGATTTTTCCATAAGTTCTACAATATTTCTTTTAAATTTGTAGTTTTTTTGTATCCAAAATTTTATTTCCTTGTACTTTTTATTTACTGGTCCTGAATGTATCAGGAAATCAAGAAAAGGAATATATTTTTGCAGATGTTTAGTTTCAACTTTATTCATACTTATTTAATTTGTATTTGTATTTTATTCAATTTGTAGTAACTAATAAAAGTCGGTATTTTTATGACAACTTATTGTTGTTGGGCTTCATCCATCAGGTAGAAGCGAAATGTACCTGTTGAATTTGAGAAACAACATATATTTGGCACTGTAATAAGAAAACACATCTGTAGCATTGCACTTCCTTGAACTGGGAATTCTTCTCCAGTCAAATCAAGGTATGCTGATCTGATCTGTACTAAATTTATTGAATTCTGTACCGAATCGACATTACCTATTCTAAAAACCTCAAGTAAATCTGCTGCAATGCTAGGATTCCTATCTACTATCTTCCTATAATAATCGTCTAATGTACTCATTTTATTCAATTGATATATATAATAATAGGTGATAAGTGATTTCTTTTTTTTTTATAATTCAAAATGAATGCACTGTTACAATAATTGATGCATATGTTATTTAGATCTTATCAAGATTTGTTACACATTTGTTGTGTAATTTATATGCTTTGTATAACACATATGCGCTCAGTATTACCACAATTATTAATAAAAGTGCACTAGTTGGTTTTAAATCTACATTTGATGACTCTATTTTGTTTAATTCCAAAGTATTCCCACGCGTTCCAAGTCGCATCTTTGGAGTTATATTGCAATTCCAAAGTATTCCAAGTCGTATCTTTGGAGTTAGATTCCAATTCCAAAGTGTTTCCATGCGTTTCACGTCGTATCTTTGGTTCTATTTCAATTCCAAAGTGTTTCCAACCGTTCCAAGTCGCATCTTTGTAGTTATATTTGAATTCCAAGGTGTTCCAAGCCGTTCCTAGTCTATTTCAAGGCGTTTCAAAGCCGTTCTTTGAGTGGTTTGGTAGTGTTCCAGTTTTTCCCAAACGTTCCAGTTTGCCTTTTTGGGCTAATTTTCAAGCCGTGCCAAACCAGCTCACCACTTTATAACCGCCATTCTCTGGGGTTATGAGCACGAGCCCGTCAAAAGACGAGAAAGCAGCTGAGAACACTGCAGCCCCGAGCAAATCCTCAATTGCTGCTCCAGGTCAGCGCCAGAGGAGTACCAGCCCTACTACTCCTCCTTCCCGAGCATTTCAGACCCTCTCTAGTCCATTAGCTCTCACGTCCGCACCATCGAGCACGACCTTTCAGCAAGCCACGTCAGAGCCACGACGAGCAAGCCAAAAAGAGGTCAAATCATTGGTACCACTTCCACAGATTTTGGTAACCGCCCCAAGAGTCACTCGGTCCGAAACCAAAAGGGTTTTCGCTGCATCCACCATGGCTTTGAAGAAGTTTGTCTCCATTTGCGATAAACTAATTCAGTTTGAAGTCGACACCCATGCACGATGGGTGCGATGCACGGCTCGATTAAACGAGCTTATCCATGAAGCGCCTGCTCCTACTCCTCCGAACCGTCATGCGCCTACCTCTGCACCAGCAGAACGAGGCTGTCGATTGCCACCCATTGACACAGAAGTCTTTACGGGAGATTACTCAAAATGGCCCACGTTCCGTGACTTGTTTACAGCCATCTACATAAGCGATTCGCGAATTTCCCCCGTTGAAAAGCTGTACCATCTCCTAGCGAAAACGAGGGGTGAAGCCAACCTCATTGTAGCAAAATTCCCGCTTACAAATGATGGTTTTGAAACGGCATGGAATGCACTCAAACAGCGTTTCGAAAATAAGCGACTTATCGTGAACAGCCAATTCCGAGCACTTCTTGACCTGCCTCAAATTTCCCATGAGTCCGGAAAAGCATTACAGGATCATCAGAATGCTCTGCAGGCATCCATTCGCGCTTTTGAGCACTGTGGCCTGCCAGTAACCACTTGGGGAGGCATGTTCGTATTTTTTTGTTCCATCAAATTGCCAAAGAATACCCTTTCATTATGGGAACAATCTCTGGGAGACAAGACTGCCATTCCAGAGTGGCAAATGATGGACGATTTACTCACTGAGCGGTTCCGTACGCTCGAAGCAGTGGAAAATACAACTGCAATGGCTATTTCGGTTCCCACACCGAAACCTCCACGAAATCCGCTTCCAGCCACCCGAAAGGCTAATACATTTGAAGCCAAGGTGACCACCAAACCAAAATCCTGTGATCTCTGTATGAAGGAGAATCACCCGGTGCGTCCATGTCCCCGCTTCCTTCCGATGACGGTGCCAGAGAGAATGGCAGTTCCTAAAAAACGAAAGCCGGCTCCTTAAAAAATATTCCGGCAAAAACTGAGTATGACGCCGTCATCCAAGAATATTTGGACTTGGGCCACATGCGTCAGGTTCCATTTGACGGCACTAAAAACAATTTTTATTTGCCACACCATGCGGTTTTCAAGCCCGACAGCACCACAACAAAGGTACGGGTAGTCTTTAACGCCTCTAGCAAGTCCACCAACGGAGTGAGTCTCAACGACATACTTTACCCTGGTCCGGTACTTCAGTCCGATCTCACTACTCAGATTCTCAAGTGGCGTTTTTTCCGAGTAGTTTTCAATGCCGACTTCACAAAAATGTACCGCCAAATTATGGTCGATCCAATCCATACGCCATTTCAGAGGATCCTGTTCCGAAATAAAGAGGGGCAACTTGGTGATTACGAGCTGAATACCGTCACGTTTGGCATTAACTGTGCTCCGTTCTTAGCCATCCGAGTACTTCAGCAACTCGCAAGTGATGTACAATCCAAATTTCCTTTGGCTAGCGATATTATGAAGGCCTATATGTATGTCGATGATGTCCTGGCAGGGGCTCATAATGAAGCCACGGCAATCGCAATGGTCAATGAACTTCAAGACGCTCTTGGTTCAGGTGGCTTTCCTTTGCGCAAGTGGACATCGAATGTGAAGAGCGTGCTCAGTTGCATTTCAAAGAGTCATTTACTGAATGCTGATTTCCTCGATATCGAAGAGGCTAGCACAGCAAAAACACTGGGAATCCGATGGAAAGCGACTACGGATAAGTTTTATTTTGTCATCTCACCCCAAGATGTCAAGTCAGCTTATACTAAGCGAGAACTCCTCGGGCAGATCGCCAAGTTATTCGATCCCGCTGGCTGGCTGGCTCCCTTTGTGATTCAAGCCAAGGTGTTTATGCAAGAGCTTTGGCTACAAGAGCTAGGGTGGGATGATCAATTGCCCAGTGAACTCCATCACAGGTGGCAGGATTTTACAAAGAGCTACTCCTTCCTTGACCAGATCCGAATTCCACGATGGGTTCTCCATGATCCAAATTCCGACATCCAATTCTATTGTTTTTGCGATGCGTCACAGCGGGCTTATGGTGCCGCAATTTACGTGCGCGTTAGCAATGACCAAGGCATATCGTGCTGCCTTCTTGCAGCGAAATCTAGAGTAGCCCCGGTTAAAACGGTTTCATTGCCCCGCCTTGAATTATGCGGAGCCACACTTTTAGCTGAACTGGCAGCTGCAGTTCTTCCGCAACTTCCAGTTGATAATGCGGAGGCTTTTTATTGGTCAGATTCCACCGTCGTACTGTCGTGGTTAAATAAGCCACCCTGCACATGGATAACGATTGTCGCAAATCGAGTAGCAAAAATTGTGACGACAACAAATGACGCCACATGGAATCACGTTCGTTCAGAGGACAACCCAGCAGATCTCCCTAGCCACGGCCTGAGTGCGCAGGAACTGTTACACAAGGATTTGTGGTGGCACGGCCCACCATGGCTACGGGAACCACAAGAGTCCTGGCAGTGAGCGATACCACTCCCACTAGACACTACCTCGGAGAAGCGGGTAGTGAAGATCCACGTCGCGATCGCGAAACGAGATACTATCTCGTTTTTCCAATCTGGCACGTGCCTTACGAGTGGTAGCATATGTTATCCGTTTCGGCAGAAGGTGTCGTAAACTTCCAAACGATTACTCCGGGGAGGTGACCTCTAGCGAGATCAATCAAGTACTCCGGGCGTTGATCCGAGTCACTCAGCGTGATTACTTTCCCACGGAACATCGGTGTCTACAGCAGAAGAAATCTCTGCCCACGTCTATGTGTGTGTCTTTGTTTGCTTTTCCACCAAAGCCATTCACCTTGAGGCAACTTCGGATTTGAGTACCGAAGCATTTCTGGCATCATTCGCTCGCTTTGTATCGAGGCGAGGGTGTCCCCAGCAAGTGCAGTCCGACAACGGAAAAAACTTCGTAGGTGCATCCAGAGTGCTTGAAAAAGATTTTCTAAGCTCTACCCAGCAGAAAATATTATCCCACTACAGCCATCAGAATCTGTCCTGGCATTTCATCCCTCCCGGGGCCACCACACATGGGAGGGTTGTGGGAGACTGGAGTTAAGAGTTTTAAAACTCTGTTCTACAAGGCCACCTCCAACCAAAGGTATACTTTTGAAGAGTTCTCTACGCTGCTGTCTAAGGTAGAGGCGTGTTTGAACTCGCGGCCGATTTCTCCTATGTCTGAAGACCCCAACGACTCTTTAGCTTTGACCCCAGGCCATTTCCTAGTGGGCGGTCCATTGCTATCCGTGACGGAACCTGAAATCAAGGATCAGGTACCGTCTATCATTAACCGGTGGCAGCGTCTGAAGGCCGTGAGTCAGCATTTCTGCACCCGATGGAAAGACGAGTATCTGAAGGAGCTACATAAGCGCAATAAGTGGCGATTCCCTTCTAAATATCTTGAAGTGGGCGATCTGGTGGTACTCAAAGACGACAATCTTCCATTTAATGAATGGCGTCTCGGGCTAATCCACCAAACACACCCTGGCAGTGACGGCAATGTCCGCGTCGTCGAACTGCTTAGCGCTCGCGGTATTGTGAAGCGACCCATCGCAAAGCTGACCTTTCTTCCTCCAGAAGAAAGAATTCAAACCCATTACGTAAAACTACAGTAGCGTCCAGCACTTGGTCCTTCCTCCCAATTAAGAAGCGCCGAGCTGCTAGTAGTAATATGTGCATTCTATCGTCCTACATTAGTCCGCTTTCTTCATTATTTGTCCCGGCAGCTTCCTGATATTCGTCAACCTAGATCCCGTTTCCATGGCTCCGAGACCGCGTTCAGTACAGGCATCGAAAGAGGTGCGCAGATGTTCGCGAGGAACTGATTCCTTCCGTTGCCGAGTCTGTCGCGGAATCCATCCTCTGAAGCGATGCCGTCGCTTCCTGCGGCTGAACGTGGAGAAGCGGATGAGGGCAGTGCTTGCGAATAAGCACTGCTGCAGCACCGCAATCCGCATCTGATGCCCACGGCCGCACTGCAAGCGCTCCGGTGGACCCGCAGATCGCCAAAAAGTTCGAGGGCATCGTCCTGGCGGATGATACGTTCTACCGACCGTCGTCAGTGTCTTTGGTCCTGGGCGCGGATGTGATCACGGAGGTCATGTTGCGGGCGGCCAATTGCGATGCGCACAGTCTTTGGCTGGACCCTGTCCGGAGCGTGCCATTAGACTGCCTGGGTGTTGCACTCCTGCAAGGGGGGGAGCATGTTTATGCCCAACCGGGCAACACAAGGGTTAAAGGAGGCGGAAGCTTTCACCTCGCGCCGCTCTCCCGTGGGTCTTGGTGCCCTTCTCTTAAGTAAGCTAGGTTTAGTTGAATTATATACCTGAATATACATACAAGTGAATTGAAAATTTCTCTGCGTGTCACCATTTTACTGGAGAAAAAAGGAAAAAGGGAAAATTCATCTAGCTGCCCCAAACCAGAAAGTTCGACCACCCTACATTAATAATCTCATTTTTGGCAATTTCAAGGAATAGATTTTCTGACGAGTCCTTGCAACTGACAGGTATTTATTCTTGAAAGATCTCATTATTGGCATTTTGATTGACTTGATTTTTAGACTCTTCCTTGTCATGTATTGTATCATTAATGATCTCAGTATGAATTCAAACAGGTTTTGTTAGATTAGATTGTCTCCTCGGCAAGCTCCTATTTCGATTGAGTCCAATGAGAGAATTGTTACGCGTCTCTTTGGCATTATAAGATTTACAAAATTAGCAAAAGAAAATTTATTTCGAAGTCGAATTCAAACATTGTATACATTCGTACGTTCCTCAACTTTATGGACTTTGGAAATATTTTATGTAAAAATTGACAATACATGGGGCCAGTACGCAAATCTTCAAAAGGTTTCAGATCAACCTACAATATAGTTGATATCCAATCGATGAAACCATGAACCGACTTCATACTCCATTTGCCAGGATATACATTTTTCACCTGCATCGCGTCAAGCTTCCGTTTTTGATTAGTTTTCTCCTGTTAGAACGACTTCATTGTGCCCTACGGATTCTAACTTTTCGCGACTTAATAAATATTCCAAAGATTAACTTATATAAAAAATATCAAAGAAGCTAACTTCGGCAATGCCGAAGTTTTTATACCCTTGCAGTCCTTGGCAATAATTTTTTTACATTTTGAAATTTCTTTCTCTGCAACTCAATTCATCAACACACAAACAAAACATTCAAATTATTTCTCTTTTTACTTCAAATTTTTCTTCCATCATTCCGTAAGCAAAGCACAACACGCATACACATACAGTTCGTGTAGCGCTGCGTCTGTGTGTGTGTATGCATGTGCTCTGTTTGATTTGCTTGTAGAATTATTTTCGGAACTCATTGAAAAAAGAGAGGATCTAAGTCCTGCTCTTAAATTCAATTATTTAAAATCCGCGTTAAAGGGCGAAGGAAGGAGCATGGTAGCTCATCTATTGTCAGGTATTTTCCGAACAATTAAGTCGGATCGTTGATTTACCGATGATCAACAATGAATCCGCAAAAACTGTTATAGGAGTGATTGACATAGTTAATGAGTCAGTTTACTTAATTAAAATAAAAGCAAATTTGTCCGATGAAGTTGACGTAATATTCGCACAACTCCTACCAAGGAAATTTTACAGAGAGACTCTACAATTATATGAGAGTCAAATTAGAAAAACAAAGCAGATACAATTGCTATCTGATGTCATGGAATACTTGGAGCAAAGATATTGCTCGCTAAGTGCCATGAGCAAAGAAGAGAAAAAACCGATACAAACTTTTTTAAATTTTGCGGAAGTCAAAGATAAATGTCCGATTTGCAAAATTGCCGGGCACAAAGCATATAAAAGCTATAAGGATTGACACCTACTGAAAGGTATGAAACAGCCAAAAAAGTGCAGCTATGCATAAGATGCTTGAACCATTCAAGCAATAAGGTGTGCACTAATGAAATAGTCTGTTCATTGTGCAGTAAGAAACACCATAACTTACTCCGTTTTGAAGAAAAACAGGAGAGAGTTAATACTTGTGTAACCGCACAACCAACACTGTTGGCCACAGCTGTAATACAAGAAAGAAATGAAAATGGAGGATATAAGACTCTAAGAGCCCTTATTGATTGTGGTTCACAGAGCACCGTTTTGTCTGAAGAGGCCGCTCAAATATTAAAATTACCTAATATTAAACAATATACATAAATAAGTGGCGTGTCCTCAATAAAATCCAATAATCCAAAATATAAGGTAAAAATAGATGTAAAGACGAGAAATCCCTGGAAAGGATATCTAAAGGTTGAGGCAATTGTGTTGCCAAAGTTAATGAAAGCTCTTCCATTAAAAATTGCAAACGTGGATATGTCAAAATGGCAAGCTTACGTGCTAGCTGATCCTACCTTCAATAAACCTGGTAGGGTTGATATAATAATGGGAGTAAACTTATATACCCAAATCTTAAAAGGGGAATTACAAAGATTGATGGCCTGCTGGGCCAAAATACTCAATTTGGTTGGATCGTCTCGGGATGCACCAAATCAAATCAGAATAAATCTGTAGTGGCAACAACAATAGACGTCACAGGTTTTGAACAACGTTGGGAGAGAAAAGGTAAATTTAAAAATAAAAACAACACGATTCCAAAGAAATACAACAGGAAAACTCAAGAAATAAATTTATGGCCCCCGGCAGGTCCTCACATTGGAGGTAAAGTGAAAATTGGGGAACAAAAAGTATATATCCCAGAGCCAGTACAGTATCTAAAAAATAATATCAAAATAGATTCCGGTAACAAATTGTCCGAAACTATAGTACCAAAAAGGCAGATATGGCAAAATAATTATAAAAGAACAAAATTTAAAAATAAACAGAATAACCAATCATATTTTAGCAATCAGCGACATTTAAAAACGAGGAGCGAAGATCACATTGGAACAATTCAAAAAGTGAAGGTAGTTATTTTTTAAATTCTCCATCTTATAAAAAGGCTAGAAGTCAGCACAGTAATACACATCAGGAGTGGGTAGATATCCCGAAACAAAAATCCTTAGGTAATATGCCAAATATTATAAAAACCAGTAGATGCCAACTCAGTAATACATACGGCAGAATTGGTAAGAATATGAAGTCAGTTACAATCGGTAAAGGAACATCAGATTGACTAGGTTGAACAATAATTATCTCAATAATGATATTTTAATAATAATTTGTATAAGACAACTTACTATAAAAATAAAGTCCAAAACGCCGCATTTGGTGGCCCTTTGCAGAATGTTTAAGAATAAACATCGTGTTTATCTGAACTGGCTTCACCAAATCAGATGCACCAATGAAATATACAAAACGAAACATAAACAAACGTAAGTCATAAAATTCATATGACAATTATTGCTTAATACCAAACACAATATGCATCCACATTCTGTGGAAAACACTTAAGATTATAACAGCGGCGCGGTATCAAGCAACCAGCGCTGAGCATGAAATATAAACAATTGTCAACCCCCGAAAAGGTGGGGTATTAGAATAAGTATTTTTAAGAAAAATTGTCGCTTCTTAGAGTTTAAGAGTTTTTAAATAAAATCAGTTCACGTTTTGAATTCAACGAATGAAGACTGGGTTATTTTCCTTCTCTCCGGGAATCCCTATTCAGCCACATTGGCTAAGGTTTATAAAAGTAGTTAGAATACCAATTTTAAAGTTGTTAAAGGAAAAATTAAGCTATCTTTTTGAATTAACATGTTAACAAATTAACATTTTAAACTTTAAGACTTTTGTAAACCTAATAAGACCCATTTAGTGGTCCTCTACAAATCCAAAATTTTTTTCGTTCTCATCAAATTGCTGGCATCAGTTAAGGTTTGACCAAATAAATCATATGCCTTGAAAGCTTATACGCATTCAAAACATCGTCTCTTTGAATACTGTTAAAATATGTTATTTTTGTATTTTTTTTTTGTCTCTATGCTGTTGTTGTTTGTGGAGCTTTTTACCCTTTCCCGCCTAGGCTTTCCAAGGACACAGTATCTACGCATTCCGCAGTGAAAAAATATATCCATAAATATCATATTCATATATATATGTTGATTTTTGCGACCTTTTTGTTGTTTAAAGTTGAATGTTTTTGCCGGCTCGAGGTGAGATGTTGTGGGAATAAAAACAAAAATAAAAAACACAGTTTGTTCTTAATTTCGTTCCGATATATTTCGACCACTCATCGGTGGTCGTCTTCAGGGCAACTATAAATAACATTGAATTGTGATTGACATAATATTAATTTAACAACAAGAAAACACCTACTTAGTTTTACACGTCCGCACACTGTGACGTGGAGCTACACACTGATTTGTCCCTAATAAAAGCCTGTATAAATGCGCGCAGTTGTCCGTATCTACCTTATAATTAAGTCTTATATTTGTCGGGGTATTTATTATGTGCAGCATCTCCAAAGTGTAACGTTTGTTGTAATGTTGTTCTTGGTCTATTATGTTTACTTCGTCAAAATTTGGGGAATGTCCACTGGCGGCACAGTGGGCCATAAGTGCCGTTTTTGGTGCATTGGAGTGTTGACGAAGTTTATAGTCAGATCTATGTTGCGATAGTCTTGTTTTTAGCTTCGATTTTGTTGTCCCTATATATATTTTATCACAGTTTTCTTCATTAGTCCCATTGCACGGTATTTTATATACTACGTTGCTCTTGTCCATTGTATCAATCCTACTTTTTGTTCTGTTAAAAATACTCCGTAGTGTGTTATTGGGTTTATGTGCTATCTGTATTTGTTCGATGTCATAGCAATCTGAGTTTGCTAATCTTTCCGATAGTTGTGGGACATATGTGACGGACATAAAGCGTTTTGTCGGAACATCTTTGTTGGTTTTCTTATTGCGAGATTTTAGTAAAGTCCTTATGGTGTGGTTTGGAAAGTCATTATCCTTTAAAATTCGTCGTATTTCTTCCTTCGTTTCTTCATGAAAAATTGGGTCCGATATATTAAGCATCCGTTGTATACAACCTCTTGCTGTATTCATTATCATCGACTTCGGATGTTTGGAGTTGAAGTTAATTATTCGTCCTGATGCTGTTGGTTTTTTGTACCATTTTAATTTTATTTCATTTCCTCTTCTGTGTATTGATGCGTCCAGATATGTTAATTTGTTGTCATTTTCTAATTCTATTGTAAACTTTATGTTCCTGTCAAATGAATTTAGGTTGTCAAGTGTGTTTTGGATCTCGTCTTCTTTAATTATGGCAAAAAGGTCATCTACATATTTCGTCATAACTCTAGGTGGTCGCTTTAGTGTTTTCATCATTTTGTCTAAAAGTTCTTCCATAATTATGTCAGCTATTATCGGTGTTTAGCTATTTTAGTTGTGTGTATATCTTGTCTTTGTATCTGAAATATCTGTTCTCTTGTATACAAAAACGTACTATTTCCATAAATGTTAATTTTGGAATGTTAGTGTGCGCTTTTATTTTAATCCACTTTTCTCTAATGGTGTCAAGTGCCAATTCTATTGGAATACTTGGAAAAAGTGAGACTACGTCAAATGAAATTAATCTTTCATCGTCGCAAATGTATGTGTCATTAATCCTTGTCTTAAATTCTGAGGCGTTCTTTACGTTATATGTTGAGTCTGCCGTTATATTTTTTAATATGTTGACTATATATTTGCATAGTCCGTATGATGGAGAACCAATCGATGAACAGATTGGTCTCAATGGCGTACCTTCTTTGTGAATTTTAGGTAATCCATATATTCTTGGTGGAATTGATGTGGTTGTTATAAGCTTATTTCTTTCGGTCCGTGAAATAAGTTCATGTTTGTATAGTTTTTCTACCAATTCGTTGTTTTTGGTCTGTAGTCTAGTGGTTGGGTCCTTCCTTAAGGTTCTATATGTATTTAAATCGTTAAGTATACTATTCATTTTTTTGTCATACTCAGTCTTATCCATTGTAACAGTCTTATTTCCTTTATCTGAAGTTAAAATTAATATGTCATCATTCTGTCTAAGAAATTTCCTTGTTTGTTCCACTGTGTCAAGTATTGCACGATCAGCTGCGTCTTCTTTGTTAGATGTTTTGTGGTCTTTTATTAATAAAGAGAATTTTGTGCGTGCTTCCTCTTGTTTTTCTTTGTCTTTAAGAGTCTGTACTAGCTCCTCTCCGTCTACTATATATTTAAAGAGAGGGAATTTTCTCTTCTCTACTGGGATTGCGAACTTAGGGCCTTTCGCCAGTAACGCTTTTACGTCGTTCGGGAATTCTATATTCGTCTTATTTACAAACCAATCGTTTGTGTTGTTGTTGTTGTTGTTCAAGAGAACGCTGTTCCGTTGTTTTCGTAGTCTCTTATGTTTGGATTCATGATGTCTCTTCAAAGTTGTTGTTAGTTTTTCGGCTATTGTGTTCTCACTCTTCATAAATGCTTTGAAATCATTTTCGTCCAGCTGTTCTTGTAACTTTTTTGTTGCTTTTTCCTTCTCTTTGTTTTGTCTGGCTAGTATGTTATGTTTGTGTTTTATTAATAAGCTTAATATCTTTGTGTGAAAATTATGGGTATGTCTTTCTAATATTTTGTTAATGTCCGAATGTGTGTCAGTATCTTTTGTGAAAATCATCTTGTATTTTGAGTTATTGCTGATAAATTTTGGGACTAATTTTGATTTCCTACATTTTAAGAGAAACTTTATGCTAGACTTAAGTTATACTAATTTTTTCGTTGTTGATTGATACTTGTTAATCACCGTCTTATATTTGTTATAGTTGGACTTAATTTCTGCATAAGCCATGGTGTTGGAATATGTTTTCGGCGTGCCTTCCGTTCAAGTTATATGTTGATTTTTGCGACCTTTTTGTTGCCGAAAACATATTCCAACACCATGGCTTATGCAGAAATTAAGTCCAACTATAACAAATATAAGACGGTGATTAACAAGTATCAATCAACAACGAAAAAATTAGTAAAACTTAAGTCTAGCATAAAGTTTCTCTTAAAATGTAGGAAATCAAAATTAGTCCCAAAATTTATCAGCAATAACTCAAAATACAAGATGATTTTCACAAAAGATACTGACACACATTCGGACATTAACAAAATATTAGAAAGACATACCCATAATTTTCACACAAAGATATTAAGCTTATTAATAAAACACAAACATAACATACTAGCCAGACAAAACAAAGAGAAGGAAAAAGCAACAAAAAGTTACAAGAACAGCTGGACGAAAATGATTTCAAAGCATTTATGAAGAGTGAGAACACAATAGCCGAAAAACTAACAACAACTTTGAAGAGACATCATGAATCCAAACATGAGAGACTACGAAAACAACGGAACAGCGTTCTCTTGAACAACAACAACAACAACACAAACGATTGGTTTGTAAATAAGACGAATATAGAATTCCCGAACGACGTAAAAGCGTTGCTGGCGAAAGGCCCTAAGTTCGCAATCCCAGTAGAGAAGAGAAAATTCCCTCTCTTTAAATATATAGTAGACGGAGAGTACTAAGTACAGACTCTTAAAGACAAAGAAAAACAAGAGGAAGCACGCACAAAATTCTCTTTATTAATAAAAGACCACAAAACATCTAACAAAGAAGACGCAGCTGATCGTGCAATACTTGACACAGTGGAACAAACAAGGAAATTTCTTAGACAGAATGATGACATATTAATTTTAACTTCAGATAAAGGAAATAAGACTGTTGCAATGGATAAGACTGAGTATGACAAAAAAATGGATAGTATACTTAACGATTTAAATACATATAGAACCTTAAGGAAGGACCCAACCACTAGACTACAGACCAAAAACAACGAATTGGTAGAAAAACTATACAAACATGAACTTATTTCACGGACCGAAAGAAATAAGCTTATAACAACCACATCAATTCCACCAAGAATATATGGATTACCTAAAATTCACAAAGAAGGTACGCCATTGAGACCAATCTGTTCATCGATTGGTTCTCCATCATACGGACTATGCAAATATATAGTCAACATATTAAAAAATATAACGGCAGACTCAACATATAACGTAAAGAACGCCTCAGAATTTAAGACAAGGATTAATGACACATACATTTGCGATGATGAAAGATTAATTTCATTTGACGTAGTCTCACTTTTTCCAAGTATTCCAATAGAATTGGCACTTGACACCATTAGAGAAAAGTGGATTAAAATAAAAGCGCACACTAACATTCCAAAATTAACATTTATGGAAATAGTACGTTTTTGTATACAAGAGAACAGATATTTCAGATACAAAGACAAGATATACACACAACTAAAAGGAATGCCTATGGGCTCACCAGCGTCACCGATAATAGCTGACATAATTATGGAACACTACAGCGACCACCTAGAGTTATGACGAAATATGTAGATGACCTTTTTGCCATAATTAAAGAAGACGAGATCCAAAACACACTTGACAACCTAAATTCGATGATAATGAATACAGCAAGAGGTTGTATACAACGGATGCTTAATATATCGGACCCAATTTTTCATGAAGAAACGAAGGAAGAAATACGACGAATTTTAAAGGATAATGACTTTCCAAACCACACCATAAGGACTTTACTAAAATCTCGCAATAAGAAAACCAACAAAGATGTTCCGACAAAACGCTTTATGTCCGTCACATATGTCCCACAACTATCGGAAAGATTAGCAAACTCAGATTGCTATGACATCGAACAAATACAGATAGCACATAAACCCAATAACACACTACGGAGTATTTTTAACAGAACAAAAAGTAGGATTGATACAATGGACAAGAGCAACGTAGTATATAAAATACCGTGCAATGGGACTAATGAAGAAAACTGTGATAAAATATATATAGGGACAACAAAATCGAAGCTAAAAACAAGACTATTGCAACATAGATCTGACTATAAACTTCGTCAACACTCCAATGCACCAAAAACGGCACTTATGGCCCACTGTGCCGCCAGTGGACATTCCCCAAATTTTGACGAAGTAAACATAATAGACCAAGAACAACATTACAACAAACGTTACACTTTGGAGATGCTGCACATAATAAATACCCCGACAAATATAAGACTTAATTATAAGGTAGATACGGACAACTGCGCGCATTTATACAGGCATTTATTAGGGACAAATCAGTGTGTAGCTCCACGTCACAGTGTGCGGACGTGTAAAATTATGTCAATCACAATTCAATGTTATTTATAGTTGCCCTGAAGACGACCACCGATGAGTGGTCGAAATATATCGGAACGAAATTAAGAACAAACTGTGTTTTTTATTTTTGTTTTTATTCCCACAACATCTGACCTCGAGCCGGCAAAAACATTCAACTTTAATATATTTCACTCGTTGCAGAGGACGGACGTGTTTTTTTTGCGCTTATCAACTTTTATTTTTTTCTCGCGATTAAATTCTTTTTTATAACTTGTAAGTTCATTATCGGATTAATTAATAATAATTCCGGCATCCGAGTTTTATTTTCATTTCGCGAATTCTTGCTGTCGCTTTTGTGTTTTTGTTTAAATTTAAATAAAATCAAAAGTTACAACAATACTTGCGTTAGCGGACACACTCTATACCGAGCAACGCAATTATTGCTCAAGTTTGAATAGTCACATAAATTTTTTTTGAAAACAATTTTGATTTAGTATGAATTTATTTTTATTTAACTGTTGAGCACTCTTTGTAGCGCTACCGGTCCTACTTCGTCCTGGGTCTAGCTTGTCACGCTAGACGGTGCCGGTACTGGTCTTCGCACAGGCTGATGGGGCGCCGGTGTCGGTCCTCTTGACACAGGTGTATTTGCAGTATGGCGAATCTAATGGTCCAGGGCAGTCCGCTGGGCACGTCTTCTCTGGTGTGGTCTGGATTGTCTTCTTGGGTTCTGGTTTTTGGCAATCATATGTATTAATTACTTTTATATTTTTAGGCGTAATTTTTGTAGAGGTTGAGCCTTTATGCTTTAATTTTTTCTGAATCAACACAATGTTGTCTAGTTCAGCTTGTAATTTGTTGCCTTTTGCCCAACTAATTGTTGTGTCGGTGGCAAACAGCATTGCTCATCGCCTCTACTCACTCAGATTTTTTCTTTTTTTTCGGTCCAGAACCCGTGTGTTCATTGAATCATTCTTAATTCGCTAACAATGGTCAAGTATAGCTAAGACCGAGTATCTGCGCTGCCAGTGACGCCGGCAGAGGAGCGGTCTGCTTATGCATAAAAGTATATATGTATATAAGTATGCATGCTTGCATGAAAGTATGTATGTATATAAGTATATACATAAATGAGTGAGTATGTATCATGTATCATGTTGCGTATTGGACTGAGTGGTCGCGCGTGTTAGATTCGCTGACTCAGCTATGTCCAGCACCATGCTATGGGGGCAAGGCACTTGACTGTTGTATACGTAAATATTGTAACAAGGTGATACAATATGTTTATAATATTATTAATTTATTTCACTTGACTGTTCTATACGTAAATATTGTAACAAGGTGTTACAATATGTTTATAATATTATTAATTTATTTCACTTGACTGTTCTATACGTAAATATTGTAACAAGATGATACAATATGTTTATAATATTACTAGCTGGCCCGGCAAGCGTTGCTCTGCCCCTTTTTTTACTTGCTGGCGAATTAAATGTTTAGTTCATCCATTAAATGTTCGACGTGGCAATTTTCATTCCATTTCAGCTGTTAAATCGTGTCGATCTGTTGGCACCTGACCATTATCTTAGTATTCATACACTTCAGTCCATTTAGGTTTGCAAGTAAATGTGATGAACAGATCTGGACGGCCGTATTGACGAACATATGTCATGGCATCTTGGGTATACTCGTGCATATGTCGTGGGCTATAGTAATAGTGCATCACGTAAATGTACGTATTCTTCAGATCTCATTCTGACTTGGTTATGACGGATAAAATTCAATCGTTCGCTCTAGACTTTAGCATACATGTCCACAATATATTGATGAAAAAGTTTATTTCATCTTAAAATGTAATTGTCATCTTGATAACGAATCATCAATCGATACGAATAATAATTCATCGCACTAACTTTTTCGTTGTTTCCTGACTTAAAGATTATAAGAATTACTATTTTGGTTATACTGATCGTAATTTTTTATACCAGTTATTGCATTTATCATTGGTATATTGATATGATACCCGTCATCTCCTCTCCAGAACAAAATCGGGTATTGTAATGCGTCATAACAACGATGGTCAGAAATACGATTTAGTTGCTCATTCCTACGATGCAAAACAATATTTTTTTTGATGAAATTGTTCTCCAACTATTACGATTGCAACTTCATCGATTGTTGGTCCATTAAATCGCCTGGCATGTTGTCCGAGTGGTGTTCTGTCAGCACGTATTATGATTTTATGGTCATCGGTGGGCATCTGATCCAGTGCATTCTTGAATAATTTGACCAATTCATTGTGCTGATGGAAAACTATTTGCAGCTCACTCAAGATGTTCTCTTCTAACATTTATAGCGATTGCACAGCGCTGGTTCAATTCTCTATCAACATCACCAATGAAATAAAGTTGTAAAAACTGATGGTCAGCATCTGGGAGTGGCAAAAGTGACCCAGCCCTATGGTATATCTGACCTTGAATCTGGAATTTTTTTTTTCTCAAATCAAATTGCATAGTAACTACTAAGAAGTAATTACTTTAAAGGTCGGCATAAATCCATCTCTTATAATATTTGTAGCCCCAAAAGATGTCATTTGAAAGCACGAATTGTACTTTTGTATATTTTTCAAAAACTCCTTTGACGCTTTTAAATGCCATAAATTAATGAGTGCAAAGGGTCTGGTGGAGCTTCTTATATAGGCATTTTAACTTTTCCAGAAGCACAGCGTTTCGTTCAAAAATTTCAATGCTCTGCAATGCATACATTCTTTACTCATTAGTCCAATATTGGAATATATGCTATAATCAATTGTGCTATCATAATTATGAGCCGCCAATTCCATGTTGTTATCAACCGTGTTCGCATTACGTCTACGAAATTCTCTAACGTCTACCAGTATTTGAACGTCTTGGAAGTGGCATTTGGAATGTGGTTTATATACAATTCACTTAATTTTTTAAATTCTAACCTTACTTTGCTTATTGAACGCAAAATATTGACATATAACAGTCTCGAATGCAATGATCTGGCAACGAATGCCATATAAACAATACATCAGTCATTAAATGTATGGCAGCACCACTGGTATATTAAAGCTATATGTTATACAACACTATACGTTAGAGGTTTACATTGTATTGAAATGAATTCTTTTTATTCATTCGTTTTAAAACGCCTTAGTTTAATTGGTTAAATTCAAAATTAGCTTTCTTTTGGAAAAACAAACCTTCCTTGGGCCATAACGAATATTTAAAAAAAAATGGTATACGTTGTACAACACTGGTTCGTTATTTGAATTTATTTTATTCATTCATTTTAAAACGCCTTTAGTTAATTGGTTAAACTGAAAATTAACTTTCTTTTGGAAAAAACGCTTCTTTGGGCCACAACGAACATTTACAAAAAAAAAATGGGCAAAATTGGTTGATTCCTGAATGACTTATTAAATTACAAAAAACCGGCTTACAATTTTATATATATAGATTCAACGAAAGAAGATTGGGTTTTTTAGTTGTGGTTCTACACTTATGTTTTAATTAAATTATGAAATTGCCTCAAATGCTGATTTATCGTCAAAACGAATTCTTCCCAAAGTAACCGAAAGCAAGGCGAAGAAATCTGCGGCTAATTAAATTTTTCTTGTTTTTTTTTCTCTCTTGATATTTTTGCCTACAAGTCTATTAAGTTGAAATTTATGGGAATTGCATTTGAAACGCGAAAGTGCTACATCTGCACCTCTCCTATTCCCTTTTTTGCTAAACATTAAAAAATTTTAAATTAGTAAAAAACAAATATATATCGGCGAGTTAAGGATTTCAGGATTCCTGAATAGTTGATTCCATTGTTGGCTTCCATTTTTCCACGAGGTATGTGCAGCGAGTCCTCGAAGTGCTTTCAGGTTCATATTTATTTTACAATTCAATAAACATTACACTGTTTTCAATATTTTCTTATTTTATAACCTCCACATTTTCATTCTTATCAAACAACATTTTCGCTTTTAGTTTTACAAACATTCTCTTTTCTTTTTGTTCTCATTTACGTTTCAAGAATCCACGGCAAGGTACCACCACGTAGCATCGACAACAACACTGTTTCTAAAAACATCATTCCTCAAGTGCCTCATTCACTAGTCCATACGGTCTGTTACAACCGTCTCTTTATCACAGTCTTTTCCAACTGTTTCAATACGGTCTGTTTCACCCGTCTTTTCATCACAGACCTTCCAACTGTTTCCATAAGGTCTTTTTCACCGGTTTCACCACAGTCTCTTTCAACTGTGCCATTACGGTCTGTTTCAACCGTTTCACCACAGTCTCTTCCAGCTGTGCCTTTACGGTCTGTTTCACCCGTTTCACCAGATGAATTAAACTCACATCCGTCGATATCCAGCTCGCATGGTACCTGCACCTCTGGCATTCTCCGTAAACTATCATGGGGGTACTTATACTGTGTTTACTTGACATGGACTTCAACGTATATCTTTCGCCTTCCAATACTTCTATGACCATAAAAGGTCCACGAAACTTAGGGTCCAACTTAGTCTGTTGTCGCTCACTATTTTTGATCAGAATATAATCTCCCTTACTGAATTTGACTACTTTTGCCTTGTCTTTATCAAATCTAAGTTTGTCATAGCTTGCTACATTGTCCATATTTCTTGTAGTCTGAGATCTTTGTTCATTTAAGTCTATCGATGACCTTAATGCGTCAATACAACTAACTGCGTCAAGCTTATAAGTGTGGTACAAATAAACATATTTTGTAAAGCCATCGATTTGAACAATGACATACTCTTGACGATCGTTCATCCCACTTAGTTTTCCAGTGATATCTATATGCAACGCGTGCCAAGGTATGCTAATCTTCGGAATCGAATGCAGTTCCACTTGGACTTTTCCGGACGCTGATTTTGTCACCCTACAAGTGATGCAATTCTCTACAAACTTTCGAACGAACTTCGCCATTCCCGTAAACCAGTAATGCACGTACACTTTATTTAGGGTCTTTTCCCAACCTAAGTGTAAGATCGATTCATGTACTTGGTACATCAATTCGATGCAAAAGAATGCAGTTCTATGGGGTATTTAGGATCAAATATTACCAATTCCACTTTATGATATTACGTTATTTGTTCTTTTCCCAGACAGTTTGTGTGCTATGCTCTCTTTGACTAACGAGCATTCTGCGCCTGAATCAAATGTAATCGGTAAATTCTCACCTCGGTGCAACATAATTGCTTTTGGTTCATCAACGACACATAGGTTAACCCTCTTATACACACGTGATCCTACGTCACCATCCGATATCTTGGGGCATTGAGTAGAGATGTGTCCCGGCTCGTGACATGATATCTATGAACCTGAAAGCAGGTTGAGTTTCAGAAGGAAAAAGACTGAATTCTCTCAACCACACACCGAGCCACACTCGATGACAGCCTATACTGTCATCGCACATATCTGGTGTTTAACAGTTCTACATCAGTCATGATATTCATTACTTAACACTGAGCAATTCGGCCTAACAGTAGGCACACAATTCAAATTATTAGAAATGCCTAATTCAATCTCCGACATATATATGTACATAGTGGTGATTTAATGATCGTTACTATATTTATTTATTTATTAATATTTGAATCGTTTGATGTCAATCGAGTTCAATATATTGTTAAGATTTAAACATACTTATAAAAATAACACTGGACTACTTATGGACCTTGACGTGCGACTCAGTTGACAGTCTCTTTGCGAATGACCCGCGGCCTCTCTAACAAGCTCTCTCTCAACTTATATACATAATGATCGTATGCCCTGCTCTCTCTCAACTACTAGAATGTTCGGCCACTACGTATTTGTCTTCTCTCTTCTATCACTTCGGATTACTCTCTCTCAATGCCATTTCCCACATTCGGCCCTCCTGACAGTACATTCGACCCGAATGACGGTCGCCACAATTTCATATATTCCGCTTGTCCGACTTTCTCTACTTCATATCTTCCATGATTTTTAACTGCCGTTACCTTATATGGTCCTAAATACTTTTCTTTAAGTTTCAGACCAACGCCATATTGGGTACACTTAATAGCAACCAAATCATTTATTTTGAATCGTTTTCCCTCTCTTCTCTGCAGATTAGCTGACTTCTTGTTCTCCTCTTGAATTTGATTTATATTTTCAACTGCCCTTATACGTATTTTCTTCCTATGTTCTGCTAGTTCTTCGATTACAAGATCATCGAGTAGTTCTTTAAGGTCGACATCCTCTGTTCTACGCATGTCAATACCGGTTAGGATCTTAAAGGGAGCTATCTTAGGTGCCGTATCGTTGACGATTTGCTGAACTTTCCCTACGTATTTATACCATGAAGCTGGATTTTCTGAACTCATTTTAGCTAACATTGGAATAACAATCTTGTGAATCCTTTCAACCTGCCTGTTTGATCTGCCCAGTTGCAGATGGTACAAAACTCCAATGCTCAATAGCATGTGGAGTGGAGTAGGAAAAATAAGTCTTCTCGTCTTCGAATTCCAGTAAGAAGTCATTTTTATATTTCGGTCTCATGAGTTAGAAGCTCTTCATGAGCTATGTAACAGAAGCTTTTAGAACATGTTAATGTAAATACAGTGGTAGAAATTCCGATAATCTTAAACAAATAATATAAGAAATTTTAATATATACAAATCTAAGTTAACGATGACGTCTCCTCAACATACTCCCCCAATTGAAGGATGAAGTGTGACTCCTTCAATTTCCATAAACGTCATCTCTCAAAGGCAATGGAGCAAGTTTGCAGATTGGGCGACGAATAATTCCTTTCTTGGTGCGAACATCGGCTACTGACCCTTCCATCTGCACCAAGTATGGCTTCGACCACACGACCAGTAATCCAGCATTGCGGTGGAAGATTGTCTTCATGGATGAGAACTAATTGATCCCTTGCTATGTTGTTTTCGGGATGCAACCACTTAGAGCGTTCTTGTAACTGATGTACATAGTCGCGCTTCCAGAGTTCCCAGAAGCGTTGCTTGAGATAAGTCACCCTTTGCCAACGAGATAGATACGAAAGTTTTGAGTCATTTACTACCGGTTCAGGGATCGCTTGAAGTGAGCATCCGATCAATAAGTGTGCTGGCGTCAGAGCCTCCCCGTCGTTGGGATCATCGCTGTGAATGGATATTGGACGGGAATTCAATATCGCCTCCACTTCAATTGCAATCGATTGAAGCTCTTCATACGTCAAATGAGAAGAGGTCAAATTTTTGATGAGCAGAGTCTTCATTGACTTAACTGCGGCTTCCCACAAGCCTCCAAAATGGGGAGCACGCGGTGGAATGAATATGAATTCGAAGCCGGCATTTCGGCTAAATTCCTCCAAATTTTTTGCATTGAGTTCTGAACAGAATTGCCGTTTGAAGCCTTCAAGTTGCGAACATGCTCCGACAAAGTTGGTGGCATTGTCACAATAAATCCTTTTGGGTATACCACGTCGTCCGATGAATCGCTTCAAACAGAGAATAAAATTATTAGCAGATAAGTCTGAGATTAGTTCTGTATGAATAGCTTTTGACGAAAAGCAAACAAATATGGCCAAATATGTTTTGTAAGGAACTTTGCTTCGAATGCGGTACGACGTAAGAAATGGTCCACATAGATCCACTCCGCATATCAGAAACGGGCGTTCGGCCAAGAGACGGTCAGCTGGGAGGTTACCCATGATTTGTCGCATTAATACTGGTTTGTAATGATAGCAATGTGTGCAACTTCGAACAACCTTTCGGACCAATTCGCGAGCATTTACAATCCATACTGTTAGGCGCAGAATCGCTATCAGAACCTTAGCTCCCGCGTGAAGGTTTCTCAAGTGTAAATCTTCAATATATTTATAAGTGAAATGATGAGTCTTTGGAAGCAATAACGGCATTCTTGCGTCCAATGGTATGTCAGCCATTGCTAGACGGCCTCCAACACGGATAAGTCGAATATTTTGAGAACCTATCTGTTCATTTGAGATGAATGGATTTAATTTTTGAAGCTCCGGCTTCAAACTTCGTCCTGCTTGTAAGTCCTTTAGTTCTTTAGCATACACACCACTCTGAATGGAAGAGATTATATAATTAAAAGCCAATTTAAATTCTTCTACTGAAATGCCTTTTGTAGCATTAATCGTATTATTGCGGTTGATAGGAACTCGGTTGAAAACTCGTAAAACGTATGCTAAGACTCTCACAATCATACGAAACGATGATAGTCTACTAATGATCTGCTCAACTATGCTCTTTTCTTTATAACTAGTGCTACATTTCAATACAAGGGTGTTTCGCAATTCTAATTCTTTGGGCTCGAAATCTGTCTTTCTTTCAGATTTCGGCCAATGTAATGCATCAAGTGTTAAGAACTTTGGTCCATGAAACCAAATTGTCTGCATCAAATCGCGCGCTGCACAGCCACGTGAAACAATGTCGGCTGGATTATCCTTTCCAGGCACGTGACTCCAAATAATATCCTGCGATTGAGTTTGTATGATAGATACGCGATTGGCAATAAAGCATTTTAGAGTTGATGGGTGCATTTTGATCCAATGAAGAACGACAGTTGAATCTGTCCAAAAATATGTTTTGCTGACAAGTGAATTTAATTTGTGTTTGATTTTAGTCCATGTTTGGCAGAGTAAAACGGAAGCACAAAGCTCTAAACGAGGTATGCTTTGTGATTGAGTGGGCGCAACTCTCGATCTCGAAATGATCAATGAAGTTACATATTTTCCGTTGTCCAATACCCTTGCGTATATGCAACATCCATACGCTCGATTCGAGGCATCCGAAAATCCATGGATTTCACACTTATTTTTTGGTGATGTGTTGACAAATCGATTTACGCGAACCATGTCAAGATTAGATAAATCAGCTTCAAGTTGTTGCCATCTAGTCCGTAAGATCTCTGGCAACGGGTCGTCCCAGTCCAAGCGCTCGATCCACAAGTCTTGAATCAAGATTTTGTAGCGTACTACGACTGGAGCTAATAATCCTAGCAGATCATAGAGCCTGGCCATGATCGATACTATTTTTCGCTTTGTTGGTATTGCAGTTAATGGAAGATCAAATCGAAATAATATAAGATCTTCAGTTGGCAGCCACGACATGCCAAGAGCCTTGGTGACATCACTATTGTCAATATTGAGATTATATTCATAATCTGTTGGTGCCCCACTAAAATTCCACTTTGTCAATTCTAAGCCTGCCTTGGAGAGCAATTTGGTAACTTCATTCGTCTTAGCCTTGAGTTCTTCGATTGAGTCAGCTCCGTAAAGTAGATCGTCGACGTACATATCCTCAGCTAATACAGCAGATCCAATTGGAAACAACTCCTTATACGTCTCTGATAAAAACTTTAAGGACCTGATTGCGAGAAATGGAGCGCACGACATCCCATAGGTAATTGATATAATTGAATAGGTCCTTGCGGTGACTTTCTCCACAAGATTTGTTGGAAACTTCTATCCTCAGGTGCGACGAGAAATTGTCTGTACATTTTTGTTATGTCAGCTGTAATAGCATTGTTGAATAGTAGGACCAACCATAAGAATATCATTTAATGATTTATTTGATGATGATTTAGACAAAGCGTCAAATACTACGCGAAGTTTAGTTGATGAGCTCTGCGGTCTAAGGACACAATGGTGAGGAATAATGTAATGATTTCCCGATTGCAAATTATCTAACGAAGCTACCTCCATGTGATTCAACTTAAGATATTCATCTAAAAAATCGATGTACATTTCCTTTAATTGGTGTTGAGATGCAAGCCGTCTTTCGAGTTGAAGAAAACGTCTTTTTGCACAGGACAACGAGTCTCCAAGTTGTTCAGGCGATTCCTTGAATGGCAACCGAACCTGTATGCGCCCTGATTCCAGGAATTGTGTGTGCACCTGAAAGTGAGTTTCACATGCTTGTTCTTCTGAGGTAAAGGAAATATCTTTATTTTGAATTCCATGTATTTCATCCATTTTCCAAAACCTTTCTAATAATATGTTAAGGTCCTGATGTTGCGTTAAATTACAGGTGTAGTGTTGAGTTGATTGAGGTTCAGCAATCTTACCCCCGACGATCCATCCTAATGCAGTTTCCACTAGATGAGGAAGACCAATTCCTAAACTAATTTTACCAGTCTTAAGTAGATCAAAAAACTCCTTTACGCTAAGCAATAAATCTACCTTTCCGGGCTTATAAAAGAATGGGTCGGCTAACTCAACTTCTTTGGGAATGGCCCAATTTGAGACATCTAGTCTCTTTTCAGGCTGAGGTAGAGCTATAGATTTAGTCACGATAAACTCCATATTCCATTCATCTGGAGATATTCTTGAACGAATTTTGGTAGATACGGAATGTTTCATATGTGTACGTATTTCACCGATTCCAGCAATCTCATAATGGTCGTAACGAAACGGAAGCTGAAGCCTTTTGGCTAATTCTTCAGTTATAAAGGTAAGCTCAGAGCACGAATCAAGTAATGCTCTTGCGAGCTGAAACCCACCAAGTTTGTCTTGAATGAGAACAATTGCTGTTGGAAGTAATCCCCGCCGAGCGTGGCGAGTCAACATTGATGTTGCAAATGTTTTACTTTCGTTATGTGTATTATGAATGATTTGTTGCGATTGATGATGAATAGAAGATTCATCTGGTTGATAATTTCCCTGCACGTTTCCCTGCACAATGTCGACATCTATTCAATGAAGGACATTTTGAGGCTGGATGACCCTTATTGAGGCAATTCAAACAAAGTGACGCTGTTTTAACAATCTTAAATCGCTCGATAAACGGTAGCGAAATAAAAACTGTACAGAATGCTAATCTATGCTCAGTTGACTGACATTGAATGCATCTACTTTGGGCTGCAACAAATACTTTTGAAGTACTATGAATTTTGTCTCTGACGGGTCTTTCCTCTTGTCGGTTTCGCAGATACCCTTCCAAATACTGACAGTGTCGACTGAGAATTTGATAACAGTCGGCCCAGTCTGGCAATTTATCGTATTCTTGAACCCGATCGTATGCTTGTTTGGATTCAAGATCAATTTTTGACATAAAAATGTGAATAAGTACTGCGTTTAATACATCAGCTTCAGACCCAAGAGACAATAATGATCCGCGGAGAGCTGAAACCGTATCCAAAATTGTACGTAGGCTAACAGCGTCTGCCTTTTTCATGCTAGCAATGTTAAATAAACTTGAAATATGTTCTACGAAAATAAGAACTTTCTTGTCATATCGCTCGTTGAGGCGATCTAGGGCCTTGGGATAATTTTGGTCTGATACTTGAAATGGCGAGACTACGCTTAGAGCTTGGCCAGATAGACAACTTATTAGATAGTTAAATTTGTCCACATTGGATAATGAGTTATCTTCATGCACCATATTTGTAAATGAAGTAATAAATTTTTTGAATTCCCCATATTTGCCGTCGAATTTAAGAATTAAAGAAACTAAGTTCTTCTGGTTTTTCCTTCTTACTTGCGCCGATGCGCCGTAATATGATCGCCTTTGTTTCTATGAAAAGATTTTCTATTTCTGCCCGATTCGCGTCTGCTGGATCTAGCTTCTCAATATTGGTTAGAACTTGTAATGCCTGTTTAAAATACGACTCAACAATTTGAGACTGACAATCTAATATAATAGGGTCATTTTCAAGATCGATTCTAGCTTTTAAGCTTTGAATATTAGATTGCAGTTGATTCCGTTGTTGTCTAAGAGGTAGAAGCTGCGTTTCAACTGGTGGAGACATTTTGGGCCCTTAACGATAGAAATGTAGCAAGTTAGAAATGAATTAAACGTAAGCTAAACGAGTTCTGGTTTTAATAAAAACACTCAAATGCATTAAGTTTCACTCAAGAGCTTAATAAGTGAGCTTTAATATGTAGATCGTTTCTCTATATGACAGTTTGAGTACTTACTCCGCTGTGCTTTATACTTAGCACGTGTTAAAGCTTACGAGTGTTTTACATGTGAGGGTACAGCATGTGAAAGCTTTACGATCGCTAATGAGTGGCAATTGAGTCAAAGTTTGAGTGGAAATTGATAATGTAAATTTGCACACTCAAGTTAACTTAGGTTATGATAGGGCTCCAATGTAAATGTCCCACGATGATATATCTTGCAAAGGCCAATGATGAAGAAGTCCAATGATGAATTTCCAAGATGATGATGTAAGCTGAAAAGTCCAATGATGACTGTCCAAGATGATGTAACGATGAATGCAATATAATGAACGAAAAAACGACTTTATATAGTTTTTAAGGTTTTATGTTGGGACTTGCGAAGTGCAAAAATCCTGTCACGGTCGCCAATGTTTGATCTGCCCAGTTGCAGCTGGTACAAAACTCCAATGCTCAATAGCATGTGGAGTGGAGTAGGAAAAATAAGTCTTCTCGTCTTCGAATTCCAGTAAGAAGTCATTTTTATATTTCGGTCTCATGAGTTAGAAGCTCTTCATGAGCTATGTAACAGAAGCTTTTAGAACATGTTAATGTAAATACAGTGGTAGAAATTCCGATAATCTTAAACAAATAATATAAGAAATTTTAATATATACAAATCTAAGTTAACGATGACGTCTCCTCCAACACTGCCCATTTCCTCGCGGTACTCCGGTGGTAATCAATAAATGCACGATGTCGTGATCCTCGCAATACTTTTCGAAGATGTGCGAAGTAAAAGCCGCGCCTTTATCAGTTATCAATCGTACCGGGTTCCCAAAATTTGTCGCTTGAACTTCTAAGCACCGCATCACTTCATCTACGACTGTGCTCCTGGTGGGATACAACCAAACGTACTTAAAAAAACCATCTATTATAACCAACAAGTAATTATACCGTTTATTCGTAAGTTCCATTAGTCCGACGTGATCAATATCGTAAGAACAAAGTAGTTTGTCACCCTTTTCTATTGAAGTTAGATATCCCTCTCTTTTGCCAGCCTTTGCGTTAACAACAATACACTCCACACAACTATCTACCACACGAATAACCTTATCTCTCAATTCGGGAATATAGTATGATTTCTCGATCAAATCTTGCGTTTTCTTGACGGAAAAATGGCCCTGGGTATGCGCACGTCTAATAATCTCATGTTCCATTGCCGAAGGTATTACAATCAACTCACGATTAGGGTCTTTAAAGAGAATTTCGTTATCTATGTAGAAGTCTTTATAACATTCCTTTTCGACTAGCGTCCGTACTGCCTTGGTCCACTCATCTTGCAACTGAGCTTCTTTTAATCGATGTTTAATAGTGTCCTCAACAAGCATAAAACATGCGAAACGACTCAACGCATCGACCTGTCTCATTTGAGTACCTAATCGATGTACAATAACATAATCAAAATGTTGAAGATACATAGCCCAACGAGCAACTCTCAAAGGAACATCTTTATTTTTCATAGTCATAGCGATTGCGTTACAATCAGTAACTATGGTGAATCAAGATCCTAGGATATAACAACGCCATTTGGTTAATGCTGCAATTATAGCAAGCACTTCGAGTTCGTAAGAATTATACCTTTCTTAACAAAATTTTGTCTTACGACTCATATATTCAACGGGATGAAATGAATTATCCTCTGATTGCTTTTTTAACAAAGCTGCCCCAAATCCGTATTTTGAAGCATCCGCATGTATTTCAGTTTGCAATTTCGGGTTAAACAATTTAAGGACGGGTTCTTTAGTCAACGCAGCTCTGAGTTCTTGGAAAGCGAGTTTGTGTATATCTTTAAATTCAAATTTCCAATCCTTACGCATTAAATCGGACAACAGCTTCGCGATTACTGCATAATTCTCAATAAATTTTCTAAAATAGGAAGTTAGACCCAAAAATCTTTGTAACTCCTTTTTGCTACTTGGGATGGGAAAATTCGAAACAGCTCTAATCTTTTCTTTGCTCGGCGTTATGGTACCATTTTCTACATCATACCCTAAAAATAGAAATTTTCTTTGCAGCATCTGACATTTACTCCAATTAATTCGTAACCCGTTTTTTGCTGACACGTCTAGTACGCGTTTTTGCTTGGCCAAACCATCATCAATACCTGCACTTGGAATGATGATGTCGTCCATGTAGACTACACAATCATTTGCTTTAATCAAATCTCGTAAAACAACCATTATGAATCTTGTAAATACAGCTGGTGAATTAGAAATACCGAAAGCAACATACAGGAATTCATATTGTCCACTCTGAGTAACAAAAGAAGTGTATTTCTGAGAGCTTTCTACTACCGGTACATGGAAAAATCCGTTTGTTAAGTCTAAAGTTGAAAAGATATTGGCACCTTGCAACTTTTCTAAAACGCTGTTCATATGAGCCATGGGAAAGTTATCACGAAGTATCTTTTCATTTAATTTCCTGTAGTCACGGCATAAACGCCTCTTACCATTCTTTTTCGAGACTAAGACAACTGGAGCCGCGTACTCAGAAGTACTGATTTTAATTATTTTCTCTGTTAGCCATTCTTGAATTTGTTTGTCAACGATTTCCTGGTCACAAAGGGCTAAACGTCTTGGGTTCTGATAGACAGGTATTTCGTCGCTCAATATAATTTTCATGCTTACTGGTGCGTTTGCATTTCTTTTTGGTTGGTAGTTTCCAATTAATTTCACTACTTCCCCTTTTATCAAATGGTTCAAATGCGAAAGATTTATGTCTGGACTCTTATCCCTCTCTTCAATATTTGTGATGAAGATATTTCCAATCTCTCCTGCCCACTGAGTATCTGACTCATTTTGTTCTCTTTTTGGTATGGGTGTGACAAACTTCTATATCGTTGCGAATAGCAAACTTAGATCCCTTTGCTGTTACACTTATATTGACAGTGTTCAATATCGTTCGACCCAGTATAGCATCAAAACTTATGTCCTGATCTGGCACTACATGGAATTCTATGTTCATAACTAAACCATCCACTTCCACTGGTGTTATAAAACTACCGAAAGTTAACACCTTACTGTCGCTAATTCCCGTTAAGTGTCAAGCTCCGGTTTCGATCCAATCATAAAATAAATTTTTTTTTCGCGTAAGACATAAACCAGCGCCAGTATCTACAAGTCCTTTAAATATAACGTTAGAATATACGATGTCTTTAAGTTCTAACCCTGACGGAGTAAATTCGCTTGACGGCTGTATTACTTTATCTTCATTTTCTACCACGTTTGTATTTCTCTCGTATTTAATTGCATTTTCTGGTTTGCACTGGGCCATTCGATGTCCTACTTTACCACATTTAAAACATTTTTGATCGTTCTTTGGACAGTCTCGTCTGATATGTGATGTATCACCGCATCCGTAGCACTTTCGATTCTTAGATGTATCTATTATTGTACCCTGATTAATCTTTTTTCCTGACTGAGCCTCAAACTTGTTTAACGACTTGTGTGAAGCGCGCACTTTCTGATACGTTTCTATTTGAAATATCAGTTGCTCTAGATTCCTGGCTTCAAATAGAATAGCTTTATTTACTTGTGAGTCTGGAATTCCCTTTACAAAGTATTCTATCAAGCTCTCATCGTCCAAATTTACTGGTTTGGCAATTTCCATTAAAGCATACAAATATTCATGTAAAGTCTCCTCTCTTTTTCGAACCAAATTCCTTGCGCAATGCTGCTTTTAATATCTTTCAATTGTGTATACCATGTTGACACCGAATAAATGATTTAGCTGCCGCAGCTAACAACTGTTTGGCGTATATAAAGGTCTGTAGCTTATCCCATTGTACTGTAATAGCACACTCTTCTATCTCTTACACCCACAAATCAATATCGGGACTACCTGAGCCGGAAAAATATGATACACTGCCCTCAACATCTTTTAAGGTGTACCAAGATCGACCAAAATTATTTGTAGGCAATTCGCCTGTAGCTGTAACTACTGATTCAACTTCTTCTTCGCTATCCTGGTCTTGAATATTGTAATGAGTAAGAAGTCTATTCTGTAATTCATGTTTTCTTCCCACTGTGCTTAGGTTCAATTCGGCCAACTTGTTTCGCAAATCTGCGACTCGCAATGCCATAACCTCGTCAAGCTCCATATTACAATATTTTCTTTTGTTCGATACCAATAATTATTGCTAAGGTTAGTTTTAGTAAATTCAATTAAGGTTAGAATTATCTACATATAGTCCCCAAAAATTTACCCAACTCCTCTCCTGTCCCACGAAGTCTTCGCCTCTTCGAACGTTTTGCCTCTTGCCTCGTCCAGCTTCTGCCTCTGGCAACGGGTTGCCTCTGCCTCTGTTTACGTTTCACCTCACGCTACGTCCACCTTTGCCTCTGCCAACGGGTTGCACCTGCCTCTGCTTACGTTTCACCTCGCGCTACGTCCAGCTTCGCCTATGCCAACGGGTTGCCTCTGCCTCTACTGACGTTTTGCGTCACGCTACGTCCAGCTTTGCCTCTGCCAACGGGTTGCCTCTGCCTCTGCTGACGTTTTGCCTCGATTCGCTTTGTCCAAATGTTTCCAAACTGTTCTAGAAAGATTCACTGATCGTCGTCCGTTACCAAACGTGCTCGTGCATGTAGTGTCTGCTTCGTAACGTATTTGGGCATCAACAATTTTACGCAACAAATCTAGCACGGCCTATCTCGCTTGCTCTTACACAATGATGCCGACACAAACGGTTTTTGCTTTGTCACTTCGTAGAACTTTATTTGTTGTCTCTTTCACTCACGTGGTGTTATATGTATTACTGTTAATTTCTTTAAACAATATTTCGGGCGAGCCCCCAAAAATGTATTGGTGATTTAATGATCGTTACTATATTTATTTATATATTAATATTTGAATTGTTTGATGACAATCGAGTTCAATATATTGTTAAGATTTAAACATACTTATAAAAATAACACCGGACTACTTATGGACCTTGACGTGCGACTCAGTTGACAGTCTCTTTGCGAATGACCCGCGGCCTTTTTAACAAGCTCTCTCTCAACTTATATACATAATGATCGTATGCCCTGCTATCTCTCAACTACTAGAATGTTCGGCCACTACGTGTTTGTCTCCTCTCTTCTATGACTTCGGATTGCTCTCTCAATGCCATTTCCCACAAATATATTTTATATATATTTTATATATGTATATATTTTATATGAAGAACCATGGCAATCGTGAAGTAGGTAGTGAGCGAGACAGAACGACACGCAGCGGCCGTACCTATCTGGTCGACTCACTCATTGGCAACTAAGTAGAAGGGTTGATTCAAAAAAAAAACTCGCAATCGTACTCTCGCCTCGATCACATCGCGCACCCAAATTTATCACTGAGGCCATTATTATAATAATAAATATATGTATTCTGAACACAAGGAAATATTGATAATAAATAAGACTTACTAAGGAAACACATCCGTATAATATCGAATTAAATAAACAGGGAAATAAAATCCCACAAACTGGGGGCTCATCCGAGATTTTAGCCTAAGACCATTAGTGAAATTTGTGTGTGTGTGAAGTTCGCAGTTGAACAGAAAATTGTTAAAATTGCATGCATTAACGTGTAATACATATACAAAGTAAAGGTTGGCGAACGAATTTCACAAGAAGCAACCAATGCAAGTTCAAAAAGTAGTGGAAGTTGGTGTGACTTTACGAGAGTTGACGACTGGATGGCGAGACGGTGAGCGGTCGGACGACGCAAAAAAAACGTCACTATAAAATTTTGGCGCCGACAAAAGCCGGCGGCTGAAGCTGGAAGCATCTCGAGAAGGGTGGCGACTCGAGAGGAAAAGAGAAAGCAGACAGCAGACACGAAGTTGATGATAACTAGTGTTTACTGTGGAAGCAGACAGACCGAGAGAGCAGACAGCGGGTTGATGATAATTTTGTTCACTGTGAAAGCAGAAGCAGACAAGAAGTTGATGATAACTTGAGTTTACTGTGGAAGCAGACAGACCGAAAGAGCAGACAGCAGGCCCGAATGATAACCAGTGTTTACTGTGGAAGCAGACAAAAAGAGAGAGAGCAGACAGCGGGCACGAAGTTGAGGATAACTAGATAGCTGCGGAAAGTGGGTTGAGAATAAACTGGGAGAAATGTCAGATACTGCAGAGTAAAGTAAATTTTTTTGGCTATATAGTTGAAAATGGAAGTATTAAGCCAAGTAAGGAGACGACTGATGCTGTTTCAAGATTTCCGATCCCACATGAGAAGAAGTCAGTTCAACGATTTTTAGGGTTAACATCGCATTTCCGTAGATTCATCGAAGGATACGCAGTAACAGCTAAGCCCTTGACTGACATTTTGCGAAAAGAGAACAAGTTCGAGTCTAAAGAATTACAAATGGTAGCGTTCGAGCAATTGAAGTTAGCATTGACCAAAGGTCCCGTTTTAAAGTTGTACAATCCTAAGCTAGAGACTGAGATTCATACTGATGCCTCGAAACATGGTTTCGGAGCTGCGCTTTTACAGAAAGATTCAGAAGATGGTTTATTTCATCCGGTACAGTATATAAGTCGGAAAACTAAACCTTGCGAAGAGAAGTACGATTCATATGAACTTGAAGTTTTAGCGGTTATAGGAACATTAGTTAAGTGGCGTGTATATGTGTTAGGGTTGAAATTTAAGATTGTCACAGATTGTAATGCGTTCACGATGACAATGAAAAAGAAAGAGGTTCCGTTACGTGTAGCACGTTGGGCACTGTACCTACAAGATTTCGATTACCAGATTGAACATCGTTCAGGTTCAAAGATGCGGCATGTGGATGCCTTGAGCCGTTTATCTTGTTTTCTGCTAACCGACACCATAATCCATAGACTGAAGGCAGCACAGTTGTCAGATGATTGGACTAAATTGATCAGGAGCTTGGTTCAGGAGAAGGGATATGATGATTTTTACATTTAAAATGAAATATTGTTAAAGAACCCCAATAAAGAACTTATCTTCGTACCGTCGCAGATGGAAAAGGAAATAATACAGATTGCAAACACACAAGGACATTTTGGAGCTAGAAAGACTCAGGATATCGTAGAAAAATCGCAGGCCATAATTTTTGGTAACCCGGTGAGAATAATTTCTGACAGGGGAGCAGCATTCACATTCAATGCGTTTAAGGAATATTGTAACAGACAGGATATACAACATTTACTGATAGCAACAGGTGTACACCGTGGCAACGGCCAAGTAGAAAGGATGCATAAGATAATAGTTCCGATGATTTCAAAGTTAAGCCAAGAGAATGAGGGAAACTGGTACAAGTATGTAGGACGTGTGCAACAACTTGTTAATAATACTCCCCCAAGATGTACAAAAGTTACACCTTTTAAGATTTTGACAGGAATAGAGATGCGTAGTCCTGGTGATCCCGAAATAAAAAAGCTGATAACCGATTCGTTAATAGAAGAATTAGACTGTGGTCGTGAAGAGATTAGAGTGGAGGCTCGAAAGAATATCGATGAAATACAACAGGAAATGAAAAGGACGTTTGACAAAAACAGGAAATGAGTTGAGAGGTAAATACTAAGGACCATATAAAGTCACAAAGGTGAATAGGCACGGTCGATACGACGTTGAGAAAGTTGGCGTTGGTGAAGGACCTTGTAGGACCTCAACAGTGGCCGAGTTCATAAAGCCTTGGCTAGGATCATTCGAGTTGAATGACTTGTCAGGACAGCCGATTGTAGGAAATGAAGTGTCAGGCGGGCATAATCATGGCAATCGTGAAGTAGGTAGTGAGCGAGACAGAACGACACGCAGCGGCCGTACCTATCTGGTCGACTCACTGATTGGCAACTAAGTAGAAGGGTTGATTCAGAAAAAAACTCGCAATCGTACTCTCGAGACGCGTAACAATTCTCTCATTAGACTCAATCGAAATGGGAGCTTTCCGAGGAGACAATCTAATCCAACAAAAACCGTTTTTATTCATACTGAGAGCATTAATGATACAATACATGACAAGGAAGAGTGTAAAAATGAAGTCAATCAAAGTGCCAATAATAAGATCTTTCAAGAAAAAATACCTGTCAGTTGCAAGGACCATTCCGAAAATCTAGTCCTTGAAAGTGCCAATAATGAGATCATTTAAGATCTTACACAATTGGAAAAGCTGACGTCATTTAAATGGCTCTAATGTACCAGATATAACCAAAAAAATTCTTTGAATGGGCTGAATTTCATCGTTTAAAACTATGTAGTCCCATTTATTGTATATAACTTAGAATAATAGGAAGGAGATAAACTAGAACGATGTAAAGAAAATAAGAAACTTCAGTCCTCGTTACGGTTTGAATAGTTCCTTCTTTTGACTATAGAATAAAAGTTTCATTTGTTATTGGATGAAATTTTTCCACTGTGTTTAAGAATAAACATCGCGTCCGTTTGAACTGGATTCAGCAAACCAGATGCACTAAAGAAAATACAATACAACTGTACCTTTGTACCAAACAACTAACCTAGCATATGAGTAGAATTACAATCAGCCACACACGGTGTGGGAAAAACACTTGTAGTTCTAAACTAACCCAAAACATCACAAGGGCAGGATCTCAAGCGATGTGCCCAAAATATTAATAATTTTTCAACCACCGAACACGTGGGGGTGAGTCGTACTAGAAAAAGATCTTCTAAGAACAATTGCTACCTCCTAGAGCCTAAAATAATCCTATATAAACTCCGTACTTTTGTAAATAAAATCATATTCATATTTTGAATTCAACGAAAGAAGATTGGGTTATTTAGTTGTCGTTTTACACTTTTAGTTTAATAAAATTTTGAAATTGCCTCAAATGCTGACTCATCGTCAAAACCAATACTTCCCACAGTAACAGTGTTTGTTTTTACTTCCCACAGAAACGCGAAAGTGCTAAATCTCCACCTCTCTTACTCCCTTTTTTCTCTTTCCTTCTGTCTGACAATGTGGGCTATACATAAATTCATTCAACTGCCTTCAACCAATTTTCTGCATAATATTCCTTTACACTGGAAAGGACCCTTAACAAAGGGTTTTACACTACTTGAATCTGACACATATAAAAACAACGAAAAATTTGAATGGTTTGTGTTAGTTTGCGTTGCGCCTTTTGAAATATTTGAGTATGATATTTATGGACATTTTTTTCAGTGAAGAATGCGTAGATACTGTGGCCTTGTAAAGCTTATGCGGGAACAAATGAAACGCTACACAAACAACAACAGCATAGAGACAAAAACAAATGCAAAAATAACAGATTTTAACAGTATTCATAGAGACGATGTTTTGAATGCCTATAAGCTTTCAATGCATATGATTTATTCAGACAGTCAAACCTTAACTGATGCCAGCAATTGGTTGAGAACGAAAAAAATTCTGTAGATTCTGGGTTTGTAGAGGACCACTAAATGGGTCTTATTAGGTTTTCAAAAGTCTTAAAGTTTAAAATTTTAATTTGTTAACATGTTAATTCAAAAAGCTAGTTTTTTTTCCTTTCCAACTTTCCAATTGTTAATCTAACTACTTTTATAAGCCTTAAATGCGAAACTGCTCCTCATTTATTGTTGGTCTTGAGTTAGATCCCACTTCTGATATCGGCGAGTTAAGGATTTCAGGGATTCCTGAATCGTTGATTCCATTGTTGGCTTCCATTTTTCCACGAGGTATGTGCAGCGAGTCTCGACATGCTTTCATGGTGAATTTCAGAAGGAAAAGAGACTGAATTCTCTTAACCACACACAGAGCCATACTCGATGACAGCCTATACTGTCATCGCACACATCTAGTGTTGAACAGTTCTACATCAGTCATGATATTCATTACTTAACACTGAGCAATTCGGCTTAACAGTAGGCACACAATTCAAATTATTAGAAATGCCTAATTCAATCTCTGACATATATATATTTTATATATAAGTAAATCTGTTGGAGGAGAAGTCATCGTTAACTTAGATTTGTATATCTTAAAATTTCTTATATTATTTGTTTAAGACTATTGGAATTTCTACCACTGTATTTACATTAACATGTTCTAAAAGCTTCTGTTACATGGCTCATGAAGAGCTTCTAACTCATGAGACCGAAATATAATAATGACTTCTTACTGGAATTCGAAGAGGAGAAGACTGATTTTCCCTACTCCACTCCACATGCTATTGAGCATTGGAGTTTTGTACCATCTGCAACTGGGCAGATCAAACATTGGCGACCGTGACAGGACTTTTGCACTTCGTAAGTCCCAAAATAAAATCTTAAAAACTATATAAAGTCGTTTATTCGTTAATTATATTGCATTCATCGTTACATCATCGTGGACAGTCATCATTGGACTTTTCAGCTTTCATTATCATCTTGGAAATTCATCATTGGACTTCTTGATTATTACATAATCATCTTGGATAGTCGTCTTTGGACTTCTTCATCATTGGCCTTTGCGAGATATATCATCGTGGGACATTTACATTGGAGCCCTATCATAACCTAAGTCAACTTGAGTGTGCAAATTTACATTATCAATTTCCACTCAAATTTTGACTCAAATGCCACTCATTAGCGATCGTAAAGCTTTCACACTCGTAAGCTTTAACACGTGCTAAGTATAAAGCACAGCGGAGTAAGTACTCAAACTGTCATATAGAGAAACGATCTACATATCAAAGCTCACTTATTAGGCTCTTGAGTGAAACTTAATGCACTTGAGTGTTTTTTTAAACTAGAACTCGTTTAGCTTACGTTTAATTCATTCAAAGTTTAAGAGCTAGAATCGATCTTGAAAATGACCCTATTATATTAGATTGTCAGTCTCAAATTGTTGAGTCGTATTTTAAACAGGCATTACAAGTTCTAACCAATATAGAGAAGCTAGATCCAGCAGACGCGAATCGGGCAGAGATAGAAAACCTTTTTATAGAAACAAAGTCGATCATATTACGGCGCATCGGCGCAAGTAAGAAAAAAAAACCAGAAGAACTTAGTTTCTTTAATTCATCGACTTATCATGGTGGACATCACAATCGGCTTCCATCCCTCAAATTACCTAAATTCGACGGCAAATATGGGGAATTCAAAAAATTTATTACTTCACTTACAAATATGGTACATGAAGACAATTCATTGTCCAATGTGGACAAATTTAACTATCTGGCAAGTTGTCCATCTGGCCAAGTTCTAAGCGTAGTCTCGCCATTTCAAAAATCAGACGAAAATTATCCCAAGGCCCTAGATCGCCTCAATGAGCGATATGACAAGAAAGTTCTTATTTTCGTAGAACATATTTCAAGTTTATTTAACATTGCTAGCATGAAAAAGGCAGACGCTGTTACCCTACGTACAATTTTGGATACGGTTTCAGCTCTCCGCGGATCATTATTGTCTCTTGGGTCTGAAGCTGATGTATTAAACGCAGCACTTATTCACATTGTCATGTCAAAAATTGATCTTGAATCCAAACAAGCATACGATCAGGTTCAAGAATACGATAAATTGCCAGACTGGGCCGACTGTTATCAAATTCTCAGTCGACACTGTCAGTATTTGGAAGGGTATCTGCGAAACCGACAAGAGGAAAGACCCGTCAGAGACAAAATTCATAGTACTTCAAAAGTATTTGTTGCAGCCCAAAGTAGATGCATTCAATGTCAGTCAACTGAGCATAGGTTAGCATTCTGTCCAGTTTTTATTTCGCTACCGTTTATTGAGCGATTTAAGATTGTTAAAACAGCGTCACTTTGTTTGAATTGCCTCAATAAGGGTCATCCAGCCTCAAAGTGTCCTTCATTGAATAGATGTCGACATTGTGGAAGTTTACATCACACAAACATGCATAAGGATTCAAACGTCCAGGGAAATTATCAACCAGATGAACCTTCTATTCATCATCAATCGCAATAAATCATTCATAATACACATAACGAAAGTAAAACATTTGCAACAATAATGTTGACTCGCCACGCTCGGCGGGGATTACTTCCAACAGCAATTGTTTTTATTCAAGACAAACTTGGTGGGCTTCAGCTCGCAAGAGCACTACTTGATTCGTGCTCTGAGCTTACCTTTATAACTGAAGAATTAGCCAAAAGGCTTCAGCTTCCGTTTCTTTACGATCATTATGAGATGCTGGAATCGGTGAAACACGTACACATCTGAAACATTCCGTATCTACCAAAATTCGTTCAAGAATATCTCCAGATGAATGGAATATGGAGTTTATCGTGACTAAATCTATAGCTCTACCTCAGCCTGAAGAGAGACTAGATGTGTCGAATTGGGCCATTCCCAAAGAAGTTGAGTTAGCCGACCCATTCTTTTATAAGCCCGGAAAGGTAGATTTATTGCTTAGCGTAAAGGAGTTTTTAGTTTAGGAATTGGTCTTCCTCATCTAGTGGAAACTGCATTAGGATGGATCGTCGGGGGTAAGATTGCTGAACCTCAATCAACTCAACACTACACTTGTAATTTAACGCAATATCAGGACCTTAACATATTATTAGAAAGGTTTTGGAAAATGGATGAAATACATGGAATTCAAAATAAAGATATTTCCTTAACCTCAGAAGAACAAGCATGTGAAACTCACTTTCAGGTGCACACACAATTCCTAAAATCAGGGCGCATACAGGTTCGGTTGCCGTTCAAGGAATCGCCTGAACAACTTGGAGACTCGTTGTCCTGTGCAAAAAGACGTTTTCTTCAACTCGAAAGACGGCTTGCATCTCAACACCAATTAAAGGAAATGTACATCGATTTTTTAGATGAATATCTTAAGTTGAATCACATGGAGGTAGCTTCGTTAGATAATTTGCAATCGGGAAATCATTACATTATTCCTCACCATTGTGTCCTTAGACCGCAGAGCTCATCAACTAAACTTCGCGTAGTATTTGACGCTTTGTCTAAATCATCATCAAATAAATCATTAAATGATATTCTTATGGTTGGTCCTACTATTCAACAAGATCTGATCCTAACATTACTCTCGTTTCGCTTGTATCGCCATGCTATTACAGCTGACATAACAAAAATGTACAGACAATTTCTCGTCGCACCTGAGGATAGAAGTTTCCAACAAATCTTGTGGAGAAAGTCACCGCAAGAACCTATTCAATTATATCAATTGAATACTGTTACCTATGGGATGTCGTGCGCTCCATTTCTCGCAATCAGGTCCTTAAAGTTTTTATCAGAGACGTATAAGGAGTTGTTTCCAATTGGATCTGCTGTATAAGCTGAGGACGATCTACTTTACGGAGCTGACTCAATCGAAGAACTCAAGGCTAAGACGAATGAAGTTACCAAATTGCTCTCCAAGGCAGGCTTAGAATTGACAAAGTGGAATTTTAGTGGGGCACCAACAGATTATGAATATAATCTCAATATTGACAATAGTGATGTCACCAAGGCTCTTGGCATGTCGTGGCTGCCAACTGAAGATCTTATATTATTTCGATTTGATCTTCCATTAACTGCAATACCAACAAAGCGAAAAATAGTATCGATCATGGCCAGGCTCTATGATCTGCTAGGATTATTAGCTCCAGTCGTAGTACGCTACAAAATCTTGATTCAAGACTTGTGGATCGAGCGCTTGGACTGGGACGACCCGTTGCCAGAGATCTTACGGACTAGATGGCAACAACTTGAAGCTGATTTATCTAATCTTAACATGGTTCGCGTAAATCGATTTGTTAACACATCACCAAAAAATAATAGTGAAATCCATGGATTTTCGGATGTCTCAAATCGAGCGTATGGATGTTGCATATACGCAAGGGTATTGGACAACGGAAAATTTGTAACTTCATTGATCATTTTGAGATCGAGAGTTGCGCCCACTCAATCACAAAGCATACCTCGTTTAGAGCTTTGTGCTTCCGTTTTACTCTGCCAAACATGGACTAAAATCAAACACAAATTAAATTCTCTTGTCAGCAAAACATATTTTTGGACAGATTCAACTGTCGTTCTTCATTGGATTAAAATGCACCCATCAACTCTAAAATGTTTTATTGCCAATCGCGTATCTACCATACAAACTGAATCGCAGGATATTATTTGGAGTCACGTGCTTGGAAAGGAAAATCCAGCCGACATTGTTTCACGTGGCTGTGCAGCGCGCGATTTGATGCAGACAATTTGGTTTCATGGACCAAAGTTCTTAACACTTGATGCATTACATTGGCCGAAATCTGAAAGAAAGACAGATTTCGAGCCCAAAGAATTAGAATTGCGAAACACCCTTGTATTGAAATGTAGCACTAGTTATAAAGAAAAGAGCATAGTTGAGCAGATCATTAGTAGACTATCATCGTTTCGTATGATTGTGAGAGTCTTAGCATACGTCTTTCGAGTTTTCAACCGAGTTTCTATCAACCGCAATAATACGATTAATGCTACAAAAAGCATTTCAGTAGAAGAATTTAAAGTGGCCTTTAATTATATAATCTCTTCCATTCAGAGTGATGTGTATACGAAAGAACTAAAGGACATACAAGCAGGACGAAGTTTGAAGCCGGAGCTTCAAAAATTAAATCCATTCATCTCAAATGAACAGATAGGTTCTCAAAATATTCGACTTATCCGTGTTGGAGGCCGTCTAGCAATGGCTGACATACCATTGGACGCAAGAATGCCGTTATTACTTCCAAAGACTCATCATTTCACTTATAAATGTATTGAAGATCTCCACTTGCGAAACCTTCACGCGGGACCTGATAACGATTCTGCGCCTAACAGTATGGATTGTAAATGCTCGCGAATTGGTCCGAAAGGTTGTTCGAAATTGCACACATTGCTATCACTACACCCCAGTATTAATGCGACAAATCATGGGTAACCTCCCAGCTGACCGTCTCCTGGCCGAACGCCCGTTTCTGATATACGGAGTGGATCTATGTGGACCATTCCTTACTTCGTACCGCATTCGAAACAAAGTTCCTTACAAAACATATTTGGCCATATTTGTTTGCTTTTCTTCAAAAGCTATTCATACAGAACTAATCTCAGACTTATCTGCTAATAATTTTATTCTCTGTTTGAAGCGATTCATCGGACGACGTGGTATACCCAAAAGGATTTATTGTGACAATGCCAACAACAAGCAATTCTGTTCAGAACTCAATGCAAAAAATCTGGAGGAATTTAGCCGAAATGCCGGCTTTGAATTCATCTTGATTCCACCGCGTGCTCCCCATTTTGGAGGCTTATGGGAAGCCGCAGTGAAGTCAATGAAGACTCTGCTCATCAAAAATTTTACCTCTTCTCATTTAACGTACGAAGAGCTTCAATCGATTGCAATTGAAGTGGAGGCGATATTGAATTCCCATCCAATATCATAGCGATGATCCTAATGACGGGGAGGCTCTGACGCCAGCACACTTATTGATCGGATGCTCACTTCAAGCGGTCCCTGAACCGGTAGTAAATGACTCAAAACTTTCGTATCTATCTCGTTGGCAAAGGGTGACCTATCTCAAGCAACGCTTCTGGGAACTCTGGAAGCGCGACTATGTACATAAATTACAAGAACGCTTGCATCCCGAAAACAACATAGCAAAGGATCAATTAGTTCTCATCTATGAGGACAATCTTCCACCGCAGTGCTGGATTACTGGTCGTGTGGTCGAAGCTATACTTGGTGCAGATGGAAGGGTCAGAGTAGCCGATGTTCGCACCAAGAAAGGAATAATTCGCCGCCCAATGAGATGACGTTTATGGAAATTGAGTCACACATCTTCCTTGCATCCCGAAAACAACATAGCAAAGGATCAATTAGTTCTCATCTATGAGGACAATCTTCCACCGCAGTGCTGGATTACTGGTCGTGAGTTCGAAGCCATACTTGGTGCAGATGGAAGGGTCAGAGTAGCCGATGTTCGCACCAAGAAAGGAATAATTCGCCGCCCAATGAGATGACGTTTATGGAAATTGAAGGAGTCACACTTCTTCCTTGAATGGGGGAGTATGTTGGAGGAGACGTCATCGTTAACTTAGATTTGTATATCTTAAAATTTCTTATATTATTTGTTTAAGACTATTGGAATTTCTACCACTGTATTTACATTACATGTTCTAAAAGCTTCTGTTACATGGCTCATGAGGAGCTTCTAACTCATGAGACCGAAATATAATAATGACTTCTTACTGGAATTCGAAGAGGAGAAGACTTATTTTTCCCGACTCCACTCCACATGCTATTGAGCATTGGAGTTTTGTACCATCTGCAACTGGGCAGATCAAACAAAATCTTTGGAATATTTATGAAGTCCCGAAAAATTAGAATTCTTAGCGCACAATGAAGTCGTTCAAAGAGGAGAAAACTAATCAAAAACGGAAGCTTGACGCGATGCAGGTGAAAAATGTATATCCTGGCAAATGGAGTATGAATTCGGTTCGAGGTTTAATCGATTGGATATCAACTATATTGGAGGTTGATCTGAAATCTTTTGAAGATTTGCGTACTGGCGCCATGTATTGTCAAATTTTACTCTTTCCAATGTCCATAAAGTTCAGGAATGTACGAATGTATACAATGTATTTGCTAGCGAATTCATTTAAGAAATTGCAGGTCAAACATGATGTGCCTATGCAGCAATTAATACGGGGTCCTGGTAATTACGATTTCTGCAATTGGTTCTATCACTTCTATGTAGCCAACGATAATGGTAAATCTTACAATGCCAAAGAGACGCGTAACAATTCTCTCATTGGACTCAATCGAAATAGGAGCTTTCCGAGGAGACAATCTAATCTAACAAAACCCGTTTTTATTCATACTGAGAGCATTAATGATACAATACATGACAAGGAAGAGTGTAAAAATGAAGTCAATCAAAGTGCCAATAATAAGATCTTTTAAGAAAAAATACCTGTCAGTTGCAAGGACCATTCCGAAAATCTAGTCCTTGAAAGTGCCAATAATGAGATCATTTAAGATCTTACACAATTGGAAAAGCTGACGTCATTTAAATGGCTCTAATGTACCAGATATAACCAAAAAAATTCTTTGAATGGGCTGAATTTCATCGTTTAAAACTATGTAGTCCCATTTATTGTATATAACTTAGAATAATAGGAAGGAGATAAACTAGAACGATGTAAAGAAAATAAGAAACTTCAGTCCTCGTTACGGTTTGAATAGTTCCTTCTTTTGACTATAGAATAAAAGTTTCATTTGTTATTGGATGAAATTTTTCCACTGTGTTTAAGAATAAACATCGCGTCCGTTTGAACTGGATTCAGCAAACCAGATGCACTAAAGAAAATACAATACAACTGTACCTTTGTACCAAACAACTAACCTAGCATATGAGTAGAATTACAATCAGCCACACACGGTGTGGGAAAAACACTTGTAGTTCTAAACTAACCCAAAACATCACAAGGGCAGGATCTCAAGCGATGTGCCCAAAATATTAATAATTTTTCAACCACCGAACACGTGGGGGTGAGTCGTACTAGAAAAAGATCTTCTAAGAACAATTGCTACCTCCTAGAGCCTAAAATAATCCTATATAAACTCCGTACTTTTGTAAATAAAATCATATTCATATTTTGAATTCAACGAAAGAAGATTGGGTTATTTAGTTGTCGTTTTACACTTTTAGTTTAATAAAATTTTGAAATTGCCTCAAATGCTGACTCATCGTCAAAACCAATACTTCCCACAGTAACAGTGTTTGTTTTTACTTCCCACAGAAACGCGAAAGTGCTAAATCTCCACCTCTCTTACTCCCTTTTTTCTCTTTCCTTCTGTCTGACAATGTGGGCTATACATAAATTCATTCAACTGCCTTCAACCAATTTTCTGCATAATATTCCTTTACACTGGAAAGGACCCTTAACAAAGGGTTTTACACTACTTGAATCTGACACATATAAAAACAACGAAAAATTTGAATGGTTTGTGTTAGTTTGCGTTGCGCCTTTTGAAATATTTGAGTATGATATTTATGGACATTTTTTTTCAGTGAAGAATGCGTAGATACTGTGGCCTTGTAAAGCTTATGCGGGAACAAATGAAACGCTACACAAACAACAACAGCATAGAGACAAAAACAAATGCAAAAATAACAGATTTTAACAGTATTCATAGAGACGATGTTTTGAATGCCTATAAGCTTTCAATGCATATGATTTATTCAGACAGTCAAACCTTAACTGATGCCAGCAATTGGTTGAGAACGAAAAAAATTCTGTAGATTCTGGGTTTGTAGAGGACCACTAAATGGGTCTTATTAGGTTTTCAAAAGTCTTAAAGTTTAAAATTTTAATTTGTTAACATGTTAATTCAAAAAGCTAGTTTTTTTTCCTTTCCAACTTTCCAATTGTTAATCTAACTACTTTTATAAGCCTTAAATGCGAAACTGCTCCTCATTTATTGTTGGTCTTGAGTTAGATCCCACTTCTGATATCGGCGAGTTAAGGATTTCAGGGATTCCTGAATCGTTGATTCCATTGTTGGCTTCCATTTTTCCACGAGGTATGTGCAGCGAGTCTCGACATGCTTTCATGGTGAATTTCAGAAGGAAAAGAGACTGAATTCTCTTAACCACACACAGAGCCATACTCGATGACAGCCTATACTGTCATCGCACACATCTAGTGTTGAACAGTTCTACATCAGTCATGATATTCATTACTTAACACTGAGCAATTCGGCTTAACAGTAGGCACACAATTCAAATTATTAGAAATGCCTAATTCAATCTCTGACATATATATATTTTATATATAAGTAAATCTGTTGGAGGAGAAGTCATCGTTAACTTAGATTTGTATATCTTAAAATTTCTTATATTATTTGTTTAAGACTATTGGAATTTCTACCACTGTATTTACATTAACATGTTCTAAAAGCTTCTGTTACATGGCTCATGAAGAGCTTCTAACTCATGAGACCGAAATATAATAATGACTTCTTACTGGAATTCGAAGAGGAGAAGACTGATTTTCCCTACTCCACTCCACATGCTATTGAGCATTGGAGTTTTGTACCATCTGCAACTGGGCAGATCAAACATTGGCGACCGTGACAGGACTTTTGCACTTCGTAAGTCCCAAAATAAAATCTTAAAAACTATATAAAGTCGTTTATTCGTTAATTATATTGCATTCATCGTTACATCATCGTGGACAGTCATCATTGGACTTTTCAGCTTTCATTATCATCTTGGAAATTCATCATTGGACTTCTTGATTATTACATAATCATCTTGGATAGTCGTCTTTGGACTTCTTCATCATTGGCCTTTGCGAGATATATCATCGTGGGACATTTACATTGGAGCCCTATCATAACCTAAGTCAACTTGAGTGTGCAAATTTACATTATCAATTTCCACTCAAATTTTGACTCAAATGCCACTCATTAGCGATCGTAAAGCTTTCACACTCGTAAGCTTTAACACGTGCTAAGTATAAAGCACAGCCGAGTAAGTACTCAAACTGTCATATAGAGAAACGATCTACATATCAAAGCTCACTTATTAGGCTCTTGAGTGAAACTTAATGCACTTGAGTGTTTTTTTAAACTAGAACTCGTTTAGCTTACGTTTAATTCATTCAAAGTTTAAGAGCTAGAATCGATCTTGAAAATGACCCTATTATATTAGATTGTCAGTCTCAAATTGTTGAGTCGTATTTTAAACAGGCATTACAAGTTCTAACCAATATAGAGAAGCTAGATCCAGCAGACGCGAATCGGGCAGAGATAGAAAACCTTTTTATAGAAACAAAGTCGATCATATTACGGCGCATCGGCGCAAGTAAGAAAGAAAAACCAGAAGAACTTAGTTTCTTTAATTCATCGACTTATCATGGTGGACATCATAATCGGCTTCCATCCCTCAAATTACCTAAATTCGACGGCAAATATGGGGAATTCAAAAAATTTATTACTTCACTTACAAATATGGTACATGAAGACAACTCATTGTCCAATGTGGACAAATTTAACTATCTGGCAAGTTGTCCATCTGGCCAAGTTCTAAGCGTAGTCTCGCCATTTCAAAAATCAGACGAAAATTATCCCAAGGCCCTAGATCGCCTCAATGAGCGATATGACAAGAAAGTTCTTATTTTCGTAGAACATATTTCAAGTTTATTTAACATTGCTAGCATGAAAAAGGCAGACGCTGTTACCCTACGTACAATTTTGGATACGGTTTCAGCTCTCCGCGGATCATTATTGTCTCTTGGGTCTGAAGCTGATGTATTAAACGCAGCACTTATTCACATTGTCATGTCAAAAATTGATCTTGAATCCAAACAAGCATACGATCAGGTTCAAGAATACGATAAATTGCCAGACTGGGCCGACTGTTATCAAATTCTCAGTCGACACTGTCAGTATTTGGAAGGGTATCTGCGAAACCGACAAGAGGAAAGACCCGTCAGAGACAAAATTCATAGTACTTCAAAAGTATTTGTTGCAGCCCAAAGTAGATGCATTCAATGTCAGTCAACTGAGCATAGGTTAGCATTCTGTCCAGTTTTTATTTCGCTACCGTTTATTGAGCGATTTAAGATTGTTAAAACAGCGTCACTTTGTTTGAATTGCCTCAATAAGGGTCATCCAGCCTCAAAGTGTCCTTCATTGAATAGATGTCGACATTGTGGAAGTTTACATCACACAAACATGCATAAGGATTCAAACGTCCAGGGAAATTATCAACCAGATGAACCTTCTATTCATCATCAATCGCAATAAATCATTCATAATACACATAACGAAAGTAAAACATTTGCAACAATAATGTTGACTCGCCACGCTCGGCGGGGATTACTTCCAACAGCAATTGTTTTTATTCAAGACAAACTTGGTGGGCTTCAGCTCGCAAGAGCACTACTTGATTCGTGCTCTGAGCTTACCTTTATAACTGAAGAATTAGCCAAAAGGCTTCAGCTTCCGTTTCTTTACGATCATTATGAGATGCTGGAATCGGTGAAACACGTACACATCTGAAACATTCCGTATCTACCAAAATTCGTTCAAGAATATCTCCAGATGAATGGAATATGGAGTTTATCGTGACTAAATCTATGCTCTACCTCAGCCTGAAGAGAGACTAGATGTGTCGAATTGGGCCATTCCCAAAGAAGTTGAGTTAGCCGACCCATTCTTTTATAAGCCCGGAAAGGTAGATTTATTGCTTAGCGTAAAGGAGTTTTTAGTTTAGGAATTGGTCTTCCTCATCTAGTGGAAACTGCATTAGGATGGATCGTCGGGGGTAAGATTGCTGAACCTCAATCAACTCAACACTACACTTGTAATTTAACGCAATATCAGGACCTTAACATATTATTAGAAAGGTTTTGGAAAATGGATGAAATACATGGAATTCAAAATAAAGATATTTCCTTAACCTCAGAAGAACAAGCATGTGAAACTCACTTTCAGGTGCACACACAATTCCTAAAATCAGGGCGCATACAGGTTCGGTTGCCGTTCAAGGAATCGCCTGAACAACTTGGAGACTCGTTGTCCTGTGCAAAAAGACGTTTTCTTCAACTCGAAAGACGGCTTGCATCTCAACACCAATTAAAGGAAATGTACATCGATTTTTTAGATGAATATCTTAAGTTGAATCACATGGAGGTAGCTTCGTTAGATAATTTGCAATCGGGAAATCATTACATTATTCCTCACCATTGTGTCCTTAGACCGCAGAGCTCATCAACTAAACTTCGCGTAGTATTTGACGCTTTGTCTAAATCATCATCAAATAAATCATTAAATGATATTCTTATGGTTGGTCCTACTATTCAACAAGATCTGATCCTAACATTACTCTCGTTTCGCTTGTATCGCCATGCTATTACAGCTGACATAACAAAAATGTACAGACAATTTCTCGTCGCACCTGAGGATAGAAGTTTCCAACAAATCTTGTGGAGAAAGTCACCGCAAGAACCTATTCAATTATATCAATTGAATACTGTTACCTATGGGATGTCGTGCGCTCCATTTCTCGCAATCAGGTCCTTAAAGTTTTTATCAGAGACGTATAAGGAGTTGTTTCCAATTGGATCTGCTGTATAAGCTGAGGATATGTACGTCGACGATCTACTTTACGGAGCTGACTCAATCGAAGAACTCAAGGCTAAGACGAATGAAGTTACCAAATTGCTCTCCAAGGCAGGCTTAGAATTGACAAAGTGGAATTTTAGTGGGGCACCAACAGATTATGAATATAATCTCAATATTGACAATAGTGATGTCACCAAGGCTCTTGGCATGTCGTGGCTGCCAACTGAAGATCTTATATTATTTCGATTTGATCTTCCATTAACTGCAATACCAACAAAGCGAAAAATAGTATCGATCATGGCCAGGCTCTATGATCTGCTAGGATTATTAGCTCCAGTCGTAGTACGCTACAAAATCTTGATTCAAGACTTGTGGATCGAGCGCTTGGACTGGGACGACCCGTTGCCAGAGATCTTACGGACTAGATGGCAACAACTTGAAGCTGATTTATCTAATCTTGACATGGTTCGCGTAAATCGATTTGTTAACACATCACCAAAAAATAATAGTGAAATCCATGGATTTTCGGATGTCTCAAATCGAGCGTATGGATGTTGCATATACGCAAGGGTATTGGACAACGGAAAATTTGTAACTTCATTGATCATTTTGAGATCGAGAGTTGCGCCCACTCAATCACAAAGCATACCTCGTTTAGAGCTTTGTGCTTCCGTTTTACTCTGCCAAACATGGACTAAAATCAAACACAAATTAAATTCTCTTGTCAGCAAAACATATTTTTGGACAGATTCAACTGTCGTTCTTCATTGGATTAAAATGCACCCATCAACTCTAAAATGTTTTATTGCCAATCGCGTATCTACCATACAAACTGAATCGCAGGATATTATTTGGAGTCACGTGCTTGGAAAGGAAAATCCAGCCGACATTGTTTCACGTGGCTGTGCAGCGCGCGATTTGATGCAGACAATTTGGTTTCATGGACCAAAGTTCTTAACACTTGATGCATTACATTGGCCGAAATCTGAAAGAAAGACAGATTTCGAGCCCAAAGAATTAGAATTGCGAAACACCCTTGTATTGAAATGTAGCACTAGTTATAAAGAAAAGAGCATAGTTGAGCAGATCATTAGTAGACTATCATCGTTTCGTATGATTGTGAGAGTCTTAGCATACGTCTTTCGAGTTTTCAACCGAGTTTCTATCAACCGCAATAATACGATTAATGCTACAAAAAGCATTTCAGTAGAAGAATTTAAAGTGGCCTTTAATTATATAATCTCTTCCATTCAGAGTGATGTGTATACGAAAGAACTAAAGGACATACAAGCAGGACGAAGTTTGAAGCCGGAGCTTCAAAAATTAAATCCATTCATCTCAAATGAACAGATAGGTTCTCAAAATATTCGACTTATCCGTGTTGGAGGCCGTCTAGCAATGGCTGACATACCATTGGACGCAAGAATGCCGTTATTACTTCCAAAGACTCATCATTTCACTTATAAATGTATTGAAGATCTCCACTTGCGAAACCTTCACGCGGGACCTGATAACGATTCTGCGCCTAACAGTATGGATTGTAAATGCTCGCGAATTGGTCCGAAAGGTTGTTCGAAATTGCACACATTGCTATCACTACACCCCAGTATTAATGCGACAAATCATGGGTAACCTCCCAGCTGACCGTCTCCTGGCCGAACGCCCGTTTCTGATATACGGAGTGGATCTATGTGGACCATTCCTTACTTCGTACCGCATTCGAAACAAAGTTCCTTACAAAACATATTTGGCCATATTTGTTTGCTTTTCTTCAAAAGCTATTCATACAGAACTAATCTCAGACTTATCTGCTAATAATTTTATTCTCTGTTTGAAGCGATTCATCGGACGACGTGGTATACCCAAAAGGATTTATTGTGACAATGCCAACAACAAGCAATTCTGTTCAGAACTCAATGCAAAAAATCTGGAGGAATTTAGCCGAAATGCCGGCTTTGAATTCATCTTGATTCCACCGCGTGCTCCCCATTTTGGAGGCTTATGGGAAGCCGCAGTGAAGTCAATGAAGACTCTGCTCATCAAAAATTTTACCTCTTCTCATTTAACGTACGAAGAGCTTCAATCGATTGCAATTGAAGTGGAGGCGATATTGAATTCCCATCCAATATCATAGCGATGATCCTAATGACGGGGAGGCTCTGACGCCAGCACACTTATTGATCGGATGCTCACTTCAAGCGGTCCCTGAACCGGTAGTAAATGACTCAAAACTTTCGTATCTATCTCGTTGGCAAAGGGTGACCTATCTCAAGCAACGCTTCTGGGAACTCTGGAAGCGCGACTATGTACATAAATTACAAGAACGCTTGCATCCCGAAAACAACATAGCAAAGGATCAATTAGTTCTCATCTATGAGGACAATCTTCCACCGCAGTGCTGGATTACTGGTCGTGTGGTCGAAGCTATACTTGGTGCAGATGGAAGGGTCAGAGTAGCCGATGTTCGCACCAAGAAAGGAATAATTCGCCGCCCAATGAGATGACGTTTATGGAAATTGAGTCACACATCTTCCTTGCATCCCGAAAACAACATAGCAAAGGATCAATTAGTTCTCATCTATGAGGACAATCTTCCACCGCAGTGCTGGATTACTGGTCGTGAGGTCGAAGCCATACTTGGTGCAGATGGAAGGGTCAGAGTAGCCGATGTTCGCACCAAGAAAGGAATAATTCGCCGCCCAATGAGATGACGTTTATGGAAATTGAAGGAGTCACACTTCTTCCTTGAATGGGGGAGTATGTTGGAGGAGACGTCATCGTTAACTTAGATTTGTATATCTTAAAATTTCTTATATTATTTGTTTAAGACTATTGGAATTTCTACCACTGTATTTACATTAACATGTTCTAAAAGCTTCTGTTACATGGCTCATGAGGAGCTTCTAACTCATGAGACCGAAATATAATAATGACTTCTTACTGGAATTCGAAGAGGAGAAGACTTATTTTTCCCGACTCCACTCCACATGCTATTGAGCATTGGAGTTTTGTACCATCTGCAACTGGGCAGATCAAACAAAATCTTTGGAATATTTATGAAGTCCCGAAAAATTAGAATTCTTAGGGCACAATGAAGTCGTTCAAAGAGGAGAAAACTAATCAAAAACGGAAGCTTGACGCGATGCAGGTGAAAAATGTATATCCTGGCAAATGGAGTATGAATTCGGTTCGAGGTTTAATCGATTGGATATCAACTATATTGGAGGTTGATCTGAAATCTTTTGAAGATTTGCGTACTGGCGCCATGTATTGTCAAATTTTACTCTTTCCAATGTCCATAAAGTTCAGGAATGTACGAATGTATACAATGTATTTGCTAGCGAATTCATTTAAGAAATTGCAGGTCAAACATGATGTGCCTATGCAGCAATTAATACGGGGTCCTGGTAATTACGATTTCTGCAATTGGTTCTATCACTTCTATGTAGCCAACGATAATGGTAAATCTTACAATGCCAAAGAGACGCGTAACAATTCTCTCATTGGACTCAATCGAAATAGGAGCTTTCCGAGGAGACAATCTAATCTAACAAAACCCGTTTTTATTCATACTGAGAGCATTAAAAAAAAAAAAATTTTAAAAATTTTTATATTTAATTATTTAAATAAATAAAAAAAGATGATACAATTCCTGACAAGGAAGAGTCTAAAAATCATGTCAATCAAAGTGCCAATAATAAGATTTTTTAAGAAAAAATACCTGTCAGTTGCAAGGACCATTCCGAAAATCTAGTCCTTGAAAGCGCCAATAATGAGATCATTCAAGAAGCGCAACTTTATTCCCATTCTGAAAATCTAGTCAATGAAAGTGAGAATAATGAGATCATTCGAACAATTAATCATGAGATCATTCAAGAAGCGTAACTTGATTCCTATTCTGAAAATCTAGTCAATGAAAGTAAAAATAATGAGATTGATTCTTCTAAAAATCAAGTCAATCAAAATGCCATGAAAGTGCCAAACGCAAACAGCAATGAGCTTGTGCAACCACAATAGATTCTATAAAAAGTATATTACTTAAAGACTCCGATGATTCCGATTATTCCTTAAACCACATAAGGGAAATAGTCTTTAATAATAATGAATCTGAACTAGATGACAACCCATTGTAATAGTCTTTACACACAATTCATAAATTTCCAAATTAATTTTCGTAATTTCAAAATTTTCAGTGGAAATTGTTTAAATTTGTGAATCTGTGTGGAATATTTTTCAATTTACAATTTTTTTTTTCAACTCTTACACAATTGGAAAAGCTGACGTCAGTTAAATGGCAATAATGTACCAGATATAACCAAAAAAATTCTTTGATTAGTTTAAAACTATGTAGTCCCATTTATTGTATATAACTTATAATAATAGGAAGAAGATAAACTAGAACGATGTAAAGAAAGTAAGAAACTTCTGTCCTGGTTATTTTTTCAATAGTTCCTTCTTTTGAGTTTTAGCCTGACTATAGAATAAAAAAGAATAAAAGCTTAATTTGTTATTGGATGAAATTTTTCCACTGTGTTTAAGAATGAACAACGCGTCCATCTGAACTGGCTTCAGCAAACCAGATGCACTAAATAAAATACAATACAACTGTACCATTGTACCAAACAACTAACCTAGCATATGACTAGAATTACAATCAGTAGAAAATAAACGCGAAAGTTCTGATAGCGATTCTGCGCCTAACAGTATGGATTTTAAATGCTCGCGAATTGGTCAGAAAGGTTGTTCGAAATTGCACACATTGCTATCAAACCAACAAACCAGTATTAATGCGACAAATCATGGGTAACCTCCCAGCTGACCGTCTCCTGGCCGAACGCCCGTTTCTGATATGCGGAGTGGATCTATGTGGACCATTCCTTACTTCGTACCGCAATCGCAACAAAGTTCCTTACAAAACATATTTGGCCATATTTGTTTGCTTTTGTTCAAAAGCTATTCATAAATAACTAATCTCAGACTTATCTGCTAATAATTTTATTCTCTGTTTGAAGCGATTCATCGGACGACGTGGTATACCTAAAATAATTTATTGTGACAATGCCACCAACTTTGTCGGAGCATGTTCGCAACTTGAAGGCTTCAAACGGCAATTCTGTTCAGAACTCAATGCAAAAAATCTGGAGGAATTTAGCCCAAATGCCGGCTTTGAATTCATCTTGATTCCACCGCGTGCTCCCCATTTTGGAGGCTTATGGGAAGCCGCAGTAAAGTCAATGAAGACTCTGCTCATCAAAAATTTGACCTCTTCTCATTTAACGTACGAAGAGCTTCAATCGATTGCAATTGAAGTGGAGGCGATATTGAATTCCCATCCAATATCCATTCATAGCGATGATCCTAATGACGGGGAGGCTCTGACGCCAGCACACTTATTGATCGGATGCTCACTTTAAGCGATCCCTGAACCGTTAGTAAATGACTCAAAACTTTCGTATCTATCTCGTTGGCAAAGGGTGACCTATCTCAAGCAACGCTTCTGGGAACTCTGGAAGCGCGACTATGTACATAAATTACAAGAACGATCTAAGTGGTTGCATCCCGAAAACAACATAGCAAGGGTTCAATTAGTTCTCATCTATGGGACAATCTTCCACCGCAGTGCTGGATTACTGGTCGTGTGGTCGAAGCCATACTTGGTGCAGATGGAAGGGTCAGAGTAGCCGATGTTCGCACCAAGAAAGGAATAATTCGCCGCCCAATCTGCAAACTTGCTCCAGTGCCTTTGAGAGATGACGTTTATGGAATGTAAAAACCTCCTTTGACCGGGTTCCATTGGGTTAGAAAATAAGTTGATCGGACACGTCTGTGTCTTTTGATTGTAGTTTTAGCATTCATTCTTTATTCCAAATGATTCTTTTGCTTAGTCTACTTTTACATATATATTCTTATGCTGCGACTTAGGCGACAGCTACAAAAGAGAGGGAGAGTGTCAGTACATATACATACTGTTGGAGCGCATGCATCAAAGTGCTTTGTCAGCGGTCACACGCTGGCCTGGCTCTAGCTCATGTTACACTTGTGCATACAGTGATAATTGTATATGCACATACATATATGTTCATGCTTAATTGTGTGTTTACTTGAATATGTTTATGTGTGTTGAGGAACCAATTGTCATTTTACTTATATTTCTCCATATATTCATACTCTAAGTCTCATGAATGATCTTGCACATCTTACAATGCTTTTGTTTTCGTATTTTATAAGTTTTTCTGGAATATGCTGGCGCCAGTCTGATATTCTCTGTCTCTGTCTCTCTTATACAACCTATATGACCTACGTAGATGCGTAAGAATTGAAAATTTAGTAATAAGCAAGCAAACGAAGGATCAAGACGTGTTCTAGCAGTGGCAGACACAGTTCAGTTATAGTTACAGTGAAAATAAAGTTAAGTTCTTATGAGATACTAAACACAGTGGTTTATTCATCATCATAATTTCGTCCTTCGAGCCGGATCGTTGGGCATCGTTTGTTTGTTACTCATTGGTTAATAATTTGTTGCAATTTGGTGGCAATTAAATATTAACCTCAAAGTTAGTAGTCGATAGTTCTGGCCTACTATCGAACAGGCAATCGCGTGCTTATTGGAAAAAGCCCGGATTCACACGGTGGAGCCACACGCATATCGATATCTGTTATCGATATAAACGACGAGATCGTGAGAGAACACGTCTCTAGAAGAAACAAGCGTCTTGAAATTTCGGTCCACACAAGCAGTGGAATTTCTTGATATTTCATCATGGAGGAAATGAAAACTTTAATCAAGGCCAGAGGAAGATTAAAGTCAACAATTAGCCGCATATATACTATGCGGAGGATCCAGCACAGGATGCAGACGTCTTTACAATTGACACCAAATTGGAAACCTTGTCCAATGCGTGGGAGGAGTTCGTCAAGTCTGGTGACGAATTGGCTAAATACGACAAATTGGAGGGTTACGTGGACCCTGCTGAAGATTACGACGTATACGAGGATAAACATGAAACGGCGAGTGGTCGTCTTAAGGCTTTACGAGCTGATGTGGCATCGTCTGGCAAGTTGGAAGAATGCGGTGGGGCTGGCAACGGTGGTTCGCTTGTCCAGGAAGTTCTTCAACAGATGCACAATCAGCAGCAACAAATGCAACTGCAGATGCAACGTCAAATGGAGCATCAACAACTGCAGATGCAACGTCAAATGGAACAACAGCAACTATTGGTTGAGAGATTGCTCTCGCCACAGCAATCTACGTCTTCGTCAGGCTCACAGTCGGTAGCTGCGCCGACATCAAGAGATTGTGAGCTACCCAAAATCCACATCAAGTCCTTTGGTGGAGATTATAAGCAATGGCATGGCACCATTCATGGAAAGGCAACACTAACGAATATACAGAAGTTTCATCACCTGAAGTCATGTGTCATAGGAGAAGCAGCGATACTCATCCAGCATTTGCCTGTCGTAGAAGCTAATTACGAGGTGGCATGGAAATCGTTGAGTGATCGCTACGAAAAGCCCCGTTATTTGGTGAACTTGCTTATGGATACATTCACCGCCTTGCCTAAGGCTGTTGTGATGTTATTCGGGCTTTAGACGCTTCTGGACAATTGGGCCGTGACTGTTGGCTCATATACTTGCTCATCAACAAGGTTGATGAGACTACCCGACGGGAATGGATCGACAAAAGCCAGGATATTGAAGATCCTACCATTGAAGAGTTTCTCAAGTTTTTGGACTCACGATGCAAGCGACGAAAAAGGCAAGCACGCACCATGCTTGCCATTACAGGTAATTGAGGTAACTGAGTATATTTTAACTTCAGGCTGGCATCTTTCGTTAGACGACGCTCGACTGCGATAAAGCGCGATCTAGCTCCTTGAAATGTATCCGCAAATTGTGGGTTTTGTTCCTTGAACGGCAAATCGACAATGTATCTTCCATTCGAGTTGCGAGTGTGCGTGCACCGGAAATGACTCGACCCTTTCATCCTCTTCGTTTACAGCTGTGCGTGATGGAACTTCCTCTAGTTCCCAGAATCTTTGCAGTAGTCCATCTAGATTGACCGTAGTCAGCAATGACGTAGATGGTGTTGGCAATCTTGAGGTGTACACCGATGGGACTACCCATCCGAATATGCTGTTGACTGCAATAGGGTGTCCTTGACCATCGCATAACTTCTCCCCGGTGAGAACTAACCAGATGTAATCATTGCCCAGCAAAATGTCGATTGAAGCGTTAGTTCTGAAGTCCGGGTCAGCCATTCGGTATCCATTAAATACCGACAGTGATAAAGCATCAATATTTTCACGTGGCAGCGGTGAGGTGATCTTTCCTAAAACGTGCGCATTTATATCGATGGAATGACTCGACACACGAGACATCATCTGAAGAGAGCAGAAACCTCTGGTTATTCCCGCCTTGACGTCTGAGATGCCCGATGTGACAACTCGAAATGGCGAACGTGCAAGCCCCAAAGTCTGTACGCATCTTTCCGAAATGAAAGACAAGTCTGAGGCGCTATCCAGTAAAATACGGCACGTATGCAAGGCTCCTTGGGCATTTCGCACGTGTACCAATGCAGTTGGTAGCGTACTTCTTCTTTGCCCATTTGGCTTACGGGGTCTGGTAACATTCATCATGGCTACTGCTGATGCCGCTGGTGCTTCCTCGGAAGCCTGGCTTGGGTTGCCTTGGTGCTGTTCTGCGCTCTTATGCTGTGTAGAATAGCCCTCAGGATGCAGCATAGAATGATGGCGGCGCTTGCAATGCTTGCAAGAAGATTTCAATTCACAAGCGGTTACTCCATGTCCAGACCTCAAACAATTAAAGCACAGATGCTTCTCCTTCGCAAAGGTGTAACGTTGCTTGACAGTCAAGCTCTGGAATTGAGGACAAGCCGTGCTCAGTGCTATGACATTTCATTGCTAAGACAGTTCATGAGAGGGTATATCCAGCTGGGTCACATGCAGGAAGTAGCTGTAGACGAAGCCACAAACGTCTCTAAGATGTCATTCTATTTGCCACACCATCCAGTCATAGGTGCCAAGCTTCGGGTGGTGTTCGACGGTTCATTTCAAGATCGGGATGGACAATCTCTTAACGATGCACTTCATATTGGCCCATGTATACAACGCAACCTGTTCAACGTTTGTCCGCGTTTTCGAATGCATAGATTCGTATTTTCTGCAGACATCGTCAAGATGTTTAGACAGATTTCAGTAACGCCTAAACATCAAGATTTTCAACGAATCCTTTGGAGAGAAGACCCTGTGGCACCATTGAAGCATTACAAATTGACCACAGTCACCTATGGCACGGCATGTGCACCGTTTCTGGCAGTTAGAGTGCTGGAACAACTGACAGCTGATCACGAACACGAGTTTCCAAGGGCTGCTAGGATACTTTTGGATGATTTCTACGTCGATGACGTATTGACAGGAGCCATGAACGAACATGAATTGCTCGACATTAAGGAAGAGCTGGTACTTCTTATGTCACGGGCACAATTGGAGCTAAGCAAATGGGTCTCGAATAGTAAACGGATTGCCAGCCACGAGGGCAATGACATTGATTTCTCAAGGATGGCAGCCAAGGTGCTTGGGCTGCATTGGCGTCCTGGAGAAGATGTCCTAACATACAAGGTTTCATTATCGGAACATGTGAGTTGTACTAAACGACAAGTGCTGTCTGACACGGCACGCAACTTTGACCCACTCGGTATTTTGCCGCCAGTGGTGATCAAGTTTAAAATCTTGCTTCAGGAATTATGGTTGCTTAATCTGGATTGGGACTCGGAACCGCCAACGAAGCAAGCGCATTTATGGCAAACATTCAGAAAGGATATTTTCACGTTAAGGAACCTGAAGATACCACGATTTGTAGACAATCAACCCGATGACATCGAACTGCATGGATTTTCAGATGCTTCGTTAAAGGCTTACTCTGCTGTCATTTACAACCGTGTGACACACCGAGATGGAAGCATCGGAGTGGCACTCATTGCAGCTAAAACAAGAGTTTCACCACTAAAGCAGAAATCGCTACCACGACTGGAACTTTGCGGAGCTCTACTGTTAGCTCGTTTGTTCCAAGCAGTAAAATCTGGTCTGCGCCAGAAGGATGCTAAGATATACGCATGGACAGATTCGACAATCGTTTTGTCATGGCTTTCGCATCAACCCTGTTAACTGAAAACATTTGTTGCCAACCGAACGGCGGAAATACTAGAGACCATACCACGTAGCGCTTGGAGACATGTCAGCACTAAGGAAAATCCTGCGGATTGTGCATCAGGAGGCATGCTTGCGAGTGAGTTAATGAACTTTGGTTTATGGTGGAAGGGACCATCTTGGCTGCACGACTGTACACTATACTCAGAGACAATGAACAGACCACAAACTTGCTGCTCAATTGTAAAGCCAGCAGCAGAACTTGAGTTCAAAACCAAGATCTTGACAACTATTTCCAAGGATATTGAAGATTCCCCATTTGATGTACTACTCGAAAGAATATCGTCTTGGACCAGACTGATTCGAGTGGTCGCATATGTATTTCGCTTTGTTCATCGAATCAAATCAAGCCAGCCTAAATATTCTGGACCTCTAACGTTTGATGAAATTTCCAATGCAAAGAAGTTTTGCCTACGACAGGCACAAAATCGATTCAATGACGATAGACAGCTGCTCTTGAGGAAGCAGCCTTTGGAGCGCCGATCAACTTTAAGCAAACTATCTCCCTTCGTTGACGAAGATGGAATTATACGTGTGGGTGGTCGTTTAGAAAAGTCGCAACTGCCTGCAGACGCCAAGCACCCAGTAGTTTTGCCGAAGCACCATCGCCTTGTAGAATTGCTGCTGAAACATGAGCATCAAGTCAATCTTCATCCTGGAGTTTCAGCCATGTTTGTTATAATTCGCCAGAAATATTGGATCATTGGCGCACGAAATCTTATTCGACGTATCACGCATGAATGTTTAAACTGTTTTAGACAGCGCCATCACACTGCACAACAGTTTATGGCCAATCTACCGGCTGTTCGAGTGAGACAAGCCTTTCCATTTGAGCATACTGGATGCGACTATGCTGGGCCTATTTTGCTAAAGGTTCACAAGGGACGAAACCCTAGAAAGGAAAAGGGCTACATTTGCCTGTTTGTATGTATGGTTACTTCAGCTCTTCATCTAGAGCTAGCCACTGATCTCAGCACCGACACATTCCTGGCGGCATTAAAACGTTTTATGGCTCGTCGTGGGAAATGTTCCCAGATGTATAGCGATAACGGTCGCAACTTTGTTGGCGCAAAACGCGCACTAGACGAAATGGTACAGCTTCTCGCTTCACGCGAGCACAATAACGTCGTTTCGGAAGCGCTTGCAGAGCAAGGCATTAAATGGAATTTCATTCCCCATATTCACCACACTGGGTTGGTAAGTGGGAGTCGGCAGTACGCTCGGTTAAGCTGCACTTGCGACTAGTAATAGGAACCACCGTCCTCACCTTTGAGCAGATGCACACACTGCTCTCGCAAATAGAATCAGTCGTTAATTCGCGACCATTATGCACAACATCGGATACTGAAATTGTCTACCTGTCACCGGCACACTTCTTAATTGGCAGAACTTATACAGCAGTTCCTGAAGACAGCTATTTGCAGATTCCGACCAATCGATTGAGCTACTGGCAGCATACTCAAGCAATGCTTCAAGGATTTTGGAAGCGTTGGCATCAAGAATATTTGACATCGCTGCAGCAGCGCCCGAAATGGACCACCAAGTTACCAAACATTGCAATCGGTAACCTTGTACTGATCAAGGACTCTAACGCGCCTCCATCAGCATGGCTCTTAGGACGCGTAACTCAGGTGTTCGCAGGAGATGATGGCCTCGTTCGAGCGGTGCAGATTCTCACCAAATCAGGAGAAGTCACTCGCCCTATCACGAAGATTGCAACCCTACCGGATTCAGAAACGGAGTTTCAGGGGGCGGCGGGATGTTGAGGAACCAATTGTCATTTTACTTGTATTTCTCCATATATTCATACTCCAAGTCTCATGAATGATCTTGCACATCTTACAATGCTTTTGTTTTCGTATTTTATAAGTTTTTCTGGAATATGCTGGCGCCAGTCTGATATTCTCTGTCTCTGTCTCTCTTATACAACCTATATGACCTACGTAGATGCGTAAGAATTGAAAATTTAGTAATAAGCAAGCAAACGAACGATCAAGACGTGTTCTAGCAGTGGCAGACACAGTTCAGTTACAGTTACAGTGAAAATAAAGTTATGTTCTTATGAGATACTAAACACAGTGGTTTATTCATCATCAATGTGAATACTTCAATGTATACATATGAACATATTCAAGTGCACAATTATATTTTAATGCGTATATGTTTAATTGTTTATACTTGCAACAAAGTGTTACAAGTTGAGCTCATTGTGTTGAATGATTATTTGTATGAATATACTACAGGAAATTGAAGGAGTCACACTTCTTCCTTCAATGGGGGAGTATTTTGGAGGAGACGTCATCGTTAACTTAGATTTGTATATCTTAAAATTTCTTATATTATTTGTTTAAGACTATTAGAATTTCTACCATTGTATTTACATTAACATGTTCTAAAAGCTTCTGTTACAAGGCTCATGAAGAGCTTCTAACTCATGAGACCGAAATATAATAATGACTTCTTACTGGAATTCGAAGAGGAGAAGACTGAGTTTCCCGACTCCACTCCACATGCTATTGAGCACTGGAGTTTTGTACCATCTGCAACTGGGCAGTTCAAACAAAATCTTTGGAATATTTATGAAGTCCCGAAAAATTAGAATTCTTAGGGCACAATGAAGTCGTTCAAAGAGGAGAAAACTAATCAAAAACGGAAGCTTGACGCGATGCAGGTGAAAAATGTATATCCTGGCAAATGGAGTATGAAGTCGGATCGAGGTTGAATGAGGTGTTGAATGATTGTTTGTATGAATATACTACACCTCCCCTTTTTAGAGAACAACGTAATATTATGGAGTTTTTGAAATGATTATTGATATAGAATAGTAAAAAAAAGGTAAAGTAAAGGTGTATTTTAGGATTTTTTTTTTGTGTGTCTCTTCAGACAAATTTTCTTTCTCTTGTTTTTTTTTTTTTCTTTTAAATTGCATGAATTTGTTTTCAATAATAATAATAATGAATAAAGTCAAACCTTGCAGTTTAACCGGCTCGAGGTCAATCTTCCAAAAGAAGATTATTTCAAAGGCAACACAAAAAGGTGAGCAGGTTGTCTGTATAGCTATTTCAAGAACTACCAAGTTCTATCATCAGCAGACTTTGCTAAAGAACTCCGGAATTGCAATAGCCATACCATGTCTTCAACGCTAGAACTGGTTGGGAATTGTAACAACCAAATGAAGCGAAAAAAGTTGGTAAAGCCTACAAAACCGAAGACCACCTTTTTGTGCATACCCTTAGGCGCTATGAAAAATTAGTGTAAGAGCTTCGCCTTACCAAACTAATATCACGACCTGTTATTTCATATACGGTATATTGTACCACATAGAAAAAGGGTTTTTTTGGAATAAAAATTCCAAAGTAACGGCGTGCCTTCCGTTGGTGTTATCTGGTTAGATTACGACCTATTGAAATTTAAATCAAACCTTGCAGTTTAGCCGGCTCGAGGTCAATCTTCCAAAAGAAGATTATTTCAAAGGCAACACAAAAAGGTGAGCAGGTTGTCTGTATAGCTATTTCAAGAACTACCAAGTTCTATCATCAGCAGACTTTGCTAAAGAACTCCGGAATTGCAATAGCCATACCATGTCTTCAACGCTAGAACTGGTTGGGAATTGTAACAACCAAATGAAGCGAAAAAAGTTGGTAAAGCCTACAAAACCGAAGACCACCTTTTTGTGCATACCCTTAGGCGCTATGAAAAATTAGTGTAAGAGCTTCGCCTTACCAAACTAATATCACGACCTGTTATTTCATATACGGTATATTGTACCACATAGAAAAAGGGTTTTTTGGAATAAAAATTCCAAAGTAACGGCGTGCCTTCCGTTGGTGTTATCTGGTTAGATTACGACCTATTGAAATTTAAATCAAACCTTGCAGTTTAGCCGGCTCGAGGTCAATCTTCCAAAAGAAGATTATTTCAAAGGCAACACAAAAAGGTGAGCAGGTTGTCTGTATAGCTATTTCAAGAACTACCAAGTTCTATCATCAGCAGACTTTGCTAAAGAACTCCGGAATTGCAATAGCCATACCATGTCTTCAACGCTAGAACTGGTTGGGAATTGTAACAACCAAATGAAGCGAAAAAAGTTGGTAAAGCCTACAAAACCGAAGACCACCTTTTTGTGCATACCCTTAGGCGCTATGAAAAATTAGTGTAAGAGCTTCGCCTTACCAAACTAATATCACGACCTGTTATTTCATATACGGTATATTGTACCACATAGAAAAAGGATTTTTTTGGAATAAAAATTCCAAAGTAACGGCGTGCCTTCCGTTGGTGTTATCTGGTTAGATTACGACCTATTGAAATTTAAATCAAACCTTGCAGTTTAGCCGGCTCGAGGTCAATCTTCCAAAAGAAGATTATTTCAAAGGCAACACAAAAAGGTGAGCAGGTTGTCTGTATAGCTATTTCAAGAACTACCAAGTTCTATCATCAGCAGACTTTGCTAAAGAACTCCGGAATTGCAATCGCCATACCATGTCTTCAACGCTAGAACTGGTTGGGAATTGTAACAACCAAATGAAGCGAAAAAAGTTGGTAAAGCCTACAAAACCGAAGACCACCTTTTTGTGCATACCCTTAGGCGCTATGAAAAATTAGTGTAAGAGCTTCGCCTTACCAAACTAATATCACGACCTGTTATTTCATATACGGTATATTGTACCACATAGAAAAAGGGTTTTTTGGAATAAAAATTCCAAAGTAACGGCGTGCCTTCCGTTGGTGTTATCTGGTTAGATTACGACCTATTGAAATTTAAATCAAACCTTGCAGTTTAGCCGGCTCGAGGTCAATCTACCAAAAGAAGATTATTTCAAAGGCAACACAAAAAGGTGAGCAGGTTGTCTGTATAGCTATTTCAAGAACTACCAAGTTCTATCATCAGCAGACTTTGCTAAAGAACTCCGGAATTGCAATAGCAATTTTTTATTCCAAAAAAACCCTTTTTCTATGTGGTACAATATACCGTATATGAAATAACAGGTCGTGATATTAGTTTGGTAAGGCGAAGCTCTTACACTAATTTTTCATAGCGCCTAAGGGTATGCACAAAAAGGTGGTCTTCGGTTTTGTAGGCTTTACCAACTTTTTTCGCTTCATTTGGTTGTTACAATTCCCAACCAGTTCTAGCGTTGAAGACATGGTATGGCTATTGCAATTCCGGAGTTCTTTAGCAAAGTCTGCTGATGATAGAACTTGGTAGTTCTTGAAATAGCTATACAGACAACCTGCTCACCTTTTTGTGTTGCCTTTGAAATAATCTTCTTTGGAAGATTGACCTCGAGCCGGCTAAACTGCAAGGTTTGATTTAAATTTCAATAGGTCGTAATCTAACCAGATAACACCAACGGAAGGCACGCCGTTACTTTGGAATTTTTATTCCAAAAAAACCCTTTTTCTATGTGGTACAATATACCGTATATGAAATAACAGGTCGTGATATTAGTTTGGTGAGGCGAAGCTCTTACACTAATTTTTCATAGCGCCTAAGGGTATGCACAAAAAGGTGGTCTTCGGTTTTGTAGGCTTTACCAACTTTTTTCGCTTCATTTGGTTGTTACAATTCCCAACCAGTTCTAGCGTTGAAGACATGGTATGGCTATTGCAATTCCGGAGTTCTTTAGCAAAGTCTGCTGATGATAGAACTTGGTAGTTCTTGAAATAGCTATACAGACAACCTGCTCACCTTTTGTGTTGCCTTTGAAATAATCTTCTTTGGAAGATTGACCTCGAGCCGGCTAAACTGCAAGGTTTGATTTAAATTTCAATAGGTCGTAATCTAACCAGATAACACCAACGGAAGGCACGCCGTTACTTTGGAATTTTTATTCCAAAAAACCCTTTTTCTATGTGGTACAATATACCGTATATGAAATAACAGGTCGTGATATTAGTTTGGTAAGGCGAAGCTCTTACACTAATTTTTCATAGCGCCTAAGGGTATGCACAAAAAGGTGGTCTTCGGTTTTGTAGGCTTTACCAACTTTTTTCGCTTCATTTGGTTGTTACAATTCCCAACCAGTTCTAGCGTTGAAGACATGGTATGGCTATTGCAATTCCGGAGTTCTTTAGCAAAGTCTGCTGATGATAGAACTTGGTAGTTCTTGAAATAGCTATCCAGACAACCTGCTCACCTTTTTGTGTTGCCTTTGAAATAATCTTTTTTTGGAAGATTGACCTCGAGCCGGCTAAACTGCAAGGTTTGATTTAAATTTCAATAGGTCGTAATCTAACCAGATAATGAATAAAGTTTTTTTTTTTTTTTTTTTTTTTTTAATTACTTAAATATCATGAAAATTATAAAATGTATGTTATTATTTTCACGGTTGATCATTTCGAAAATGATTTTAGTCTGTTTTTATGTACCTTTTGGTTTTTATTCTTATTATCTGCTATTAATATATTGTCATTGTCTTCTATACTCAGTACCTTATAAGGCCCTACATATTTAGCATCTAGTTTATGACCTATATGTTTTCTTAATAAAACTTTATCTCCTATGTTATATGTATATTTTTGCGACCTTTTTGTTGTTTAGAGTTGAATGTTTTGCCGGCTCGAGGTCAAATGTTGGGCGAATAAAAACAAAAATAAAAAACACAGTTTGTTCTAATTTTCGTTCCGATATATTTCGACCAGTCATCGGTGTGATTGACATAATATTAATTTAACAACAAGAAAACACCTACTTAGTTTTACACGTCCGCACACTGTGACGTGGAGCTACACACTGCACGAAAAATTAACTTCAACCTCAAACATCCGAAGTCGATGATAATGAATACTGACACACATTCGGACATTAACAAAATATTAGAAAGACATACGCATAATTTTCACACAAAGATATTAAGCTTATTAATAAAACATAAACATAACATACTAGCCAGACAAAACAAAGAGAAGGAAAAGGCAACAAAAAAGTTACAAGAACAGCTGGACGAAAATGATTTTAAAACATTTATGAAGAGTGAGAACACAATAGCCAAAAAATTAACAACAACTTTCAAGAGACATCATGAATCCAAACATGAGAGACTACGAAAACAACGGAACAGCGTTCTCTTGAACAACAACAACAACAACACAAACGATTGGTTTGTAAATAAGACGAATATAGAATTCCCGAACGACGTATAAGCGTTACTGGCGAAAGGCCCTAAATTCGCAATCCCAGTTGAGAAGAGAAAATTCCCTCTCTTTAAATATATAGCAGACAGAGAGGAGCTAGTACAGACTCCTAAAGACAAAGAAAAACCAGAGGGCCGGGGCTAACTTCGACCGCGTCAAAGTTTGTATACCCTTGCAAGTTTGTTAGTAACTCTTTTATCTAAACTAATTGTTTTATCTAAAAAGGGTAATGTTTGCGAAAGAACGGCCTTCAATCTTGATGAAAGTCACTGTTTTCCACCGATCCTTCCTATGGGAGCTATATGATATAGTTACCCGATCTTTACCAAATTCGGCACAGTCATTAACAGATATATTAAACTGACAAATGACAAATTAAATTTGAAAGCAATCGCATCAAAAGTAACGAAGTTATTGACAAAAGTCACTGTTTTTGACCGATCGTTCCTATAGGAGCTATATGATATAGTCACCCGATCTTGATCAAATTTGGCACAGTGGTTTATAGTTACAATAATCTTACTTATATTAAATTTCACGACAATCGCTTAAAAAGTAACGAAGTTATTGAGAAAAGTCACTGTTCGTGACTTTGCCGTTTGTATGGGAGCTATATGATATAGTCACCCGATCTTGATCAAATTTGGCACAATTATAAATAAGAACACGAAACTGACCAATAACAACTTTTATGGCAATTGCTTATAAGATAACGAAGTTATTGAGAAAAGTCACTGTTCGTGACTTTGCCGTTTGTATGGGAGCTATATGATATAGTGGTCCGATCCGACTGAATCCGAGATATACAAACCCTGCAGTATATACAAGCCAACGTGCAAAATTTCAGCTCTGTAGCTCTTACGGTCTAGGAGGAGTTCGCATCGATCCAGACGGACGGACAGACGGACGGACGGACGGACGGACGGACGGACGGACGGACGGACGGACGGACGGACGGACGGACGGACATGGTTATTTGAACTCGTCTCGTCGTGCTGATCAAGAATATATATACTTTATATGGTCGGAGATGCTTCCTTCTATGCGTTGCACACTTCTCACCAAAATTAATATACCCTTTTTGCAAGGGTATAACAAGAGAAAGCACGCACAAAATTCTCTTTATTAATAAAAGACCACAAAACATCTAACAAAGAAGACGCAGCTGATCGTGCAATACTTGACACAGTGGAACAAACAAGGAAATTTCTTAGACAGAATGATGACATATTAATTTTAACTTCAGATAAAGGAAATAAGACAGTTGCAATGGATAAGACTGAGTATGACAAAAAAATGGATAGTATACTTAACGATTTAAATACATATAGAACCTTAAGGAAGGACCCAACCACTAGACTACAGACCAAAAACAACGAATTGGTAGAAAAACTATACAAACATGAACTTATTTCACGGACCGAAAGAAATAAGCTTATAACAACCACATCAATTCCACCAAGAATATATGGATTAGCTAAAATTCACAAAGAAGGTACGCCATTGAGACCAATCTGTTCATCAATTGGTTCTCCATCATACGGACTATGCAAATATATAGTCAACATATTAAAAAATATAACGGCAGACTCAACATATAACGTAAAGAACGCCTCAGAATTTAAGACAAGGATTAATGACACATACATTTGCGACGATGAAAGATTAATTTCATTTGACGTAGTCTCACTTTTTCCAAGTATTCCAATAGAATTGGCACTTGACACCATTAGAGAAAAGTGGATTAAAATAAGAGCGCACACTAACATTCCAAAATTAACATTTATGGAAATAGTACGTTTTTGTATACAAGAGAACAGATATTTCAGATACAAAGACAAGATATACACACAACTAAAAGGAATGCCTATGGGCTCACCAGCGTCACCGATAATAGCTGACATAATTATGGAAGAACTCTTAGACAAAATGATGAAAACGCTACAGCGACCACCTAGAGTTATGACGAAATATGTAGATGACCTTTTTGCCATAATTAAAGAAGACGAGATCCAAAACACACTTGACAACCTAAATTCATTTGACAGGAACATAAAGTTTACAATAGAATTAGAAAATGACAACAAATTAACATATCTAGATGCATCAATACACAGAAGAGGAAATGAACTAAAATTAAAATGGTACAAAAAACCAACAGCATCAGGACGAATAATTAACTTCAACTCCAAACATCCGAAGTCGATGATAATAAATACAGCAAGAGGTTGTATACAACGGATGCTTAATATATCGGACCCAATTTTTCATGAAGAAACGAAGGAAGAAATACGACGAATTTTAAAGGATAATGACTTTCCAAACCACACCATAAGGACTTTACTAAAATCTCGCAATAAGAAAACCAACAAAGATGTTCCGACAAAACGCTTTATGTCCGTCACATATGTCCCACAACTATCGGAAAGATTAGCAAACTCAGATTGCTATGACATCGAACAAATACAGATAGCATATAAACCCAATAACACACTACGGAGTATTTTTAACAGAACAAAAAGTAGGATTGATACAATGGACAAGAGCAACGTCGTATATAAAATACCGTGCAATGGGACTAAACTGTGATAAAATATATATAGGGACAACAAAATCGAGGCTAAAAACAAGACTATCGCAACATCAATCTGACTATAAACTTCGTCAACACTCCAATTTGAAAAAAAGACGACCACCGATGATTGGTCGAAATATATCGGAACGAAAATAAGAACAAACTGTATTTTTTATTTTTGTTTTTATTCGCCCAACATTTGACCTCGAGCCGGCAAAACATTCAAATTTATCTCCTATGTTTAAATCGAAATTGGAAATATTTTTGTCGTAGTATTTTTTATTATTTAACTTATGGTTTTCAAACATTATCTTTGTTGGTGTTTAGATTATATAAAATAAGAGAACATTAAGCCAATTATAATAGAAATGTATGTCAATGTTAAGTATGTAACCCGAATATAGATATCGATGGCTCATCAGTCATAAGTAGATCTGATATGGTCAGCAGTAAACAATAAAGACCTAGTTAATCAATAAAAACGTACTTTGCTGACCTAACACGATGTCGAACTATGCACTGGTGAGCTCGCTATTTTGTACTATAAAAGAAATGCATTATTCTTAGTAAGATCAGATACCAATTGTAGCTACATCGGGTGCGCATCGCTGTGTCTTTGGCCCCCATCTCTACCTTTGTAATCTCACTCCGAGGTCCACCCAATTTATGTGTTGGTTGCGACAACCTTTAGTCACTGGTTTATGTGCTAGTGCCTATATATATATATATAAATAAATAAACATTTAATAACTTCAAGAAACACTAACGTCTTTCATTGAACATTTTGGTGACCCCGACATTGGCGGCTCCAAGTTAAAAGAATAACAGACTTGGTGAAACCGTCATCAAGCGAGAACATTTGGTCAACTCAGGCGACCAATCTCTCAACAAAAAGGAAACTGGTCAACTAGGCGACTACTTTCTTTGCACGCTTTGGACACGACAATCCTAAGCGAGGGCACAAATTGATGAACATCTCACATCAATCTGGGGTCCCGACTAAAAACATCGCAATTGATTAACTTGGCAATCATTGCGTAGCCACCTTGGCGAATAAAAAAGATTTATTGGAAAACTAGGAGTTGGTTTTCCGCAACGGGTAGCAGTGCATACCCATTGAATAAAAATTGATCAACTAGGCGATCACTTTATAAAAAACATTTAACAACGATTTGTGTCAACGAGGCGACCAAATCATAAAAAGTTATTTTATATAAAATAAAGTTTGGCTTAAAAAGTTATTTTATATAAAATAAAGTTTGATCAACTCAACTCTGTTGCATTCCCTGGCGTCAGCAATATCTGACCTAGTTAACTCGGTCAGTAACCCAGGTAGTACACACGAGTATAGATTTTGGCATTGATCAGCAATTTTTGAAACAAAGAAAAGAAACTCCAAAAATTGGTTTCACTGTCGTGGCAGTTATCAGTGTAAAAGAATAGGTATATTGGAAATAAAAATAAACCATTGTTAAAACACTAATCAAAAGGCGACTTCGAATTTTTTTCTTATTCTTATTTGTGCTACACTTGACCAATTTTAGGATCGAGTCGGAGCGTTCCCTGTCTTTGACAAAATAAATAAACTCCCATCGGGTCAAGTACTAGTACAGATAAGCAATTACATAAGAATATAAAAGAACATGGAGGAGTTTTATAAACAGCAGACAGAACGAGGAGAGGCAATCCAGGCCTTCATTCGGAATACCAAAAAAGATTCTTTCGCCAGGAAAATGAAGCCATCTTATTTCGAGGAAAAACTTGAGCTCCTGGAATACATGTGGGAGAACTTCGAGAAATGTCATCAGGAGTTGATGGACAAATTAAATAACGTACCAACTGAAGATGACTACTTTGTAACGGACTATTTCAGCAAAATGAAGACGGTTGTATCTAATATAGTGGAAGAGTGGAAGGACCATTTGTCAAAAATAAAGCTAGAGAGACAAGCTCGCCAACGAGAGGAAGAGCGAGTCATGATCAAACCACTGGTTCGCAAGCAAAGTGCTCTGCTGGAGTCATTATCCAGGACATTAAGACAAATTGTGCCTGAAGATCATCTTTCACTCGTTGCAGACGACGGACGTGTTTTTTTTGCGCTTATCAAATTTTATTTGTCTCTCGTGATTAATAACTTTTCTTTAACTTTTCAACTCATTATCGGTTTAATTTTAACATTCGAATTGCATTTTCTTTCCTTGATTTCTTTCTGTCACTTTTGTGCTTTTTGTTTCAATTTATGTATATAAATTTAACTTACAACAATTACTTGCATTAGCGGTGTTGTTGTTTTGCTAATCTCTTTTGCTTTTGTGTCTTTACCGTTGTAACTAACTCTCGCGCTCTTGCGTACAAATTGTTGTTGCATGTGTTCAATTTGACGCGGTCTCCTGCTCTTTCCTATTCTTGTTTGATTTGCGCTCTCGTCTTTTGCCTACCCGCGACTCTGTGATACGTGTTTTTGTTTTTGTGTATTTTGGTAATTTCTTTTCTTTAGTTGTGAAGGCTTACTCTGCACATTAACCCTTGTGTCAGAACTGGTCAGTATATTCTCATACACAGATTTTTAACCTTTAGAATTTTTATTTTTTTTGTATTTCCTTTTTTTAATTAAATTAATTAATTTTTGATAAAATGGTTGTCTGCTCAAAAAATAATTGCATAGTTGCCACTAATGCGGTTGACTCCCATGATTATATTCTTTGTTGGCAGTGTGACAATGCGGTTCACGTTAAGTGTGCAGGTTACACAGGAAGAATCAAGGAGTCTATTGCTAAAGGCGGTGGCTTAAAATATGGATGTGATGCTTGCCGGGAGGTCGAGAATGAGATGCGCTCTTTCATGAGGCGGACTAGAGATAGTTTTGACACTTTAAGGGCAGGTTTTAATAAACTCCAAGCGGAGTTTACTGCGGTGGAGACTCAGTTCAGGAGTTTATCGCTTATGAATGAGTCTCCGAAACGTAAAAGAACCAGTCCTTGGGGTGTTTCAGTATCTGTAGATCCGCCAGCGTCTCTTATCGTCCCCGACCGGTCTCATGCACCGTCCACTCCTAATGCACAGCAGTTGATATCGTTTAAGAGCCCGGTTGTGAATGCTATTAGTAAGGAATTACCGGTATCACGTGGGAATGATCTCTTAAAATCGATGCCTATTGTAGTGTCCGATGTGTCCGGGCAATTACCCATTCCAATGGAAATTGCCGATAGTTCTAAAAGTATCGAGGGCCCCGTAAACAAGTTGACTGCTGCAGTGGGTGACTCTTCCAACGTTACTGCTACGGCTGACGCTTCGGGACCGCGGCCTCTCGTTGGCATACCACCAAAGAAACATATATTTGTTTCTAGGCTAGACCCTGTTGTCACATCTGATGATGTAATAGCCTATATTCGGAAGAAAGTTAACGTCTCGAATATTGCGGTGGAGAAGTTTAAATTTTCTTATTCTCGGGACATTTCGTCCTTTAAAATTAGTGTTTCTGCCAATATCTTCGACACTATATGTCGAGATGATTTTTGGCCGAAACATATAATAGTTAAGGAATATACTGTAAGAAAGAAACATCGGCAACCGATTCGCTTGCCAACAACAACAACTAATACTATTCCTGCCACATCAGCATCTGCTGGTGTGTCAAAAAACTAGCTTCGTCCCTTAACCTGGGTTACCAGAACGTTAGAGGACTGAAATCCAAACTTCCTAATCTCTATGTAGATAGTCTTTCTTTTGAGCATAACATTCTAGCTTTTACAGAGACGTGGCTAAAACCTGATATTGCTGATGCATCGGTGTTTTCCACAAACTTTTCCATATTCAGACGTGACCGGATTTCTTGCATAGGTGGTGGCGTTCTGATAGCTGTTGATGCTGCTTTATCATCTGAAATGATTCAATTTTCTAGTACCCAGGAGATTGAGTTTGTCGGTGTTAAAGTAAATTTTAAATCTTTTAATGCTTTCATTACTTGTTCCTATATTCCACCATTGTCAGACATGGTGGTATATTTAAATCATTTAGAGGCAATTCAGTTTGTCTCCTCTTTAGTTTCCAGTCAAGACATGCTCATAGTTGTAGGTGATTTTAATTTACCTGCTTTAGCATGGTCACTAACAGATGAATCTACCATGTTGCTGCCCTCTGTGTCACATGACTTTATTGATGGCCTTCTAGGCTTATCTTTATTCCAAGTCAATCCTGTCTTAAATTCTATTGGAAAATTGTTAGATCTTATTTTTGTATCGTATTCTTCTTATTGTGAGGTTTCTAGGATCGACCCATTTGTTCTTCCTGAAGACAAATTTCATCCTACATTAAATTTAAAAATTGATCTGCCCTTGCTTTCACCATTACTTGGTTCAAATCAGTTACCTCTAACTAGGTGCTTTCGTAAGACTGACTTTGTCAGCCTGAATGAAAACATTACTACTACCGATTGGTCTTATCTGTACAATTGTAGAGATATGAACTCAGCTATTCGCTTCTTTTATGATACTCTGAATTCACTCTTTGATATTTGTGTGCCTCTTGGTAGGCAGGAGCGGCTTAACAAACCTCCCTGGTTCTCTCGTGAGTTATCCAATTTGAAAAATGTGAAGACACGATATTATAAGAAGTTTCAAAAAACACGTCGTTCATCAGATTATGCTCTGTATACAGTCGCTCGTTCAAAATTCATGATGCTTAATACACAATGCTATAAGAATTATCTTCAGCGGTGTAAGCTTCAGTTTTCTTCTGACCCTAAACAATTTTATAATTTTGTCAATTCTAAACGTAAGACCTCTGTGCACCCATCTTATTTGTCTTTTCAAAATAAAAAAGCGAGCACTGATCAGGCAATTGCCGATATGTTTGCGAGTTTTTTCAAAACAACTTATTCCACAACGGAATATCGAGCAAGTCCGTATCCTTATCATTTAGAAAAGGCTAATTGCATTTTCAATCCAGTGTTTGATGAAAGTTCTATTCTTAGCGAACTTAAATTAGTTAAACCTGTTTATTCTCCGGGGCCAGATGGTCTTCCTGGATGTGTTCTCAGGTTCTGTGCAAACGCATTATGTAAACCCATTTTAAAATTGTTTCTATTGTCTGTCGAATCTTCCTCTTTTCCATCTATTTGGAAGGAGTCGTATATCATTCCTCTGCATAAAAATGTCAAAAAGTCCGAAGCCTCTAACTATAGGGGTATCTCAAAATTGTCCGCTATTCCGAAAGCTTTTGAGAAAATTATAACTTCTCAATTGCAACATTTTTGCAGCTCTATTATTTCGCCATCCCAACATGGGTTTGTGAAACGTAGATCTACAACCACTAACCTTTTAGAATTTACATCAATAATTATCAAGGGGTTCAAAAATGGTAAACAAACTGATGTCATATACACTGACTTCAGCAAAGCCTTTGATTCCGTAAATCATACCCTATTACTTTCTAAGCTGAGCGACATTGGGTTTCCACCCCTTTTCCTTTCTTGGGTTCGAGAATATTTAACAAATAGAAAACAGAAGGTACTTTTAAGTCTTCTTTTTCCGATTCCATTCCTGTGACTTCTGGTGTACCTCAAGGTAGTCATCTTGGCCCTCTGCTTTTCACACTGTTCATTAACGATCTTCCATCAGTCATTGTTCATTCGCGTGTGCTTATGTATGCTGACGATGTCAAGCTTTGTCTTACTTATAAAGATATAGATTCATTTAGTCGGCTACAAGCTGATCTTAAAAACTTTCAATCCTGGTGCCAGTTTAATTTACTAAATCTTAACACTACCAAATGTAAGGTAATGACTTTTTTTCGTAACTCTCCTCAACTGGTCACTTATTTTCTAAACAACAGTCCTTTAGAACGTCTAAATAATATGAATGATTTGGGCGTACTTATGGACCATAAGTTAAATTTTAACACCCATATTTCCACCACGGTCGCAAAGGCCATGAGTGTCCTGGGTTTCATTAAAAGATGGTCAAAAGAATTTGATGACCCCTATACAACTAAAGTTCTTTTTACTTCGCTTGTCCGTCCTATTTTAGAGTATGGATCTTGCATTTGGTCACCTCAATATGAGTCGCACCAGATTCGACTTGAATCCGTTCAAAAGCAGTTCTTGCTATTTGCTCTTCGTGGCTTAGGCTGGGATCGCAATGTCAATTTGCCTTCGTATTCTAGTAGACTTCTCTTGATTAACCTTCCTTCCCTAACTAACCGTAGAATTATGCTTGGTGTTATTTTTATGCACAAGCTCCTAATTGGTGATATCGACTCGCCTGAGTTATTAGCTCAGGTAAATCTGTCGGTACCATGTAGACGGAGTAGACATCCTTTGATTCCTTTATCCCTAAGTCGTTGTTATTCTAACTATGCCCTGCATGAACCTTTTAGGGTCCTCTGCTCTGATTACAACCTTCTATTCCCTGTAATTGGTTCAGAGTTTTCTATTAGCATGATTAAAACTTCTATCCTATCCCATTTAGTTAATAGATAGCTATAGTATTATTTAGTTATTTGTTTGTCTGTTTTTTCTATTGTTTATTTGTCCACGCGATTCGTGCCGTGCGTTATACGGCTGCACCCCTCGGTCGGTCGGGTGGGAGGTGGGCAGTCATCTGCTTGGGCTCGCGCGTAACAGGCTTTGTCCTGGTGTCGTAGGGGCCACTTGAACGTACTGCGCATAGTATCGTCAACGTCCGCTAAAAAAAAAAAAAGATAAAATGACTTACAAATCGGTAGTCGACAAATTATGGATGCAAATTGAAGAAATCCATTATGAGATTCACCGGCTAGCTGAAAATCCAGCCGAAGCCGGATATAATATAGCTACGTTTGTGGCCGCAGAAAATACAATGCTGAAATTCTGTGTGGCACCAGCAGAAAATGTAGTGATACAATCACCACCTGTATTGCAATCGATACAATCATTGCAACTACCCAAAATTCCCATTCCAAAATTTGATGGGGATTATCTGAAATGGCAACAATTTCATGACATCTACAAAAAAGTGGTTCATGAGTCAAATGTATCCACGATAGAGAAAATGTGGTACTTAAAATCAAACCTTTCTGGAGAAGCAGAGAGATTGATACGGCACCTGGAATTAACAGAAGCCAATTACAACACTGCTTGGTCAGTATTGCAGGAACGTTTTAATAACAAACGAGTTCTAGTAACAGCCATACTGACAAAGCTGTTTGATCACCCAAATGTGGGAAATGACGCAGCTTCTATAAAGAATTTGCATGATAACATTTTTGAATCATTGCAAGCCTTAAAAAATGTAGGCGTCAATATGGAATCGTCAGATGCTGTCATAATGTTTAATATGACAAGAAAATTGGATAGATTCAACCACGCACTATATGAGCAATCTCTTTCCAACACAAGGGATCTGCAGGAAGTAAAGGACTTCCTATCCTTCTTGGAACAGCGCTTCTTAACATTAGAGGCGATGGGGAAACCAAGAAACGAAAATCACAGCATTGAAAAACCAAGTCCAAGGAAGACATGCGCAACAGCATCTGGGACAAACAGTACCCTGTGTGCTTTCTGCGAAAAAGCAAAGCACAAACTCTTCCAATGTGAAAAGTTCAAAACCAAATCCGCAGCAGAGCGGCTTAATTGGGTGCAGAGACACAAATTGTGTGTCAATTGCTTCAAGCCGGATGCTTTAAATGCGATAAAAAACATAACACAATGTTGCATTTAGAAACAGGCAACCAAATTGCTACATCTGCTTCTGCAGCTTCTGCGTATGGAATTGGCAGAAAATACACCCTGTTAGCAACGGCCAAGGTAGTGGTAAAAGGGATCAATGAAAGGAAAGGAGAATTTCGAGCACTCCTGGATAGCGGCTCTCAAGTAAATCTCGTCTCAGAGAGACTGGTAAAGAAGTTATCGTTAAAAATTAGCGAGACTCATGTGCATATAAATGGAGTGGGTGGTCAACCACAGATAAGCAAGGCGCGAGTAAGCTTGGTTGTAAGGTCAAGATACAACAAGTTCGCAATGCTAGTTGAGGCATTTGTATTGCCACACATAATAGGTGACCAACCCACAGAACAAATAACGCAGAAAGTCACATTACCAGACAACATTCAATTAGCGGACCCAACATTTGATAAACCCGGAAAAATTGATATGCTGTTGGGAGCTGATGATCACTATGCTATACTGCTACCAGAAAGGAGACGGGGCAATCGAAACCGTCCAACATTACAAAACTCAGAGTTCGGATGGATTATTGCTGGCAGAATTAATATGTCAACGTCAGCTTCAATCACATGTATGGTAGGCATGACGAATCCAGAGGAATCACTGGAAAGATTCTGGCAGCTAGACACACTAGAGCCAATAAAAAAGTACAGGAGTCCGGAGGAAGAGTATTGTGAAAAATTCTTCCTCGATAACCTACACACGGCGGCGGACAATCGACTAATTGTAAAGCTTCCATTTGCTGAAGAGGCGTCATCTCTTGGAGAATCTCGGGAAGTAGCCATAAGAAGATTCATGTCGTTAGAGAGGCGAATGAACCCTGACATAAAAAAGGAGTATGTAAAATTTATGTCAGAATATGAACAGCTTGGACATATGAAGCAAGTAATGATAGAACAAATTCCCAAGAACCATTACTTTATACCGCATCATTGTGTACTAAAACCAGAAAGTACCACCACCAAGCTAAGAGTGGTATTTGATGCATCATGCAAAACGTCATCAGGAAAATCACTGAACGACATTTTATATCCTGGACCAGTTGTACAGAGTCAACTCTTCTCAATTCTTCTGCGGTTCAGGACACACAAATATGTGTTCACGGCAGACATTGAAAAAATGTATCGTCAATTCAATCAGATGATTGTGTGGAGAGAGGATCCAAGTCAAGAACTAAAGTTTTATCGTTTAAAAACGGTAACTTATGGAACCACGTCAGCCCCATATTTAGCGACGAAGTGTCTGGAATATTTGGCACTGAAAAACATTGAAAAATTGTCGTCTGGAGCATCAGCATTAAAAAATTACTTTTATGTTGATGATTGTCTCACAGGAGCAGACAGTTTACCAGAAGCCCTGCAAATAAGACAAGAGCTTCTAGAAATCTTGAGATCTAAGGGTTTCAACTTACGAAAATGGTGTTCAAATAGCAGTCAACTTCTAAAGGAAATTCCAAGGGAAGATACGATTGCTGACATCAATCTCGGTGACACACTGGAACAAACAAGTGTCAAAACATTGGGAATCATATGGGCACCCAAAGAAGACCAATTATGTGGAAAGGCTCAAAGACATACAAAAGGAATAACCAGACGAGTGGTGCTATCTGAAGTCGGTCAAATCTTTGATCCTCTAGGACTGTTCGCACCGGTAGTGGTAAGAGCGAAAATGTTTCTTCAACATGTTGCTACCGAACGAATTGAGATGGATGGTGACCTATCGCCGTATTTGGAGAAGCAATGGGAAGCTTACCGAGAGGATGTACAGGCACTAAACCACATGAAAATTCCAAGGCATATTTTTAATGGCAAGGTCCCCACTACAAAGGAATTGCATACATTTGTTGATGCATCAGAAAAGGCGTATGGTGCGGCAGTTTATGTCCGATCAACCTATAAAAATGGCCAAATTTCGGTCAGATTGTTGTGCGCCAAGTCAAGAGTGGCTCCCCTGGAAAAACAGACACTGCCCCGGCTGGAACTATGTGCAGCTGTACTTGGAGCTGAACTCACGGATAGAGTTCGACAGGATCTCCAATTCGGATCAGAAAGTGTGGAATCATTTCTCTGGTCAGACTCAACAGTGGTACTCTCTTGGATTAATTCACGGGCATCACATTTCCACACGTTTGTGGCTAATCGGTTGACAAAAATACACGCAGTATCACATCCAAGGCAATGGCGGCATGTGTCATCAGCGCTCAACGCAGCTGATGTTCTGTCTCGAGGCATATCAGCAGTTCAGCTTAGCACACATACATTATGGTTGTATGGACCACTATTTCTGCATGGACCACAACGTGGCTGGCCAGCACCATTTAAGCCTACAGAGCACACGATGGATACCGCTGAGAAGGAAACCAAGGTATTCAGCATGGTGACTGACACGGCAAACAACAAGAGTGAATGGATATATACGGTAAATCACAGAAATTCGTTTTACCGGCTACAGCGAATAGTGGCGTATGTGCTACGGTTTTGTCACAAGCAGAACAGGAAACCAACGGCTCAGTTAGAGTTGGGAGAGTTGGACCAAGCACGGAGAGTGATCATTAAGCAAATTCAAGAAGCAGGATTTGCATATGAATTACGGCACTTAAAGAAACGACCTGATCAACCGCTAGATCGCAAAAGCACAGTGGCAACATTGCCACTAATAATGGATGAAGATTCAATCATACGAGTAGCAACTAGGCTACAACAAGCAGCACCAGTATCAACGGAAACAAGGAATCCATATCTCTTGCCGTATAATGATCCGGTGGTAAAAATGATGCTACGACAACTTCATGAAGAGAATCTTCATTGTGGACATGAGGCACTACGCGGAATAGCTCGGCAACAGTACCACATCATTAAGGTGAAACCGATGGTCCGGAATGTGATCCAGGGCTGCTTGGAGTTGGTCGGAGACCTGTCCACCTCCTCATTTGTGGGCGCGCAGAGGAAGATGCCAGACATTATACTGCGATAATGCAACAAACTTTGTTGGAGCAAACAACCAACTTAAGGAACTGACCGATACAATACACTCAGAAACGGCAGCAGGTAGTATCAAGGAATTTTGCAATCAAAAAGGAGTGCAATTTAAGTTCGTACCACCACGGTCTCCAGATTTCGGAGGATTATGGGAAGCTGCGGTAAAGTCCGCTAAGCATTTACTGTTAAAAAACGTATCGACAGCAAACTTAACGTTCGAACAACTGTCTACTATCATTGTCAATGTTGAAGCAGTGCTGAATTCTCGTCCGTTAACGCCAAACTCAGACGATCCCAACGACTTAACAGCTCTAACCCCAGGCCACCTATTGATTGTGCGTAATGTGCCAATTTTGCAGTGGCCAATTGGACGAATTGTTACTATTGTGGCATTCTACGATCTCGAACCATATTGGGCCGACCTGAAGACATTTTCAGATGAAGTAGTAAAGTAGTAAAACGACGATATGCAACAGAGATGTCAGGCACCATACGAAAAGTTAAATCAAATGAAGAGTACTTATTGAACTTGCTGCAAAATCAGACATCTGTATTGATTCAACGATAAATATCATTAGGCGAGATGAAGCCACAATTGAAAATCAGATGAAACTAATGGAACAACAAATGAACGACATGACCAAGGTCCAGGACAATGCGGTAAAGGCATTGCAATGGTATATCACGTTAACTACTCAGATGACAGTTATTGCAGGGAATTTGCAACGAATTCAAACCGAAATTTCCCGAGTATTTACAGATGCCCATCATAGCAAAATAAGCCCATTACTACTATCACCAGGCCAGCTTCGGGAACATCTGAGCCAACTGAAGAGACATCTTCCGTTTGGTTTGGATTTGCCAGTTCCAGATAACGACGTCTTGCAATTATATGGCTTAATGAAGGCACAAGGCACAATCGCAAACAATCATGTGATATTTAAGGTCACATTTCCATTAGTGGCAACGCAGGCAGTGCAACTGTATAACCTGGTGCCCATTCCAGCAATTGGAACTCATGGGATTGTAATCATGAACATTAAAATTCCCATCATTGCTGTCAACAAGGAACAGAATCAATACATTGGGCTCTCAAGAGCCGATTTGGAACAATGCCATCAGCTCAACAACGAGCAATATATTTGTTTTGATAAACAAACGACGTTTTCGTCTAATAGCAACTGTGAGTTCCAGCTATTCAAAAACACAAAATCATCAACTTCCCAAATACAACACACAAACAGATCATTCGTGTGGTACGACATGTATCAAAAAAATCAGTGGATTTTTGCCACCATTAGACCAATTGAACTCGCAGTGACCTGTGACGATAATATACAAGGTGTCACTATTAAGAAGACTGGATTGTTGACTCTATACCCGACGTGTACAGCTAGGAGTTCTGCTATACAAATAACAGGTCACCGTATAACGACGACAGACACAATGAAATTGTCATATGTCCGATTTGGCAACTTCAGCATTGGCCCAACAAAAGTAGCGCCAACAACAACACAATTCACAAAGATGCAGCTAAGCTACGACGAACTAAGCAACATTCAAGGAAAACTGGAAACTAAGCAAAACTGGAAATTTCCAGAAGACCCCAGCCAGCCGGCTCACCATGTTATAGTCTCCTACGTAGCGCTAACAATACCATTGGTTCTTGTGATGGTATATGGAATAAAAAGATGCTCACAACCCCCAAGACACAATGGTCCAGAGCAGACAACCGTGAGGATCGTCAATCCCATACCGACTTCTGCTGCAGTAAGCCCAGCCCCCAGCAATTTTGCGGTCAACGTTGGATAACGTTGAACAGGTGTTCAACGGCCGGGAGTATGTTGGTGTTTAGATTATATAAAATAAGAGAACATTAAGCCAATTATAATAGAAATGTATGTCAATGTTAAGTATGTAACCCGATTATAGATATCGATGGCTCATCAGTCATAAGTAGATCTGATATGGTCAGCAGTAAACAATAAAGACCTAGTTAATCAATAAAAACGTACTTTGCTGACCTAACACGATGTCGAACTATGCACTGGTGAGCTCGCTATTTTGTACTATAAAAGAAATGCATTATTCTTAGTAAGATCAGATACCAATTGTAGCTACATCGGGTGCGCATCGCTGTGTCTTTGGCCCCCATCTCTACCTTTGTAATCTCACTCCGAGGTCCACCCAATTTATGTGTTAGTTGCGACAACCTTTAGTCACTGGTTTATGTGCTAGTGCCTATATATATATATATAAATAAATAAACATTTAATAACTTCAAGAAACACTAATGTCTTTCATTGAACAATCTTAGCTCTTTTATATGCTATTTATATTCTAAATTTTATTTCCTTAGAGTAGTCGTCAAAATTATATATTGGATCTATTCTATCTGATTTGTTAAAATCTATGAACTGATTTGGTAGTCTTCCAAATACTAGTTCGTATGGACAATATTCATGCATTGCCTAGGGTGTTGTGTTGTAACAATAAGTGAAATATTGTATCCAAGCATCCCAATCGGACTTATCTGCTGATATGTATGAACGAGTATATATTCATTGAATGTTCTATGACTACGTTGTATTGTCCCTAAGGTCTGGTGGTGGTATGCTCTGATGTCAGATTTTTAATCTTCATGTACTTGCATATATCTGTTATAATTTGGTTTTTATACTCAGTTCCCATGTCCGTAATGAGTGTTTTCATTGGACCGTACTGTAGTATACAATTTTCGAATATAGCTTTAGCTACATTACTTGCACTCTTAGATGCAACTGGAATGGCTATTAGGTATTTTGTCAGATCGCATATCAATGTGACAATATACTCATTTTCATTATCTGATTTTGGTAGTGGACCTATTGTGTCCACTATAACCTAATCAAAAGCCTTCGCTGGTGTTTCTGTTATTATCATGGGAGTCTTCGTATGTGTCGTCGTTTTTGACACCTGGCGTTTATGACATCTCCTAATCTACCTGTCGCATGATGGACGTATTTTTGGACACTGTACGTGTCTGTCGCATTATGAATATAGTTTGGGATATTGTACCATGGTTCTTAGAATTTGACTACAGCGAAGAATATGACGGGCGCCTAGGTACCGTACGAGTGAGGCGACGGCGTGGTCGCGCTGTCGCCAAGTGTAGTCCAGCTTGGCGCGTAAAAGAAGTAGTTCGATGCGTGATCGAAGAATGCGAGTCAGTTGCGTTCGGACAATTGTATGCGTCGGTTGGAATTCGCTTCACTCTTAAAGGTTTTGAGTAAATATGGCAGACCAGCCGTTAGAAAAAAACGATGATGCGACATCAGAAGTGGGATCTGACTTGCCTACAAATACCACCGATGCATACTTGGCAGCTTTACAACTGCAAAACAACAACCTTTTGGAGATCATTAAAAATATGCAGACACCAAGAGCTCCGGCAACTGATGAAAAGGGAAAACATGTAACTCTGCCAAAATTTAATCCTGAGGGAGCTGGAGCAGACGCCACAGCTTGGTGTACGACAGTGGATCTCATATTGGCTGATAAAATGCCAGAAGGAAGCACCCTGATGATAACTTTAAGTAAGGCGCTAGAGGGAAGCGCATCACAATGGCTGTCCCAAATATGCTTTGCTGGCATTACATGGCCACAATTCAAAGAACTCTTTGTGCAACGCTTTGTTGGCATAGAAACTTCTGCGGCTATACTGATGAAAATTTTGAACGGGCGACCAAAGTCTGGAGAAAGCTACACCGAGTATGGCAGCCGAATTGTCACCTTAATAATGTCAAAATTTAAATCTAGCTCTGGCCCACATGGCACAAATGGATGAGCACACTTTTAAGAAGCGGAACCTAGATGACGACTCATCTACAACAGGCCCGGAGCGTAAAAAGCCTAAGTATCTCTCTCAAGTGAAATGCAACTATTGTGGAAAGTCTGCTGAATGTCGTGCTCGGCAAAGGACACCAATTCAAGGAAAAAGCCACTACGGAAGTTCATCGCAAGGATCAAAAGACCGGTCAACTGTCAAATGTTTCAAATGCGACGTGCTTGGACACTTCGCATCCGCTTGCCCAAAAGGACGATCACGAGGAAACGACCGAGTAATTGAGAAACGTGTAGACATCTGTACTGTAGCTCCGACATCAGGAGCAATATGCAGTTCAACCGGTGAGTCTATTCCATTTTGTTTCGACTCCGGAGCTGAATGCTCCTTGGTTAAGGAAAGCGTCGCCGATAAGTTTAGTGGTAAAAGAATTAATAACATTATAAAGTTAAACGGTATAAGCAATGATTCAATATGTAGCACTCAACAACTATTATGTAATATAAGTGTTGATCAATGTTATTTCGAGATTTTGTTACATGTTATTATGAATAAGTATTTGAAACATGATGTACTGATTGGTCGTGAAATTTTTAGTCAGGGCTTTGGCGTAACTATGGACGCTGACAAATTTCAACTTTACAAGACCAAAAGAGTTGAAGCGTTAATAATTTCCAATTATGAAGATGTCATAGAATCGAATAGTGAACTTGATGATCTTGATAAGGCAGCCTTGATGAATATTTTAAAATATTATTCAGAATGGTTTATTGATGGAATACCAAAGACTAGGGTCACCACAGGGCATTTGGAAATTAGACTAATAGAGCAGCAAAAGACAGTACAACGGCGGCCATATAGGCTTAGTGAAGAAGAAAAAAACAAAATGCGGGGTAAAGTTGACGAATTATTAAAGGCTCAAGTTATTCGCCCAAGCTGTTCACCTTTCGCTAGTCCTATGATGCTAGTTAAGAAGAAAAATGGCACCGATCGACTGTGTGCAAACTATCGCATGCTAAACGACAATACAGTTGCTGACAAATACCCGTTGCTCCTCATCTCAGACCAAATTGCCAGACTTCGTGGTGCTAAATATTTTTCGTGCATTGATATGGCAAGTGGCTTCTATCAAATTCCAGTTCACGAGGACTCAATCGAACGAACTGCATTTGTGACGCCAGAAGGTCAATACGAGTTCTTGACAATGCCGTTCGGTTTGAAGAACGCACCATCTGTGTTCCAGAGGGCTATAATGAAGGCCTTAGGAGCTCTAGCTTACACTTATGCAATCGTGAATATTGATGATGTTCTCATAATAGCAGAAAGCAAAGAGGATGCGCTAGTTAGATTACGGACAGTATTGGAGACATTAAGTAAGGCTGGATTTTCATTTAATGTCACTAAGTGTTCCTTTCTCACAACTAGAATAGAGTATCTTGGATTTGAATTAAGCAATGGAGAAATCAGGCCAAATTCACGAAAAATTCAAGCTTTAAATGGATTACCACCACCTCAAAATGTTTCACAGCTAAGACAATTTATAGGTTTAGCTTCTTATTTTCGGCAATTTGTGTTAAATTTCTCCCAAACACTTAAACCCCTGTATCTTCTCACCTCTAAGAAAAACACTGACTTTGTTTGGTTACCAGTGCATGAACAGATACGAACAAAAATAATAACTATATTGACTCAGACGCCAGTTTTAATCATATTCGATCCGCAATACCCAATAGAGCTACATACAGACGCAAGTTATATTGGGTATGGAGCGATCCTGTTACACAAAATTGACAATAAACCTCATGTGGTAGAGTATTACAGTAAGTGTACGTCTCCCGCCGAATCTAAATACCATTCATACGAACTGGAGACGTTAGCAGTAGTAAATGCTATTAAACACTTCCGACATTATTTGCAGGGACGTAAATTTATAGTTTATACTGACTCTAATTCTTTAAAGGCCAGTCGCACAAAACTAGATTTAACACCGGTGGTGCATAGATGGTGGGCGTTTTTACAGGCATTTGATTTCGAAATAGAATATAGAAAAGGCGAGCGAATGGCGCATGTTGAACAACATAAAAGACCGAATAAAATCCCTGAATTACGAATCAATTTGACGGAGGTATCTGACAACTGGTTGGTCTCGGAGCAACAGCGAGATTCCGAGATACAAGAAATAATTTTAAAGTTAAAAAGTAATGAGTTACCAAGAAATATGGACAAAACCTATGAATTGCGAAAAGGAATACTACATAGGAAAATACAGCGAAATAGTAAGACCAAATGTTTGCCGGTAATGCCAAGAGCCTTTCGATGGGCCGTCATAAATCACGTCCATGAAGCTATAATGCATCTGGGTTGGGAAAAAACGCTCGACAAGGTCTATGGTTATTATTGGTTCGAAAATATGTCCAAATATGTGCGTAGGTTTGTTGAAAACTGCATCACATGTAAAGTATCTAAGCCACTTGTGGGAAAAGTGCAAATCGAGCTCCTAAAATAGAAATACCATGGCATACGATACATATTGACATTACAGGCAAAATGAGTGGTAAAAATGATTTGAAGGAATATGTCATTGTTCTTATAGATGCTTTCACTAAGTTTGTTTATTTTCATCACACACTAAATATAGATTCTGAAAGCTGCATTAAGGCTGTAAAATCAGCCGTATCTTTATTTGGTTTACCCACTCGAATTATAGCAGATCAAGGACGCAGTTTCGCAAGTAAAAGTTTCCGCGAATTTTGCTCATCTCAAAAAAGTAATCTACATTTAATTGCTACGGGTGCCAGCAGAGAACGGTCAGGTAGAACGGGTCATGAGTACCCTGAAAGGTATGCTGACTGCTGTCGAAACCAGTCAGAGATCATGGCAGGATGCGTTGGCTGAAGTGCAGCTAGCAATGAATTGCACGATTAATCGTGTGACTAAGTTTAGCCCTTTAGAACTATTGATTGGAAAGGAAGCTCGACCTTTTGGCTTGTTGCCGATAAACGAAGATAACAATGATGAAGTAGACAAAGAAAATTTGAGAAAGGAGGCTAAAAAAAATATGGAAACGCAAGCAAAATATGACAAAAATAGGTTTGATATAAATAAAGCTAAAATAGTAAATTTCAAAGTGGGTGATCACGTTTTGCTCAAAAACGAAGAACGTCATCAAACCAAACTTGATCCAAAATTTAAAGGGACATTTGAAATAATTGAAACATTGGATGGAGACAGATATTTACTGAAATCTTTAACATGTAATCGAAAATATAAGTATTCTCATGAATGTTTAAAAGCAATACCAAATAATCAGATACTCGATGAGTTATGTGAAGATAGAGACAGCACAATGGAAGTTGCATCTGTTGCCCAATATGATAAATGAAGACCGCACCATAGCAGAAGAGACATGTTATGGCGGGGGTCGTATGTATGTGTAGAAGGAATTACACAAATGATTAGTTTATATGTGTAGAAGGAATTACACAAATGATAAGTTTATATGTGTAGAAGGAATTACACAAAAGATAAGTTAGTTATGTGTAAAAGGAACTACACAAATTTGTTTGGTTAAAAAAAAAAAAATGTGTTAAAGGAATTACACGAATGTTATGATTTAATAGATTAAGATTATGTTACGAAAATGTAATTATGCTATGACAAGAATGAATTTAAAACTGATTTGAATTGTGTTACATAATAGATAAGAATATCGAATAAAAATGTATTGAAATACCCCTAGAGCCTTTGAATCCTGAAGTGTCGTCACTTATGTGGTTGAGTGAAGACAACACACGAGGACGTGTATTTTGTCAGGAAGGCCGTGTCGCATAATGGACGTATTTTTGGACACTGTACGTGTCTGTCGCATTATGAATATAGTTTGACCAATGTGCAATGAGTTTGGGATATTGTACCATGGTTCTTAGAATTTGACTACAGCGAAGAATATGACTGGCGCCTAGGTACCGTACGAGTGAGGCGACGGCGTGGTCGCGCTGTCGCCAAGTGTAGTCCAGCTTGGCGCGTAAAAGAAGTAGTTCGATGCGTGATCGAAGAATGCGAGTCAGTTGCGTTCGGATAATTGTATGCGTCGGTTGGAATTCGCCTCACTCTTAAAGGTTTTGAGTAAATATGGCAGACCAGCCGTTAGAAAAAAACGATGATGCGACATACCCATATTTTTCCGATAGTAGTGTCTTTTGATTTTTGCCAGCGTTCTGGTAATGCCAGTATGACCTCCTTGAATTGGATCATCATGCTATGTGGACAGTATTGCTTCTTTTTCTTTTTCATTTTCTATTAGGGTCACCGGCTGGAGTAGCGCTACTCTTAATGTTTTCAATATAGTATTGCCCATATTTTCAAAAGAATCTATTGAAATAATTTCAAAGATCTTTTCGCTCGGTGCCAATTTTAGTTGGCTAATTTCAAGTATACCGGCTTGCATTTCAAGCCAATGGAAGAACTGACCTAAGTCGAGAATTCCATTGGTATACAAATCGCTAACTTCAATTCTTGCCATAACTTTCTTTCCATGTTTCAGTGATTCATTTAGATTATGTTATTCGCAAGGTCGCTACTTTCCGTACCTCGTCATTATTGATGACTTCGTATACGTTGGGCCTAGAAGCATTTTGAAGTTTTTGCCTTGGCAAAACTGCGCAGTTTTTCTATCTACTTTGTTGCCTGGTAGTGACTTTTAGGACTTTTATACTCATATCTTTTAATTCGGATATAGTTAACCGCGATAAGGCGTCTGCCACAAAAATAACTTTACCTCTCAAATACTCTACTGTAAAGTCGTACTCTTCCAATTCTAGCCGCATGCGTGTTAGTTTTGAACTCGGGTTGACCATGGAGAATAAATATGTTAATGGTCTATGGTCTGTTCGCACTGTGAAGTGTTTTCCATATATATATGGTCGAAAATGTGTTATTGCCCAATGTATTGCTGCTAGCTCTTGTTCTGTAGTACTCTTGTTGCTTTCACCTTTAGTGAACGCTCTTGATGCATATGAAACTGGAAGCTGGAGTCCATTATAGTTTTGTGTTAAAACTGCTCCACATGCTTGCTTGCTTGCATCTGTGATTATGCAAAATTCTTTGCTAAAATCTGGGTACTGCAATAGATTAGGTTGAACGAGCTTTTCTTTTAAGTATTGGAATGCATTTTCGCATTCTGCTGTCCATTCGAATGGAACATTCTTTTTACATAATTTTTACATTGTTATGTGCCGGTAGTATTCGGCGAAATTTTTGATTAAACGTCTATAATAATTGCAAAATGCAACGAAACGTCTAGCACTATCTGCATCATGTGGGACTGGATAATTCTTGATGACGTCAAATTTTGTGTCGTCTGGCAAGATTCCTTTGTCTGTGCATTTGTGACCCAGGAATGTCACCTCATGCATAAAAAATGAGCATTTTTCTGGATGCAGTTTTAGATTGTTTTTTCTGCAAAGTTTAAAAACATCTACTAAATTTTTAATCATATGTTGTTCAGAACAACCAATAACGATTAAATCATCCATATAGAGAAAAGCTTGGCTGGGCTCAAGCCCTGAGAATGCTAATGAAATGAATTAGGTGCTATTTTTAGTCCGAAAGGTAATCGCGTGACGCGATATGAGCCCTTGCTCGTTGAAAAAGACGTTATATCTCTTGATTTTTCTTCTAGTTCTATTTGATGAAAACCTGACATTAAATCAAGGCAAGAAAAATATTTTGCTCTTCCCAATTGATCAAGAATATCATCAATTCTGGAGAGCGGAAACTTATCTGACAGCAATTTTTTGTTTATTTGACGATAGTCAATTACTAATCGCCAGTTTTTTTCTTTAGATCCCGAAAGTGTTTTCTTTGGGACTAGTAAGAGTGGTCTATTATAAGGCGAAACAGACGGTTCAACAATACCCTGTTCAATTAACTTTCCAACTTGTCGCTGGATCTCGTCTATTTGGCTATGCGGACTCCGGTAATTTTTCACATATACCGGTTCATCATCCTTAAGTCTTAATTTTTGTTTATAAAAATTATTTGTTGTGATCGGTTCGGTGTCAAGTCCGAACACTATCACTATACTCAGTGCATAATTTTTCGAGTTTGTCTTTGAATAGTGTTGGGAAATTTTTCTTCAACTTATGAATTCCAGATTCTTTTCTTATATCTTTGGTATTTTGAACTATATCGTAGTTCGAAAGTGATTCAAATTTTAAATTGTTAAAGCCTACTATTTGGCATTTATATGTGGTATTAAAAATCGGACAAAAGTACTTTGGGCTGTTGCAATAGTGTTTGCAACATAAACGCCCGGTTTAATTTCTTGATTCGGAATTAAAATGTTACCTTCTGCTGAAGATAGTTCTATTTTGCGTACCCCTTGGGATCTTGCTGGTAGAAGTGTTGAGTTGTTACCACAATTGAATGTTATTGGAACATAAATTGGGTAAGTCAATGTTTGTGGTCTAAGTATAAACCAATCTTCTGAATTGCTGTAATCTATTTTGCAATTAAAAGTTTTTATGAAATCTAATCCTATTATTCCATCGCATGGGATTGCGAAATCTGAATGAAGCAGATGAAATTCGTATGGAATAATATATTTATTTGTCTGCAATTCTATTGAGACTAGGCCTTTGGAGTTTATTACTCCTTCTCCTATGCCTCGAATGTCTACAGTGTAAACACCTATTTATTGGATAAAAATTATAAAGATTAGTTTGTATTTTTCGGATTTAGTTTTTGGTTTTCTGCGCAGAAGCAACTTGCTCGTTGCGTCGCCGGAAGAGAAGAGAGCGGCTGTCTCGCCACCTATCGATGACTTATCGCTAACCATCGATACTTAGTACTCACAATCGATACTTATCACTAACAATTGATACTTATCACTAACAATCGATACTTATTACTAACCATCGATACTACAATACTGGTTTCGGTATATGCGTGAGTATTTAAAAGACTTGTAAATAATTGAGATCTTACAACTCGGCCGTCCTGACGAGGAATCGACCTCGATTCCAATTGCTAACAACAAGGTGGGTAAATAAGAAACTTAAGTGGCTGGTGTCGCCTTTGTTTGGCTATCAGAAGTGCAATCTTGATCAGGGGCAACCCATAGCTTTAATTTGGAGGCTTCTAGGACCCCATCATATGGTAGTTGGGTGATTTGGGAGCCCTCTACATCCCGGATAACATATCGGTCATTTGGAAGTTTTTTATGAACCACATACGGACCACGATACCGCCGAATAAGCTTTTTGTTTGTGCCTGCCGAAGTATCCACATTCTTAATAACTACGAAATCCCCCTCCTCAAAACTAACGGCCGGGGGGTGATGCTTCGAATAATATTCCGAATTATATTCTTGGGACTTAACAATGTTACGGAAGGCTAATCTCCGGACGTCTACCTCTGAGGCATCGACTTCCTCCGTTCTCTCACCCAACCGTTCGGTTAGTTCATCTACTACCACACCTCGTTGTTCAACACCGAATAGAAGTACGGAAGCGGCAAATTTGGTTGTGGAGTGGACGGAGTTATTCAATGCAAACTCTATGTTCGGCAGTTGTTGGACCCAATCTGCGTGGTCCACAGGTTCCGTTAGTTTACCCAACATGGGGCCCAAAACACGGTTAACCCGCTCGACTTGACCGTTGGCCCGGGGTGAGGCAGTGGCATTCAGCACATGAATTATATTATTGACCTTCAGAAATTCTTCAAATTCAGAGGAAGTAAAGCAGGTACCTCGATCGCTGATAATTCGGCGGGGTCTACTGTAATTTGCGAAATACTGAGATTCTAACGTCTGACATACTTCACGTGAATTAGTAGTGGCGGCAGGGTACAGCTTCACAAATTTGGTGAAAGCGTCAATGACAACCAGAAGATATTTTTTCTTAGAGCGTATGGACGGAAGGGGGCCCAGATGGTCAATATGAATGGTATCAAACGGAAGGGGCACTTTCGGAATACTATGTAGCGTGACACGGTTGTCCGAAGCGGACGCTGAGTAGTAGATACACTTCAGGCAATTTTTAATGTAATTGTTAACATAAGACTTCATACACGGGAACCAGTAATGCTTCTTGATCTGTGTGCAACATTTCTCCGTGGCCATATGGCCAAGCTTCTCGTGCACTACTCGTATGACATGATTTATCATTTCGGAAGGGACATAAAGTTGGGGTACACTCGTCGAGGAAAGGCGGTACACTACTCCGTCTCGCAGTTCGAAATTCGATCTCTCATATTTCTCTAACTCATCTCGGAGTTTGACAATCTCAGGGTCCCGGTTCTGGGTTAACTGCAGTTGGAAGTCGAGGTTTATATCGTCAACGTATGCGGCAGTTTCTATTCTGCTTAGAGCATCAGCATGGGGCATACCAACCCCCGAGCGGTGTACAATCGTGTAGTTATAGTTTTCCAACAGCAGGGCCCAGCGAGCAAACTTGGCGGAATGTCCACCATTTCTCAGTGTCAGCGCAAGGGAATTACAATCGGTCACGATTTTAAACGGGATGAACTTAAGGTATGTCTCAAAACGTTTTAAGGAATACACGATAGCTAACGTCTCTAGCTCATAACTGTGTAGTTTCGATTCAGCGGCGGAGGCCATCTTAGAGAAGTAGGACACTGGGTGTAATTTACCGAGCACTGCTCCGAAACCAATTGAACTAGCATCGCAGTGTAACTCTGTTTCAGACTTCGGGTTGTAAATAGATAACACGGGGGATTCGATTAATTTCAACTTCAGTGTTCGGAAAGCTTCAAGGCATTCCTCGGAGAAGACATAAGGGGTATCTTTTCTCAACAATCGGGACAGCGGACACGCAATCTTAGCGAAACCTGATACAAATCGGCGGAAGTATGAGAATAGGCCTAAGCAACGCTGTAATTCCTTGCTATTCCTTGGAATGGGCAAATCCCGTATCGCCTGAATATGAGCTGGTTTAGGCGTGATACTGGCGGAATTGGCTAAGTAGCCAAAGTACTCTAGTTCCCTATACGCAAAACGGCATTTAGTCAGCTTCAGGCATAGCCCGTTCACTCTTAACACATACAATATTTCCTTCAGAATCTCAAGGTGGGTTTCAAAGTCATGCGACGCGACTAGAATATCGTCCATATATATCACCAGTTGACCTCGGTTTATAAATTCCTTAAGGACAAAATAAACGAATCTAGCGAACACGGAAGGGCCATTACAAAGTCCGAAGGGCATGCGTACATATTCAAACTGGCCATCAGGGGTTACAAAGGCAGTATATTTGATTGAGTCTGGGTGCATTTTCACATGGTGGAAACCATTCTACAAGTCCAAGATAGTGAAGAATGATTTGCCACCCAGATGTTCAATGCAATCGTCTAACAGAGGAATCGGAAAATGATCTCGAACTGTAATTTCGTTTAACGGCCGGTAATCTACACATTTCCTCATTGTGTTGTCTTTTTTCCGGACAGGGACAATAGCGGCAGCGTAAGGAGAACTACTGTGGCGAATAATACCAGCTTTCAAGAGATCGTCACAAATCTCACGCACCTCGATGCGTTCGTGATGCGACAGACGGCGGGGGCGGCAGAAAATCGGAGTTTGGCTAGTCAATTCTATTTTCATCTCATAGTTCATGGGCTTGATTAAATCTGGATCAACTTGTACATACGAAGTGGAAATAATAGACTTAAGGGCTGTGGTTTGCTCTTCCCGTAACGTGGACTCTATATCAAAGTCTAACTCACTGACAGCAGGGCAGTGGCATTTATAGCCATAAGTGCATCATTCAGTGTTTTCGAAGGTACAGCAGAAGTTTCTAGAAGGGGAGAATCAGACAACAATTCGGCAGACACAATCTCATTCCTGTCGTGCGGTAGTACCGCTAGATCTTTCCTCAATATATTAAAAGACTTCAGAACAGCAGTAAGTTTTGGATTTATACATTCAGTCGGTTTATTCATGAGTATCAACGATTCTTTTCCATAATTCAGTTCTTTCAGTTAACAGAGTCTAATATTAATTTTATACAGAAGATCTCTACCTATAATCATCGGCAGTTCGGTTGCTTGGTTCGTCAGGACTTCAAACGTATGTATTGTCTGTGTGTTGCGGAGGCGAACCCTACACTGGACTTGGCCTAAGGACAGAAGTTGGCTATTTCCTAAACCACGGCAGTTCAATATACGGGGGCTAAGACGGCAGTTGGAAGGGACTTCAGATTGACGGATAAAACTCTTTGGACTGCCCGAATCAAGGAGAGAAAACATATTTATAAATTTCCTATCTTTCAATTCATCACAAACAAAAGCAACACTCACCAGTTGTAAATGGTCTAGTCGATCTCCTGCTTCATCAGCGGCGGCAGCAGCAGTGATAGTGGTGGCATTTCCAATTCGAGACGGGCAGTTTTTGTAGATGTGGCCCACTATGCCACACTTGAAACATGAATTCGGAGGTCTCATTGGTTTCGGGCATTGACTCTTGTAATGCCCCCATCCTGAGCAGTTGAAGCATCTGGTCTCACTCGTGACGGTGCCTGACGATTTGTTTCCAGGCGCCACGGCAGTTGTTGTTGGCTGCGCCTTCACGCTATTGCTTTGTCTGGAGGCAGCGGCCTGCATACGGAGGCGCTCGTAGCGTTCCAGTAGGGGCTTCAGTTCAGCCACCGTCCGAGCTGAGTACAGCATGCCGACTCAAGTAGAGTTGTCCCGCAATCCATCAATGATCAGGTCGACCAGCTCGTTCTCCGGAATCGGAGCATTCATGGCAATCTCCTGCATCTCGATTGCGAATCTTAAACATCCCTCGCCTGACTTGATGCGCCGGCCACGCAGAGCGTGGTACACTTCCTCGATGCTACACGAGCATCCAAATTCTCGCAAGAGGATTGCCTTCAATTCTTCGTAGCTGTGCACCGATACAGTGCGCAGCAGCACCGCCGCCGTACCTTCCAGCATACGGCGGCATGCGACCAAACGTAGGCGGTCGTTCAACTGCAGGATTTCAAATGCATCTTCCAGGTCGTTCAGCCATTTCTTCACATCGTATGCGGTATCCGCTGAAAATCGAGCCACCATGCTCTCAATGACACTCACGTCACTGCCTCGGTGCTTGGAATTCGTCAATCCCTTGCTGCAGTTTGAGGATTTGATGCTGTAGCTGTAGCAACTCATGTGGTTTCTGCAGCGTCACCAGTTGCTCATCCAGGCTGCGGCAGTCGATACGGAGGGCACTAAAGCGGGCATCTCTTCCCATGGGTCTGCGTCGGGTCCAGTGACGGGGGCGGCGAGCGAGGACGCAGCCCGCATGGCAGACATATAGACGGCGGGCACAGCATCCACAGGTACAGCGGTTGTTGCCCCAGTTGTTGGCCCGGCAGGGGCGAGTATATCAGCGGTTGGCCCAGCAGTGGCGCGTATATCAGCGGTTGGCCCAGCAGGGGCGAGTGTGGCAGCAGTTGGCCCAGCAGGGGCTAGTATAGCAGCAGTTGGCCAAGCAGGGGCGGATGCGGCAGCGGTTGGCCCAGCAGGGGCGGATGTGTCAGCAGTTGGCCCGGCAGAGGCGAGTATGGCAGCAGTTGGCCCAGCAGGGCCGGATGCGGCAGCAGTGGGCCCAGCAGGGGCAGATATGTCAGCAGCGGCGGGCCCAGCAGGGGCTAGTAGAGAAGCAGTTGGCCCGGCAGGGGCGAGTATAGCAGCAGTTGGCCCAGCAGGGGCGGCTGCGGCAGCGGTTGGCCCAGCAGGGTCGGATGTGTCAGCAGTTGGCCCGGCAGGGGCGAGTATATCAGCGGTTGGCCCAGCAGGGGCGCGTATATCAGCGGTTGGCCCAGCAGGGGCGAGTGTGGCAGCAGTTGGCCCAGCAGGGGCTAGTATAGCAGCAGTTGGCCCGGCAGGGGCGGATGTGTCAGCAGTTGGCCCGGCAGGGGCGAGTATGTCAGCAGTTAGCCCGGCAGAGGCGGATGTGTCAGCAGTTGGCCCGGCAGAGGCGGATGTGTCAGCAGTTGGCCCGGCAGGGGCGGATGTGTCAGCAGTTGGCCCGGCAGGGACGAGTATGTCAGCAGTTGGCCCGGCAGAGGCAGATGTGTCAGCAGTTGGCCCGGCAGGGGCGGATGTGTCAGCAGTTGGCCCGGCAGGGGCGAGTATGTCAGCAGTTGGCCCAGCCGTGGCGAGTATAGCAGCGGCGGGCCCGGCAGGTGCGGATGTGGCCGCAGTCGGCACAGCAGCTCTCGGTACTGCAGCAGCGGCGGCTCCAGTGGTAGCCGGTACCGCAGCGGCAGTCACAGCAGTGGGTATATCAGCAGCGGTGGGCGTGGAGGCGGACGTCCTAGATGAGGAACGTGTGGCCTGCCGTGTCCCGAAATATGCAGGCTTTCGGGTGGTCATCTTACTTCTGAGTTGTAAACACCTATTTATTGGATAAAAATTATAAAGATTAGTTTGTATTTTTCGGATTTAGTTTTTGGTTTTCTGCGCAGAAGCAACTTGCTCGTTGCGTCGCCGGAAGAGAAGAGAGCGGTTATCGCTAACCATCGATACTTAGTACTAACAATCGATACTTATTGCTAACAATCGATACTTATTAGTAACAATCGATACTACAATACTGGTTTCGGTATATGCGTGAGTATTTAAAAGACTTGTAAATAATTGGGATCTTACAACAGTTTTGTTTACTTTGATGTCATGAAATACATCAGAATTTTCTTTTATTATTGAAATATCTACACCGGTGTCAATTAAGAATGTTATTTTCTTATTGGTTTTAACATTCTTAAACGATACGAAATTATTAAGACTTAGGTTAATAGAGTACACCTTATTTTTTAGTTCTGAGCATTTGGAGGAGCTTGTCCGTTTCCCTGGTCGCTTTGGGTAATTCGGACATTTGTATTGTTATAACCATTCTGTTGGTTATTTGTGTTTTGTCTATTTTTATTTTGTTGTCCACCTCCACGGCCGCCTCTCCGGTAGCGTGAATTATTTCGGCCTCGTTGGGCTCTGTGGGCATCGTTATTGCTTCAGCTCGAATTGTTGTTGTTCCAATTCGAGTTGTTTCTCCAGTTACCATTATTGTTGTAGCGGCGTCTACCGCGGTCATTATGCTGGGCATAAAAAATGGTATTACTTTGGGAATTTCCTGTGGAGCCCGACTCTACTGAAAGAATGGTAAATCTAGTGATGGCTTGTTTAGCTGAATCAAAGTTTCCTGATTCCATTAGTAGCTGGACTCTTTGACTTTTGGTATGACTTACCATAGCATTTACTGCCACTTTGGTAGTGTATTTTATTGCCTGTTCATTTGGAAGACCATTCGAAATATATGCGTCGGTCAACTCAGTAATCTCCTTCGTGTATGAAACACAGCTATTAGTTTTCTCTGAAGATTTTTAATTTTCGCTGTTAAAAGATCCACTGATTCACCCTTGAAGATTGTTGATAGCTTTTGTATTACTTCGTCAATCGTTGTTTCAGAGCTTAGCGTATTACCCGCTTGACCTTTCAATTTTGATTTTATGATTTCGATGGCTACTGCTTCATGCGTTTCTTTTATGGTATCAAGTACGCGAATCGCCCCAATGAAACCTTCTAGGTTTTTAATGTCACCATCGAAGAATGGTAGCAGCCTGGTGGCTGTGTTTATGAATTCTACCACTGTTTGAGTCATTTTGTTGCTTCCTTTTGGAATTGCTGGTTTATTATGACATGATTGACTGATCAGAGCTCACTGGTGGTTCTTCTTGACCTATATCTTCATCAGCCATTAGTTGCGTTTCTTCTTCCAGCACTATTGAAGTTTCCAAATCAGTTGTTTGTTTAAATTCAATATTGTGTCTGTTTAGCACAGCTATTGCTTTTTGTTTGCAATCACTGTAGAACGCATTTGCGGCTGTTTTTTGCCCTTCCTTTAGTTTGCTATAGTGCTCAGTTAATACTGCCTTAATAGCTTGGAGCTTCTCAGTTATTATTTTCGTGTGTTTGGTTTCTGTGTCTTGGGATGTTTTTCTGTTTTGCGAGAGGCACTTACAAGATTTAGTTAATTCTTGTGCGTGTATTCTAGCTTTTTCTATTATATCATCCCAAGTAACCATAGTTTGTTAAGAGTAACAAAATTTTCGAAAATGTTTATGGGTTTTTTTTTTTCATTTTTTTTTTTTATTCTGTATCTATTATTTCTACATCTGAGTCTGTTATATCTATTGGTTCTGAGCCTTTTTGTTTCTATCTTATCCATATTCTACACTAACTTGTTAGGCCTATTAATATGGATGTACGTATAAAAAAAATCGTTTAGGCTTACTGCCTCGATTCCTCCATTCGGTAGAAACGATATGTGCCTGCTGCATTGGAAAAGCAACATACATATGGTACTGTGACGATGAAACTCATCTGTACCCTAGTGCTTCCTTGAACTGGGAAATCTTCTCCCGTTATATTTAGGTAAGCTGACTTAATTTGTACCAAGTTATTGAGTTCTGTGGTGAATTGATATGCTCATTTCTAAAAACCTCAATTAAATCTTGGGCAATACTGGGATGCCTAGCGTTTATTCTTCCAAAATAATTATCAAGAGTGGCCATTGTTTTCCACAAAAATTTTTTTTTTTTTTTAATTGTTATTCGCGTTTGGGCATATGTATTCTTAGACCTTATCTAGGTCATTAGCTTGGCTTATGGCTCTTTTGGTTACACATTTATTGTGTAATAGATAAGCTTTATATAAAATATATGCGCACATCATTACGACGATTATCAATAACAATATGTTCGTTAATCTCAAGTCAGTATTTGATGATTTTATTTATTACATTAGCAGTGGAGTCCACTGATTTTGTTTCTATTAACCCCATTGTGGGTATAAGAGATATATCATCAAATTTACTTATGGAATTATCGAACATATGGCAGCGGTTGGCCCAGCAGGGTCGGATGTGTCAGCAGTTGGCCCGGCAGGGGCGAGTATATCAGCGGTTGGCCCAGCAGGGGCGCGTATATCAGCGGTTGGCCCAGCAGGGGCGAGTGTGGCAGCAGTTGGCCCAGCAGGGGCTAGTATAGCAGCAGTTGGCCCGGCAGGGGCGAGTATGTCAGCAGTTAGCCCGGCAGAGGCGGATGTGTCAGCAGTTGGCCCGGCAGAGGCGGATGTGTCAGCAGTTGGCCCGGCAGGGGCGGATGTGTCAGCAGTTGGCCCGGCAGGGACGAGTATGTCAGCAGTTGGCCCGGCAGAGGCAGATGTGTCAGCAGTTGGCCCGGCAGGGGCGGATGTGTCAGCAGTTGGCCCGGCAGGGGCGAGTATGTCAGCAGTTGGCCCAGCCGTGGCGAGTATAGCAGCGGCGGGCCCGGCAGGTGCGGATGTGGCCGCAGTCGGCACAGCAGCTCTCGGTACTGCAGCAGCGGCGGCTCCAGTGGTAGCCGGTACCGCAGCGGCAGTCACAGCAGTGGGTATATCAGCAGCGGTGGGCGTGGAGGCGGACGTCCTAGATGAGGAACGTGTGGCCTGCCGTGTCCCGAAATATGCAGGCTTTCGGGTGGTCATCTTACTTCTGAGTTGTAAACACCTATTTATTGGATAAAAATTATAAAGATTAGTTTGTATTTTTCGGATTTAGTTTTTGGTTTTCTGCGCAGAAGCAACTTGCTCGTTGCGTCGCCGGAAGAGAAGAGAGCGGTTATCGCTAACCATCGATACTTAGTACTAACAATCGATACTTATTGCTAACAATCGATACTTATTAGTAACAATCGATACTACAATACTGGTTTCGGTATATGCGTGAGTATTTAAAAGACTTGTAAATAATTGGGATCTTACAACAGTTTTGTTTACTTTGATGTCATGAAATACATCAGAATTTTCTTTTATTATTGAAATATCTACACCGGTGTCAATTAAGAATGTTATTTTCTTATTGGTTTTAACATTCTTAAACGATACGAAATTATTAAGACTTAGGTTAATAGAGTACACCTTATTTTTTAGTTCTGAGCATTTGGAGGAGCTTGTCCGTTTCCCTGGTCGCTTTGGGTAATTCGGACATTTGTATTGTTATAACCATTCTGTTGGTTATTTGTGTTTTGTCTATTTTTATTTTGTTGTCCACCTCCACGGCCGCCTCTCCGGTAGCGTGAATTATTTCGGCCTCGTTGGGCTCTGTGGGCATCGTTATTGCTTCAGCTCGAATTGTTGTTGTTCCAATTCGAGTTGTTTCTCCAGTTACCATTATTGTTGTAGCGGCGTCTACCGCGGTCATTATGCTGGGCATAAAAAATGGTATTACTTTGGGAATTTCCTGTGGAGCCCGACTCTACTGAAAGAATGGTAAATCTAGTGATGGCTTGTTTAGCTGAATCAAAGTTTCCTGATTCCATTAGTAGCTGGACTCTTTGACTTTTGGTATGACTTACCATAGCATTTACTGCCACTTTGGTAGTGTATTTTATTGCCTGTTCATTTGGAAGACCATTCGAAATATATGCGTCGGTCAACTCAGTAATCTCCTTCGTGTATGAAACACAGCTATTAGTTTTCTCTGAAGATTTTTAATTTTCGCTGTTAAAAGATCCACTGATTCACCCTTGAAGATTGTTGATAGCTTTTGTATTACTTCGTCAATCGTTGTTTCAGAGCTTAGCGTATTACCCGCTTGACCTTTCAATTTTGATTTTATGATTTCGATGGCTACTGCTTCATGCGTTTCTTTTATGGTATCAAGTACGCGAATCGCCCCAATGAAACCTTGTAGGTTTTTAATGTCACCATCGAAGAATGGTAGCAGCCTGGTGGCTGTGTTTATGAATTCTACCACTGTTTAAGTCATTTTGTTGCTTCCTTTTGGAATTGCTGGTTTATTATGACATGATTGACTGATCAGAGCTCACTGGTGGTTCTTCTTGACCTATATCTTCATCAGCCATTAGTTGCGTTTCTTCTTCCAGCACTATTGAAGTTTCCAAATCAGTTGTTTGTTTAAATTCAATATTGTGTCTGTTTAGCACAGCTATTGCTTTTTGTTTGCAATCACTGTAGAACGCATTTGCGGCTGTTTTTTGCCCTTCCTTTAGTTTGCTATAGTGCTCAGTTAATACTGCCTTAATAGCTTGGAGCTTCTCAGTTATTATTTTCGTGTGTTTGGTTTCTGTGTCTTGGGATGTTTTTCTGTTTTGCGAGAGGCACTTACAAGATTTAGTTAATTCTTGTGCGTGTATTCTAGCTTTTTCTATTATATCATCCCAAGTAACCATAGTTTGTTAAGAGTAACAAAATTTTCGAAAATGTTTATGGGTTTTTTTTTTCATTTTTTTTTTTTTTATTCTGTATCTATTATTTCTACATCTGAGTCTGTTATATCTATTGGTTCTGTACTCGATTCTGAGCGCGATTGAGTCCTTAAAAAGTTCGTGGACCCATCCGGGCACTTCTTTATGTAAAGGAGTCTTAAGGAGTCTTAACAATCTACTATAAGCTACTTTTATGGATTTTTCCATAAGATCTACAATATTTTTTGTAAATTTGTAGTTGTGGGCTATCCAATACCTTATTTCCTTGTATTTGTGATTTGTTTCACCTGATTGTATCAGGAAATCGAGGAAAGGTAAATATTTTTGTAGCCTTTTTGTTTCTATCTTATCCATATTCTACACTAACTTGTTAGGCCTATTAATATGGATGTACGTATAAAAAAAATCGTTTAGGCTTACTGCCTCGATTCCTCCATTCGGTAGAAACGATATGTGCCTGCTGCATTGGAAAAGCAACATACATATGGTACTGTGACGATGAAACTCATCTGTACCCTAGTGCTTCCTTGAACTGGGAAATCTTCTCCCGTTATATTTAGGTAAGCTGACTTAATTTGTACCAAGTTATTGAGTTCTGTGGTGAATTGATATGCTCATTTCTAAAAACCTCAATTAAATCTTGGGCAATACTGGGATGCCTAGCGTTTATTCTTCCAAAATAATTATCAAGAGTGGCCATTGTTTTCCACAAAAATTTTTTTTTTTTTTTTAATTGTTATTCGCGTTTGGGCATATGTATTCTTAGACCTTATCTAGGTCATTAGCTTGGCTTATGGCTCTTTTGGTTACACATTTATTGTGTAATAGATAAGCTTTATATAAAATATATGCGCACATCATTACGACGATTATCAATAACAATATGTTCGTTAATCTCAAGTCAGTATTTGATGATTTTATTTATTACATTAGCAGTGGAGTCCACTGATTTTGTTTCTATTAACCCCATTGTGGGTATAAGAGATATATCATCAAATTTACTTATGGAATTATCGAACATATGGCAGCGGTTGGCCCAGCAGGGTCGGATGTGTCAGCAGTTGGCCCGGCAGGGGCGAGTATATCAGCGGTTGGCCCAGCAGGGGCGCGTATATCAGCGGTTGGCCCAGCAGGGGCGAGTGTGGCAGCAGTTGGCCCAGCAGGGGCTAGTATAGCAGCAGTTGGCCCGGCAGGGGCGAGTATGTCAGCAGTTAGCCCGGCAGAGGCGGATGTGTCAGCAGTTGGCCCGGCAGAGGCGGATGTGTCAGCAGTTGGCCCGGCAGGGGCGGATGTGTCAGCAGTTGGCCCGGCAGGGACGAGTATGTCAGCAGTTGGCCCGGCAGAGGCAGATGTGTCAGCAGTTGGCCCGGCAGGGGCGGATGTGTCAGCAGTTGGCCCGGCAGGGGCGAGTATGTCAGCAGTTGGCCCAGCCGTGGCGAGTATAGCAGCGGCGGGCCCGGCAGGTGCGGATGTGGCCGCAGTCGGCACAGCAGCTCTCGGTACTGCAGCAGCGGCGGCTCCAGTGGTAGCCGGTACCGCAGCGGCAGTCACAGCAGTGGGTATATCAGCAGCGGTGGGCGTGGAGGCGGACGTCCTAGATGAGGAACGTGTGGCCTGCCGTGTCCCGAAATATGCAGGCTTTCGGGTGGTCATCTTACTTCTGAGTTGTAAACACCTATTTATTGGATAAAAATTATAAAGATTAGTTTGTATTTTTCGGATTTAGTTTTTGGTTTTCTGCGCAGAAGCAACTTGCTCGTTGCGTCGCCGGAAGAGAAGAGAGCGGTTATCGCTAACCATCGATACTTAGTACTAACAATCGATACTTATTGCTAACAATCGATACTTATTAGTAACAATCGATACTACAATACTGGTTTCGGTATATGCGTGAGTATTTAAAAGACTTGTAAATAATTGGGATCTTACAACAGTTTTGTTTACTTTGATGTCATGAAATACATCAGAATTTTCTTTTATTATTGAAATATCTACACCGGTGTCAATTAAGAATGTTATTTTCTTATTGGTTTTAACATTCTTAAACGATACGAAATTATTAAGACTTAGGTTAATAGAGTACACCTTATTTTTTAGTTCTGAGCATTTGGAGGAGCTTGTCCGTTTCCCTGGTCGCTTTGGGTAATTCGGACATTTGTATTGTTATAACCATTCTGTTGGTTATTTGTGTTTTGTCTATTTTTATTTTGTTGTCCACCTCCACGGCCGCCTCTCCGGTAGCGTGAATTATTTCGGCCTCGTTGGGCTCTGTGGGCATCGTTATTGCTTCAGCTCGAATTGTTGTTGTTCCAATTCGAGTTGTTTCTCCAGTTACCATTATTGTTGTAGCGGCGTCTACCGCGGTCATTATGCTGGGCATAAAAAATGGTATTACTTTGGGAATTTCCTGTGGAGCCCGACTCTACTGAAAGAATGGTAAATCTAGTGATGGCTTGTTTAGCTGAATCAAAGTTTCCTGATTCCATTAGTAGCTGGACTCTTTGACTTTTGGTATGACTTACCATAGCATTTACTGCCACTTTGGTAGTGTATTTTATTGCCTGTTCATTTGGAAGACCATTCGAAATATATGCGTCGGTCAACTCAGTAATCTCCTTCGTGTATGAAACACAGCTATTAGTTTTCTCTGAAGATTTTTAATTTTCGCTGTTAAAAGATCCACTGATTCACCCTTGAAGATTGTTGATAGCTTTTGTATTACTTCGTCAATCGTTGTTTCAGAGCTTAGCGTATTACCCGCTTGACCTTTCAATTTTGATTTTATGATTTCGATGGCTACTGCTTCATGCGTTTCTTTTATGGTATCAAGTACGCGAATCGCCCCAATGAAACCTTGTAGGTTTTTAATGTCACCATCGAAGAATGGTAGCAGCCTGGTGGCTGTGTTTATGAATTCTACCACTGTTTGAGTCATTTTGTTGCTTCCTTTTGGAATTGCTGGTTTATTATGACATGATTGACTGATCAGAGCTCACTGGTGGTTCTTCTTGACCTATATCTTCATCAGCCATTAGTTGCGTTTCTTCTTCCAGCACTATTGAAGTTTCCAAATCAGTTGTTTGTTTAAATTCAATATTGTGTCTGTTTAGCACAGCTATTGCTTTTTGTTTGCAATCACTGTAGAACGCATTTGCGGCTGTTTTTTGCCCTTCCTTTAGTTTGCTATAGTGCTCAGTTAATACTGCCTTAATAGCTTGGAGCTTCTCAGTTATTATTTTCGTGTGTTTGGTTTCTGTGTCTTGGGATGTTTTTCTGTTTTGCGAGAGGCACTTACAAGATTTAGTTAATTCTTGTGCGTGTATTCTAGCTTTTTCTATTATATCATCCCAAGTAACCATAGTTTGTTAAGAGTAACAAAATTTTCGAAAATGTTTATGGGTTTTTTTTTTTTCATTTTTTTTTTTTTTATTCTGTATCTATTATTTCTACATCTGAGTCTGTTATATCTATTGGTTCTGTACTCGATTCTGAGCGCGATTGAGTCCTTAAAAAGTTCGTGGACCCATCCGGGCACTTCTTTATGTAAAGGAGTCTTAAGGAGTCTTAACAATCTACTATAAGCTACTTTTATGGATTTTTCCATAAGATCTACAATATTTTTTGTAAATTTGTAGTTGTGGGCTATCCAATACCTTATTTCCTTGTATTTGTGATTTGTTTCACCTGATTGTATCAGGAAATCGAGGAAAGGTAAATATTTTTGTAGCCTTTTTGTTTCTATCTTATCCATATTCTACACTAACTTGTTAGGCCTATTAATATGGATGTACGTATAAAAAAAATCGTTTAGGCTTACTGCCTCGATTCCTCCATTCGGTAGAAACGATATGTGCCTGCTGCATTGGAAAAGCAACATACATATGGTACTGTGATGATGAAACTCATCTGTACCCTAGTGCTTCCTTGAACTGGGAAATCTTCTCCCGTTATATTTAGGTAAGCTGACTTAATTTGTACCAAGTTATTGAGTTCTGTGGTGAATTGATATGCTCATTTCTAAAAACCTCAATTAAATCTTGGGCAATACTGGGATGCCTAGCGTTTATTCTTCCAAAATAATTATCAAGAGTGGCCATTGTTTTCCACAAAAATTTTTTTTTTTTTTTAATTGTTATTCGCGTTTGGGCATATGTATTCTTAGACCTTATCTAGGTCATTAGCTTGGCTTATGGCTCTTTTGGTTACACATTTATTGTGTAATAGATAAGCTTTATATAAAATATATGCGCACATCATTACGACGATTATCAATAACAATATGTTCGTTAATCTCAAGTCAGTATTTGATGATTTTATTTATTACATTAACAGTGGAGTCCACTGATTTTGTTTCTATTAACCCCATTGTGGGTATAAGAGATATATCATCAAATTTACTTATGGAATTATCGAACATATGGAGTTTATATAAAAAAAAATTTTATTTTTGTGTATAATTCTAATAATAATCTCACTGACTAACGATCCTATATGAGACTATTTTAATTTAGCAAAATGAAAATGAATATGACAAATACGGGAAAAATAGGGAACAAAAGCCCATAAAAACAGCTCAAAACCTTCTGTTTAGAAATTACTTAAAAAAAATTTTTTTTATATGTATTTCAAGCTTTGTTCTTAGTTGCTTGAATACGAATTATAATTATACAAATTTGAATTTGAATTATAAAAAAAATTGTTATGGATTCATGCATTTTAAGAAATTATATTTAAAGAAATTATTAATATTTTTTTTTTTGTTTTACGACAAAAGAAAAAAATTTTATCTCAACTGTGTCTTGCACAGCGAGCCAGAGACGTGGAAAAATTATAGAGCATGTGGTTGGCTCACAATTTAGATATACATTTCATTTGTTATTTAGAAATAATTTTTTTTTTAAAAAAATTCTCCAACCACATTGTTAGTAATAGCCTAGCAGAAAGTTAGAAAGTTCGCAAGTTGCACTTTCGTGCTTCAACTTGCTATTAGGCTTATAATTATAATTATTAAATTAAAGGCAAGTTAAGGCTTGCGCATTTCTGCGGCCCCCTTGCGTTTCTTCGCTCTTTGGCGAAGTTCTGCTTTCAAGTTGTCGATACGCTCTATGCAGCGTTGTCGGTCTTCCTCCGTCTTCAGAGTGGCCAGTAGCTCTACTTCCAGCCTCTTCTGCTGGAGTAGTTTGCGAATTTGGCCTCCTCTTTTGGTCTTCTTTGCCTTTGTAGTTTTTGTGTTGCGGGCCCGGTACTCAGCTATTGTGAGTGGGCGTGGTCCATCGTTGGGATACAGCTCGAACGCTTCTTCTAGCGTCAGTGCATCCCTTTGCTCGACAGGAGCAGATTCCGCAAAGGGAATATCTTCACCGTTGTTCATTCGATTTTCTTTGTATTCAAACTTATGTTCATCGTTGGGATAACGAACGAGACTCAAATATATTCACTAGATATCTTCAGGATTACGGTGTTGAAGCTGATGTTGATAGCTGTTCTTTAGCTTTAAATGTTTAATGTCTCTGTTGTTTATGCTTTTCTCTGTTCTGTTCTGTGTTGTTGTTATTAGCAGCTTCAAGTTTCTCTCCAATGCAGAATAATTATAGCTAGGATTTATATTCTTGTATATATATATAATTCCATTAGATAATAGTTTCTCCTTGCAGAGTCCTTCTAGGTCCTTTGAGTCCTGTCACGGTCGCCATGTAAAAACCTCCTTTGACCGGGTTCCATTGGGTTAGAAAATAAGTTGATCGGACACGTCTGTGTCATTTGATTGTAGTTTTAGCATTCATTCTTTATTCCAAATTATTCTTTTGCTTAGGCTAATTTTACATATATATTCTTATGCTGCGACTTATGCGACAGCTACAAAAGAGAGGGAGAGTGTCAGTACATACATACATACTGTTGGAGCGCATGCATCAAAGTGCTTGGTCAGCGGTCAGACGCTGGCCTGGCTCTAGCTCATGTTACGCTTGTGCATACAGTGCTTATGTGAATATATGTATGTGCATATACAAATGTTCATACATATATGTTCATGCTTAATTGTATGTTTACTTGAATATGTTTATGTGAATACTTCAATGTATACATATGAACATATTCAAGTGCACAATTATATTTTAATGCGTATATGTTTAATTGTTTATACTTGCAACAAAGTGTTACAAGTTGAGCTCATTGTGTTGAATGATTATTTGTATGAATATACTACAGGATATTGAAGAAGTCACACTTCTTCCTTCAATGGGGGAGTATGTTGGAGGAGACGTCATCGTTAACTTAGATTTGTATATCCTAAAATTTCTTATATTATTTGTTTAAGACTATTAGAATTTCTACCACTGTATTTACATTAACATGTTCTAAAAGCTTCTGTTACAAGGCTCATGAAGAGCTTCTAACTCATGAGACCGAAATATAATAATGACTTCTTACTGGAATTCGAAGAGGAGAAGACTGATTTTCCCGACTCCACTCCACATGCTATTGAGCATTGGAGTTTTGTACCATCTGCAACTGGGCAGTTCAAACAAAATCTTTGGAATATTTATGAAGTCCCGAAAAATTAGAATTCTTAGGGCACAATGAAGTCGTTCAAAGAGGAGAAAACTAATAAAAAACGGAAGTTTGACGCGATGCAGGTGAAAAATGTATATCCTGGCAAATGGAGTATGAAGTCGGATCGAGGTTTAATCGATTGGATATCAACTATATTGGAGGTTGATCTGAAATTTTTTTTTGAAGATTTGCGTACTGGCGCCATGTATTGTCAAATTTTACTCTTTCCAATGTCCATAAAGTTGAGGAATGTACGAATGTATACAATGTATGAATTCGACTTCGAAATGAATTTCCGTTTGCTAGCGAATTCATTTAAGAAATTGCAGGTCAAACATGATGTGCCTATGCAGCAATTAATACGAGGTCCAAAGAGACGCGTAACAATTCTCTCATTGGACTCAATTGAAATAGGAGCTTTCCGAGGAGACAATCTAATCTAACAAAACCCGTTTTTATTCATACTGAGAGCATTAATGATACAATACCTGACAAGGAAGAGTCTAAAAATCAAGTCAATCAAAGTGCCAATAATAAGATCTTTTAAGAAAAAATACCTGTCAGTTGCAAGGACCATTCCGAAAATCTAGTCCTTGAAAGTGACAATAATGATATTATTCAAGAAGCGCAACTTGATTCCCATTCTGAAAATCTAGTCAATGAAAGTGAGAATAATGAGATCAGTCGAACAATCAATCATGAGATCATTCCAGAAGCGTAACTTGATTCCTATTCTGAAAATCTAGTCAATGAAAGTAAAAATAATGAGATTGATTCTTCTAAAAATCAAGTCAATCAAAATGCCATGAAAGTGCCAAACGCAAACAGCAATGAGCTTGTGCAACCACAATAGATTCTATAAAAAGTATTTTACTTAAAGACTCTGATGATTCCGATTATTCCTTAAACCACATAAGGGAAATAGTCTTTAATAATAATGAATCTGAACTAGATGACAACCTATTGTTAAAGTCTTTACACACAATTCATAAATTTCCAAATTAATGTTCGAAAATTCAAAATTTTCAGTGGAAATTGTTTAAGTTTGTGAATCTGTGTGGAAGATTTTTCAATTTACAATTTTTTTTTTCAACACTTACACAATTGGGAAAGCTGACGTCAATTAAATGGCAATAATGTACCAGACATAACCAAAAAAATTCTTTGAATGGGCTGAATTTCAACGTTTAAAACTATGTAGTCCCATTTATTGTATATAACTTATAATAATAGGAAGAAGATAAACTAGAACGATGTAAAGAAAGTAAGAAACTTCTGTCCTAGTTACGGTTTTCAATAGTTCCTTCTTTTGAGTTTTAGCCTGACTATAGAATAAAAGTTTAATTTGTTATTGGATGAAATTTTTCCACTGCGTTTAAGAATGAACAACGCGTCCATCTGAACTGGCTTCAGCAAACCAAATGCACTAAAGAAAATACAATACAACTGTACCATTGTACCAAACAACTAACCTAGCATATGACTAGAATTACAATCAGTGGAAAATAAACGCGAAAGTGCTACATCTCCACCTCTCCTACTCCCTTTTTCCTCTTTCCTTCTGTCTGACAATGGTATATGGTATTGCATTCTGTGTAAACTAAGATTACGCCATCGGATAATTCTTGTGGGCTATAAATAAATCCATTCGACTGCCTCCAACCAATTTTTTGCTTAATATTTCTTTACACTGGAAAGGACCCTTAACAAAGGGTTTTACACTACCGTGTGTTGTCCTGGCGTAAGGCAAAATTGTCAACACGATTTGGCAGTTTTGGTCTTCTCTTTTAAGCCGCAAAGAGGAAGAAAACAACGAAAATTTTGGATGGTTTGTGTTAGTTTGCGTTGCGCCTTTTGAAATATTTGAGTATGATATTTATGGACATTTTTTTTCAGTGAAGAATGCATAGATACTGTGGCCTTGGAAAGCTTATTTATTTATTTATTTATTTATTTATTTATTTACGTCAACTAAGTCAGCAGTCGACGAAAAAGCTTAAGCTAAAATACAAATAGTAATTAATTCATTAAGGTAGCTTAGCTATATGCACAACATCCCTGACCCGATGGAGGTGTTTTATTTGCAACAAGGTGCCAGCTATGCCCCGATTCACAGCCAATGTGGTCAGGGATGAGTTGCAGTATCAAATATCCAGTCCAGAATACTTTCAGTGGTTACGCTGTAGATAATTAAAAAGTATAGCGCGAAGAGAAGTGACAGATAGATGATGAGAAAGGTTGTTAAAAGATTGGCAAAGAACACGAAGAGGTTCGTGAAGAGAGTAGTTAGTCAAACATCTACTAAGGTGAAGAGGAAAAAAGTTTCTGGTCCGACGTGAGGGAACACAAAAATATAGCGTATCTAGTAAATTGGTAGAACTGACTTCGCCGTTGACTACTTTATGTAGAAAGAGAATCCCAAATACGAGCCTACGGTTGTAAAGTGAAGGAAGATTAATAAGAAGAAGTCTGTCAGAATAAGAAGGTAGGCGAAGATTCGGGTCCCAATTAAGACCGCGTAACGCAAACTTAAGGAATTGCTTCTGTACCGATTCAATACTACGCTGGTGAACATTATATTGAGGGTTCCACACTGGTGAGCAATATTCTAGAGTAGGGCGAACTAACGAAGTGTATAAAACCTTTGTCACATATGGATCATCAAATTCTTTGGCCCAACGTTTAATGAAGCCAAGAAGACTGCATGCTCTATTAACAATTGAAGATATATGAATATTAAAAGAAAGTTTTGGGTCAAACATAACGCCTAAGTCTTTAAATGATGGTACACAATCTAACAGAACAGACTTAATAGAGTATTGAGCTAGGAACGGCGACAAACGACTGAAAGTCATAAAAGAGCATTTAGAGGCATTAAGGTGTAATTTATTAACGTGACACCAAACACAGAACGCATCGAGATCTGATTGCAAGTACTGTTGGAAAGAAGGATCATTATATGAATAGCAAATCTTCACGTCATCCGCAAACATGAGCACGCGTGAATGAGCCAAGGCCAAAGGCAAATCGTTTATAAACAAGGTAAATAACAGTGGGCCCAGATGACTGCCTTGGGGGACACCTGACGTAACTCGAACAGTTTTAGATATCGAGGAACGAAAAGACACCTTTTGGGTTCTGCCAATAAGATACGACTTTAACCAAGCCAATAGTTTCGGGGAAAAACCCATGATGTTAAGTTTCATGAGAAGCAAGGAATGATCAACCGTATCGAAAGCCTTACTAAAGTCAGTATAAATAACATCAGTTTGACACTTTTTACGGAAGCCATGGTGTACAAGGGTAGTCAATTCTAAAAGGTTTATAAGCGACGAACGACCTTTCATGAAGCTATGCTGACAAGCAGAAATAGCGGATCTGGATAGGTGTTGAAGGGAAGACGTAATAATTTTCTCAAACAGCTTAGGTATTGCCGAAAGTTTGGCAATGCCACGGTAGTTAGAAATATCCGATTTGTTACCCTTTTTAAAAAGCGGAATAATAAAAGACTCCTTCCAAATATCAGGGAAGCGACAAGTCTCACTCGATATAAAGAATTACCGAGATAAAGGCTTAGATAGGGAAATCGAACACATTTTAAGGATGCAACTAGGTATATTATCAGGCCCGGGTACGAAGGAAGACGTCATAGATGACAAGCTAGAGATAATACAGTCTTCAGTAATATTAGGAAAAAACATACAATTTAAATGTGGAATTGTGAAGGGATAAGGTGTGGGATCCGAAGCAGTAGAAGAATAAGTCGACTGAAAGAATTTAGCAAACAGATCTGCAATATCTGAATCACAATTAGCAGTCTGGTCATTAAGTCTGAAGGTGGAAGGTAGTAAATTAGAGCGTCTTTTGGAATTAACAAAGTTATAAAATCTTTTGGGGTTCTTATAAAATTCAACCTTACAGCGAACGATATAATTATTGTAGCATTGAGTATTTAAAAGTCAAAATTGAGATTTGGCTACACAATAATTTGCATAGTCAAGTCGCGAACCAGTTTTTTTAAATCTTTTAAAATATCTCGATTTAATGTTACGGAGATTAGAGAGCCTACGTGTGAACCAGACTGGCGCACTGGAGACGGTAGAGACATTCACATAAGGAACGCATTTATCAATTAGAGAATTAAGAGCAGAGTAGAAAAAATTTACTGCACAATCTATATCACAGCACTCAAATAGAAATGACCAGTCAAAAGAGAAAATAAGGCTGTTAAGAAGATTGAAATTTGTTTTACGAAAACATCTGCGACGAGAATTTGAGATGTTATTGAATGAATTATTAACGGAATTGTAAGAAATAGTAATTTCAATGGTAGGGTGATAAGTATCTTCAAGCTTCACTAGGGGCTGTGTTTGTGATACAGCACTAACAGTGAGATCAGAGACAAAAACAAGATCGAGGATTCTTTTAGAAGAGTTAAGAAAAGAATTCAACTGATATAGCGGACATTCAAGTAGGCTATCAAGAAAAACATGTTGAGATGAAGGAATTAAGAAAGATAGATTATCATCAGCAAGCCAAGAAACATTAGGCAAGTTAAAATCACCTAAAGCTATAAAAAAATCACGATCTTTAAGACGACTAAAAATAGTTCGCAAAGCATCAGCATGGTGCATGTAGATCATCATATCAGAAGCTGGAGGAATATATGAACAAGAGATATATAAGCTAAAGTTAGAACATGTAACTTTGACGCAAATAAACTCAACACCTAAGGGGAGATCAATCGGCACAACACTTAAACACTGATTCGAGTTGACAGCAATGAGTACTCCACCGCCACGACGACCAACACGATCAAGCCTAAAAGAAATAAATTTATTAGAAAGAATTTCATTATTCAAAACAGAGGAGTTAAGCCAAGTTTCAGAGAAAGCTAATATGTCAGCCGAAAAGGTTTGGCTATCGCTGAATAGTTTCGAGAGCTTGGTAAGAAGTCCTCTTACATTTTGATAGTGAATGCAAAGACTAGACGTTATTAGTTTTTTGAAGCAGAAGATACATTAGGAAGGTGGACAGGCAAAGGGCGGGAGCGCTTATTGGGCGCAAATTCGTGTACAACTAGGCCCTCTGGCCAAAAGTTAGGGTCAACCATAGCTGAGAAATACTCATTTGGTACAGTAATTTTAAAAGAGGAGATTTCACGAGGCCTAGAAAACTTAAACTTTTGAATTAAAACCTTAGCAGGGCATATATTACCAATGTAAGCTGCCACAGACGATTCACAAGTATCTGGAGCAAGCCTAGAGATAAATAATTGTTTACGATGAGGCACTACAGTTAGTGGAGGCGGAGGAGCATTGGGATCCGCAAGTGATTGAAAGCCAGCATGATCCAGTAATTGATCAGAGGTACACCAGGGCTTGTAGTGGGTACATCAATTTGAAAAGAAGAGCATAAAGAGGGACAAGAAGATGGTGTAGGCGAAAGTAAAATGGGAGAAGATGTAATAGAAAGTGCGGGCGACTGCTTATGAGGCAACTCAAGGGTACATTTCTTGGGCAATTCCTTAGAAGGTGGATCAAACTTGAATTGCGACAATAAATTTATGCTAGAGTCACACTCATTAGACAGCTGTTTGGCCATTTTATTTAGAGAAAGAAACTTTAAACGAAGAAACCTGTACATTCGGCTAAAATCAAGCTGCTGGCTGGCACAAGATGGGCAAGTCCAGCGCATTAAGCTAAGCTCAGGCTTAGGCACAGACAAACCAGAAAATTTGTCGTAATCACGGCCGTTGAGGCCAGCACATTTTAAGTGAATAAGATTGTCGCAAAGCCAACACGATATTGCTCTATACTGATCGTCAAAACGATCAGAATGCTTGAGGGGGCAACTGCAGAAGCAATGACGGGAGAGAACAATAAGAAAAAAATAAAAACAATTTAGATGCACCAAACACTAATCACAAAAAAGAAAAAAACAAAACTGTTTAATTTGGCGAATTATGCAAATAAAACACAAGGGTTTCAAGCAAATGACACCAGCGAAAACGAAAACAAACTAGGCACAATTAAAAATTGGGAAAAAACAATATATATTAATAAAACTCAGGAGCTAAGCAAAAACACGACCGTCACGTCAGAGAGCAGAAGCTTTTTACGCGGGAACAGATGAAACGCTACACAAACAACAACAGCATAGAGACAAAAACAAATACAAAAATAACAGATTTTAGCAGTATTAATAGAGACGATGATTTAAATGCCTATAGGCTTTTAATGCATATGATTTATTTGGTCAAACCTTAACTGATGCCAGCAATTCGTTGAGAACGAAAAAAATTCTGTAGAGTCTGGGTTTGTAGAGGACCACTAAATGGGTCTTATTTGGTTTACAAAAGTCTTAAAGTTTAAAATGTTAATTTGTTAACATGTTAATTCAAAAAGCTAGTTTTTTTTCCTTTAACAACTTTCCAATTGTTAATCTAACTACTTTTATAAACCTTAGCCACTGTGGCCATCTGCTTAACTACCATCCATCTCCTCAAACAACTCATTTATCAAGGGCTGTATTAATGTATTTGTCGGTTAAAGTGACTAATAAGTCAAAGCCTACTAGATAGTTGACAGGCATGTCAATTGTAGCCCTGGTATTACTTTTGCAGCGGCTACAGACTGACATCTGGGAATGTTAACTTTGAAGGATGACAAGCATCGTTGCCTTAGCAACATGTTTAGAAACAAATCGGTCAATCTGTCATCAGGTCAGGTCCTATATAAAGAGGAGCCTCGGGCTAGAGAGCTCAGTGAAGAAACCCCCTGGGAACTAGCCGCACAGAAAAAGGTATAAGTGAAAGTGAAAGTAAATAAAAGTACAAGTGAAAGTAAAAAGTCTAAGTGAAATCAAACGTACTAAGTGAACATTTCCAGTTGAAAACATGAGCGAGGCGAACAAGAATCCTGACGTCCCGACATCAGAAGTGGGATGAACATCGCGTCCTGCATTCTCAGAGGAACAATGGCGCATAGTCCTACAGATGCAAAATCAAATCCTTGTAATCCTTTACAGAGCTTGTAAAAGCTGTGTAAACGTCAACACGTGAACAGCAGCAGATACGTGGGGTCACTTTGTGAGAATTTTTCTGATAAGTGCCGACTCCTGTACTGTTTGAGGACCAGCTGCGTGGTATGTGAGACATGCAGAACCGAAACCTGGAGGAGTTCCCGAAAAGAAGATTAATTAGTGTTCTGTGTCTGAGCCAATGAGAGTTATGACACACCGAGGTGAGACCTTTCCAGTTTGTTTCGACTTCGGAGCTGAGTGCTCTCTTATCCGAAGCAGTGTTGCCGTTAAATTTGATGGCAAACTGTACAATAATCATATTATTATACGGGGTATTGGCGACGCTGGTATATACAGTGCACATCAAAAATTATGTAAAGTTTGATTAACCCAAACACTTAAGAAGTACTATTTCATGTTATATGGTTCAAATATCTTACTAATGATATTGTAATTCGTAGAGAAATCCTTAGTAACAAATTTGAAATAGTTAAATTCTTGTGTATTGTTTGAGCCATCTACTGTTTCATTTAAAGTTAATACTGAATTACTCGATAATGATAGAGTGAATGTGATTAAAATGCTTTACAAACATTCAAAAGCATTTGTCGATGGAATCCCTTTCACGAGACTTTACTCAGGGATAGTGACCATTAGGTTGATTGACCCTGACAGGGCGGTGCAGAGGAGTCCATATGGATTGAGTCCAAATGAAAATGTATTTGTACGCAAACCTATAAATTAATTGCCAAGTTGTAATATCGTTCGACTTAATTGATAATCGTGAGTTAAATGCCAGCAAGGTCTGTGATAGATTTGCGTTACACCTTATTAGTTATCAAATTGCTAGACTTAGGTTTATAAAATGTTCTACGTGTTTGGATATGACTAATAAAGTGCGCTTGTAAACATGAGGAGCAGTACGAATATGTAACAATGCCGTTTTGCCTCAAGAACGCTCCTTTCGTTTTTCAGCGAGCCGTATTAAACGCTTTGGAAAACAGCATATAACTTTGATGGTCTACATGGATGATATTATCATAGTATCATCAACTATGGTAAGGTCGTTGTGGGGTACTAACCGAGACGGGATTTTCATTTAACATTTCGAAGTGTGAGTTCCTTAAGACTACGCTGCAGTATCTGAGGTACGAGTCCTAATCCACAGAAGATCTGAGCACTAACTTCTCTGAGACCGCCTTCAACATTTAGTATTGTGAGACAATTTATTGGAATAGCGTCTTATTTTCGAAAATCTATTCCTCAATTCTCTCAGGTTATGTAACCGATATATTTCGACAGTATTTGATTGGCCGTGAATTCGTTGCGTATACGGATTATAATTCCCTGAAAGCATCAAGAACAAAGATGCATCCAAGGCCAATAGAACTCCGTTGGTGGGCGCATTTACAATATTTTGACTTTACGATAGAACATAGAGAAGAGAAGCGCATGGCGCATATACACGTAAAGAGCAGAAATAAGAAATGCAAATGGGTTCCCTTTAATCGTCTTTGTCCGCGGTCGAATCGAGCCCCCGGTCGTGGTATGATGCTCATGGCGAGGTACAACTTGATTTGAATTGCACAGTTAATAGTGTAACCAAAGCAAGTCCTTACCGATAAAAGAAAAGACACATCCTTTGTGCTTGATTTCGCCGTGCGATAGAGACTGATATCGACAAAATAGATGCAAAGTTTAGAGTGGAAGGTGATAAGTGCATTTTTAAGTCATTGCATATTAGGAGAACGTCTAAATATTGCCATGAGGATTAGAGAAAACTGCCAGATGGTTATGTTCCGCCCGCGTGAATCGTTTCCCTAAGAGGATATGTAATGAAAGATATCCCGGTGAGAGGATATATGGTTTGGTAAGTTGCAATGGTGTTGGAATAACCTTCGATATGGAAATTTTGTGTATAGGGAGGTGTGAAGATTCCAATGGAAACAAAATGGAAAATATTTTGTGTTGCATGGTAATATTTGATCTATGGTTTTGAGATTGTAGCTGACTGCGTCATTGAGCAAGCACAAGTGAAAAACGAAAGTTGGAACATGGCGTGTGGCGCTCTTGACGGAACCATGCTCATAATCAAAAAGAAATCATAATGAGAATTACTGCAGTCGAATTTCGAATCCTTAATATGGAACTGATTAAGTAATTGAAAAAGAAACTGTTGAAAGAGACAGTATTGAAACAAGAGAAACCGTTGAAAGAGACGGTATGCAAGCTGTTGAAATAGACAGTATGGAAACCGTTGAAACAGACGGTATGGAAGCTGTTGAAAGAGAGGGTATTGAAGCTGTTGAATTAGACAGTATGAATGTTTGAAGAATAAGAAATGTAAAATGAAGTGCGTATTGAGATACACGATTATCGATCGCTGCGTGGTGGTCTGGTCCAAGAGAAGTTGTTTTTGTTGCAATTGATATAAAAACTGATAAAGTATAAAAAAAAGAGCGAAACGAAGTTGAAAAGATAAATAATGTAAAGATTATTTGATGAATAATTAATTAGTCTGAAAAGTATTGATAAGTATTATTAGTACAGTAATAAATTTGGAATGGAATAAATGGGTTGATTTATAATGATCTAAAATACTGTGTAAATTAAGAAAGAATTGATGTTTAATTTAAGTCTGAATAAGAAATGGCTATTTCAATAACACTTCGGTAATAATAGTTCGTTGACCTTCTGGGCTACACGAGGACGTGCAAATGTCAAGATGGCCGTGTCGGAGTGTGATGATTAAGTGAGATGATGCTTATCCGTCTAGGAAAGACGATGTTTGGTTATCCGTCTAGTAAAGCCGATGTTTGGTTATCCGTCTAGGAGAGACGATGGTTAACCGTCTAGTAAAGACGATGTTTGGTTATCCGTCTAGGAGAGACGATGGTTATCCGTCTAGGAAAGACGATGTTTGGTTATCCGTCTAGGAGAGACGATGGTTATCCGTCTAGGAGAGACGATGGTTATCCGTCTAGGAGAAAACTTTACACGAGGACGTGTAAAGGTCAGGATGGCCGTGTCGGTTAAAGTGACTAATAAGTCAAAGCCTACTATATAGTTGACAGGCATGTCAATTGTAGCCCTGGTATTACTTTTGCAGCGGCTACAGACTGACATCTGGGAATGTTAACTTTGAAGGATGACAAGCGTCGTTGCCTTAGCAACATGTTTAGAAACAAATCGGTCAATCTGTCATCAGGTCAGGTCCTATATAAAGGGGAGCCTCGGGCTAGAGAGCTCAGTGAAGAAACACCCTGGGAACTAGCCGCACAGAAAAAGGTATAAGTAAAAGTGAAAGTAAATAAAAGTACAAGTGAAAGTAAAAAGTCTAAGTGAAATCAAACGTACTAAGTGAACATTTCCAGTTAAAAACATGAGCGAGGCGAACAAGAATCCTGACGTCCCGACATATTTTTCGTTGGCTTTGAAAAATTGGGAGAAAATTCGGAAAATTGTTTGTATTTCGTCAAAAAACTGAGCAAGCTTTCATTTTGTCGAGAGTCTATCTTATAGATATTATAGTATGTATATTTTAGTATCATACATGTTGCGGTGCAGGCTTAATTGCCGCCCCGCGCCAGTAGAAAAGCTTACCCAAGTACCCCTGGTTTTTGTTCTCTCTCATTCGAAGAAGAGGAGTTAGAATTTACTTTGTCTTTGCTTGCATTGAAATAAAGATTTCAGCTGACCGATCTAACCGATCGATTTGCCCACAAATTGTGCAACTGAATATAGCGCAATACAACACACCGGCGTTTAATTGTTTGGTTAGAGGGCTCGGGATATATGTTCAATGTCGCGAACTTTTTTGGAGCTGGCCCACGTCAAACCTGAATTTTCTACATCCTCAACTATTTTTTTCTTTGGCAGAAATATTAGCAGAGTCTGAATATTTCTGAACTACGTGAACGTGGAATCTTCCAGAAGCTTCCTTCGTGAGAGCGACCGCGGCAGACGATTACATGCCGGCTCGCTGAGAGAGGAAAAGAGAGGGAGATAGTGAACCACGTGCAATCAGGCAAACATAACCTCATTGTTACGCAACATACGCAATGAGCAATAGTGATAGAGTACCAGTTGAACTTAGCGCTGAGAGTCAAGAAGACGGCGCTGAGGCGACTGAGAATGGAGCGGTCTCAAGTGATAGAGAATCTGATATACCAACGATGTCAACGCCATCAAAAGGCGACGGTTTATCAGTGCAACAAGCGATACTTAATGGAATGTTCGAGAGTCACGCAGGAAACGGTATGGCAATTAAACGGCCCAGTAAAATTGATCCAGCTCTGTAGTCAGTACCTGCGTTGGCGCAATCGACTATTCAAGGAGTGTGTTATGTGCGCATTCTGTTCTTTTAATAAATCCATTTTAGTTAAATGAAACGCAACTGTTCTGTTCGAGCAGTCATCCAGCATTGTCTGGGCAGTTTATTGGTATTTAGTTTTAGCCTATACATCTTATATGTATTGAATACATTCTGCCGCTTAGGGCGCTGGCAGAGAGAGAGAGTGTGTTGCAGTATATATGTTTGTATGTATTAGCATATATGTACAGAGGGTACATAGTCAAAAGTGCTTACGCTAGCGATCCCACGCTCAGCGGCCAGTCCGCATAAGTGGCGGATCATATTACTATTATGAATGGGTGCATAAACATAGCAACAAAGTGTTGGTATGTTACTCTTACTTTAATGTTGAGCATATGACCACTTGTTATAATGTATACTCTACAATACTGTGGGCATATGCTCATTTGGCATACAACATACAACACCTCCCTTTTTAAAAGAATAACGTAATATTATGTAGTTATTTATTTGTTTTTCTTAAATACTATGTTGTATATTTTTAATTTTAATTTTTTTTAATCAATAAAAATGTTTTTTTTTTTTTTTTTTTTTAATTTAGAAATAATTATATTAAAAATTTTTTTTCAATATGTATATATATATATTCTTATCTTTTTTTTTTTTTTTTATTTATTTATCTTTTTTAGTCTATCTTTATGAACTTTTTGTTCCTTATTTTTCTTATTTCTTATAATTATATTGTTATTCTTTTCTGTATTAATGACCTCAAATGGTCCTATATAAGAAGATTCTAATTTGTGACCTGTTTCGTTTTTCAAATAAACTTTACTCGTTTATTTCTTTCTGTTTAATTTTATTTTTTTTTAAAAGTATTCGAGCTCTCTTATACGCGTTTTCTAGTCTAAATTTAACTTCCTTAGAATAATCTTGTATATTATATATAGGTTCTATTTTATCTACGCTATTAAATTGTATTGGTAAGTTGTTCTGTCTTCCAAATACTAGTTCATATGTACAATAATTATGAGTTACAGATGGTGTTGTGTTAAAACAATACACGAAATACTGTAACCATACGTCCCAATCAGTTTTATCTACTGAAATATATGAACGAATGTACTCGTTGAATGTCCTATGACTTCTTTCAACGGTACCTAATGTCTGGTGGTGGTGTGCTGTAGATGTTATGTTATCTATTTTTAGATATCTGCACAAGTCAGTTATAATGGAATTTTTGTATTCTGTTCCCATGTCCGTAATGAACGTCTTCATTGGACCGTACTTCAGAATAAAAGATTCGAATATGGCTTTTGCGACAGTTGTTGCACTTTTATTTGCAATAGGAATTGCTACTAAATACTTTGTCAAATCACATATTAAAGTGATTGCGTATTCATTCCCATTTTCCGAACGTGGTAGTGGACCAATTGTGTCTACTATCACTCTGTCGAAAGCATATTGTGGAGTTTCTGTAATTATCATAGGTGATCTCGTGTGTTTCGTCGTTTTTGACGTCAGGCATTTTGGACATTTATTAATGTACTCTTTTACATGTTTCGTCATGTTTTTCCAATAATATTGTCTTTTTATTTTTGTTATCGTTTTATTTATGCCTGTGTGACCTCCTTGAATTGGATCGTCATGAAATGTAGACAATATAGCTTCTTTTTCTTTTTCATTGTATATTTGGGTCACCGGCTTGAGTAGCGCTACTCTTAATGATTTTAAATTCTTGTTGCCCATATGTTTGAAAGTATCTATCGAAATTGATTCAAAGATCTTTTCGCTCGGTGCCACTTTTAGTTGGCTGATATTATATACACCGGCTTGCCATTCAAGCCTTTGGAAACACTGACTTAAGTCTAGAATTCCATTGGAGTATAAATCGCTAACATTTATTCTCGCTATAACTTTTTTCCCATGTTTCAATAAACATTTCGAATCTGTCATTCGCAAGGTCACCACTTTTCGTACCTCGTCATTTGTTATGACTTCGTATACGTTGGGCTTAGAAGCTTTTTCAAGACTTTGCCTTGGCAATTGTTCTTGTTTGTTTTCTGCGCAGAAATTTTGTTGTCTACTTTGGTGCCTGGTAGTGACTTTCAGGACTTTTTTATTCATATCAATTAAATCAGTTATTGTAATTCTGGACAGAGCGTCTGCCACGAAATTATCTTTTCCTCTCAGATATTCTACTGTAAAATCGTATTCTTCTAATTCGAGTCGCATGCGAGTTAATTTTGAACTTGGGTTTATCATCGAGAATAAATATGTTAAGGGGCGATGATCAGTTTTTACTGTGAAATGTTTGCCATATATATATGGTCTGAAATGTGTAATTGCCCAATGTATTGCTGCTAGCTCTTGTTCAGTTGTACTTTTATTGCTTTCACCTTTAGTGAATGCTCTTGATGCATATGCAACTGGGAGTTGGAGTCCATTATAGTTTTGAGTTAAAACTGCTCCACATGCGTGCTTGCTTGCATCTGTGATTATACAAAATTCTTTGCTAAAATCTGGGTACTGTAACAAGGTTGGTTTAACAAGTTGTGTTTTTAAATACTGGAATGCCTTTTCACATTCCGCTGTCCATTCGAATGGGACATTCTTTTTGCATAATCTTGTTATATGCCGTGAGTATTCGGCGAAGTTTTTTATGAAACGTCTATAATAATTGCAAAATGCAACGAATCTTCTAGCACTGTCTGCGTCCGTAGGGACTGGATAGTTAATAATAACATCGAATTTTGTATCATCTGGTAAGATTCCTTTGTCGGTGCATCTGTGACCTAAAAATGTCACCTCATGCATGAAAAATGAACATTTTTCTGGATGTAATTTCAAATTGTGTTTTCTACAAAGTGTAAAAACATCTGTTAGGTTTTTAAGCATGTGTTGTTCAGAACAACCAATAACGATCAAATCATCCATATAAAGGAATGCTTGTGAAGGCTCTAAACCCGAGAATGCTATTGTCATCATTCTCTGAAATGAATTAGGTGCTATTAAACCAAATGGTAATCTCGTGAAGCGATATGAACCATTGTTTGTTGAAAAAGACGTTATGTTCCTTGAGCTTTCCTCAAGTTCAATTTGGTGGAAACCTGACATTAAGTCAAGGCATGAAAAATATTTAGCTCTACCCAGTTGATCAAGAATATCGTCAATTCTGGGGAGTGGAAATTTATCTGATAGCAGTTTTTTGTTTATTTGGCGATAGTCAATTACTAATCGCCATTTTTTCTCTTTAGAGTCCGGAAGAGATTTCTTTGGGACCAATAAGAGTGGACTATTGTAAGGTGAAATCGATGGTTCAACAATATTTTGATCAATTAACTTTTCTACTTGTTTTTTAATTTCTTCGGTTTGGCTATGCGGACATCGATAGTTTTTTACATATACTGGCTCTTCGTCCTTAAGTCTCAATTTTTGTTTATAAAAGTTGTTGGTTGTGATTGGTTCGGTTTCAAGTCCGAACACATCACTATACTCGGTGCATATTTCCATAAGTTGCTTTTTGAACATGATTGGAAAATTTTTCTTTAGTTTACTAATAACAGACTCTGTTCTATTGTTATTTGAAGTTTGAACCACATCGTATTTTGAGAGCGGTTCGAATTTTATTTTATTAATGCCTACTAGTTGGCATTTATCTGTCGTATTTAAAAATCGGACAAAAGTATTTTTGGTTTGGGCAATAGTGTTTGCAATATAAACACCATGCTTGATTTCTTGATTTGGGATGAAAATGCTTTCTTCTTCTGAAGACAAATCTATTTTGCGTATCACTTGGGATCTCGCTGGCAGAAGTGTTGAATTATTACCAGAACTAAATGTTATCGGTACATTAATGGGATACGTTAGGTTTGGAGGTCTGATTATAAACCAATCCTCTGAATTATTATAATCTAATTGGCAATTAAAAGTCTTTCTAAAATCTAGTCCTATTATTCCATCGCAAGGGATTGCAAAATCTGAATGTAGTAAATGAAATTTATATGGAATAATGTATTTCCCTGTTTGTAATTCAATTGAGGCTAGTCCTTTGGAGTTAATTACTCCTTCGCCTATGCCTCGAATGTCTATGATTTTATTGAATTGTATGTCATGAAAGACATCGGAATTTTCTTTTATAATTGAAATATCTGCACCTGTATCAATTAGGAATGTAATGATTTTATTTGTTTGAACATTTGTAAATGATACAAAATTATTGAGACTTAAGTTTACAGTATATATTTTACTTTTTAATTTCGAGTATCTGGAGGTGTCTCCGAGTTTCCCGAAGCATCTTGGGCTACTCGGACATTATTGTTTTCGGTATTGCTATTGTATCTGTTTTGGCTGTTACCTCGGTAGTAATTATTTCTACCTCGGCCATTACCTCGACCACCTCTATTGTTGTTTCTGTTATTGTAATTGTTATAGTTGGAGTTGTAGTTTCCGCGGCCATTGCCTCTACCTCTTTGGTACTGGTTACTACCTCCTCTATTATTGCGGCCTCGTTGAAATAATACTGTATTTGCACTTCCAGTCATTTCCGTGCTGCAATGGATATATTTACCAATTACATCATTGAAAGTTACAAAGTTTCCAGCTTCTAATATTACTTTGAGTTTTTCGTGCTCGCAATTTTTAATCATTGCAGAAACAGACTCGCTTGTAGAGAATTTTTCCGCATTGATTGGGTCTAATCCGTTATCAATAAAGGCTGCCTCCAGTTGCTTCCGCAAATTATCCATTTCGGTTGCATACTGGGAAGCAGTTTTGCCTTTTTGTTTTATGTTCATTAATTTCGCCTTTAAAACGTCAGGAGATTCTCCTTTTACATTTTCTTTGAGCTTATTTATTATCCCTGCAATAGTGGTTTCATTTTCTACTTTATAGAGGATTGTGCCGGTTATTTTTGATTTTATAACCTCAACTGCTATATCCTCTTGGTCTCCCTTAGTTCTTTCCACAATGCGTAATGCAGTTAGGAATCTGTTTAATAATAACTTTTTACCATCAAATTCAGGAACTGAAATGGAAACCTGTCTAACATATTGCCTGTCTAATTCCACTTGGTTAGCCATTGTACTTTCTTCAAGTGTTTCGATGTCACTATCGATATCACTTTCAGTATCAATAATTGGTTTGGACTCGTCCAAATCTGCTAATTGGCTTTCGTCACATTCAGCTGGCTGACTTTGATCTTCTGGAATTACTATTACAATATTTCGTCTAGTACTAATATTGTTCAATCTTATTTTCAATGATTTTATCAGTTTTTCACACTGATGCCTATGCTCTTTTGCTAATTTCTCATTAACTTTGTTTACTATCGATAATATGTTATTATACTGTGTTATCAGTATTTGAGCATGGTTTATCAAAGTTTCCGGTCTTATGACTTTATCTGAGTTAATACATTTAAAAGATTTTTCAAATTTATCTTTATGATCATTAATCTTTCGTGCTATCGTACTCCACTCCATATTTTGTCTACAACATTCAGCGGTGCAATCGTACCAAAATTATTGTTGTAGAACCAAGTATGTCATGGTTTTCTTCTACTGTTTTTACCATTACACATGGTAATGTACTCATTACTATGCCCTTTTCTATTTTGTTGTTACATATTATTAATGGGCTTGCTGCACAATTAAAAGTATCTATATTTTCGTCTTCGAAATCACCAATTTTTATAAATTCGTAATATTTACTCAATATTATCAAAGAATTTATTCTAAAGTTGGGTTCTCTATTATACACTTTTTCTACTATGTCTATCATCTTAAACAACATCTAGGTTATCTGCCCTACTGGAATATTTTCTCTTAAGACACTTATTGTGCATCTTATATAGTTTTGTTAAAACGTTTGTTAATAAAAGAATAACAATTATTACAAGCATTAGGGTTATGATTTTCAAATCAACCGAGACAGTTTCGACATTATTTATGACATTCGCGGTTGAATCCGCTACTTTAGATTCATGATCTAACATATTGTCAACTTTTTCTATGTTACTGTCTTTTGGAATCGCATTAGGGTGCATTTAGAAAAAAAATACTAACTCAGGAATATATATATATATTTTTTTTTTTATTTAAAAAATTTTTTTTTTTTTTAATTTTTCATTTAAAGTTTTGTTTTTTTTTTTTTTAATTATTTTTCTTGAAACTATTTTTCTAACGCTGCTGAGTTTTATTCTCAGCGCCAGAGACATGGAAAAGTTATTGTTGTGTTAGTTACACACGATTGGCTGACATTTTTTATTTAAACAATTAATTGTCCAATCGAGTGTTTTTAGTAGAAAGCCTAACAGTGGTTAGTAGGCGCAACCTGCACTTTCGTGCCTCAGTTTGCTTATTAGAGTTTTAAATCTATGGCAAGTTAGGGCTTGCGCATTACTGCGGCCCGTTTCTGCGCTCTTTGGCGCAGTTCAATTTTGATGTCCTCAATACGCTCTATGCAGCGTTGTCGGTCTTCTTCGTTGGTGCTGGCCTTTAGCAAATCCTGCTGCAGTCTTTTCTGGGTGAGCAGGCGTCTCACCTCACCGCCTCGTTTCGTCTTCTTGGGGATTCTCGTCTGCTGCCGGGCCCTGTACTCCTCTATTGTTAGTGGCCGTGGTCCATCGAATGGATTTGCCTGCAAAGCCTCTTGCAACGTCGGCAAATCCCTTTGTTCGTTAGGAACAGCGGTCTTGAAGGAGGGTTCCGTGGACATCAGTATCTTGTTGTTGATTTAATTGGTTTCATATTAATGTTTCATATTATTATTTTTTTTTTCATTATTGTTTTTAAATTCCAATTAATTTCTTTTTTTTTTGTAAATAATTGGAGAAACGTATGTGTGTTATGGGAGTGCACCTTGGAGCAGCACACAAGAGTTGATAGTAGAAAAATCACATGAATTCCAGTATCTAGATTAATTTTTCTTTTTGTTTTGTTTCATTTTTGTTCATAGCGCGCACAGTGGTTCGCAATCAATTGAAAATACATTTCACAATTTGCACAAATTATTTTCGTGTTTTTTAGTTTATGTTGAAATGTTAATTAATTTATTCTTTTTTTTTTTCACTTGTCACGGTCGCCATGTTATGTGCGCATTCTGTTCTTTTAATAAATCCATTCTAGTTAAATGAAACGCAACTGTTCTGTTCGAGCAGTCATCCAGCATTGTCTGGGCAGTTTATTGGTATTTAGTTTTAGCCTATACATCTTATATGTATTGAATACATTCTGCCGCTTAGGGCGCTGGCAGAGAGAGAGAGTGTGTTGCAGTATATATGTTTGTATGTATTAGCATATATGTACAGAGGGTACATAGTCAAAAGGGCTTACGCTAGCGATCCCACGCTCAGCGGCCAGTCCGCATAAGTGGCGGATCATATTACTATTATGAATGGGTGCATAAACATAGCAACAAAGTGTTGGTATGTTACTCTTACTTTAATGTTGAGCATATGACCACTTGTTATAATGTATACTCTACAATACTGTGGGCATATGCTCATTTGGCATACAACATACAACAAGTGAGTCTACCTTGATAACGGATTGTGGACTCAAAGACAAATGAGTTACGCGGCTGGAATGCAGAATGGACCTGGAAGCTAGCTGCCGGCTACCGGACATCGGAACAGATAGCGGCCCGCCAAGTTCTGAACAAAGACTTACCCGTGTTTTTCGGTAAGCCAAAAGAGTGGTTGTTGTTTATAAGCCACTACGAATAATCTACTGAAAGATGTGGAATTAGTAACGAAGAGAATCTTTTTCGACTCCAAAAGTGCTTAAAAGGAGCTGCTTGGGATGCCGTTCGAGTGAAGCTAATGTGTCCAGAGACGGTGCCGTATGCAATCGGTACGTTACGAATGCTATACGGAAGACCGGAGATTATTCACTCGAGCCTACAAAGGAAACTAAGAGAAGAACCAGCGGCACGCTCAAATAATTTGGATTCGGTTATTCAGCTAGCCTTGGCAGTGCAGAACTATTGCGCGATACTGGTCGCAATTGGGCTTAAAGAGTATCTGCACGATCCAGCTTGAAACTTGATTGGGGAAGACACCGAATGAATCTAATTGGAAGTGTCGCTAACTTGTCTATCTGTATGGCGTATGCAATCGGAACGTTACGAATGCTATACGGAAGACCGGAGATTATTCACTCGAGCCTACAAAGGAAACTAAGAGAAGAACCAGCGGCACGCTCAAATAATTTGGATTCGGTTATTCAGCTAGCCTTGGCAGTGCAGAACCATTGCGCGACACTGGTCGCAATTGGGCTTAAAGAGTATCTGCACGATCCAGCTTGGTTGTTTGGCATTGCAATGTGTGCCTCAATGGTTACGTCGTATAGTTCCAGCTAAAGATGGAGCAAAGAGAACCAAAGAGCGAATTTTTCTGCACAAGGAATTGCAAAGTGGATCTAGTCAAGAATCGAAAACGCAGGATGTACGCATCCGGTTGTGTCCCAAATGTGAAGGGAGTCATAACCTATCAGACTGCCGCCTCTTTCGAGAAATGAGCATAAAGCTGAGAAAGGATTTCGTGCGGCAAAAGAGGCTCTGCTATTGGTGTTTTGATCAGCACGTGATACGAGACATATGCCTTACTCGACGAGGGAGCCGCTTGCACTTTGGTTGAAGAAACTCTGGCAGACGAGTTAGGTCTAGATGGCCCGTCCGAAGAACTGTGCTTAAAGTGGACCAGTTAAGTCACTCAAACGGAAAGCGCGTCCAAGTATGTGAGTGTCGGAGTGTCGTTGATGTGTCAAGGTGCAACGCGATTTGAACTCAAGAGTTTGCGCACGGTACGTAAGCTAGACTTGCCTATGCAGACAGTTACCGACGAACTGGTAACCTCGAGAAACCATCTACAGTATTTACCAAATTTAAGTTACTGTAACGTAAAAGCAAGCTTGATTATTGGTCTGGATAATTTGAAAGTTTGTGTGCCTTTGGAGATACGGGAGTCTGAAGGAGACGGGGTGGTCGCGGCGCGCTGTAGATTGGACTGGTCTGTGTATGGCCGGCACAGCGACGCCGCTCCAGTATCCTCACACATATTGCACATATGTGAGTGCAATGAAGCGAGCGGCATGCGCGCTCTGGATGCGTCAATGAAAGAATACTTCGCTATGGAGTCTTCGGGAACACGTGTGGCAAGCAAGCCATTAAGATCGAAAGACGACGAGCGCGCGTTGCAGATTATGGAGGCTACCACAAGCTATTGCCCCATTGACAAACGTTGGCAAACTGGGCTGTTATGGAGGTTCGACAAAGTAGATTAACCAGATTCATACTTAATGGCCATGAGGCGTCTTCAGTGTTTAGAAGCGAAAATGGCAAAGGACATCGACTTTTGAAACTTTATGTTGGACACTATGCAAAGCTATGAAGAAAAGGGATACATCCGGAGATTAACAGAAAGTGAGCTAAATAAGGGTAAAAGTTCATGGTTTCTTCCTATATTTACAGTCACTAACACAAACAAGAACAAGACGAGGCTGGTCTGGGATGCAGCTTCGAAAGTCAAAGGCACGTCATTGAACGACGTCTTGCTAAAGGGCCCGGATATACTGGCATCTCTAGCTGGCGTGGCTGGTGACATAAGTGAAATGTCTCACCAAGTAAGAAGGCGTTTGTAGCCAGAAGAGGGGTGCCGCGTAGCATACTATCGGACAATGGTACAAATTTTAGAGGAGCCAGCCGCGTATTGAAGGAGCACATTGTGAGGAACATTATAATTAACTATAATATCCCACACAACAAGCAAGCAGCGGCACAATCCAACGATACAAATAAAGCACCGAATACAAGATACAGCCGAGACACAAACCTAAGTTACGATATACGACCAAGCCTGCTACTGGTCGATCGAACCGATGGCTTACGATCAAACCGGGTCGATCGAGCCACACGTCACCGCTGGCGATTTCGTACAAGCGGGAAGATGCGTGGGAAGCATAATACGAAAAAACCAATATACACGCATATGCAAGGGACAACCAAGTCCAACATGGCTCGATCGAACCTATGACGTACGATCGAACCAATTCGAGCCTATGACGTACGATCAAACCAAGTTGGACTCATGACGTACGATCAAGCAAGGCTCGATCGAATCACAGGCGACCGCTGGCAATTTCGTACAAGCGGGAAGTTGCGTGGGAGGCAGAATGTACGAAATCAACGATATAAGAGTAATGGAACCCGGCTTGACTGCATAATTGCACACAAACGGGGGCATTGGCCTACTTATGCAAATTAAGAGCACAGAGAGGCAAATATGAATGCATGCATTAGAATACGCTGAATAAGTGTACACGCATGTCACACGTACACTATGCGTGAGGGAGAGTATCGATGACCAATAGCGCACTCTCTGCCTACGTCACGCTCATGAGAATGAAAGCAGTTAGATTGCGAGCAGCCAAAATCTGGTGAGCGAGAGAAAATAAAAGTGAGGGCCAAGCAAGCCCATGAGACGGGTGCGGGGCATGCATGCTTTGTATGAAGCAATGATGGTTTGTGGATTGGATAGGGGAATATGCGAACCGAAGGGGGGGAATGAACAATGGGGAAGCCCGCTATCTAACAGATACGATATGCGTACGAAAGGGGATTGTATGGGAAATTAAATGATTTCGTATGTTAATTTAATTAATATGATCATCGTTAGACAATAGATTAAGTTAATATAATTGTCATATATATGTATGTAAATATAATAAGGAGAGAATATATGCGAAATTGGGTATGACAAGTGGATCAAAGGGAGCGACGGGCAAAGGCAGCGATGAAAGCAGAGAAAGTCAACGGGATACGATGGGCGGCCAATAGAAAGGCGACGCCAGCATAAGAAAGTGATGCAAGTCAATATGTGCAAATGAGAAAGACAGGGACAAGGAATAAATGGGCGCGCAGCCACAGAGAAAGTGGACATATGCGCCAAGGATTTACGGGACTTTCACCACGCATAGCAACAAGTGGATGCGTGGGTGAAAGCAGAGGGCCGATGGAAATGTACCAGCTGTATAGCGGTACCACACCAATATGTTCCTGAGGCCATGGGAACTGCCTATATAAAGGCAACGTCTGTCAACCAAAGGCATCAAGTCAGCAAGTCGTGATCAAGTAACAAGCAATTAAGGCCTTACGAGTAACCTTAAAAGCTTATCCAGGAAAAGCAAGGAACAGCAGAAAACAAGGAACTATACAGGCCTTACGAGTAACCTGTACAGTTCATTTCGACAGCAACAAATCCTTAAATAAGGATAGTAAACACCATACCCAAGCTAGAGTGAGTTGGAGAGAAGCCAAGCATTTCCAGGAGTATCCAAAGTCAGTGGTAGGCACGAGGATATATCCTACTGCCGGAAATTCCAGGATCTATATATCCTGACGATTACCAATTACTGAGGAACATCCTGCTTCGTGATAGTAGCTACGGGATTTATCCCAGAACCAAAAAGGCGAAAGCCATCTCAACAAGCATAGCGAAAGGGTTGCAGAGGTGTGGAGCACCAACCAAGCGCACGATACAGGCCGAGACAACGACCAGCAACGGTTGCAGGAGCAAGAGGAAGGTGAGAAGGGACGACGAGGGATTCGAGGTGATTCAACAACGCTGTCCAAGTCCAGACCTGCCGCAGAGAAACTTGTCATAGCCAATCAAGCCCATAAACGATCGCAAATAAACGTATCACAAAAAACCAAATCAATAAACAAAGTTGTTCTGATTTCACCGGGGCACAAAATAAATTTTGTTGTGCCGAACCTAGCCCGAGAGATATTATAAATATCCCGAAGGACGAGAAAGGATCGTTACAACTGGCGCCCAACGTGCTATTCTGGTGAAATTTAGAAATAAAAATACAGTTTATAAATCATAAAAAGATCAAAAATGGGAAAAGGATGGATTTACCACATGAAGAAGGAGGATTTGGTACAGACAGGCCAAAGGATCGGGATCGAGATAACCGGCACAGTGGAGGAAATGAGGAAACAGCTAGGCGAGTGGGTAGAAAGGAATGAAACGGACCCAGACTGGAAGGAGGAAATAAATAGATTGGAAACAAAGTACTCGAAAAATATAAAAATGAAAACAATAGCAAGCACATCAAAAACATGCGAAAATGAGGCTGAGGAATTCCAGAAAATAAACATCGCCACACTAGCAATCCCACCATATTTACCACCAAGATGGGGAAGCGAAGGAGCCCTAGATAGCGCAGAGACAAAGAGGGACATAAGGAGACAAACAATAGACCCCAAGAAAACGGCACCACATACAACAAACAAGACCACCGAATACGCCAAGGTGGCAAAACAAGTAAGGGAGTGGACATTCAGGTTCGACGGCAATTCCAGACCACTAGAGTTCATAGAACAGATCGAGTGGTCAGCAGACATGTATGGCATCGAACTGGACATGATCCCGAGAGCAATGCCAGAGCTACTGAAAGATAGGGCACTCAAATGGTACGTCGCAAACAATAAGCAGTGGCGAACATGGAAGGAATTTGTTGAGGGCTTCAAGAAATATTTCTTGCCGAAAGGATTCTTCAACAAATTGGCTGACCAAGTGAAAAATCGCAAGCAAAACAGAAACGAGTACTTCAAGGATTATATGGTGGATATGCAAACATTGATGAGACCCCTAAAAATACCAGAGTACGAACAATTGGAGGTCATATTGGAGAATTGCACTCCAGATCTAAAAATATTCGTTCGGCCGCACAGGGTCAGAGATCTAGATGAGCTGATGCAGTTGGCAGAAGAACACGAGATGCTCGAACAAGAGCGATTCGAGTTCCATCGCGAAAACAATGCTCAAAGAACACATAACAACCAATCAAACCACAGAGGAGGAAATAATCACGGGCCACCAGTCACACAGTGCCGAAGATGCCAGGACAACAGCATGGAGAATCATTCGAGACCAGACCAAGAAAACAAGAACGTCCGAGACGGAAAAGTCCTGAACCCGAATCAGGCGTGCCGCAGATGCGAGGGAGCCGGACACTGGGCCAGGGAATGCAACAATCAGAGACTCAATTTCTGCTGGCAGTGTGGAAAAGTGGGCAAAAGGACGAAAGAATGTTGTTGGAATTCGGGAAACGAAAGGCGGTTCCAGTCTATCAGGGGCGAGCAGGGACCCAGCCAACAAGCTCCTCACCACTAATAGGCCAACTAGTAGAAGAAGAGGATCAATGGTCAGCGATTATCGAAGTAGCAGGAATACAGATGAAAGCGACAATTGACTCCGGAGCCACGAGTAGCTTCATCAGCAAGCAGATATTGGAAACAGTGAGGAATAAGGGAAATAGAGGAGCAGATGCGGGGGGATTGGAATTAAAAATATAAAAAGGGAAACGGGGAATAAAAGATGCGGAACGGGCCAAGCACAAAAAAAAAAAAAAAGGAAACACAAATAATGAAAAGATGCCCTAATCCGCCAACATTACCGAAAAGATACTCAGTAATCGCCAACAATAGAAGATGCCATAAGGCCAATAAAAGATGCGAGCTGAGTCCCAAAAACAAAACAAGTAGAACACATGCCAAAACTAAAAAAAAAAAAAAGAGAAAACAAAGATAATACATAAAAAAGAAAAACACATATATATAACAAGCACAAGGTACAAGGGACAGGGGAGGGCAAATCCCTCCCGAAGAAGGGGGGGAGTGTGAGGAACATTATAATTAACTATAATATCCCACACAACAAGCAAGCAGCGGCACAATCCAACGATACAAATAAAGCACCGAATACAAGATACAGCCGAGACACAAACCTAAGTTACGATATACGACCAAGCCTGCTACTGGTCGATCGAACCGATGGCTTACGATCAAACCGGGTCGATCGAGCCACACGTCACCGCTGGCGATTTCGTACAAGCGGGAAGATGCGTGGGAAGCATAATACGAAAAAACCAATATACACGCATATGCAAGGGACAACCAAGTCCAACATGGCTCGATCGAACCTATGACGTACGATCGAACCAATTCGAGCCTATGACGTACGATCAAACCAAGTTGGACTCATGACGTACGATCAAGCAAGGCTCGATCGAATCACAGGCGACCGCTGGCAATTTCGTACAAGCGGGAAGTTGCGTGGGAGGCAGAATGTACGAAATCAACGATATAAGAGTAATGGAACCCGGCTTGACTGCATAATTGCACACAAACGGGGGCATTGGCCTACTTATGCAAATTAAGAGCACAGAGAGGCAAATATGAATGCATGCATTAGAATACGCTGAATAAGTGTACACGCATGTCACACGTACACTATGCGTGAGGGAGAGTATCGATGACCAATAGCGCACTCTCTGCCTACGTCACGCTCATGAGAATGAAAGCAGTTAGATTGCGAGCAGCCAAAATCTGGTGAGCGAGAGAAAATAAAAGTGAGGGCCAAGCAAGCCCATGAGACGGGTGCGGGGCATGCATGCTTTGTATGAAGCAATGATGGTTTGTGGATTGGATAGGGGAATATGCGAACCGAAGGGGGGGGAATGAACAATGGGGAAGCCCGCTATCTAACAGATACGATATGCGTACGAAAGGGGATTGTATGGGAAATTAAATGATTTCGTATGTTAATTTAATTAATATGATCATCGTTAGACAATAGATTAAGTTAATATAATTGTCATATATATGTATGTAAATATAATAAGGAGAGAATATATGCGAAATTGGGTATGACAAGTGGATCAAAGGGAGCGACGGGCAAAGGCAGCGATGAAAGCAGAGAAAGTCAACGGGATACGATGGGCGGCCAATAGAAAGGCGACGCCAGCATAAGAAAGTGATGCAAGTCAATATGTGCAAATGAGAAAGACAGGGACAAGGAATAAATGGGCGCGCAGCCACAGAGAAAGTGGACATATGCGCCAAGGATTTACGGGACTTTCACCACGCATAGCAACAAGTAGATGCGTGGGTGAAAGCAGAGGGCCGATGGAAATGTACCAGCTGTATAGCGGTACCACACCAATATGTTCCTGAGGCCATGGGAACTGCCTATATAAAGGCAACGTCTGTCAACCAAAGGCATCAAGTCAGCAAGTCGTGATCAAGTAACAAGCAATTAAGGCCTTACGAGTAACCTTAAAAGCTTATCCAGGAAAAGCAAGGAACAGCAGAAAACAAGGAACTATACAGGCCTTACGAGTAACCTGTACAGTTCATTTCGACAGCAACAAATCCTTAAATAAGGATAGTAAACACCATACCCAAGTTAGAGTGAGTTGGAGAGAAGCCAAGCATTTCCAGGAGTATCCAAAGTCAGTGGTAGGCACGAGGATATATCCTACTGCCGGAAATTCCAGGATCTATATATCCTGACGATTACCAATTACTGAGGAACATCCTGCTTCGTGATAGTAGCTACGGGATTTATCCCAGAACCAAAAAGGCGAAAGCCATCTCAACAAGCATAGCGAAAGGGTTGCAGAGGTGTGGAGCACCAACCAAGCGCACGATACAGGCCGAGACAACGACCAGCAACGGTTGCAGGAGCAAGAGGAAGGTGAGAAGGGACGACGAGGGATTCGAGGTGATTCAACAACGCTGTCCAAGTCCAGACCTGCCGCAGAGAAACTTGTCATAGCCAATCAAGCCCATAAACGATCGCAAATAAACGTATCACAAAAAACCAAATCAATAAACAAAGTTGTTCTGATTTCACCGGGGCACAAAATAAATTTTGTTGTGCCGAACCTAGCCCGAGAGATATTATAAATATCCCGAAGGACGAGAAAGGATCGTTACAACATAGTGGAACAACAGTATCCAACGTTGAAGTTCAAGTCTAACCCTCCCAGTTCACCGCAAATGGGCGGCGTTTGGGAGCGACTGGTACGTTCGAGTAAATCTATACTTTCAGAAATACTGCCAAAGGCCGGCCTGAAGGAAAAGGTGTTAAGAGGAGCGTTTGCTGACGTAGAGCAAATTTTGAATTCAAGGCTTCTGAACTATGTGCCTTTAGAAAGCGCCGAATCGCAAGCATTAACGCCGAACCATTTTCTAAAAGGCAGTTCTAGTGGCCTACGTGAGAGCGGTATACTGGAACAGTCTGGTCCGCAACTCGCAAAGGGATATCGTGTTGCCAGCCAAATTGCCGACAATCACAAGGCGCACGAAATGGTTCCAACCGCAGCTCATGCCGATAGCAGTAGGTAATGTGGTAATAATTGTAGACGATGCCGCTAAACGTAAAACTTGGCCAAAGGGAAGAGTGTTCGACGTTCATCGTGGGAAAGACGGACAGGTGCGAAGAGCAGTCGATCGCACAGTAGAAGGACTTGTGACCAACAGTGCAGCTGGCCGTACTGAATTTGGAGAGTAATAAACCGCACGAAGGCGCTGGTGAATTACGAAGTGGGGAATGTTGCCGTGCAGGCTTAATTGCCGCCCCGCGCCCGTAGAAAGGCTTACCCAACGCGCCCCTGGTCTCATTCGAAGAAGAACAGTTAGAATTTACTTTGTCTTTGCTTGCATTGGTGACGGAGCGGCAGCCCGCTATGATGGCGCGTTAGTCACAGAAAATTTGGCAAGCAGGAAAGACGTGAAAAGGAGAGAAAACACAAATGTAAGATAAAATAAAAACATGTGAGAAATTTGAATTAACATTGAAATAAAGATTGCCCACAAATTGTGCAACTAAATATAGCGCAATACAACACAAAACCGGCGTTTAATTGTTTGGGTAGAGGGCACGGGATATATGTTCAATCTCGCGAACTTTCTTGGAGCTGGCCCACGTCAAACCTGAATTTTCCACAAAACATTTTTACCTACAGTCAACATTGTACACTATTCACTAGGTTGAAAATTTGCTAAACATTACAATTTAAATTAGTGAAAAACAAATATACATATTTTATATATAAGTAAATCTTTGGAATATTTAAGAAGTCGCGAAAAATTAGATTTCTTAGGGCACAATGAAGTGTTCAAAGAGGACAAATCTAATCAAAAACGGAAGCTTGACGCCATGCAGGTGAGAAATGTATATCCTGGCAAATGGGGTATGAAGTCGGTTCGTGGTTTAATCGATTCGATATCAACTATATTGGGGGTTGATCTGAAATCTTTTCAAGATTTGCGTACTGGCGTATTATCAAATTTTACATAGACTATTTCAAAAGTCCATAAAGTTGAGGAATGTACGAATGTATACAATGTATGAATTCGCAATTAATACGGGGTCCTGGTAATTACGATTTCTGTAATTGGTTCTATCACTTCTATGTAGCCAACGATAATGGTAAATCTTATAACTCAATCGAAATAGGAGCTTTCCGAGGAGACAATCTAATCTAACAAAACCCGTTTTTATTCATACTAAGACCATTAATGATACACCTGATACCTGACAAGGAAGAGTCTAAAAATCAAGTCAATCAAAGTGCCAATAATAAGATCTTTCAAGAAAAAATACCTGTCAGTTGCAAGGACCATTCCGAAAATCTAGTCCTTGAAAGTGACAATAATGATATTATTCAAGAAGCGCAACTTGATTCCCATTCTGAAAATCTAGTCAATGAAAGTGAGAATAATGAGATCAGTCGAACAATCAATCATGAGATCATTCAAGAAGCGCAACTTGATTCCTATTCTGAAAATCTAGTCAATGAAAGTGAGAACAATGAGATCATTCGAACAATTAATCATGAGATCATTCAAGAAGCGTAACTTGATTCCTATTCTGAAAATCTAGTCAATGAAAGTAAAAATAATGAGATTGATTCTTCTAAAAATCAAGTCAATCAAAATGCCATGAAAGTGCCAAACGCAAACAGCAATGAGCTTGTGCAACCACAATAGATTCTATAAAAAGTATATTACTTAAAGACTCCGATGATTCCGATTATTCCTTAAACCACATAAGGGAAATAGTCTTTAATAATAATGAATCTGAACTAGATGACAACCTATTGTTAAAGTCTTTACACACAATTCATAAATTTCCAAAGTAATGTTCGAAAATTCAAAATTTTCAGTGGAAATTGTTTAAGTTTGTGAATCTGTGTGGAAGATTTTTCAATTTACAATTTTTTTTTTTCAGCACTTACACAATTGGGAAAGCTGACGTCAATTAAATGGCAATAATGTACCAGATATAACCAAAAAATTTCTTTGAATGGGCTGAATTTCAACGTTTAAAACTATGTAGTCCCATTTATTGTATATAACTTATAATAATAGGAAGAAGGTAAACTAGAACGATGTAAAGAAAGTAAGAAACTTCTGTCCTAGTTACGGTTTTCAATAGTTCCTTCTTTTGAGTTTTAGCCTGACTATAGAATAAAAGTTTAATTTGTTATAGGATGAAATTTTTCCACTGTGTTTAAGAATGAACAACGCCTCCATCTGAACTGGCTTCAGCAATCCAGATGCACTAAAGAAAATACAATACAACTGTACCTTTGTACCAAACAACGAACCTAGCATATGACTAGAATTACAATCAGCCACACACGGTGTGGGAAAAACACTTGTAGTTCTAAACTAACCCAAAACATCACAACGGCAGGATGTCATGCGATGTCGTGCCAAAATAATAATAATTTTTCAACCACCGAATACGTGGGTTTGAGTCGTACTAGAATAAGATCTTCCTAGAACAATTGTTACCTCCTATAGCCTAAAATAATCCTATATAAACTCCGTACTTTTGTAAATAAAATCATATTCATATTTTGAATTCAACGAAAGAAGATTGGTTTTTTTAGTCGTGGTTATACACCTTGATTTTTATAAAATTTTGAAATTGCCTCAAATGCTGACTTATCGTCAAAACCAATTCGTCCCAAAGTAACCGAAAGCAAGGCTAAGAAATCTGCGGCTAGATCCATTTTTCATGTGTTTGGTTTTTTCTTGATCTTTTTTTGGTAGTATATACAAAACTTCTTTAAATTGGACAAGAACCGGTTTTTTTAACATTGCGCAATATTATTTCCACCAAGGCCCCTATACATTTTCTATTTATTTATTTATTTATTTATTTATTTACGTCAACTAAGTCAGCAGCCGACGAAAAAGCTTAAGCTAAAATACAGATAGTAATTAATTCATGAAGGTAGCTTAGCTTTATGCACAACATCCCCGACCCGGTGGAGGTGTTTTATTTGCAACAAGGTGCCAGCTATGCCCCGATTCACAGCCAATGTGGTCAGGGATGAGTTGCAGCCAATCCAATATCCAGTCCAGAATACTTTCAGTGGTTACGCTGTAGATAATTAAAAAGTATAGCGCGAAGAGAAGTGACAGACAGATGAGGAGAAATAAGGTGAGAAAGGTTGTTAAAAGATTGGCAAAGAACAGGAAAAGGTTCGTGAAGAGAGTAGTTAGTCAAACATCTACTAAGGTGAAGAGGAAAAAAGTTTCTGGTCCGACGTGAGGGAACACAAAAATATAGCGTATCTAGTAAATTGGTAGAACTGACTTCGCCGTTGACTACTTTATGTAGAAAGAGAATCCCAAATACGAGCCTACGGTTGTAAAGTGAAGGAAGATTAATAAGAAGAAGTCTGTCAGAATATGAAGGTAGGCGAAGATTCGGGTCCCAATTAAGACCGCGTAACGCAAACTTAAGGAATTGTTTCTGTACCGATTCAATACTACGCTGGAGAACATCATATTGAGGGTTCCACACTGGTGAGCAATATTCTAGAGTAGGGCGAACTAACGAAGTGTATCAAACCTTTGTCACATATGGATCATCAAATTCTTTGGCCCAACGTTTAATGAAGCCAAGAAGACTGCACGCTCTATTAACAATTGAAGATATATGAATATTAAAAGAAAGTTTTGGGTCAAACATAACGCCTAAGTCTTTAAATGATGGTATACAATCTAACAGAACAGACTTAATAGAGTAATGAGCTAGGAACGGCGACAAACGACTGAAAGTCATAAAAAAACATTTAGAGGCATTAAGGTGTAATTTATTAACGTGACACCAAACACAGAACGCATCGAGATCTGATTGCAAGTACTGTTGGAAAGAAGGATCATTATATGAATAACAAATCTTGACGTCATCCGCAAACATGAGCACGCGTGAATGAGCCAAGGCCAAAGGCAAATCGTTTATAAACAAGGTAAATAACAGTGGGCCCAGATGACTGCCTTGGGGGACACCTGACGTAACTCGAACAGTTTTAGATATCGAGGAACGAAAAGACACCTTTTGGGTTCTGCCAATAAGATACGACTTTAACCAAGCCAATAGTTGCGGGGAAAAACACATGATGTTAAGTTTCATGAGAAGCAAGGAATGATCAACCGTATCGAAAGCCTTACTAAAGTCAGTATAAATAACATCAGTTTGACACTTTTTACGGAAGCCATGGTGTACAAGGGTAGTCAATTCTAAAAGGTTGGTAAGCGACGAACGACCTTTCATGAAGCCATGCTGACAAGCAGAAATAGCGGATCTGGATAGGTGTTGAAGGGAAGACGTAATAATCTTCTCAAACAGCTTAGGTATTGCCGAAAGTTTGGCAATGCCACGGTAGTTAGAAATATCCGATTTGTTACCCTTTTTAAAAAGCGGAATAATAAAAGACTCCTTCCAAATATCAGGGAAGCGACAAGTCTCACTCGATATAAAGAATAACCGAGATAAAGGCTTAGATAGGGAAATCGAACTCATTTTAAGGATGCAACTAGGTATATTATCAGGCCCGGGTACGAAGGAAGACGTCATAGATGACAAGCTAGAGATAATACAGTCTTCAGTAATATTAGGAAAAAACATACAATTTAAATGTGGAATTGTGAAGGGATAAGGTGTGGGATCCGAAGCAGTAGAAGAATAAGTCGACTGAAAGAATTTAGCAAACAGATCTGCAATATCTGAATCACAATTAGCAGTCTGGTCATTAAGTCTGAAGGTGGAAGGTAGTAAATTAGAGCGTCTTTTGGAATTAACAAAGTTATAAAATCTTTTGGGGTTCTTATAAAATTCAACCTTACAGCGAACGATATAATTATTGTAGCATTGAGTATTTAAAAGTCAAAATTGAGATTTGGCTACACAATAATTTGCATAGTCAAGTCACGAACCAGTTTTTTTAAATCTTTTAAAATATCTCGATTTAATGTTACGGAGATTAGAGAGCCTACGAGAATTTGAGATGTTATTGAATGAATTATTAACGGAATTGTAAGAAATAGTAATTTCAATGGTAGGGTGATAAGTATCTTCAGGCTTCACTAGGGGCTGTGTTTGTGATACAGCACTAACAGTGGGATCAGAGACAAAAACAAGATCGAGGATTCTTTTAGAAGAGTTAGGAAAAGAATTCAACTGATATAGCGGACATTCAAGTAGGCTATCAAGAAAAACATGTTGAGATGAAGGAATTAAGAAAGATAGATTATCATCAGCAAGCCAAGAAACATTAGGCAAGTTAAAATCACCTAAAGCTATAAAAAAATCACGATCTTTAAGACGACTAAAAATAGTTCGCAAAGCATCAGCATGGTGCATGTAGATCATGATATCAGAAGTTGGAGGAATATATGAACAAGAGATATATAAGCTATAGTTAGAACATGTAACTTCGACGCAAATAAACTCAACACCTAAGGGGAGATCAATCGGCACAACACTTGAGCACAGATTCGAGTTGACTGCAATGAGTACTCCACCGCCACGACGACCAACACGATCAAGCCTATAAGAAATAAAGTTATTAAAAAGAATTTCATTATCCAAAACAGAGAAATTAAGCCTAGCTCAAAGACAATAGCAAATGCTTTTCCGGATCGAGTTGAGTCAAGTAACATTAAGTTGAGTCCGTGTGTTGTCCTGGCGTAAGGCAAAATTGTCAACACGCTTTGGCAGTTTTGGTCTTCTCTTTTAAGCCGCAAAGAGGAAGAAAACAACGAAAATTTTGGATGGTTTGTGTTAGTTTGCGTTGCGCCTTTTGAAATATTTGAGTATGATTTTGTGGAAGTTTTTGCGACCTTGGTGTTATTATCTTAAGATTTTCTCAGGCTTCAGGTCATTTGTTCCAAATAAAAATAAAAACAAAATATAGTTTTTAATTTTCTTTTTTCCGATATATTTCGGTTGCGCAGCGGCAACAGTCTTCAGAGCAACTACAATAGAATACAAGAACATTTAACAATTATATGACATTTAACAATCTTTTAACATACATTGTTTAACACGTCAGCACCGTTCGACGTGGCGTAAAAAACTAATTATTGTCAAGTAAATGTCTGTATATATGAGCGCAGTTGTCGTTATCCGTCTTAAAGTTAAGTCGTGTGGCGCTCGGAGTGTTGATGATATGTAGCATCTCCATGGTGAACCTTTTGTTGTAATGCCGCCCTTCATCTAATATTGTTGTCTCTTCGAAATTCGGTGCATGGCCACTAGTTGCACAGTGTGTCATTAGTGCTGTTTTTGGTGTATCTGTATAAGGTCTCATTTTATAGTCAGATTTGTGTTGGGAGATCCTAGTTTTTAATTTCGATTTTGTCGTGTTAAACAGTGTATTTTAAAATATTGTTAAATGTCATATAATTGTTAAATGTTCTTGTATTCTATTGTAGTTACCCTGAAGACGGTTGCCGCTGCGCAACCGAAATATTTGAGTATGATATTTATGGACATTTTTTTTCAGTGGAGAATGCATAGATACTGTGTCCTTGGAAAGCTTATGCGGGAACAGATGAAACGCTACACAAACAACAACAGCATAGAGACAAAAACAAATACAAATATCAAAGAAGCTAACTTCGGCTATGCCAAAGTTTATATACCCTTGCAGTCCTTGGCAATGATATTTTTACATTTTTATATTTCTTTCCCTGCAATGAATTGATCATCAAAACACAAACAAAACATTCAAATTATTACTCTTCTTACTACAATTTTCTTCTTCTACCATCCAAAGCATCGCACGCATACACATACAGTTCGTGTAGCTTTGCGTCTGTGTGTGTGTATGCATGTGATCTGTTTGATTTGCTGATGACGTAGAACCGATTTGTATTGACTGTAACTTGTGTTCTATTTATCCGATCAAATTCAAATTTTGGGATCTGAGATTTTATACCAAATTCTATTATATTGGTAAATTTCATGGGGATACTCCAATTTTTGCAAAAATTTTTGTTCCAGAGCTATATGATATAGTAGTCCGATCCCGATGATTTTCATACTTTATCTCACCCGGGTAAAAATAAGCTCCCAAAAAAAAATTTCATCCTGATAGCTCTTAAGATGGCTGTCATATAATTGTTAAATGTTCTTGTATTCTATTGTAGTTGCCCTGAAGACTGTTGCCGCTGCGCAACCGAAATATATCGGAAAAAAGAAAATTAAAAACTATATTTTGTTTTTATTTTTATTTGGAACAAATGACCTGAAGCCTGAGAAAATCTTAAGATAATAACACAAAGGTCGCAAAAACTACCACAATGACAACAACGGATGGCCCGCCGATCGCAACCCAAACCATGGGAGTTGTGGAATCAAAACTTAAGTACAGCAACACATAAACAACAATTAATAGACATCAGACGATCCCCAAGAAATTAGTAAGACTGAAAAGTAGTTTAAAATTTCTGTTAAAATGTAGAAAATCTAAATTAATTCCCAATTTTATCAAGCATTCCACACAATGCGATAATATTTTTGAGTTTGACAATAACACATTTCCAGACATTAACAAAATATTGGACAGATATACATATTTCTTTCACACAAAAATATTAAACCTGCTTATATAACATAAACATAACACTCTCAAAAGATTCAACAACAAATTAGCAGAGACAAGAAAAACTCTTGGAAAACAGCTGGACGAACAGAGCATGAGCGCATTTTTGGAGAGAGAACAAAACGCAGTAAAAAGACTAACAGAAACATTGCGAGAACATCATGGGATGAAACATGAGAAACTAAACAGCAAACGGAACTTTGCTCTCTTTAATAACAACAGAACCGACGATTGGTTTGTATATGAGACAGAAGTGGAGTTCCCGCTGGATATAAAATCATTGCTATCAAAGGCTCCAAAGTTTGCTCTTCCCATAGAACACGAGATGCTCCTCCTTATTTACTACATTGCCGATGGAGAGGAAATAGTTCAGACGATCAAGGAAAAAGAGAAAAAAGAGGCAGAGCGTACTGCGTTCTCTTTAATGGTTAAAGAGCACAGAGCGATGAAATACATAAATGCGTGCAATATTAGATATAACTCAACGGACATACAAATTTCTTAAACAACATGACGATATTTTAATATTAACATCTGACAAACGAAATAAAACGGTAGCAATGAAAAAGATTGATTATGACCACAGAATGATGGACATATTGTCGGATCTAAACACCTATAGAATCCTCAGGAATGACCTAACAACACGATTACAGATAAAGAACAACAATTTGGTGGACAAACTACATAAGATGACGGTTATTTTAAAGATTGAAAAGAAAAAGTACCAACAATACACAAAGAAGGGACACCATTGAGACCAATTTGTTCATCAATTGGCTCACCATCCTATGGACTTTGTAAATACATTATAAAAATTTTAAGGAATATAATATAACAAACAACGCATAAATAACACTTACATTTGTGACGATGAACAATTAATTTCATTTGACGTGGTATCATTATTTCCAAGCATTCCAACGGATCTAGCATTGGACACAATCAGGTACAAATGGACTAAAATACAGGAACACACAAGAATACCAAAAGTTCAATTTATGGAAATAGTAAAATTCTGCATTCAAGAGAATAGATATTTTACTTATAAGGACCAAACATTCATACAATTAAAAGGAATGCCGATGGGATCTCCGGCCTCACCTGTCATTGTGGACATCGTTATGGAAACTCTTCTGGACACTACAATGGATAATTAATCAGACCACCAAGATTATTAACGAAATATGTAGATGATATTATTCAATAATACACCAAGATGACATCGATAAAACACTTTACTATGGAGCTGTAAGACAATGGAAAACAGGCGTATTTGGACTCTATGTTCATCAGACGAGGAAACGAATTAAAACTAAAATGCTAAATATTTCGGATAAAATATACCATGAAGAAACGAAGAAGGAAATAAATATTTTAAAGGACAACGATTTGCCGGATAACGTAATCAAGACATTGTTCAAAAAACGTAAATCCCCCATTGTCAAAACTAAGAATGAGAAAACCTACTTATCTGTCACTTATGTACCTAAATTATCAGAAAGACTATCACATTCGGAAAGTTATGACAAAGCTGGAATAAAAATGGCCACAAACCTGACAATACCCCCAAACATACATTCAACAAAACAAAATCCAAGGTAGAGATGACAAATAGAAGCAATGAAATATACAAAAATCCATGCAATGGACAAGGAAACATACCGTGCAATAAGATATACATATGGACGACAAAATCGAAATTGAAAACTAGGATCTCCCAACACAAATCTGACTATAAAATGAGACCTTATACAGATACACCAAAAACAGCACTAATGACACACTGTGCAACTAGTGGCCATGCACCGAATTTCGAAGAGACAACAATATTAAATGAAGGGCGGCATTACAACAAAAGGTTCACCATGGAGATGCTACATATCATCAACACTCCGAGCGCCACATGACTTAACTTTAAGACGGATAACGACAACTGCGCTCATATATACAGACATTTACTTGACAATAATTAGTTTTTTACTCCACGTCGAACGGTGCTGACGTGTTAAACAATGTATGTTAAAAGATTGTTAAATGTCATATAATTGTTAAATGTTCTTGTATTCTATTGTAGTTACCCTGAAGACGGTTGCCGCTGCGCAACCGAAATATTTGAGTATGATATTTATGGACATTTTTTTTCAGTGGAGAATGCATAGATACTGTGTCCTTGGAAAGCTTATGCGGGAACAGATGAAACGCTACACAAACAACAACAGCATAGAGACAAAAACAAATACAATACAGTTTTTCTTCTTCTACCATCCAAAGCATCGCACGCATACACATACAGTTCCTGTAGCTTTGCGTCTGTGTGTGTGTATGCATGTGATCTGTTTGATTTGCTGATGACGTAGAACCGATTTGTATTGACTGTAACTTGTGTTCTATTTATCCGATCAAATTCAAATTTTGGGATCTGAGATTTTATACCAAATTCTATTATATTGGTAAATTTCATGGGGATACTCCAATTTTTGCAAAAATTTTTGTTCCAGAGCTATATGATATAGTAGTCCGATCCCGATGATTTTCATACTTTATCTCACCCGGGTAAAAATAAGCTCCCAAAAAAAATTTCATCCTGATAGCTCTTAAGATGGCTGTCATATAATTGTTAAATGTTCTTGTATTCTATTGTAGTTGCCCTGAAGACTGTTGCCGCTGCGCAACCGAAATATATCGGAAAAAAGAAAATTAAAAACTATATTTTGTTTTTATTTTTATTTGGAACAAATGTCCTGAGCCAAACAAAGCCTGAGAAAATCTTAAGATAATAACACAAAGGTCGCAAAAACTACCACAATGACAACAACGGATGGCCCGCCGATCGCAACCCAAACCATGGGAGTTGTGGAATCAAAACTTAACTACAGCAACACATAAACAACAATTAATAGACATCAGACGATCTCCAAGAAATTAGTAAGACTGAAAAGTAGTTTAAAATTTCTGTTAAAATGTAGAAAATCTAAATTAATTCCCAATTTTATCAAGCATTCCACACAATGCGATAATATTTTTGAGTTTGACAATAACACATTTCCAGACATTAACAAAATATTGGACAGATATACATATTTCTTTCACACAAAAATATTAAACCTGCTTATATAACATAAACATAACACTCTCAAATGATTCAACAACAAATTAGCAGAGACAACAAAAACTCTTGGAAAACAGCTGGACGAACAGAGCATGAGCGCATTTTTGGAGAGAGAACAAAACGCAGTAAAAAGACTAACAGAAACATTGCGAGAACATCATGGGATGAAACATGAGAAACTAAACAGCCAACGGAACTTTGCTCTCTTTAATAACAACAGAACCGACGATTGGTTTGTATATGAGACAGAAGTGGAGTTCCCGCTGGATATAAAATCATTGCTATCAAAGGCTCCAAAGTTTGCTCTTCCCATAGAACACGAGATGCTCCCTCTTATTTACTACATTGCCGATGGAGAGGAAATAGAAAAAAGAGGCAGAGCGTACTGCGTTCTCTTTAATGGTTAAAGAGCACAGAGCGATGAAATACATAAATGCGTGCAATATTAGATATAACTCAACGGACATACAAATTTCTTAAACAACATGACGATATTTTAATATTAACATCTGACAAACGAAATAAAACGGTAGCAATGAAAAAGATTGATTATGACCACAGAATGATGGACATATTGTCGGATCTAAACACCTATAGAATCCTCAGGAAAGACCTAACAACACGATTACAGATAAAGAACAACAATTTGGTGGACAAACTACATAAGATGACGGTTATTTTAAAGATTGAAAAGAAAAAGTACCAACAATACACAAAGAAGGGACACCATTGAGACCAATTTGTTCATCAATTGGCTCACCATCCTATGGACTTTGTAAATACATTATAAAAATTTTAAGGAATATAATATAACAAACAACGCATAAATAACACTTACATTTGTGACGATGAACAATTAATTTCATTTGACGTGGTATCATTATTTCCAAGCATTCCAACGGATCTAGCATTGGACACAATCAGGTACAAATGGACTAAAATACAGGAACACACAAGAATACCAAAAGTTCAATTTATGGAAATAGTAAAATTCTGCATTCAAGAGAATAGATATTTTACTTATAAGGACCAAACATTCATACAATTAAAAGGAATGCCGATGGGATCTCCGGCCTCACCTGTCATTGCGGACATCGTTATGGAAACTCTTCTGGACACTACAATGGATAATTAATCAGACCACCAAGATTATTAACGAAATATGTAGATGATATTATTCAATAATACACCAAGATGACATCGATAAAACACTTTACTATGGAGCTGTAAGACAATGGAAAACAGGCGTATTTGGACTCTATGTTCATCAGACGAGGAAACGAATTAAAACTAAAATGCTAAATATTTCGGATAAAATATACCATGAAGAAACGAAGAAGGAAATAATAAATATTTTAAAGGACAACGATTTGCCGGATAACGTTATCAAGACATTGTTCAAAAAACGTAAATCCCCCATTGTCAAAACTAAGAATGAGAAAACCTACTTATCTGTCACTTATGTACCTAAATTATCAGAAAGACTATCACATTCGGAAAGTTATGACAAAGCTGGAATAAAAATGGCCACAAACCTGACAATACCCCCAAACATACATTCAACAAAACAAAATCCAAGGTAGAGATGACAAATAGAAGCAATGAAATATACAAAAATCCATGCAATGGACAAGGAAACATACCGTGCAATAAGATATACATATGGACGACAAAATCGAAATTGAAAACTAGGATCTCCCAACACAAATCTGACTATAAAATGAGACCTTATACAGATACACCAAAAACAGCACTAATGACACACTGTGCAACTAGTGGCCATGCACCGAATTTCGAAGAGACAACAATATTAAATGAAGGGCGGCATTACAACAAAAGGTTCACCATGGAGATGCTACATATCATCAACACTCCGAGCGCCACATGACTTAACTTTAAGACGGATAACGACAACTGCGCTCACATATACAGACATTTACTTGACAATAATTAGTTTTTAACTCCACGTCGAACGGTGCTGACGTGTTAAACAATGTATGTTAAAAGATTGTTAAATGTCATATAATTGTTAAATGTTCTTGGATTCTATTGTAGTTACCCTGAAGACGGTTGCCGCTGCGCAACCGAAATATTTGAGTATGATATTTATGGACATTTTTTTTCAGTGAAGAATGCATAGATACTGTGTCCTTGCAAAGCTTATGCGGGAACAGATGAAACGCTACACAAACAACAACAGCATAGAGACAAAAACAAATACAAATATCAAAGAAGCTAACTTCGGCTATGCCAAAGTTTATATACCCTTGCAGTCCTTGGCAATGATATTTTTACATTTTTAAATTTCTTTCCCTGCAACTCAATTCATCAATACACAAACAAAACATTCAAATTATTACTCTTCTTACTACAATTTTTCTTCTTCTACCAAAGCATCGCACGCATACACATACAGTTCGTGTAGCTTTGCGTCTGTGTGTGTGTATGCATGTGATCTGTTTGATTTGCTGATGACGTAGAACCGATTTGTATTGACTGTAACTTGTGTTCTATTTATCCGATCAAATTCAAATTTTGGGATCTGAGATTTTATACCAAATTCTATTATATTGGTAAACTTCATGGGGATACTCCAATTTTTGCAAAAATTTTTGTTCCAGAGCCATATGATATAGTAGTCCGATCCCGATGATTTTCATACTTTATCTCACCCGGGTAAAAATAAGCTCCCAAAAAAAATTTCATCCTGATAGCTCTTAAGATGGCTGAGTAAAACGTGTAGGCATCACCTAGTCATAGTAACAAAAGTCCCACAGTGGATCCTCACACTACCAAGTTATCTCACAATCAGTTATCTACATTTATAAGATTCACACACATACATGTAACCATCTAGAATAAGCTAGCAATAAGAAAACTCAATAAATCAGTTCTTGTGCGACAATCGAAAAGTAAAGACGTATACCACAAACGCGTACGCACCGACGGACAGACGGACATGGCTATATCGACTCAGCTTCTCATGCTGATCAAGAAACGTCTCCTTCTCCTTCTCCGTCTCCTTCTGTGCGTTACAAACATCTGACCAATTTTATAAAAACCTCTGCAAGGGTATAAACATCTGACCAATTTTATAATACCCTCTGCAAGGGTATAAAAACCAGAGGGCCGGGGCTAACTTCGACCGCATCACAGTTTATATACCCTTGCAAGTTTGTTAGTAACTCTTTTATCTAAACTAACTGTTTTATCTAAAAAGGGTAATGTTTGTGTAAACACCTATTTATTGGATAAAAATGATAACGATTAGTTTGTATTTTTCGGATTAGTTTTTCGTTTTCTGCGCAGAAGCAACTTGCTCGTTGCGTCGCCGGAAAAGAAGAGACCGGCTGTCTCGCCACCTATCGATGACTTATCGCTAACCATCGATACTTAGTACTCACAATCGATACTTATCACTAACAATTGATACTTATCACTAACAATCGATACTTATTACTAACCATCGATACTACAATACTGGTTTCGGTATATGCGTGAGTATTTAAAAGACTTGTAAATAATTGGGATCTTACAACTCGGCCGTCCTGACGAGGAATCGACCTCGATTCCAATTGCTAACAACAAGGTGGGTAAATAAGAAACTTAAGTGGCTGGTGTCGCCTTTGTTTGGCTATCAGAAGTGCAATCTTGATCAGGGGCAACCCATAGCTTTAATTTGGAGGCTTCTAGGACCCCATCATATGGTAGTTGGGTGATTTGGGAGCCCTCTACATCCCGGATAACATATCGGTCATTCGGAAGTTTTTTATGAACCACATACGGACCACGATACCGCCGGATAAGCTTTTTGTTTGTGCCTGCCGAAGTATCCACATTCTTAATAACTACGAAATCCCCCTCCTCAAAACTAACGGCCGGGGGGTGATGCTTCGAATAATATTCCGAATTATATTCTTGGGACTTAACAATGTTACGGAAGGCTAATCTCCGGACGTCTACCTCTGAGGCATCGACTTCCTCCGTTCTCTCACCCAACCGTTCGGTTAGTTCATCTACTACCACACCTCGTTGTTCAACACCGAATAGAAGTACGGAAGCGGCAAATTTGGTTGTGGAGTGGAAGGAGTTATTCAATGCAAACTCTATGTTCGGCAGTTGTTGGACCCAATCTGCGTGGTCCACAGGTTCCGTTAGTTTACCCAACATGTTAGTTTACCCAAAACACGGTTAACCCGCTCGACTTGACCGTTGGCCCGGGGTGAGGCAGTGGCATTCAGCACATGAATTATATTATTGACCTTCAGAAATTCTTCAAATTCAGAGGAAGTAAAGCAGGTACCTCGATCGCTGATAATTCGGCGGGGTCTACTGTAATTTGCGAAATACTGAGATTCTAACGTCTGACATACTTCACGTGAATTAGTAGTGGCGGCAGGGTACAGCTTCACAAATTTGGTGAAAGCGTCAATGACAACCAGAAGATATTTTTTCTTAGAGCGTATGGACGGAAGGGGGCCCAGATGGTCAATATGAATGGTATCAAACGGAAGGGGCACTTTCGGAATACTATGTAGCGTGACACGGTTGTCCGAAGCGGACGCTGAGTAGTAGATACACTTCAGGCAATTTTTAATGTAATTGTTAACATAAGACTTCATACACGGGAACCAGTAATGCTTCTTGATCTGTGTGCAACATTTCTCCGTGGCCATATGGCCAAGCTTCTCGTGCACTACTCGTATGACATGATTTATCATTTCGGAAGGGACATAAAGTTGGGGTACACTCGTCGAGGAAAGGCGGTACACTACTCCGTCTCGCAGTTCGAAATTCGATCTCTCATATTTCTCTAACTCATCTCGGAGTTTGACAATCTCAGGGTCCCGGTTCTGGGTTAACTGCAGTTGGAAGTCGAGGTTTATATCGTCAACGTATGCGGCAGTTTCTATTCTGCTTAGAGCATCAGCATGGGGCATACCAACCCCCGAGCGGTGTACAATCGTGTAGTTATAGTTTTCCAACAGCAGGGCCCAGCGAGCAATCTTGGCGGAATGTCCACCATTTCTCAGTGTCAGCGCAAGGGAATTACAATCGGTCACGATTTTGAACGGGATGAACTTAAGGTATGTCTCAAAACGTTTTAAGGAATACACGATAGCTAACGTCTCTAGCTCATAACTGTGTAGTTTCGATTCAGCGGCGGAGGCCATCTTAGAGAAGTAGGACACTGGGTGTAATTTACCGTCTGTTTGTTTCTGGAGGAGCACTGCTCCGAAACCAATTGAACTAGCATCGCAGTGTAACTCTGTTTCAGACTTCGGGTTGTAAATAGATAACATGGGGGATTCGATCAATTTCAACTTCAGTATTCGGAAAGCTTCAAGGCATTCCTCGGAGAAGACATAAGGGGTATCTTTTCTTAACAATCGGGACAGCGGACACGCAATCTTAGCGAAACCTGATACAAATCGGCGGAAGTATGAGAATAGGCCTAAGCAACGCTCTAATTCCTTGCTATTCCTTAGAATAGGCAAATCCCGTATCGCCTGAATATGAGCTGGTTTAGGCGTGATACCGGCGGAATTGGCTAAGTAGCCCAAGTACTATAGTTCCCTATACGCAAAACGGCATTTAGTCAGCTTCAGGCATAGCCCGTTCACTCTTAACACATACAATATTTCCTTCAGAATCTCAAGGTGGGTTTCAAAGTCATGCGACGCGACTAGAATATCGTCCATATATATCACCAGTTGACCTCGGTTTATAAATTCCTTAAGGACAAAATAAACGAATCTAGCGAACACGGAAGGGCCATTACAAAGTCCGAAGGGCATGCGTACATATTCAAACTGGCCATCAATGGTTACAAAGGCAGTATATTTGATAGAGTCTGGGTGCATTTTCACATGGTGGAAACCGTTCTTCAAGTCCAAGATAGTGAAGAATGATTTGCCACCCAGATGTTCAATGCAATCATCTAACAGAGGAATCGGAAAATGATCTCGAACTGTAATTTTATTTAACGGCCGGTAATCTACACATTTCCTCATCGTGTTGTCCTTTTTCCGGACAGGGACAATAGCGGCAGCGTAAGGAGAACTACTGTGGCGAATAATACCAGCTTTCAAGAGATCGTCACAAATCTCACGCACCTCTATGCGTTCGTGGTGCGACAGACGGCGGGGGCGGCAGAAAATCGGAGTTTGGCTAGTCAATTCTATTTTCATCTCATAGTTCATGGGCTTGATTAAATCTGGATCAACTTGTACATACGAAGTGGAAATAATAGACTTAAGGGCTGTGGTTTGCTCTTCCCGTAACGTGGGCTCTATATCAAAGTCTAACTCACTGACAGCAGAGAGCTCAATGGCATTTATCGCCATAAGTGCATCATTCAGTGTTTCCGAAGGTACAGCAGAAGTTTCTAGAAGGGGAGAATCAGACAACAATTCGGCAGATACGATCTCATTCCTGTCGTGCGGTAGTACCGCTAGATCTTTCGTCAATATATTAAAAGACTTCAGAACAGCAGTAAGTTTTGGATTTATACATTCAGTCGGTTTATTCATGAGTATCAACGATTCTTTTTCATATTTCAGTTCTTTCAGTTTACAGAGTCTAATATTAACTTTATACAGAAGATCTCTACCTATAATCATCGGCAGTTCGGTTGCTTGGTTCGTCAGGACTTCAAACGTATGTATTGTCTGTGTGTTGCGGAGGCGAACTTTACACTGGACTTAGCCAACTTCTGTCCTTAGGCCAAGTCCAGTGTAAAGTTCGCCTCCGCAACACACAGCCAACTTCTGTCCTTAGGCCATTTCCTAAACCACGGCAGTTCAATGTAAGGGGGCTAAGACGGCAGTTGGAAGATTGACGGATAAAACTCTTTGGACTGCCCGAATCAAGGAGAGAAAACATATTTATAAATTTCCTATCTTGCACTTCATCACAAACAAAAGCAACACTCACCAGTTGTAAATGGTCTAGTCGATCTCCTGCTTCATCAGCGGCGGCAGCAGCAGTGATAGTGGTGGCATTTCCAATTCGAGACGGGCAGTTTTTGTAGATGTGGCCCACTATGCCACACTTGAAACATGAATTCGGAGGTCTCATTGGTTTCGGGCATTGACTCTTGTAATGCCCCCATCCTGAGCAGTTGAAGCATCTGGTCTCACTCGTGACGGTGCCTGACGATTTGTTTCCAGGCGCCACGGCAGTTGTTGTTGGCTTCGCCTTCACGCTATTGCTTTGTCTGGAGGCAGCGGCCTGCGTATGTCTTGTGGCACCGGCGCTAAATTGGGCTTCGATTTCGGCAAGTCGACTCAATACCTCGGGATGATGATCCTCCCTTGAGGCGAACTCGCGGAAACGATTTCTTAGGTCCTCCACTATTCCACCGGTGTTTAATTCGAATTCGTCACAAAGGACTTCCAACTCGGCTTTGCGACGATGGTTTATCCAATGAACGCCCAATGCTATTATATTAGTAAGGACCCAGTAGGCTACGCGATACTATGTAAAAATGGCTACGGTAAACCGATAGACTATGATATGGATGTGCAAGTTGACCAATGCGTATATATATTTTATTTAATTTTTAATAAATTCTGCAGAGGAGGGGTCAGAAAATATAAAAAAATATATGTTTGTTCAAAGAAAAGTAGGTAACGGTGACGCGTATATGAGAATTATCGACGCGAGGGAAACTTTCGAGGTGGTTTTCGGTTTAAATATTTTGAACAAAATCTTTACAATGGTTCGAATACATAAGAAAGATCTTGCCTGGTGATAGAATTAGATCCCGTTTGTTTATTTGAATTGGGAAAATCCATGAATGTAGAATATAGTTATTGGAGAAGTGAATAAATCTCCCTCGGTGTTGCCCAAAGAAAATAAGCGTTTGCTCCGATTATGTTTGGAATATCCTTGGGAAAGTAATGGTCCTTGCACGAACACGGAAGGGCCATTACAAAGTCCGAAGGGCATGCGTACATATTCAAACTGGCCATCAGGGGTTACAAAGGCAGTATATTTGATAGAGTCTGGGTGCATTTTCACATGGTGGAAACCGTTCTTCAAGTCCAAGATAGTGAAGAATGATTTGCCACCCAGATGTTCAATGCAATCATCTAACAGAGGAATCGGAAAATGATCTCGAACTGTAATTTTATTTAACGGCCGGTAATCTACACATTTCCTCATCGTGTTGTCCTTTTTCCGGACAGGGACAATAGCGGCAGCGTAAGGAGAACTACTGTGGCGAATAATACCAGCTTTCAAGAGATCGTCACAAATCTCACGCACCTCTATGCGTTCGTGGTGCGACAGACGGCGGGGGCGGCAGAAAATCGGAGTTTGGCTAGTCAATTCTATTTTCATCTCATAGTTCATGGGCTTGATTAAATCTGGATCAACTTGTACATACGAAGTGGAAATAATAGACTTAAGGGCTGTGGTTTGCTCTTCCCGTAACGTGGGCTCTATATCAAAGTCTAACTCACTGACAGCAGGGAGCTCAATGGCATTTATCGCCATAAGTGCATCATTCAGTGTTTCCGAAGGTACAGCAGAAGTTTCTAGAAGGGGAGAATCAGACAACAATTCGGCAGATACGATCTCATTCCTGTCGTGCGGTAGTACCGCTAGATCTTTCGTCAATATATTAAAAGACTTCAGAACAGCAGTACGTTTTGGATTTATACATTCAGTCGGTTTATTCATGAGTATCAACGATTCTTTTTCATATTTCAGTTCTTTCAGTTTACAGAGTCTAATATTAACTTTATACAGAAGATCTCTACCAATCATCAGTTTGATTTGGTTTTTTAGTGGTATCATCTGAATTCCTGGATGTTGAAGTGATTTTGGGAGAAGACTTTTGTAAGCAAGACGAAATAAAAATCAATCGTAATGGCGTACAAATCGGGAAATATAATGATGAAACGGAATTAAGTTCGGTAATGAGAATAAAGGTCGAAAACGACGAAATTGACATTGACTCAAATGCATCGAAAAGTACAAAGTGCGAAGTAAACGAACTTATCAAAAACTATAAACAAGGTAATAGTAAAAGACCATATTCCATTACCTCTGATTGAAGATCAATTGGATCGGCTACAAGGAGCAACGGTTTTCAGCACAATCGATTTAAAGAATGGATTTTTCCATGTATATGCTGAAAAAAAGAGTCGAAGATTCACCTCGTTCGTTACACACAACGGACAGTACCAGTTTTTAAAAGTTCCTTTTGGACTAACGAACTCCCTTGGGGTATTTCAGAGACACGTTACTGCCATTTTTCGTGATTTGACCCGTGCTGGTACGGCTTTCCCATACGTCGACGACATTATATCCCTGGGAAAACTGAGGAGGAAGCCGTTTTGAAGCGATGTGAAGAACATGGTTTAGTCATTAACTTAAAGAAATGTTGTTTGTTGAAGAGAAAAATAGAATTTTTGGGGCATACTATAAAGAATCAGACGATATGTATCTCAGACGCAAAGACCAAAGCTGTAAACAAATTTCCTATGCCGATGAATCAAAAGCAGCTCCAAAGTTTTCTTGGCCTGGTTTGTTATTTTCGCAAGTTCATTGCAGATTTTTCGATTATAGCCAAGCCTCTTACTGATTTATTAAAAAATGATGTAAAATTTATATTCAACGAGAGTCAGATAAAATCTTTTAATTTGCTTAAAGAATTGATAAGCCAGAAACCTGTTTTGCAAATATTAACCCCAAGTTTGAAACAGAAGTACATACAGACGCATCGATTGATGGCTTCGGAGCAATTTTATTACAAAAGTTATCTGATGATAAAGAATTGCACCCTGTATACTACATGAGCAAAAAGACGACTGAAGCGGAAAGGAAATTCACTAGCTACGAATTAGAGATTTTGGAGGTAGTTGAAGCATTTCGTAAGTTCCAAGTTTACCTTCTAGGTATGCATTTTAAAGTCATAAGCGATTGTAATGCGTTTGCAAAGACGATGGATAAAAAAGATGTGGGCACTAGAGTCGCACGATGAATTCTTGAGATCCAAGAATTTGATTTTGATGTTGAGCACCATGCAGGAAATCGTATACGCCATGCAGATGCGCTTAGTCGCTACCCCGTTATGATTATATCAGAAGATTACATACACAGTAAATTAAAGAATGTCCAAGCACAAGACCATTTGGGTTGCGCCTTTTGAAATATTTGAGTATGATTTTGTGGAAGTTTTTGCGACCTTGGTGTTATTATCTTAAGATTTTCTCAGGCTTCAGGTGATTTGTTTCAAATAAAAATAAAAACAAAATATAGTTTTTAATTTTCTTTTTTCCGATATATTTCGGTTGCGCAGCGGCAACAGTCTTCAGAGCAACTACAATAGAATACAAGAACATTTAACAATTATATGACATTTAACAATATTTTAAAATACACTGTTTAACACGACAAAATCGATATTAAAAACTAGGATCTCCCAACACAAATCTGACTATAAAATGAGACCTTATACAGATACACCAAAAACAGCACTAATGACACACTGTGCAACTAGTGGCCATGCACCGAATTTCGAAGAGACAACAATATTAGATGAAGAGCGGCATTACAACAAAAGGTTCACCATGGAGATGCTACATATCATCAACACTCCGAGCGCCACACGACTTAACTTTAAGACGGATAACGACAACTGCGCTCATATATACAGACATTTACTTGACAATAATTAGTTTTTTACTCCACGTCGAACGGTGCTGACGTGTTAAACAATGTATGTTAAAAGATTGTTAAATGTCATATAATTGTTAAATGTTCTTGTATTCTATTGTAGTTACCCTGAAGACGGTTGCCGCTGCGCAACCGAAATATTTGAGTATGATATTTATGGACATTTTTTTTCAGTGGAGAATGCATAGATACTGTGTCCTTGGAAAGCTTATGCGGGAACAGATGAAACGCTACACAAACAACAACAGCATAGAGACAAAAACAAATACAAATATCAAAGAAGCTAACTTCTGTTTGATTTGCTGATGACGTAGAACCGATTTGTATTGACTGTAACTTGTGTTCTATTTATCCGATCAAATTCAAATTTTGGGATCTGAGATTTTATACCAAATTCTATTATATTGGTAAATTTCATGGGGATACTCCAATTTTTGCAAAAATTTTTGTTCCAGAGCTATATGATATAGTAGTCCGATCCCGATGATTTTCATACTTTATCTCACCCGGGTAAAAATAAGCTCCCAAAAAAAATTTCATCCTGATAGCTCTTAAGATGGCTGTCATATAATTGTTAAATGTTCTTGTATTCTATTGTAGTTGCCCTGAAGACTGTTGCCGCTGCGCAACCGAAATATATCGGAAAAAAGAAAATTAAAAACTATATTTTGTTTTTATTTTTATTTGGAACAAATGACCTGAGCCAAACAAAGCCTGAGAAAATCTTAAGATAATAACACAAAGGTCGCAAAAACTACCACAATGACAACAACGGATGGCCCGCCGATCGCAACCCAAACCATGGGAGTTGTGGAATCAAAACTTAAGTACAGCAACACATAAACAACAATTAATAGACATCTTAGTAAGACTGAAAAGTAGTTTAAAATTTCTGTTAAAATGTAGAAAATCTAAATTAATTCCCAATTTTATCAAGCATTCCACACAATGCGATAATATTTTTGAGTTTGACAATAACACATTTCCAGACATTAACAAAATATTGGACAGATAAACATATTTCTTTCACACAAAAATATTAAACCTGCTTATATAACATAAACATAACACTCTCAAAAGATTCAACAACAAATTAGCAGAGACAACAAAAACTCTTGGAAAACAGCTGGACGAACAGAGCATGAGCGCATTTTTGGAGAGAGAACAAAACGCAGTAAAAAGACTAACAGAAACATTGCGAGAACGTCATGGGATGAAACATGAGAAACTAAACAGCAAACGGAACTTTGCTCTCTTTAATAACAACAGAACCGACGATTGGTTTGTATATGAGACAGAAGTGGAGTTCCCGCTGGATATAAAATCATTGCTATCAAAGGCTCCAAAGTTTGCTCTTCCCATAGAACACGAGATGCTCCCTCTTATTTACTACATTGCCGATGGAGAGGAAATAGTTCAGACGATCAAGGAAAAAGAGAAAAAAGAGGCAGAGCGTACTGCGTTCTCTTTAATGGTTAAAGAGCACAGAGCGATGAAATACATAAATGCGTGCAATATTAGATATAACTCAACGGACATACAAATTTCTTAAACAACATGACGATATTTTAATATTAACATCTGACAAACGAAATAAAACGGTAGCAATGAAAAAGATTGATTATGACCACAGAATGATGGACATATTGTCGGATCTAACCACCTATAGAATCCTCAGGAATGACCTAACAACAGGATTACAGATAAAGAACAACAATTTGGTGGACAAACTACATAAGATGACGGTTATTTTAAAGATTGAAAAGAAAAAGTACCAACAATACACAAAGAAGGGACACCATTGAGACCAATTTGTTCATCAATTGGCTCACCATCCTATGGACTTTGTAAATACATTATAAAAATTTTAAGGAATATAATATAACAAACAACGCATAAATAACACTTACATTTGTGACGATGAACAATTAATTTCATTTGACGTGGTATCATTATTTCCAAGCATTCCAACGGATCTAGCATTGGACACAATCAGGTACAAATGGACTAAAATACAGGAACACACAAGAATACCAAAAGTTCAATTTATGGAAATAGTAAAATTCTGCATTCAAGAGAATAGATATTTTACTTATAAGGACCAAACATTCATACAATTAAAAGGAATGCCGATGGGATCTCCGGCCTCACCTGTCATTGCGGACATCGTTATGGAAACTCTTCTGGACACTACAATGGATAATTAATCAGACCACCAAGATTATTAACGAAATATGTAGATGATATTATTCAATAATACACCAAGATGACATCGATAAAACACTTTACTATGGAGCTGTAAGACAATGGAAAACAGGCGTATTTGGACTCTATGTTCATTAGACGAGGAAACGAATTAAAACTAAAATGCTAAATATTTCGGATAAAATATACCATGAAGAAACGAAGAAGGAAATAATAAATATTTTAAAGGACAACGATTTGCCGGATAACGTAATCAAGACATTGTTCAAAAAACGTAAATCCCCCATTGTCAAAACTAAGAATGAGAAAACCTACTTATCTGTCACTTATGTACCTAAATTATCAGAAAGACTATCACATTCGGAAAGTTATGACAAAGCTGGAATAAAAATGGCCACAAACCTGACAATACCCCCAAACATACATTCAACAAAACAAAATCCAAGGTAGAGATGACAAATAGAAGCAATGAAATATACAAAAATCCATGCAATGGACAAGGAAACATACCGTGCAATAAGATATACATATGGACGACAAAATCGAAATTGAAAACTAGGATCTCCCAACACAAATCTGACTATAAAATGAGACCTTATACAGATACACCAAAAACAGCACTAATGACACACTGTGCAACTAGTGGCCATGCACCGAATTTCGAAGAGACAACAATATTAAATGAAGGGCGGCATTACAACAAAAGGTTCACCATGGAGATGCTACATATCATCAACACTCCGAGCGCCACACGACTTAACTTTAAGACGGATAACGACAACTGCGCTCATATATACAGACATTTACTTGACAATAATTAGTTTTTTACTCCACGTCGAACGGTGCTGACGTGTTAAACAATGTATGTTAAAAGATTGTTAAATGTCATATAATTGTTAAATGTTCTTGTATTCTATTGTATTTACCCTGAAGACGGTTGCCGCTGCGCAACCGAAATATTTGAGTATGATATTTATGGACATTTTTTTTCAGTGGAGAATGCATAGATACTGTGTCCTTGGAAAGCTTATGCGGGAACAGATGAAACGCTACACAAACAACAACAGCATAGAGACAAAAACAAATACAAATATCAAAGAAGCTAACTTCGGCTATGCCAAAGTTTATATACCCTTGCAGTCCTTGGCAATGATATTTTTACATTTTTAAATTTCTTTCCCTGTAACTCAATTCATCAAAACACAAACAAAACATTCAAATTATTACTCTTCTTACTACAATTTTTCTTCTTCTACCATCCAAAGCATCGCACGCATACACATACAGTTCGTGTAGCTTTGCGTCTGTGTGTGTGTATGCATGTGATCTGTTTGATTTGCTGATGACGTAGAACCGATTTGTATTGACTGTAACTTGTGTTCTATTTATCCGATCAAATTCAAATTTTGGGATCTGAGATTTTATACCAAATTCTATTATATTGGTAAATTTCATGGGGATACTCCAATTTTTGCAAAAATTTTTGTTCCAGAGCTATATGATATAGTAGTCCGATCCCGATGATTTTCATACTTTATCTCACCCGGGTAAAAATAAGCTCCCAAAAAAAATTTCATCCTGATAGCTCTTAAGATGGCTGTCATATAATTGTTAAATGTTCTTGTATTCTATTGTAGTTGCCCTGAAGACTGTTGCCGCTGCGCAACCGAAATATATCGGAAAAAAGAAAATTAAAAACTATATTTTGTTTTTATTTTTATTTGGAACAAATGACCTGAGCCAAACAAAGCCTGAGAAAATCTTAAGATAATAACACAAAGGTCGCAAAAACTACCACAATGACAACAACGGATGGCCCGCCGATCGCAACCCAAACCATGGGAGTTGTGGAATCAAAACTTAAGTACAGCAACACATAAACAACAATTAATAGACATCTTAGTAAGACTGAAAAGTAGTTTAAAATTTCTGTTAAAATGTAGAAAATCTAAATTAATTCCCAATTTTATCAAGCATTCCACACAATGCGATAATATTTTTGAGTTTGACAATAACACATTTCCAGACATTAACAAAATATTGGACAGATATACATATTTCTTTCACACAAAAATATTAAACCTGCTTATATAACATAAACATAACACTCTCAAAAGATTCAACAACAAATTAGCAGAGACAACAAAAACTCTTGGAAAACAGCTGGACGAACAGAGCATGAGCGCATTTTTGGAGAGAGAACAAAACGCAGTAAAAAGACTAACAGAAACATTGCGAGAACATCATGGGATGAAACATGAGAAACTAAACAGCAAACGGAACTTTGCTCTCTTTAATAACAACAGAACCGACGATTGGTTTGTATATGAGACAGAAGTGTAGTTCCCGCTGGATATAAAATCATTGCTATCAAAGGCTCCAAAGTTTGCTCTTCCCATAGAACACGAGATGCTCCCTCTTATTTACTACATTGCCGATGGAGAGGAAATAGTTCAGACGATCAAGGAAAAAGAGAAAAAAGAGGCAGAGCGTACTGCGTTCTCTTTAATGGTTAAAGAGCACAGAGCGATGAAATACATAAATGCGTGCAATATTAGATATAACTCAACGGACATACAAATTTCTTAAACAACATGACGATATTTTAATATTAACATCTGACAAACGAAATAAAACGGTAGCAATGAAAAAGATTGATTATGACCACAGAATGATGGACATATTGTCGGATCTAAACACCTATAGAATCCTCAGGAATGACCTAACAACACGATTACAGATAAAGAACAACAATTTGGTGGACAAACTACATAAGATGACGGTTATTTTAAAGATTGAAAAGAAAAAGTACCAACAATACACAAAGAAGGGACACCATTGAGACCAATTTGTTCATCAATTGGCTCACCATCCTATGGACTTTGTAAATACATTATAAAAATTTTAAGGAATATAATATAACAAACAACGCATAAATAACACTTACATTTGTGACGATGAACAATTAATTTCATTTGACGTGGTATCATTATTTCCAAGCATTCCAACGGATCTAGCATTGGACACAATCAGGTATAAATGGACTAAAATACAGGAACACACAAGAATACCAAAAGTTCAATTTATGGAAATAGTAAAATTCTGCATTCAAGAGAATAGATATTTTACTTATAAGGACCAAACATTTATACAATTAAAAGGAATGCCGATGGGATCTCCGGCCTCACCTGTCATTGCGGACATCGTTATGGAAACTCTTCTGGACACTACAATGGATAATTAATCAGACCACCAAGATTATTAACGAAATATGTAGATGATATTATTCAATAATACACCAAGATGACATCGATAAAACACTTTACTATGGAGCTGTAAGACAATGGAAAACAGGCGTATTTGGACTCTATGTTCATCAGACGAGGAAACGAATTAAAACTAAAATGCTAAATATTTCGGATAAAATATACCATGAAGAAACGAAGAAGGAAATAATAAATATTTTAAAGGACAACGATTTGCCGGATAACGTAATCAAGACATTGTTCAAAAAACGTAAATCCCCCATTGTCAAAACTAAGAATGAGAAAACTTACTTATCTGTCACTTATGTACCTAAATTATCAGAAAGACTATCACATTCGGAGTGTTATGACAAAGCTGGAATAAAAATGGCCACAAACCTGACAATACCCCCAAACATACATTCAACAAAACAAAATCCAAGGTAGAGATGACAAATAGAAGCAATGAAATATACAAAAATCCATGCAATGGACAAGGAAACATACCGTGCAATAAGATATACATATGGACGACAAAATCGAAATTGAAAACTAGGATCTCCCAACACAAATCTGACTATAAAATGAGACCTTATACAGATACACCAAAAACAGCACTAATGACACACTGTGAAACTAGTGGCCATGCACCGAATTTCGAAGAGACAACAATATTAAATGAAGGGCGGCATTACAACAAAAGGTTCACCATGGAGATGCTACATATCATCAACACTCCGAGCGCCACATGACTTAACTTTAAGACGGATAACGACAACTGCGCTCACATATACAGACATTTACTTGACAATAATTAGTTTTTAACTCCACGTCGAACGGTGCTGACGTGTTAAACAATGTATGTTAAAAGATTGTTAAATGTCATATAATTGTTAAATGTTCTTGGATTCTATTGTAGTTACCCTGAAGACGGTTGCCGCTGCGCAACCGAAATATTTGAGTATGATATTTATGGACATTTTTTTTCAGTGAAGAATGCATAGATACTGTGTCCTTGCAAAGCTTATGCGGGAACAGATGAAACGCTACACAAACAACAACAGCATAGAGACAAAAACAAATACAAATATCAAAGAAGCTAACTTCGGCTATGCCAAAGTTTATATACCCTTGCAGTCCTTGGCAATGATATTTTTACATTTTTAAATTTCTTTCCCTGCAACTCAATTCATCAATACACAAACAAAACATTCAAATTATTACTCTTCTTACTACAATTTTTCTTCTTCTACCAAAGCATCGCACGCATACACATACAGTTCGTGTAGCTTTGCGTCTGTGTGTGTGTATGCATGTGATCTGTTTGATTTGCTGATGACGTAGAACCGATTTGTATTGACTGTAACTTGTGTTCTATTTATCCGATCAAATTCAAATTTTGGGATCTGAGATTTTATACCAAATTCTATTATATTGGTAAACTTCATGGGGATACTCCAATTTTTGCAAAAATTTTTGTTCCAGAGCCATATGATATAGTAGTCCGATCCCGATGATTTTCATACTTTATCTCACCCGGGTAAAAATAAGCTCCCAAAAAAAATTTCATCCTGATAGCTCTTAAGATGGCTGAGTAAAACGTGTAGGCATCACCTAGTCATAGTAACAAAAGTCCCACAGTGGATCCTCACACTACCAAGTTATCTCACAATCAGTTATCTACATTTATAAGATTCACACACATACATGTAACCATCTAGAATAAGCTAGCAATAAGAAAACTCAATAAATCAGTTCTTGTGCGACAATCGAAAAGTAAAGACGTATACCACAATTTCAGAAGTGGGATAACAGTGAATAAAAATATTTTTTTTTCATTGGAAAATCACACAGCCTACAAAGTGTCTGAAATAAATCAAAAACTTTTTTTTCGTTTTTAAAACTTAAACTTAATTTAAATGGAAACAATTGAATTAAGCAAGTACAGCGCAACCCAGTTGCGAAAGTGGCTGGAGAACCTAGGCCTCCAAAAAAGTGGCACTAAAGCGGCATTGGCCGCACGACTCAACCTGGTGCCACCCGAAGCCCGAGGATCGTGCCCACCTCCAGATGGCATGGACGATCCATACCTAGATGTCGAAGAAGCCGACCAGCAAATTGCAGATGAAATCGAAGGCGCCGTTGGTGGCATAGAACTCAGCAACGAGAGTGAGCAGGACAGTGATGACTCGCAGTTTGAAGTCAATCACGACGTTGGCGCCCCTGCAGTCTGTAATGAGCGCGAGCGAGATAGCAACGACGCGCCTTTCGCGCGCGAATCTGAATGTATTGGTGAGCAACCGAACGAGCGAGACGGAGAGATAGGAGCGTCAGCGTCACAAAAAAGCGCGCGTGAATCGGTTACAGAATTGGAACTCTTGCGTCGCCAATTGGAACTCATTCAAATAGAAAACAATAAGAAATCCAATTCGACGCGAAATAATGTGACCGTATCTAAATTGCCAAACCTTGTAAACAACACTGGTCACAATAGCGTTGCCGGCACTAGACAGCCCAGCAGTGAGCAAAGCAATGTTGCCATATCTGAAGTTGGAAACATCAACAATGCAAACTTATTTTCCAAGGGTAACTCCCAATTCGTCATGGTAAAGGAAATGCTACCAATATTCGACGGCGCAGTGGAAGCAAAAGTAAATATTTGGATCGCTCAGCTAAACGCCGTGGCCAAGATGTACGATCTCAATGACAAAGTCGTTCGCACACTAATTATGTCAAAATTGAAAGACCGTGCTCAGGTCTGGCTATACTCCAACGAAACATTATTGACTATGCCGGTGACACAGCTGTTCAAATGGCAAATGCTTTTCAAATTAAGGAAAGCAAAATAATGTTGCGTCGCAAATTTCGAAAATGGAAGACTACCGAAAACTTATCGACATATTTCAAGGAGAAGATCCTTCTGGCAGCAGAAATCCAAATGGATGATGAGGAATTAATCGACAATATCATCGAGGGAATTCCCGATGATCAACTGAAACAGCAGGCCCACATGCAATGCTTCGTCACGACTCAACATCTATTGCAGGCTTTCGAGCGAGAGAAAAAAGGAGCGTAAAAACGAATTTGTAAGATTGTTTCAGATAAATTTTAATTCTAAGACTAAAAAATGTTTATTTCTAGAATGCCTGATCGATTCTGGGAGTCCAATTAGTTTTATCAAATTTTCATGCATTGAACAAATATTAAATTACGTCAACTTTGAAGTCAATGAAGACAATTCTACCTACTTTGGGTTAAATAACAGTCCTTTAAATGTACTGGGAAAAATTTTATGTTTTGTTGTTATAAATAAAGAAAGAATTTATTTTGAATTACTAGTTGTGACAAACGGATCGATGGCATTTAACGTTGAGTTAGGCAGAGATTTTTTAAGAAATGGTAATTTCGAATTTGTAAGTAAAAATTATCGTCCTAATGAAAATGATAGATGTAAAAATGATCGTCAAAACGAAAATGATAGCTGTAAAAATGATCGTCTTAATTAAAATTATAGATGTAAAAATGATCGGTTAAACGAAAATTATAGCTGTAAAAATGATCGTCAAAATGAAAATGATAGAGTTAGAAAAAATAATAATGCTAAAGCAAAACTTGCGGAAGATAAAGCGGCTGAAAAGAAAGAAATTATAGAAAGAAACGATGGAAATTATACAAATGTAAAAATAGTAAATAATCATCGTAAAAATGATGAAAAGATTAAGGATAATAGTGCGAAGCACGAATGTCAAGAAAATACAAAAAGATCGGTCGAAAGTCAGCACTTGAAATATTGTCAATCGAGTATCCCGAACCAAATGAGGGTAGTTCGCTAAAAATCAACGATAATTGTAACGTTAAGTTAAGACAGGAACTCATAGATATTTTCAGTCAGTTTTATGTCAAAGTCAACAGACCAAAGCATCCGTCAGTTAAATGGGAAATGAAACTAAATTTTGAGAACACGAAACCCTTTAATTATCCCCCGAGACGTTTGTCATTTGCAGAGAAAGCCCAAGTCCAAAACATGCTAGATGAGTATATTCAAAATGGAATTATACGAGTAAGCGAGTCAGAGTACGCATCACCAATAGTACTTGTTAAAAAGAAATCCGGAGAACTTAGAATGTGTGTAGATTACCGAACCCTTAACAAGAACATGCTCAAAGACAATTACCCCACACCTTTAATAGATGATCTTATAGACAAACTTTCGGAAAAGAGAGTGTTTACCAAGTTAGACTTAAAAAATGGCTTCTTTCACGTCTTTATGCATGAAGACTCTATCAAGTATACGGCGTTTACAACACCGATGGGCCAATACGAATGGCTTCGAATGCCATTTGGACTACGAAACGCACCCGCAGATATGTTAACAAAATTTTTGCTGATTTAGTTCGAGAAGACAAGGTTTTAATTTACATGGACGACATATTGATAGCAACAAAGGATAGTAAAAGTCATTTAGAAATATTAACAGAAGTTTTCAAACGTTTAGTTGCCAACAAACTTGAATTAAGAATTGACAAGTGCGAATTTCTTCAGGAAGAAATTAAATATTTGGGATACGTGATAACAGGAGACGGCATCAAGCCAGATCCAAAAGGATTACAGGCAGTTAGCGATTTTCCAGTACCGTCTAAAACACATGAGGTACAGAGTTTCCTAGGGTTGTGCTCTTTTTTTCGACGATTTGTTAAAGATTTTTCAACAATAGCAAAACCATTGTACGATCTGGTGAGAAAAGATAGAAAATTTTAGTTCGGTGGCAAAGAATTAGAATCTTTTGAAAAATTAAAAAGAAATTTGCTAGAAGCCCCTATACTTGCTTTGTACAACCCGACCGACCCAACAGAGTTACACTGCGACGCTAGTACCCTTGGTTTTGGTTCAATGCTTTTGCAAAAGAAGAAAGATAATAAGATGCACCCAGTGTTCTATCTTTCTAGGCGTACAACAGATGTAGAAGCCAAGTACCATAGTTTCGAACTTGAGACACTAGCCGTAGTGTATTTATTGAAACGTTTTAGAATATATCTTCAAGGATTAGAGTTCAAGATAGTCACGGACTGTAGTGCACTTACGTTAGCACTTAATAAGAAAGAACTTTCTCCCAGAATAGCTCGATGGGCTCTTCTTCTTCAAGACTATGACTATACCTTAGAGCACCGAGCCGGAAAGCGCATCCAGCACGTTGATGCGCTTAGCAGAAACACACATATACTCACCATTGATTCCAATTCATTCGAAGAGAACCTAATTATTTGTCAAAGCAGAGATGAGAAAATTAAAGAAATTCTAACGAAACTACAGAATACAGAACACAAAGATTATGAAATGCGCAATGGCATAGTGTACAGAAAGAAAGATAAGGAATCTCTTTTATTTTACGTCCCGAAAGAAATGGAAAGTCATGTCATGTATAGTTATCACGATCAGTTAGCCCACATTGGAGTAGACAAAATGGTAGATATTATTTCGAAAAGTTATTGGTTCCCTAGCTTTAAAAAAAAATGCAAACAGCACGTACATAATTGTTTAAAATGTATATCTTATTCAGATAAAAATGGAAAAGAGGAAGGCTTTCTTCTTGTTAGTCATAGTAACATAAGTCCCACAGTGGATCCTCACACTACCAAGTTATCTCACAATCAGTTATCTACATTTATAAGATCCACACACATACATGTAACCATCTAGAATAAGCTAGCAATAAGAAAACTCAATAAATCAGTTCTTGTGCGACAATCGAAAAGTAAAGACGTATACCACAAGCGCGTACGCACCGACGAACAGACGGACATGGCTATATCGACTCAGCTTCTCATGCTGATCAAGAATCGTCTCCTTCTCCTCTGCAAGGGTATAAAAACCAGAGGGCCGGGGCTAACTTCGACCGCATCACAGTTTGTATACCCTTGCAAGTTTGTTAGTAACTCTTTTATCTAAACTAACTGTTTTATCTAAAAAGGGTAATGTTTGTGTAAACACCTATTTATTGGATAAAAATGATAACGATTAGTTTGTATTTTTCGGATTAGTTTTTCGTTTTCTGCGCAGAAGCAACTTGCTCGTTGCGTCGCCGGAAAAGAAGAGACCGGCTGTCTCGCCACCTATCGATGACTTATCGCTAACCATCGATACTTAGTACTCACAATCGATACTTATCACTAACAATTGATACTTATCACTAACAATCGATACTTATTACTAACCATCGATACTACAATACTGGTTTCGGTATATGCGTGAGTATTTAAAAGACTTGTAAATAATTGAGATCTTACAACTCGGCCGTCCTGACGAGGAATCGACCTCGATTCCAATTGCTAACAACAAGGTGGGTAAATAAGAAACTTAAGTGGCTGGTGTCGCCTTTGTTTGGCTATCAGAAGTGCAATCTTGATCAGGGGCAACCCATAGCTTTAATTTGGAGGCTTCTAGGACCCCATCATATGGTAGTTGGGTGATTTGGGAGCCCTCTACATCCCGGATAACATATCGGTCATTTGGAAGTTTTTTATGAACCACATACGGACCACGATACCGCCGAATAAGCTTTTTGTTTGTGCCTGCCGAAGTATCCACATTCTTAATAACTACGAAATCCCCCTCCTCAAAACTAACGGCCGGGGGGTGATGCTTCGAATAATATTCCGAATTATATTCTTGGGACTTAACAATGTTACGGAAGGCTAATCTCCGGACGTCTACCTCTGAGGCATCGACTTCCTCCGTTCTCTCACCCAACCGTTCGGTTAGTTCATCTACTACCACACCTCGTTGTTCAACACCGAATAGAAGTACGGAAGCGGCAAATTTGGTTGTGGAGTGGACGGAGTTATTCAATGCAAACTCTATGTTCGGCAGTTGTTGGACCCAATCTGCGTGGTCCACAGGTTCCGTTAGTTTACCCAACATGGGGCCCAAAACACGGTTAACCCGCTCGACTTGACCGTTGGCCCGGGGTGAGGCAGTGGCATTCAGCACATGAATTATATTATTGACCTTCAGAAATTCTTCAAATTCAGAGGAAGTAAAGCAGGTACCTCGATCGCTGATAATTCGGCGGGGTCTACTGTAATTTGCGAAATACTGAGATTCTAACGTCTGACATACTTCACGTGAATTAGTAGTGGCGGCAGGGTACAGCTTCACAAATTTGGTGAAAGCGTCAATGACAACCAGAAGATATTTTTTCTTAGAGCGTATGGACGGAAGGGGGCCCAGATGGTCAATATGAATGGTATCAAACGGAAGGGGCACTTTCGGAATACTATGTAGCGTGACACGGTTGTCCGAAGCGGACGCTGAGTAGTAGATACACTTCAGGCAATTTTTAATGTAATTGTTAACATAAGACTTCATACACGGGAACCAGTAATGCTTCTTGATCTGTGTGCAACATTTCTCCGTGGCCATATGGCCAAGCTTCTCGTGCACTACTCGTATGACATGATTTATCATTTCGGAAGGGACATAAAGTTGGGGTACACTCGTCGAGGAAAGGCGGTACACTACTCCGTCTCGCAGTTCGAAATTCGATCTCTCATATTTCTCTAACTCATCTCGGAGTTTGACAATCTCAGGGTCCCGGTTCTGGGTTAACTGCAGTTGGAAGTCGAGGTTTATATCGTCAACGTATGCGGCAGTTTCTATTCTGCTTAGAGCATCAGCATGGGGCATACCAACCCCCGAGCGGTGTACAATCGTGTAGTTATAGTTTTCCAACAGCAGGGCCCAGCGAGCAAACTTGGCGGAATGTCTACCATTTCTCAGTGTCAGCGCAAGGGAATTACAATCGGTCACGATTTTAAACGGGATGAACTTAAGGTATGTCTCAAAACGTTTTAAGGAAAACACGATAGCTAACGTCTCTAGCTCATAACTGTGTAGTTTCGATTCAGCGGCGGAGGCCATCTTAGAGAAGTAGGACACTGGGTGTAATTTACCGTCTGTTTGTTTCTGGAGGAGCACTGCTCCGAAACCAATTGAACTAGCATCGCAGTGTAACTCTGTTTCAGACTTCGGGTTGTAAATAGATAACACGGGGGATTCGATTAATTTCAACTTCAGTGTTCGGAAAGCTTCAAGGCATTCCTCGGAGAAGACATAAGGGGTATCTTTTCTCAACAATCGGGACAGCGGACACGCAATCTTAGCGAAACCTGATACAAATCGGCGGAAGTATGAGAATAGGTCTAAGCAACGCTCTAATTCCTTGCTATTCCTTGGAATAGGCAAATCCCGAATATGAGCTGGTTTAGGCGTGATACCGGCGGAATTGGCTAAGTAGCCCAAGTACTCTAGTTCCCTATGCGCAAAACGGCATTTAGTCAGCTTCAGGCATAGCCCGTTCACTCTTAACACATACAATATTTCCTTCAGAATCTCAAGGTGGGTTTCAAAGTCATGCGACGCGACTAGAATATCGTCCATATATATCACCAGTTGACCTCGGTTTATAAATTCCTTAAGGACAAAATAAACGAATCTAGCGAACACGGAAGGGCCATTACAAAGTCCGAAGGGCATGCGTACATATTCAAACTGGCCATCAGGGGTTACAAAGGCAGTATATTTGATAGAGTCTGGGTGCATTTTCACATGGTGGAAACCGTTCTTCAAGTCCAAGATAGTGAAGAATGATTTGCCACCCAGATGTTCAATGCAATCATCTAACAGAGGAATGATCTCGAACTGTAATTTTATTTAACGGCCGGTAATCTACACATTTCCTCATCGTGTTGTCCTTTTTCCGGACAGGGACAATAGCGGCAGCGTAAGGAGAACTACTGTGGCGAATAATACCAGCTTTCAAGAGATCATCACAAATCTCACGCACCTCGATGCGTTCGTGGTGCGACAGACGGCGGGGGCGGCAGAAAATCGGAGTTTGGCTAGTCAATTCTATTTTCATCTCATAGTTCATGGGCTTGATTAAATCTGGATCAACTTGTACATACGAAGTGGAAATAATAGACTTAAGGGCTGTGGTTTGCTCTTCCCGTAACGTGGGCTCTATATCAAAGTCTAACTCACTGACAGCAGAGAGCTCAATGGCATTTATCGCCATAAGTGCATCATTCAGTGTTTCCGAAGGTACAGCAGAAGTTTCTAGAAGGGGAGAATCAGACAACATTTCGGCAGATACGATCTCATTCCTGTCGTGCGGTAGTACCGCTAGATCTTTCCTCAATATATTAAAAGACATCAGAACAGCAGTAAGTTTTGGATTTATACATTCAGTCGGTTTATTCATGAGTATCAACGATTCTTTTTCATATTTCAGTTCTTTCAGTTTACAGAGTCTAATATTAACTTTATACAGAAGATCTCTACCTATAATCATCGGCAGTTCGGTTGCTTGGTTCGTCAGGACTTCAAACGTATGTATTGTCTGTGTGTTGCGGAGGCGAACTTTACACTGGACTTAGCCAACTTCTGTCCTTAGGCCAAGTCCAGTGTAAAGTTCGCCTCCGCAACACACAGCCAACTTCTGTCCTTAGGCCATTTCCTAAACCACGGCAGTTCAATGTAAGGGGGCTAAGACGGCAGTTGGAAGATTGACGGATAAAACTCTTTGGACTGCCCGAATCAAGGAGAGAAAACATATTTATAAATTTCCTATCTTGCACTTCATCACAAACAAAAGCAACACTCACCAGTTGTAAATGGTCTAGTCGATCTCCTGCTTCATCAGCGGCGGCAGCAGCAGTGATAGTGGTGGCATTTCCAATTCGAGACGGGCAGTTTTTGTAGATGTGGCCCACTATGCTACACTTGAAACATGAATTCGGAGGTCTCATTGGTTTCGGGCATTGACTCTTGTAATGCCCCCATCCTGAGCAGTTGAAGCATCTGGTCTCACTCGTGACGGTGCCTGACGATTTGTTTCCAGGCGCCACGGCAGTTGTTGTTGGCTTCGCCTTCACGCTATTGCTTTGTCTGGAGGCAGCGGCCTGCATATGTCTTGTGGCACCGGTAGTTGGGAAACAATTTCTTAGGCGACGGTGCTCTACACTGCGGTTTTACATCTAATTTCCTGTCCCCGGCGCTAAATTGGGCTTCGATTTCGGCAAGTCGACTCAATACCTCGGGATGATGATCCTCCCTTGAGGCGAACTCGCGGAAACGATTTCTTAGGTCCTCCACTATTCCACCGGTGTTTAATTCGAATTCGTCACAAAGGACTTCCAACTCGGCTTTGCGACGATGGTTTATCCAATGAACGCCCAATGCTATTATATTAGTAAGGACCCAGTAGGCTACGCGATACTATGTAAAAATGGCAACGGTAAACCGATAGACTATGATATGGATGTGCAAGTTGACCAATGCGTATATATATTTTATTTAATTTTTAATAAATTCTGCAGAGGAGGGGTCAGAAAATATAAAAAAATATATGTTTGTTCAAAGAAAAGTAGGTAACGGTGACGCGTATATGAGAATTATCGACGCGAGGGAAACTTTCGAGGTGGTTTTCGGTTTAAATATTTTGAACAAAATCTTTACAATGGTTCGAATACATAAGAAAGATCTTGCCTAGTGATAGAATTAGATCCCGTTTGTTTATTTGAATTGGGAAAATCCATGAATGTAGAATATAGTTATTGGAGAAGTGATTAAATCTCCCTCGGTGTTGCCCAAAGAAAATAAGCGTTTGCTCCGATTAATGGAAAGTAATGGTCCTTGCTGCCGAATTTCCTGATGTCCTTTGCATTAATCTCCTTGGGTGCTGAGGTATCCTTGAAGCTTAGTTCACCTTAGCGGAGAATGTCCGTGTCCTATGTCCTTGTTGATCCTTCCGTTGTAAATCCTCGTATTGAAGAGTAGTCCTGTTGATGATCCTTGTCAAGTTGTTATCCTTCCGTATTGAAACACTTTTTTCCTCGTTGTTCTCTTGCTGAGTTCCGAACTTCTTCTTGGACTTAAATAGCCCCTTGTGCTTTACTCTTCTGTCTCTTTTATTCTGCTGCTGCTGCTACTGCTTTGGGTGAGAGTAGTGGATTTTTAGGTTACCCATGCCCAGGTCCCGTTCAACTCATAATGCGGTAGGTTACAACCTCACTAATGGCTCTCTGAGAGGTACCTAGACTCGTTCTATCTGCTTCTGGTAACTTTAGCTCTTTTTCTCCTCTGTTGTAAAAAAAAACAATTTTTAATAAAACTAATTTCCATATGCGACTCTATCGATGGCTCCGTTGATGACTCTATGGCTAGCTCTGTCGGTAACTCAGTAGCTGACTCCATTAATAATTCTCTCTGAGATATGCTGTTGATTAGATTATTAATCCTGTCGAAAACTCTGTTGATGACTCTACTGATCATTCTGTAGAAACCCTGCCGGAGACTCTGCCGATAGTCTTACTTAGCGTGACCTGGCGTGTTATATATATATATTATTATTTTTATATATATTTTATTTTTTTTTTTCTAACTGATTACCAGGTGTGACTCTGTCGATGGCTCCGTTGATGACTCTATCGTTAGCTCTGTCGGTAACTCAGTAGCTGACTTTATTAATAATTTTCTCTGAAATATGCTGTTGATGAGATTATTAATCCTGTTAAAAACTTTGGTTGGTGACTCTGCTGATAATTCTGTCGAAACCCTGCCAGAGACTCTGCCGAGATTCTCACCTAGCATGGCATGACTGTGTGCCTGTTTTATATATATTTTTTTTTAAATTTGTTGCTCTCAATTCACTGTACTCAACATAAAAAAAAGTAATCATACGAGTCTGCACAAAACGAATGGTTTTCTTTTGCTCATGTGTGTGTTAAGCATAGGAGATGTACACAATCCGAAATGAATCCAGATCATGCACATCCCCTCTTAGTCAAAGAATGTTATTTGATCCAAGAGGAGGTCAGGTTTGGCCTATATATATGTAGTAACTCTCGCAGTCCCGATTTATCAGATATTATGATGGGCAAGAGCACCACAAATCAGGCCAAAGCCAACATGTACGGACTGAATGTACCGAGAAGTTTTGGTCCGGGTGGGACTTCTGGCTGTCGGCTAGCAAACAGTCTTTGGGGGGGGGGGGTTCTTTGGACCAGCAATTACTCAATACACCCGTACTACATAAAATATAACAAAGCCCCTAGAGCACGAATATTACACAATTACATAATAAAAGAATTTAATTAGAAGGATAGAGAAAGAGTAGAAAAAGTCAGTATCACACGAATTGGGAAGCTACGAGGATGGTATTATAGCTTCGCGTCTAAACCCTCCCAACCAATGATTTTCCTGTCGCATTTTTCTGGAAAATCCCAATATAATTCGGCTCACCGCTCACATTTCGCTACAACTCTTACTCAAACATTATAAATGATATTTATTCACGAGGGTTACGGAGTACCAAAATACTTCAATACGTCGGAAACATAATCCGAGTTAAACAAACTAAAATGAAGGTTCTTATAATAGCCAAATTAGGGATAATATGTTTTGTTTTGGTGAATCTTAATTGTAAGGTGGATATATAAAAACTTATCGGTAATCAAAATAAAAAGGTCAAATAAAATTTGGAAGTTTCCAATTAAAATAATTTAAATTATAAACGTAGACTCGCTCACACAGTCAAAGGCGATTTATTTTAACTTTATTAATTTTCTTTTACGTTATTTAACTAGAGAGAGCTTTTTTTTCTTATTCGCGGAATGTTTGACGCAGAACTTTCTTTCTTTTTGCAAACAAAAACAGGGAAATGCTAGAACGAACATGATTTATGATTCAGAACTTAGGACTTACCCATCCGTATGGTCCGTCGAAGGCCTTCGTCGTCCTCTGGATTATGCTTAGGAATAAAATGTTAAATTAAATCAAGCGTTTTCCATTCCTATGCAATACAGGCGATCTGGTGGACTCTCTATCCGTACTGATAAAACTTAACTAATTGTTATTCCAAATGCTCCGGATTAGTATTTAATTAAGCAGCGTCGTTTAGGCGTCTAGCGAAGTTCGTCAGAAAAGAGTGTGACCAATGCATGCGATCGCCCATAATGCCTCCTCGGTAGGGTTGCACTAGTAGAGCTATCGAACTTCCAAGTTCAGCTGATTATTTTGATCGACACAATTACCCACCACTTACGGAATTACAAACTAACGCCTTAAAATTTAAAAACGAAACTAACGGCATTAACTGGGCACTACAACCACAGGATAATACTAAAGCTTGCTTCAGAGTATTAACCTGAAAAAAAACAGTTACTGCCTAATGTTCTTAGCGTGATAAGTTCCTATCAGTTCGCCATTCAAATATTTCATAAAGCAACGACGAAAAATTGGCGGCTAACGACGAAAAAGCGGCAAAGAAACGGTGAAAAAGTTTTCGACGAACGACGAGAAAGTGTTTGAATACGACGATAACTGTGGTAACAAACGACATATATATACATATACAATATTAGTGTGTGTGCGTAAGAGAAAGAACTATGAGCAAACTTGAAGACTTTGGAAATGTGCAAGAGGCACTGAAAACTGAAAAGAAATCTAATATTACATTGTTTCACAAGTTTATATACGAAGAAGAAGGCGATCGTGCAAATCGCCAAAGACTAAGAAAGTTTGAAGGGTTTAATTTTGATTTCGACAGCGATTTGTATAAAAGTAAAGTGTCTTATGTGGAAAAGAATTTAACAAATAACGATTTAGTGATTATTTGTAACGTTTTGGGTTTATCGCATGATAAATCGAATCTAACTTTCCATTTATTTCGCAATTTGCAAGCTGGAAATTTGCTAGCTGACCTTGACACAGAGAATGATCAAAACGAAGATGACGACGATGACCGCGAAAGAGATGGCGATGTAGGCAATATGCAAGACGAAGACGAAATGTTGTCAGTAGTGAGCCACGAAACGAATTTTTGAACAGCTGCAACAAACGAAAATATGCGAAACAAAACGAATAGGGCAAACTCTACAGTCGTGGCCAACAATATTGATACGCAAAGTGCAGTAAATGTCAACATGCCACCACCGGGGTTCGCTTTGAATTTTCGGGACGTTGAGGACTCTTTACGTCCTTTCCATGGCAATGAAACTTTATCAGTTGAAGTATGGATTGAGGATTTCGAAGACATGGCTGACTTGATGCAATGGGAGGGGGGGAGTTTACAAAATTTTTTTTTTGCTAAAAGAGCTATTAAAGGACTTGCTAAAATGTTTATTCTGAGTGAACGCGGAATTAAAAATTGGTCGACATTGAAAGAATCACTTTTAAATGAGTTTAAAACAGTAATAAATAGCGCGGAGTTACATAAGCAATTGTCAAAACGGAAAATAAAAAAAGGTGAAAGTGTTCAAGAATATTTGTTGAAAATGTGATTGACGGAATTAATGACTTGAGTATGAACAAAGCAATATTGTACAATGCTAATAACCTAAAAGAGTTTAAAGAGAAAATAAAATGTTATGAAATAATGCGGGAAAAGTCGAGTAATCAAAAAAGGGAGTCTAAGAACGTTCAAATCAAAAAAGAAAGTGTAATGAAATACGAAAATAAAGAAAGTGGTATAAAATGCTATAACTGTGGGCAAAAAGGACATATATCTGAGAATTGTGACAATAAGAGTAAAGGAAGAAAGGGTTTTGGTTGCAATAATCTTGGTCACATAGCAAAAGACTGTCCAAATAAAAAGCCAGAAAATAGCACAGATGTTCGTAATACTAATAAAATATCAGCTGATCATATGTTTATGTGTAAAGAAGTATCAATCAACAATGAAAAGTATATAGCCTTGCTTGAAACTGGTAGCAAATATAATATTGTAACCGAAACAATTTATAATCGTTTGAAAAAACCTAAGCTCGCTAAAGTTGATAAAGTTCTATACGCTTTCGGAGATAAAAAGAGAGTCGTACCTATCGGTTCGCTTACGGGAAGGCTTTTCGTAAGCCAAGAACAGTTTGATTTGGTTTTTTAGTGGTATCATCTGAATTCCTGGATGTTGAAGTGATTTTGGGAGAAGACTTTTGTAAGCAAGCCGAAATAAAAATCAATCGTAATGGCGTACAAATCGGGAAATATAATGATGAAACGGAATTAAGTTCGGTAATGCGAATAAAGGTCGAAAACGACGAAATTGACATTGACTCAAACGCATCGAAAAGTACAAAGTGCGAAGTAAACGAACTTATCAAAAACTATAAACAAGGTAATAGTAGAAGACCATATTATATTACCTCTGATTGAAGATCAATTGGATCGGCTACAAGGAGCAACGGTTTTCAGCACAATCGATTTAAAGAATGGATTTTTCCATGTATATGCTGAAAAAAAGAGTCGAAGATTCACCTCGTTCGTTACACACAACGGACAGTACCAGTTTTTAAAAGTTCCTTTTGGACTAACGAACTCCCTTGGGGTATTTCAGAGACACGTTACTGCCATTTTTCGTGATTTGACCCGTGCTGGTACGGCTTTCCCATACGTCGACGACATTATAATCCCTGGGAAAACTGAGGAAGAAGCCGTTTTGAAGCGATGTGAAGAACATGGTTTAGTCATTAACTTAAAGAAATGTTGTTTGTTGAAGAGAAAAATAGAATTTTTGGGGCATACTATAAAGAATCAGACGATATGTATCTCAGACGCAAAGACCAAAGCTGTAAACAAATTTCCTATGCCGATGAATCAAAAGCAGCTCCAAAGTTTTCTTGGCCTGGTTGGTTATTTTCGCAAGTTCATTGCAGATTTTTCGATTATAGCCAAGCCTCTTACTGATTTATTAAAAAATGATGTAAAATTTATATTCAACGAGAGTCAGATAAAATCTTTTAATTTGCTTAAAGAATTGATAAGCCAGAAACCTGTTTTGCAAATATTTAACCCCAAGTTTGAAACAGAAGTACATACAGACGCATCGATTGATGGCTTCGGAGCAATTTTATTACAAAAGTTATCTGATGATAAAGAATTGCACCCTGTATACTACATGAGCAAAAAGACGACTGAAGCGGAAAGGAAATTCACTAGCTACGAATTAGAGATTTTGGAGGTAGTTGAAGCATTTCGTAAGTTCCAAGTTTACCTTCTAGGTATGCATTTTAAAGTCATAAGCGATTGTAATGCGTTTGCAAAGACGATGGATAAAAAAGATGTGGGCACTAGAGTCGCACGATGAATTCTTGAGATCCAAGAATTTGATTTTGATGTTGAGCACCATGCAGGAAATCGTATACGCCATGCAGATGCGCTTAGTCGCTACCCCGTTATGATTATATCAGAAGATTACATAAACAGTAAATTAAAGAATGTCCAAGCACAAGACGACCATTTGAAGGCCATAATCGATATCCTTGCTCAGAAAACTTCTCATAACAACTATTTTATGAAAGCTGGCATACTTTATAAATTGGTCGATGATGAAGAACTAATTGTAGTTCCCTCTACTCTGCAACGGGAAATTATTAAACATGCTCACGAAAGAGGTCACTTTTCTGTGAAAAAAAACGAAAGAAATAATTGCAAAGGAGTATTATATCCCAAAATTAGATGAGAAAATACAACACCAAATAAGATGCTGCATTCCATGTCTAACACTTAATCGAAAGCTTTGAAAAAAAGAAGGAGAACTGTATCCACTGCCGAAAGAAGAACTGCCCTTTCAGACGTTCCACATCGATTTTCTTGGACCCTTAGAGTCAACTCACAAGCAGTATAAGCACATTCTTGCAGTTATCGATGGCTTTACAAAATTTTGCTGGTTGTACCCGACGAAAACGACATCTACGAAGGAAGTAATCACAAGACTACAACAACAAAGTTTAATTTTTGGAAATCCAGTTCAAATTATTTCTGACAGAGGTTCTGCGTTTACTTCTGACGAGTTTAAAGAGTATTGCAAGGCAGAAAATATCGAACTTCACGCAGTTACGACTGGTCTTCCACAAGCGAACGGACAAGTCGAACGCCTTAACGCTGTTATTATATCCGTGTTGTCTAAGATTTCGATAGAAGACCCTAGCAAATGGTATAAGTTTGTCGGCAAAGTGCAACAAACGATTAACTCAACGTACAGCAGAAGCACACATTCAACGCCGTTCGAACTACTGATTGGTATAAAGATGCACACAAAAGACGACCTTAAGCTGAAAGAAATAATTCACGATGGGATGATTCAGATTTTTAACGACAACAGAGATTTGAAGCTGAAGCCCAAATATTTAGGTCCGTACCGCATTACCATGGTAACATGGTCAGAGATACATACGACGTGATCAAAGATACATTGTTTAACGATGGTCCTAGACGAACTACGACTTGCGCTGCCTATATGAAGCCGTGGGTTCCCTGTGACATAGACGACTAGGATGAGCAAAAGACGGGGAGTCTAAGTGAAGAGACGAGCGAGCGCGGTTGCAAAAAAGACGAAAGGCGAAACGACGCAGAGCAGTGAAGACGACTAATTTCCAACTAAATCTAATTAAAATAATCAAATAAATAGTTTTACGTTAAAATAAACTAAAATACTACAAATAAATATACTGAATAAAACAAATTCCTATATTACAAGACTCTAAAAAGCTAGAAATTTGTTAGACGTAAAATACGTTCCACGATCCGACACTATGCACTTTAAGTGCTTCTATTGCTTCCTTAGATTTAGTGGTTGTAGTCTGATACGTGTTTTTTTGTGCTTCCTTTGACATCGATTGGTCCGAAGTGATCGATATGAACCACTTCGAATGGCACATCAGGTTTAGGTATATTGTGGATATTGTAACGATCCTTTTCTCGTCCTTCGGGATATCTACAATATCACTCGGGCTAGGTTCAGCACAACAAAATTTATTTTGTGCCCCGGTGAAATCAGAACAGGTTTGTTTGTTGAATTGGTTTTGTAATACGTTTATTTGCGATCGTTTATGGGCTTGATTGGATATGACAAGTTTCTCTATGGTAGGTCTGGACTTGGACAGCGTTGTTGATTCACTTCGACTCCCTCGTCGTCCCTTCTTGCCTTCCTTTTGCTCCTGTAGCCGTTGCTGGTTGTTGTCTCGGCCTGTATCGTATGTTTGGTTGTTGCTCCACACCTCTGCACCCCTTTCGCTAGGCTTGTTGAGGTGGCTTTTGCTTTTATGGCTCTGGGACGAATCCCGCAGCCATTGTCTCGAAGCAGGATATTCCTCAGCAATTGGTAATCGTCAGGATATATAGATCCTGGAATTTCGGCAGTAGGATATATCCTCGTGCCTACCACTGACTTTGGATACTCCTGGAAATGCTTGGCTTCTCTCCAATTCACTTTAGCTTGGGTACGGTGTTCGCTATCCTTATTTAAGGACTCGTTTCTAGTGTTTGTTATCCTTATTTAAGGACTTGTTGCTATGGAGGAATTATACAGGTTACTCGTAAGGCCTGTGTAGTTCCTAGTTTTTCTGCTGCTCCTTGTATTTCCTTGATAAGTTCTTAAGGTTACTCGTAAGGCCTTAATTACTTGTTACTTGATCACGACTTGATGACTTGATGCCCTTGGTTGATAGACGTTGCCTTTATATAGGCAGCTCCCACGGCCTCAGGAATATATTGGTGTGGTACCGCTATACAGCTGGTACATTTCCATCGGCCCTCTGCTTTCACCCACGCATCCACTTGTTGCTATGCGTGGTGAAAGTCCCGTAAATCCTTGGCGCATATGTCCACTTTCTCTGTGGCTGCGCGCCCATTTATTCCTTGTAATTGTCTTTCTCGTTTGTACATATTGACTTGCATCACTTTCTTATGTTGGCGTCGCCTTTCTATTGGCCGCCCATCGTATCCCGTTGACTTTCTCTGCTTTCATCGCTGCCGTTGCCCGTCGCTCCCTTTGATCCACTCGTCATACCCAATTTCGCACATATTCTCTCCTTATTATATTTACATACATATATATGCTAATTGTATTAACTTAAGCTATTGTTTAGCAATAATCATCTTGATTAAATTAACATACAACATTGTTTAATTTCCCATGCAATGCCCTTTCATACGCATATCGTATCTATTAGATAGAGGGCTTCCCCAATGTTCATCCCTCCCCCTTCGGTTCGCATATTCCCCTATCCAATCCACAAACCATCATCGTTTCATACAAAGCATGCATGCCCCGCACCCGTCTCACGGGCTTGCTTGGCCCTCACTTTTATTTTCTCTCGCTCACAAGATTTTGGCTGCTCGCAATCTAACTGCTTTCGTTCTCATGAGCGTGACGTAGGCAGAGAGTGCGCTATTGGTCACCGGTATTCTCTTAATTTGCATAAGTAGGCCAATGCCCCCGTTTGTGTGCAATTATGCCCTCAAGCCGGGTTCCATTTACTCTTATATCGTTGATTTTGTGCATTCTGCCTTCCACGCAACTTCCCGCTTGTACGAAATTGCCAGCGGTCGCCTGTGATTCGATCGAGCCTTGCTTGATCGTACGTCATGAGTTCAACTTGGTTTGATCGTACGTCATAGGTTCGAATTGGTTCCATCGTACGTCATAGGTTCGAGTTGGTTCGATCGAGCCATGTTGGACTTGGCTGCCCATTGCATATGCGTGCATATTGGTTTTTTTGCATTACGCTTCCCACGCCTCTTCCCGCTTGTACGAAATCGCCAGCGGTGACGTGTGGTTCGATCGAGCCATGTTGGACCTGGCTGCCCATTGCGGTTTGATCGTAAGCCATTCTCTATGACTCGGTTCGATCGACCAGTAGCAGGCTTGGTCGTACATCGTAACTTAGGTTTGTGTCTCGGCTGTATCTTGTATCCGGTGCTTCATTTGTATCGTTGGATTGTGCTGCTGTTTGCTTGTTGTGTGGGATATTATAGTTAATTATAATGTTCCTCACACTCCCCCCCTTCTTCGGGAGGGATTTGCCCTCCCCTGTCCCTTGTACCTTGTGCTTGTTTTACGTATGTGTTTTTTTATACCCTTGCAAAGGGTATTATAAAATTGGTCAGATGTTTGTAACGCACAGAAGGAGACGTTTCCGACCCCATAAAGTATATATATTCTTGATCAGCATGAGAAGCTGAGTCGATATAGCCATGTCCGTCTGTCCGTCCGTCCGTCCGTCCGTCCGTCCGTCCGTCCGTCCGTCCGTCCGTCCGTCTGTGCAAATCAACTTCACGCTGGCATCTTAAGAGCTATCGGAATGAAATTTCATATTTGAGCTACTTTTAGCCGGGAGATAATAGAGTATGAAAATTGTCAGGATCGGACTACTATATCATATAGCTCTAGAACAAAAATGTTTGCAAAAATTGGAGTATCCCCATGAAATTTACCAATATAATAGAATTTGATATAAAATCTCAGATCCCAAAATTTGAGTTTGATCGGATAAATAGAACACAAGTTACAGTCAATACAAATCGGTTCTACGTCATCAGCAAATCAAACAGAGCACATGCATACACACACACAGACGTAGCGCTACACGTATGTATGTATGTGTATGCGTGTTGTGCTTTGCTTAAAAATTTGTAGTAAAGAGAGAAATAATTTGAATGTTTTGTTTGTGTGTTGATGAATTGAGTTGCAAGGAAAGAAATTTTAAAATAATAATAAATTTAAAAAAAAATTATTGCCAAGGACTGCAAGGGTATATAAACTTCGGCATTGCCGAAGTTAGCTTCTTTGATATTTTTCATGTATTATCTTTGTTCCTTTTTTTTTTTTTTAGTTTTGGCATGTGTTCTACTTGTTTTTGTTTTTGGGACTCAGCTCGCATCTTTTATTGGCCATTTGGCATCTTCTATTGTTGGCGATTACTGAGTATCTTTTCGTTAATGTTGGCGGATTAGGGCATCTTTTCATTGTGGTTTTTTTTTTTTTGTTTGGCCCGTTCCGCATCTTTTCTTACTTACTAGTATTACTCTAACTTATTTCTAATTTTTGTTTTGTGTTTTATTGCTTTTCCCTAAACACCCTAACTACCCCCTGTGCAATTCTAATTCTATACCTAGTTCTACCCGCCCACAGTAATCTTACTGCTCTTGGCCCCTCATGTTGGGCCATTTGCCCCACCATTTCCGAGACCGTCTCCGGCCATTCGCTCTCCTCCACTGCCTCATACCTTTCATGCCCGTATGGCACTGGGCAAGATGACTGCCTGGCCAATATGGGCCGAGCACTTTCGTTTTGCCCCGTGGGTGCAGACATTTGTCTATTTAATGCCGGTCTTGGCCACACCCACGGGCACTCTTGGCATTCGAGTTGCTGTTGTTGATGTTGCTGCTGCTGCTGTTGCTGATAATGCTGTTGCTGTTGTTGCTCTGGCTGTTGCAGATGTTGCTGTTGTTGCTGTGGCTGCACTTGTTGTTGTAGATGTTGCTGTTGCTGTTGTTGCTGTTGCTGCAATTGTTGCTGCAGTTGTTGCAGTTGTTGCTGTTGCTGTCGTTGCTGTTGCTGCAATTGTTGCAGTTGTTGTTGTTGCTGCAATTGTTGCTGCCATTGTTGCAGTTGTTGTTGCTGCTGTTGCTGCTGTCGGTGTTGCCTTGCTGCCTCCGCCAGCCGCTCCCTGGCCTCTGCCAGCCGCTCCTCTTCCTGCTGGCTTTTCTCCCACGCCAGCAGATCCCTCTCAGCCTCCTGCTGCTGCAGGATCTGCTGACGCCACCAACTCATCCATTGCGTGTTCTCAGCCGCGGCTCGTTCTGCCTCCCAATCCATGCCCTCCGGCTCGAGTGGAGGTGGGCTGGCTACTCCATCAGCCGCACCTTCATCAGCCACGGCCATCCCCGCCGTTTCGCTGGCCTCTGACATTGAGTCCACCATACGGAACGGCGTTGATGGCCGCGCTGGCTCCCACAATCTTGCCGGCGGCTCATATATTCCATTTTGATCCCATGGCGCATATTCCACTGGGCTACTTCGGCCGCTGCTTGCCTCTCCCGCCCCTTCGTCCTCCATCATTTGTACAGCCTCATCCAGCTCCCTCCACATTGCTTCATCGTCGCTCTCGTCCTCCTGTTGGTTCACCGCTGACTCTGCCTCGCTCTCCTCTATCAGGTAACCGCTTTCCTCTCCGTCCTCATCGAACTCCTCGTCCGAAGAGGCGGCGATGGCCGGATTTGCCATGTCCGGCACATCGTCGTCGGACTCCTCATCGGACTCGTGCCAGTCACCGCGTTCCATATTGGCCCGCGGTGCCGCACCTCGTCGAGCTACGCCTTCATCCGGGCCAAAATTTGCATTAAATGCGTTCATAGTTTTTTTTTTTTTTTTTTAATCTGTACTCGCCGAATGATAAACTTTGAGTGTTTCCTGATTATGACAATTGCACGCATGAAACCTCGCCTTAGCATTCGGTCAGTTCTTTGATATTTACCGATATTTTGGATTTCTCCTCCTTGCCCTTGTTCTCTTGGCATATTTTAAAGCGCCGAGATGCTCCACCATTATATGCATAATAGCATGCGCATGTGTATGTGCATTGCGGTGACTCACTAATACATACGTCATATCGTGCGTATGTGTGGGTGCGTAACATCATGCGCCTGTGTTGGTGCGTTTGCCCTCCCTTTTCGCGGTGTATGTGCATATGTGTTGGTGTTGTCCCCATTCGTTCTATCTCTGGTTCTTTTTTTTCTATTATGCCTGCATATTGTATGCATCGTTACGATATTCGGGTATCCGTTGCCAGTTTCTAAATTCGTTTTCGCATGCTTGTATACGTGTCGTTACGATATTCGCACATCTTCATTGTGCTCTGCGATGCGGTTTGTGACTTTGCTATAATTTGTTTCTGATGCGATGTGCTTTGAGATTTTCAGCTCTAAGTCATGTTTTGAGTTCTCTGTCCAGCCGGCCGGTCTGTGCAGATTTTCTCGCCGCCATGTCATTCGAGTCGTCCATCCTCATTGCTCATCAATTTTCGTGCCATCTGCTTCCTCGCATATTTGTTGCTTCAGTTGGCTGATATGTGCTTGTCTGGTTTTTTTCGTTTCTTTGTGCCGTAGTTTGCATATGACCGGAGATGCAAAGCCTATCACTTCATATGGGCCTCCAAACTTTGGTGCCAGCTTTGCTGCGAATCCTTCTGCAGCATTTGAAAGGTGGTGTTCTTTTGCCCATACCGTTGCTCCAATCACTGGTCTCCATTCTCTTCGTCTCAGATTGTAATGGCGAGCCTGATCCTGTGCAGCCGTTTCCAGATTTCGCCGTATTAGTTCGAACAGCTCTTGCATTTGTTTTACCTTCGCGTCTGGTGATATCGTTTGCTTCCCTGTGCCTATCGTGACATTATCGTATAGTGCACCCAGCATTCTTGGTTCACGCCCCTGTATTACATACGCTGGCGTGAATCCTGTTGCCTCTGATTGGCTTGTATTCACTGCTAGGGTTATTTCTGGCCAACTTTCATCCCAGTTGCGTTGATTTTACCCCGTAAACTGAGCAATCATTGTTTTTACTGTTCTATTTGCTCTTTCGGTTGGATTTTCTTGTGGTGTGTAATCTGGCACCATTACCTACTATTCTTTTGCACCCTTCCATTGGTTGTCTTGACAAAGCGTCGGCGACAATGTTCAATTTGCCTTTTCTGTATGCTATTTCGAAATCGTATTGTTGCAGTTCCAGTGCCCATCGGGCTATACGGCCCGTAGGGCTTTCTATGCTATTCAACCACTTCAACGCCATGTGATCTGTTACCACTTTAAATCGGTATCCTTCAAGGTATGGTTTTAGTTTGCGTATTGCCCATACTATCGCTAGACATTCTTTTTCTGTTGCCGAATAGTTCTTTTCCGCTGGGTTTAATTCTCTTGACAGGTATGATAGCACTCTCTCTCCATCCTCAGTGTTTTGTACCAATATGGCTCCTAATCCCATGTTACTTGCATCCGTCTGGAGCACGAACGTTTTTGTGAAGTCTGGACATGCCAATACCGGGTCACTCGTCAGCCTTTCCTTTACAGCATCGAATGCTGCCTGATGCTCCTCGCTCCAGTGCCACTTTGTTCTCTTCTTTAGTAGTTCGTTCAATGGGTGTGTTAGTGCTGCAAAACCCGGTACGAACCGTCTGTACCAAGATGCCACTCCTAAGTACTGGCGTAATTCCTTTGTGCAAGTTGGTGGTTCTAATTGGGCTATTGCGGCCACCTTTTCTGGGTCCGTTGCAATACCGTTTTCTGTCACCAAGTGGCCTAGAAACTTTAGCTCTTTTCTAAAGAATTGGCACTTTTCGGCATTAATTCTCAAGTTTGTTCCTTCAATCTCCTGAACACTTCTTGTAGATGATTCATGTGTTCTTCGATTGTTTTGCTCACTATCACAATGTCATCTTGGTATGCGAACGCGTTTGGTGTCATTTCTGGGCCAATGACTTGGTCCAGTGCGCGTTGGAAAGTTGCTGATGCTGAGTGTAAACCGAATGGCATTACTTTCCATTGGAATAACCCCTTCCCTGGGACTGTGAATGCCGTCATTGGTCTACTTTTCTCTTCTAACGGAATCTGCCAGTATCCGTCCTTCAGATCTAAGCTGCTTATGAATTTTGCTTCGCGTAGTTGATTCAAGATGTAATCGATGCGTGGCATTGGGTATGCATCCTTTATAGATTTTGCGTTAATCTGTCTAAAATCTACGCATAATCTCCATTTGCCTGTCTGTTTCTTTCTCACCATCACTATGGGTGAGCTATATGGGCTTTGCGATGGTTCTATGCATCCCATTGTCAACAGTTCGTCGACCTTTGCATTGATTTCTCCTTGTATTTTCGGGTTTTTCGGGTAATACCTTTGTTTTATTGGGATATCGTCCTTCATCGTTATGCGATGTATCCCCACCTTTGACAGTCCCTTAACTTTCCCTAATTCCTTCAACTCCTGATTTAGAAAGTTTTGTATTTCTTGCTGATCACTCTTCTGAGTGACCATGATGGATATTCTTTCTATGCGCCTGCCCTGTATTCGCTTACTGTCGGTATTCGCACTTTGTGGCCTCCACACGATATTTCTGTGTTCATAATCCGGAGGAAATTCCACCCTAATATTAGCGCATCCATTCCTTCTGGCATGACCAGAAATGGCATGTGGATTTCCTTGTGTCCGAATCTCACGCATCCTGTCCATTGCTCTTCAATGTCTCGCACCTTTCCGTCTGCCATGTATACCTGTTTGTGTGTGTTCTCCCATTTTCCCTTATTCCTCACTGTTTCCAATATCTGCTTGCTGATGAAGCTACTCGTGGCTCCGGAGTCAATTGTCGCTTTCATCTGTATTCCTGCTACTTCGATAATCGCTGACAATTGATCCTCTTCTTCTACTAGTTGGCCTATTAGTGGTGAGGAGCTTGTTGGCTGGGTCCCTGCTCGCCCCTGATAGACTGGAACCGCCTTTCGTTTCCCGAATTCCAACAACATTCTTTCGTCCTTCTGCCCACTTTTCCGCACTGCCAGCAGAAATTGAGTCTCTGATTGTTGCATTCCCTGGCCCAGTGTCCGGCTCCCCCGCATCTGCGGCACGCCTGATTCGGGTTCAAGACTTTTCCGTCTTGTATGTTCTTGTTTTCTTGGTTTGGTCTCGAATGATTCTCCATGCCGTTGTCCTGGCATCTTCGGCACTGTGTGACTGGTGGCCCGTGATTATTTCCTCCTCTGTGGTTTGATTGGTTGTTATGTGTTCTTTGAGCATTGCTTTCGCGATGGAACTCGAATCGCTCTTGTTCGAGCATCTCGTGTTCTTCTGCCAACTGCATCAGCACATCTAGATCTCTGACCCTGTGCGGCCGAACGAATATTTTTAGATCTGGAGTGCAATTTTCCAATATGACCTCCAATTGTTCGTACTCTGGTATTTTTAGGGGTCTCATCAATGTTTGCATATCCACCATATAGTCCTTGAAGTACTCGTTTCTGTTTTGCTTGCGATTTTTCACTTGATCAGCCAATTTGTTGAAGAATCCTTTCGGCAAGAAATATTTCTTGAAGCCCTCAACAAATTCCTTCCATGTTCGCCACTGCTTATTGTTTGCGACGTACCATTTGAGTGCCCTATCTTTCAGTAGCTCTGGCATCGCTCTCGGGATCATGTCCAGCTCGATGCCATACATGTCTGCTGACCACTCGATCTGTTGTATGAACTCTAGTGGTCTGGAATTGCCGTCGAATCTGAATGTCCACTCCCACACTTGTTTTGCCACCTTGGCGTATTCGGTGGTTCTGTTTGTTGTATGTGGTGCCGTTTTCTTGGGGTCTATCGTTTGTCTCCTTATGTCCCTCTTTGTCTCTGCGCTATCTAGGGCTCCTTCGCTTCCCCATCTTGGTGGTAAATATGGAGGGATTACTAGTGTGGCGATGTTTATTTTCTGGAATTCCTCAGCCTCATTTTCGCATGTTTTTGATGTGCTTGCTATTGTTTTCATTTTTATATTTTTCGAATACTTTGTTTCCAATCAATTTATTTCCTCCTTCCAATCTGGGTCCTTTTCATTCCTTTCTATCCACTCGCCTAGCTGTCTCCTCATTTCCTCCACTGTGCCGTTTATCTCGATCCCGATCCTTTGGCCTGTCTGTACCAAATCCTCCTTCTTGATGTGGTAAATCCATCCTTTTCCCATTTTTGATCTTTTTATGATTTATAAACTGTAGATTTATTTCTAAATTTCACCAGTATAGCACGTTGGGCGCCAGTTGTAACGATCCTTTTCTCGTCCTTCGGGATATCTACAATATCTCTCGGGCTATGTTCGGCACAACAAAATTTATTTTGTGCCCCGGTGAAATCAGAACAGGTTTGTTTGTTGAATTGGTTTTGTAATACGTTTATTTGCGATCGTTTATGGGCTTGATTGGATATGACAAGTTTCTCTATGGTAGGTCTGGACTTGGACAGCGTTGTTGATTCACTTCGACTCCCTCGTCGTCGCTTCTTGCCTTCCTTTTGCTCCTGTAGCCGTTCCTGGTTGTTGTCTCGGCCTGTATCGTATGTTTGGTTGTTGCTCCACACCTCTGCACCCCTTCCGCTAGGCTTGTTGAGGTGGCTTTTGCTTTTATGGCTCTGGGACGAATCCCGCAGCTATTGTCTCGAAGCAGGATATTCCTCAGCAATTGGTAATCGTCAGGATATATAGATCCTGGAATTTCGGCAGTAGGATATATCCTCGTGCCTACCACTGACTTTGGATACTCCTGGAAATGCTTGGCTTCTCTCCAATTCACTCTAGCTTGGGTACGGTGTTCGCTATCCTTATTTAAGGACTCGTTTCTAGTGTTTGTTATCCTTATTTAAGGACTTGTTGCTATGGAGGAATTATACAGGTTACTCGTAAGGCCTGTGTAGTTCCTAGTTTTTCTGCTGCTCCTTGTATTTCCCTGATAAGTTCTTAAGGTTACTCGTAAGGCCTTAATTACTTGTTACTTGATCACGACTTGATGACTTGATGCCCTTGGTTGATAGACGTTGCCTTTATATAGGCAGCTCCCACGGCCTCAGGAATATATTGGTGTGGTACCGCTATACAGCTGGTACATTTCCATCGGCCCTCTGCTTTCACCCACGCATCCACTTGTTGCTATGCGTGGTGAAAGTCCCGTAAATCCTTGGCGCATATGTCCACTTTCTCTGTGGCTGCGCGCCCATTTATTCCTTGTAATTGTCTTTCTCGTTTGTACATATTGACTTGCATCACTTTCTTATGTTGGCGTCGCCTTTCTATTGGCCGCCCTTCGTATCCCGTTGACTTTCTCTGCTTTCATCGCTGCCGTTGCCCGTCGCTCCCTTTAATCCACTCGTCATACCCAATTTCGCACATATTCTCTCCTTATTATATTTACATACATATATATGCTAATTGTATTAACTTAAGCTATTGTTTAGCAATAATCATCTTGATTAAATTAACATATAACATTGTTTAATTTCCCATGCAATGCCCTTTCATACGCATATCGTATCTATTAGATAGAGGGCTTCCCCATTGTTCATCCCTCCCCCTTCGGTTCGCATATTCCCCTATCCAATCCACAAACCATCATCGTTTCATACAAAGCATGCATGCCCCGCACCCGTCTCACGGGCTTGCTTGGCCCTCACTTTTATTTTCTCTCGCTCACAAGATTTTGGCTGCTCGCAATCTAACTGCTTTCGTTCTCATGAGCGTGACGTAGGCAGAGAGTGCGCTATTGGTCACCGGTATTCTCTTAATTTGCATAAGTAGGCCAATGCCCCCGTTTGTGTGCAATTATGCCCTCAAGCCGGGTTCCATTTACTCTTATATCGTTGATTTTGTGCATTCTGCCTCCCACGCAACTTCCCGCTTGTACGAAAAAGCCAGCGGTCGCCTGTGATTCGATCGAGCCTTGCTTGATCGTACGTCATGAGTTCAACTTGGTTTGATCGTACGTCATAGGTTCGAATTGGTTCCATCGTACGTCATAGGTTCGAGTTGGTTCGATCGAGCCATGTTGGACTTGGCTGCCCATTGCATATGCGTGCATATTGGTTTTTTTGCATTACGCTACCCACGCCTCTTCCCGCTTGTACGAAATCGCCAGCGGTGACGTGTGGTTCGATCGAGCCATGTTGGACCTGGCTGCCCATTGTATATGCGTGCATATTGGTTTTTTTGCATTACGCTTCCCACGCATCTTCCCGCTTGTACGAAATCGCCAGCGATGACGTGTGGTTCGATCGACCCGGTTTGATCGTAAGCCATTCTCTATGACTCGGTTCGATCGACCAGTAGCAGGCTTGGTCGTATATCGTAACATAGGTTTGTGTGTCGGCTGTATCTTGTATCCGGTGCTTCATTTGTATCCTTGGATTGTGCTGCTGTTTGCTTGTTGTGTGGGATATTATAGTTAATTATAATGTTCCTCACAATATGTCCTTCTTGTTTTCCATTTTTTGACGAAAAGACTATACACTTGGTTCTGACATATTACTAAATTATCTTCAAATGAGTTAGTTTCCACAACCATAATGTTAGTATTTCTACTTAAAGCATCTACATGTTGCATTCTCGTTGCCGGCCTATGCTCTAATACGTAATCGTAGTTTTCTAACTCTAGAGCCCAACGGGATATTCTGGGGTTAACTTGTCTTTTGTTAAGTGTCAATGTAAGCGAGTTACAATCTGTCGCGATTTTGAAATGCTTGCGTCACAATGAAGTTCGGTTTCATCATTTGCGCTATAAAGCGCAAGTATTGGGGCCTCCGTTAACCTAGACTTTAGATTTTCAAACGTACTAAGTTCGATGTTCCTAAACACGAACTTTTTGTCTTTTCTAACTAGGTCATATAATGGCATGGCAATAGTAGCAAAATCTTTAATAAACCTACGAAAATAGGAACACAGTCCTAAAAAACTTTGAACCTCGCTGACCTTAGTCGAAACTGGAAAATCCTTTACTGCTTGTATACCTTTATCGTCAGCTTTGATGCCGTTGCCTGTAATCGAATACCCTAGGTACTTACTCGTCTGAAAAAATTCGCACTTATCTAATCTCAACTTTAATTTGTTTTCAACCAATTTGTCAAATACTTCTTTTAAAATTTGTGGCTACCATAAAGTCGTCTAAATATATAATAACTTTTCCATCCCTAATCATATCGGCAAATATCCTGTTTATAAACCTTTGAAATGTAGACGGCGCGTTTCCGAGGCCAAACGACATACGAAGAAATTCAAACTGACCAAGCGGTGTCGTAAATGACGTAAACTTCACTGAATCCTCATGCATGTATACATGGAAAAACCCATTCTTTAAGTCGAGTTTCGAAAATGATGTTTTTCCTGCAAGTCTATCTAACAGATCATCAATAAGTGGAATAGGATAACTATCTTTTGAAGTCGCCTTGTTTAATTTTCTGAAATCAACGCACATTCTAAGTTCGCATGTAGTCTTTTTTACGAGCACGATTGGGGAAACATATTCTGACTCACTCGGCCTAATAAGTATTCGTCAATTATTTTTTACAATTCGCTATAAGAAAGTCGTCTTGGATTACAGCTAAACGGACTTATGTCATTGATTGTGAGTTTCATTTCGCACTTAACCTTTGGTTCACTTGGTCGATTTTTTTTCAAATAGAATTCAGAAAAAATATTTTCAAACATTGTCGTTTCTTTGAAACTTAAAGTTTTGCCAACATCTTGACCTCAGTAACAGCTAGCTTGTGACCCAAAGGATACACCTTCATTTCTTTCGTTTTTTTATTAAAATGAATTACTTACTGTTTTCGTAAGTATTTTCGGCCCGACATTTGATTTTCATTTAAAGTTAGTTTCAGTAGAGATCCTAATAAAATTAAATTTTATAATTAAAGATAGAGATTCAGCAAACAACCCCCACCCCCCGCAAGAGCTACGGAACCAGAGGATCTCGATCTGCTGCAATTCACCTACCGCCTTCTTTTGGTTATCGAGAGATTTATCGTCGCTGTGATAGGAGAACCGATTATATAAAAATTAGGGCACGCAACGAGAAACCGAATACGAAGGTTACATAAAATTTTTGGCGCCCAAACGTGTGGGGCAAGATGAAAGCATACTCAACTCCATGACAATATTAGATATAGACAAGAAGTTTAATTAGAAATAAATATTCAGACCACATTAGAAGTATGTAGTTCTACCCTAAGTGATATAAAGTGTTGAGTTCAAGTATATCAGGAAAGTCTTAAGATCAAAACATGAGGTTTCAAATTTTTCGTCGATTTTGTTAGACTATATTAACTTGTATAGACTGGTTTAACTTACGCGGATAAATGAACCTGCACGGTTTAAGTCTGCTTGGCGAAGCCGATGTTTCTGTTAGGAATATTCCGCCGCAAAGTTAAAAGCAAGAATGAATGTAAACAAGAATTTCAATACTCTGTATCACAAATTGCTCGTTTAGTTAAGGTCCTCGATAATTTAGCACTCGTTTAGTAAAATCGTTCAAACTTTTCTTAACAATTTAGATTATTGTATATTGGATGTTTCGATATCAGTACTGATTGGATTTTAGATCATGTTACGACAGCTGAACGTCTAAATAAATCGAAGAGAACACGAACATATTGTTTTATAGCAAGACTTGGATGATTTAATGTTCTGGTGTCTGGATCTTGGTAATACAGATAGTATAGCCTTGCCGATCAGAAGATTGAAAAGGCCAAAGCCTGACTAAAAGAAACAATTTTGTAGATGCAATAGCCCAAAACAAAAATAGTAAAGTTACCAATATTCTTTAGGTTCATTTAGCTAGTTACGATTTCAAATCATGTACCCAGTCATGTCACTTTTAGGAAAAAAATTTAAAAAAAAAAAAAAAAAAAGAATGTCTTTAGTTCAACATAGTCCACCAAATATGGACACTCAAGCAGAAAACATATGCAAAATTTGTTCCTTGGTTTTGGACAACACGCAAACATGTTTCTGTACTCCCTGTAAACACATTTTTCATAAATCCTGTTTGGAAGCTCTACTAGAAAAGAAAAAGCATTGCCCAATTTGTGAGAGTGAGATAAATGTGTCTAGTATAAAGCACCTAGTAGGCAACTGTTCACCAAAAGCTAAGGAAAAACATTTGTCATTGGCATCCAGCACTTCTCGAGCATGGACTCGTAATTTTACAAAACAGCTAAGTCAAGTCCCAAGAGACAGAGCAGAACAGCTCAACGAACCAGCTGTATCAGTTAGCAAAGCACCAGCATCATGCTTAGATGCCAGTCACAGTAGTAATCAACCAGAACCGCAATTACCTAGAACCATGCCTAATCAGCGAAGAGCAAGACCCAATCGTGGTAATAATACTCGTCCTAATCGAGAGATCGATTATACGGTCATACAAAATATGATAGAACAAACAGTTTCTCGTGTAGTATCGTTGTTACCTATGAATTTAGGCCAGCGAGAAGTCCCATTAGACACGGTCCAAACCCGATCTTTGATAAGTTCGCCCTGCCCTACAACTGTTCAAAATGCAAAAATTGCAAATGTAATGCAGAAATGGAATCTACGTTTTGACGGATCTACAGAAGGTCTAGGAGTAGAAGAATTTATTTATAGAGTAAAAGCCCTAACGGAGGAAACTCTTGATAGTGGTTTTATTGGGGTGTGTAAACATATTCAAATATTATTTGGAGGAAAAGCCCGCGAGTGGTATTGGAGATATCATAAGCAAGTCCCGCGAATAGTATGGAGCGAGTTTTGTTCAGCTATTCGTCAGCGATATAAAGACTTTCGTGCGAGAAAGCAAAAAGCTGGAGAATCTTTTGCTTGTTTTTACGATGAGGTAGCTTCTTTGATTGACAAGTTCGGTATAAAGTTTGAGGAAGAGGAGCTGATGGAAATTTTACAAAATAACCTGTTGCCAGAGATACGACAAAAGTTACTATATCAATCCATCGCATCAATAGGTCACCTTCGTAGATTAGTACAGATGCATGAAAATCTAACACAAGAGCTCAGCCCTCAAGTAAAAGTAATTTCTAACGCCAAAGCGAATGGACGCAGACAAATTTTTGAAGTTCAAAAAGGGGAAACCGAAGATAATAAAATAGTTCCAGACCCAGACGAGGAATATGAAGTTGCCGCTGTGCAAGGGAAATTCGTTTGTTGGAATTGTCGCGAAGCCGGTCACACATGGCAAAACTGTCTAGAGGAACGCACCATTTTTTGTTACGGTTGCGGCACGGCCAATGTTTACAAGCCTCAATGTCAAGATTGTATAAAAAGGTTAGCGGAAAACCGACCGAAGGGTGCATCCAGACAACGTCAGATGCTCCCGCAATAGTTACATCAAACTCGGAAAACGTTCAACAAAGTATCAACATTGTGAATCACAAAGTAAACGTACGAAAGTCTCAAAAACTCTCACTAAGATTTTTGTCATATCCGGAGCGTTTACAACATTACCTTACTGTTAAAGACAAAATTTTCAGATCTGACCAACCCTTGGCTAAACGCACGTTGAGACTAAGGAAATATTATGATCACGCAAGGCAAACCAGGAAACTTTTTGTTGCAACAATTTTTAGAAACGACAACGATAATAGGAGCTATGCAGAAGTCTCATTTCTTACGTTCACAGAATTAGGTTTATTGGATACCGGTGCCAGCTCGGATTTAGCACAAACAGATTTTTCACATTTTCCCCAATTTGTAAAAACTAAAGGTCAAGTGCGCACAGCGGACGGAAACGGCCAAAATGTGATTGGTATGTTAGAAGTAACAGTACGGTACGGTAGATTGGAAAGAATGTTAAAATTATTTGTAATTCCCACGTTGAAGAAAAGATTAATATTAGGTCATGATTTTTGGAGAATTTTCGAACTTGCCCCATCTATAATTAATTCAATCGAGATTGGTTCTGAAAAAAAGTTAGAGACTAACCCTAGTTCTTATTCTCTTTCGTATTCTCAAATTAAACAGCTGGAAGCCGTCAAGCAAATGTTTCCCAATGCAAGTCATCATCTCGGACGTACGTCCTTAATAAAACATCATATTGAGATTGGCGAAGCCAAACCGGTAAAACAGCGTTTTTACGCTATTGGTCCTGCTGTTGAAAAATTAGTATACACGGAAATTGATCGTATGATTCAACTAGGAGTTATCGAACCAGCTGCTAGCGCCTGGAGCTCTCCTATTCGACCAGTAATAAAGCCCAATAAAGTGCGACTGTGCTTAGACGCTCGCAAGTTAAATGCAGTCACAATTAAGGATGCTTATCCTTTGCCCAGCATTGACAGTATTTTTTCAAGATTACCCAAGGCAAATATTATTTCCAAAATCGATTTAAACGATGCCTATTGGCAAATAGAATTAACCGAAGCATCTACCGACCGTTATATCAATTCAAAGTTATGCCTTTCGGCCTTTGTAATGCCACATCTACTATGAGTCGTCTAATGGATGAAGTAGTCCCTGCTAACCTTCGCCATTGTGTTTTTTGCTATTTAGATGATCTGTGTATAATTTCAGAGGATTTCTCATCCCATCTTTCAGTGTTAGCAAGAATTGCGGAGCAATTTCGGAAAGCTAATCTGTCCATTAACATAGAGAAAAGTCAGTTTTGTGTCGCAAGCATTAGTTATTTAGGATATGTGATAGACAGTAAAGGTATCTGCACCGATCCGTCAAAGATTGAATGTATTAAAAATTGGCCACCACGTAGGAATTTGAAACAAACTAGAGGATTTCTTGGAGTTTGCGGTTGGTATCGTCGTTTTATACCGAATTTTGCCGATCTCACTTATCCTATAACGGAACTGTTGTCAACAAAAAGAAATTTTGTTTGGACTCCGGAAGCTCAAGCTTCTATGAATAAGTTGAAGGATCTATTAACTTCTGCCCCTATTCTACAAAACCCGGACTTTAATAAGAAATTTTTTTACATTGTGATGCCAGCGATTATGGTATTGGCGCTGTACTTGTCCAATTATCAGACGCAGAGGAAGAGAAGCCTATTGCTTTCATGTCTAAAAAAGTTAAGTCGCGCCCAACGCAATTATAGTGTTACTGAACGCGAATGTTTAGCCGTTATACTGGCTATAGAAAAATTTAGGTGTTATTTGGAATTGCAAGAATTTGAAGTAGTTACTGATCACTCTAGTTTATTGTGGCTAATGCGTCAACAAAATGTTTCTGGGAGATTAGCTCGATGGATTTTTCGCTTACAACAATTTAAGTTTAATATGTCGCATAGGAAAGGAAAAGAACACTTGATTCCTGACGCGTTATCAAGATTGCCCAACCTTTCGATAGAAGCGATAGAAAGCGATTATAGATCTGGACTCTGAAGAATTTTTGGACGATAGTTATATGTATCTGAAAAAGAAAATCACTGAAAATCCAGACAAATTCCCAGATATCAAAATTGTAAATAAACATTTGTATGTTCGAACCGAACAAGCCAAGGGAGATTCTTATCAAAAGAAGCTTATTCTTATCAAGATGCATAAGATGCTTTTTTTGATGCAATATTTTATGCACTAAAGAAATGGTATGTTTTTGTTCAGTAAGGAACACCATACTTTACTCCATTTTGAAGAAATACGTGAGACAGTTAATAAGTGTAACCGCACAACCAACACTGTTGGTGTGCTGTAATACAAGTACAAAATGTAAATAAGGGATATAAGACTCTAGGAGCCCTTATTGATTGTGGTTCACAGAAAACGATTTTGTCCGAAGAGGCCGCTAAAATATTTAAATTACACAAAATTAAACAATGCACAGAAATAAGTTTAGTATTCTCAATAAAATCCAATAAATCAAAATAAAACGGTAAAAATCTTAAGATTGAGGCAATTGTGGTGCCAAAGTTAATTGAAGTTCTTCTATTAAAAATATCAGACGTTCTGGTATGGCTGATATTAATAATAATTGGGGTAAAAGTATATAAAAATGGGAATTACAAATAATGATGGCCTGCTGAGCCAAAATACCTTATATGGTTGGATTGTCTTGGGATGCACCAAATCAAATCAGAATAAATTTGTAGTAGCAACAACAATAGAAGTCACAGGTTTTGAACAACGTTGGGAAAGGAAAGTAAAAGAACAAAATAAAAACAACACAATTCCAAAGTTTTCAACAGGAAATCTTAAGAAATAAATTTATGACCCACGGCAAGAACTTACATTGAAGTTGAAGTTAAAATTAGAGAAGAAAAACTATATATCCCATAGCCAGTACAAAATGAGAATATTCAGAATGCAATGCTTCAAATAGAAATTGATTATCTAAAAAATAATATTAAAACAGATTCCGGTAACAAATTGTCCGAAACTATAGTACCAAAAAAGCAGATATGGCAAAATAATTATAAAAGAACAAAATAAAAATAAACAGAATAACCACTCACATTTCAACAACCAGCGATATTTCAAAATAGTTGAGCAACTATCACAGGAGATCAGGAATGGGTAGATATCCCGAAACAGAAATCTTTAGGTAATATGCCAAATATTTTAAAAACTAGTAAAAAGCAACTCAGTAATACATACAACAGAATTGGTATGAATAGGAAGTCAGTTATAGTCTTAAATAAACATCAAAATGACTAGGTTAAACGTCTATAATGTTTCTTTAACAACATCTATCTTAATACTATAGTATTAAAAATAATTTGTATAATAAAACTTACTATAAAAATGACCAAAACGTCGCATTTGGCGACCCTTGGCAGAATGTTTAAGATTAAACATTGTGGTCAGATAAAATGGCTTTATCAAATCAGATTGACAAAAGAAATATACAAAAACAAAACATAAACAAAAATAATTCAAAAAGATTCATATGGCAAGTATTGCTAAAAAACAAAACAACATGCATAAGACGAAAACGACGCATTATCAAGTTTGCAAACTCTGAGCAAAAAATATAAACAAGTTTTAATACTTACATACACATTACAAAATGTTTCTTAACAAAACTGAAAAATTGTTGTGAAAGCAGTTAGAGTTGCATACCAATATAATGCAGTAAGAAGCACTAGTAAAATTTGAAAGTTGAGAATGATACAGTAATCCGCGAACTACCGGTGTTGCCAAAAATACAGGTACGCACATTTTCTAGAGATCCTAGAGAATAGAACCTGTTTGTAGAATTTTACATTTTTTCGGATTCATTGTTAATAATCCTTAAATCAACGGTCCGACTATACTAGCGGAGAATACCCTACGATTATTTTCATACCGCTTGGTTAACAATTCCCAAGCAGCACTATAATCAGTTCCTTGACGCTGATTTTAAATAATAATTGATTGATTGATATAGCTAATGAGTTAGTGCACTTATGACTGCAACACGTTTTTCCGATGACATAATATTTGCACATCTCATATTAAAAAAAACAAACAAGTTCAAATGCTATCTGATGTCATGGATTACTTGAAGCAAAGATATTGCTCGCTAAGTGCCATGGGCAAAAAGCATATAAAAATATGAATTACAAACATTAATGGACTGCTAGTCCAAAATACCTAATTTGGTTGGATTGTCTTGGGATGCACCAAATCAAATCAGAATAAATTTGTAGTAGCAATAACAATAGAAGTCACATGTTTTGAACAACGTTGGGAAAAGAAAGTAAAAAAACAAATTAAAAACAACACAATTCCAATGTTTTCAACAGGAAATCTCAAGAAATAAATTTATGACCCACGGCAAGAACTTACATTGAAATTGAAGATAAAATTAGAGAAGAAAAACTATATATCCCATAGCCAGTACACAATGAGAATATTCAGAATGCAATGCTTCAAATAGAAATTGATTATCTAAAAAATAATATTAAAACAGATTCCGGTAACAAATTGTCCGAAACTATAGTACCAAAAAGCAGATATGGCAAAATAATTATAAAAGAACAAAATTAAAATAAACAGAATAACCACTCACATTTCAACAACCAGCGATATTTCAAAATAGTTGAGCAACTATCACAGGAGATCAGGAATGGGTAGATATCCCGAAACAGAAATCTTTAGGTAATATGCCAAATATTTTAAAAACCAGTAAAAAGCAACTCAGTAATACATACAACAGAATTGGTATGAATAGGAAGTCAGTTATAGTCTTAAATAAACATCAAAATGACTAGGTTAAACGTCTATAATGTTTCTTTAACAACATTTATCTTAATACTATAGTATTAAAAATAATTTGTATAATAAAACTTACTATAAAAATGACCAAAACGTCGCATTTGGCGACCCTTGGCAGAATGTTTAAGATTAAACATTGTGGTCGGATAAAATGGCTTTATCAAATCAGATTGATAAAAGAAATATACAAAAACAAAACATAAACAAAAATAATTCAAAAAGATTCATATGGCAAGTATTGCTAAAAAACAATACATACAGTAAGTCGCGAACTACCGGTGTTGACAAAAATACAGGTACGCACATTTTCTGGAGAACCTAAAGATTGAAACCTGTTTGTAGAATTATTATTTGAAATTAGCGTTAAGGAACTAAGCAAGGAGCATAGTAGCTTACATGTTGTCAGGTTTATCTGATTATAGTGCTGCTTGGGAATTGTTAACCAAGCGGTATGAAAATAATCGTAGGGTATTCTCCATCAATATAGTCGGACCGTTGATTTAAGGATAATTAACAATGAATACGCGAAAAATGAAAAAGGAACGGTTGATATAGTTAATGAGTGCACTTATGACAATTAAAACACATTTTTCCGATGACATAATATTTGCACAACTCATATTAAAATGAAGTAAGTAAGTCGTCTCGCCGACTTAGATATACCATACACCAGCAAAACAAATATTTCAAATATGTAATAACAAATGCATTTGCCTATTTCAAAAAAATTCTGTTCACATGCTTTTTACAAGCATATCTTAGTATCTCACTGACTCATGCATCTGAGCACCCTAGCGCCACCACCCGCCAACGGCCAACTCCGGCCTTATGGAAAAACGTTTATATGCATAACTTGGCTATTTTTGTCCGATTTTGATCAAATTTGGTATTTTGCTGGGTATTAGTATCAATTTCAAGTGTGCCAAATTTGATTCCACAAAATTACGGGAGATAATCGAGTTTTTCAAATTTCGGGGGCGGAAAGGGGCGTGGCAAAATCTTTATAATTACAAAATGAGCGCATTTACTAAGCAAGATAAACGTTTTTTTGAATTGCGGAGGCGGAAAGGGGCGTGTCAAAAATTTGAAACAATCTCGATCACTCTACATACTACACGAGCCTACATTCCAAATTTGGTGGCTCTATCTCTTATAGTTTCCGAGATCTAGGCGTTCATACGGACGGATAGACGAACAGACGGACGGACAGACGGACATGGCTATATCGACTCGGCTGTTGATACTGATCAAGAATATATATACTTTATGGGGTCGGAAAAGCTTCCTTCTGCCTGTTACATACATTTTGGCGACTTTAAGATACCATTTCACCCTATGGGTGTAATGTATGTAACTTAGTAATATATACAACAGAATTGGTATGATTAAATTAAATATTATTAGGTTAAACGTCTATAATGTAACTGGTCATGTTTTTTTAACAACAGCTATATTACTACTATACCCTTGGCAGAATGTTTAAGGTTAAACAGCTGAAATAAATTCACCAAATGACATTGACAAAAGAAATATGCAAAAACAAAACATAAATAAAAATACCTTATAAAGATTCATATGACAAGTATTGCTAAAAACCAAACATCATGCATAAGACAAAAACGACGCATTATCAAGTTTTGAAACTCTGAGCATGAAATATAAACAAGTTTCAGTACTTACATACAAAACTACAAAACTTATTTACAAAACTAAAATTTTGTTGGGAAAAGAGTTAGAGTTGCAATCCAAGATAATGCAGTAAAAAGCACTAGATTCCAGAAATATGACTAACAAGGTGATTGAGGAAGTAAAATATATTAGGAATCGATGGTTACCTAATCATTACAAATTGCTAAAACAAAGTAATTTTGATAATCAGTATTTTACAGATAAAATACATAAAGAAGTGTTAAAGATAGTTTTCAAAATAAAAGCTAAAGGAGAGCCAGAAAAACAAGTCACTTGTAAGTCGGTGTTAGTTAAAACAGAAGCAAATATGTGAGAAGTTTGAGGAATCGACGGAATGCAACCTTTAGTAATGAAAACGCTAATGTTAGACAAAAAAAGGTCAAGGAAAGGTCCGTCAGCTTTAGTAATATTTAAACATGGTGAGCAAAGATTTACGTAAATACACTATAGAAGAGTCAAAATGTATATTGAAAAAATAGAATTCTTTTCAAGAAGGTACATATGTGCCAAGCCATATACAAATTAACTTATATCTAATGAAACGTTTAAAGAAGTGATAATAAAACCTAAAATTTGTCGTTCAAAACAACATGTCAGCACTAGAATAGAAAATAAACCATCATTCAAAATTGAAAGTTGAGAATGATACAGTAAGTCGCGAACTATCGGTGTTCCCGAAAATACAGGTACGCACATTTTCTGGAGAACATATAAAATAGAACCTGTTTGTAGAATTATTATTTGAAATCAGCGTTAAGGAACTAATCAAGGAGCATAGTAGCTCACATATTGTCATGTTCAGCTGATCATTATAGTGCTGCTTAGGAATTGTTAACCAATCGGTATGAAAAAAATCGTAGTGTATTTTCCAAACAATAAAGTCGGATCGTTGATTTACCGATGATTATTGATATAGTTAATGAGTTAGTCCACTTATGAAAATTAAAACATATTTTTCCGATGACATAATATAAGGCACAACTCATACTTCGGAAATTTGACAGAGGCTCTGCAATTGTATGAGGCAAGATCAAATGCTATTTGATGTCATGGAATACTCGAAGGTATTGCTCGCTAAGTGAGCAAATAATAAGAAAATAGTCAGTTCAAAAGTGCAACATCAAAAATCACACCGAACCGGACCTTATTTTTTTTAAAGTACATGTATTGAATAGCAAAACGTTTATACACTTTTGCAGTCCTTGGCAATAATTTTTTACATTTTGAAATTTCTTTCCTTGCAACTCAATTCATCAACACACAAATAAAACATTCAAATTATTTCTCTTTTTACTCCAAATTCTTCCATCATTCCGTAAGCAAAGCACAACACGCATACACATACATACCTACGTGTAGCGCTACGTCAGTGTGTGCGTATGTATGTGCTCTGCTTGATTTGCTGATGACGTAGAACCGATTTGTATTGACTGTAACTTGTGTTCTATTTATCCGATCACATTCAAATTTTGGTATCTAAGATTTTATATCAAATTCTATTAGATTGTTAAATTTCATGGGGATACTCCAATTTTTGCAAAAATTTTTGTTCTAGAGCTATATATTTTAAATTATGCGGAAGTCTGAAATAAATGACCGATCTGCAAAATAGCTATAAGTTTAATTGTTTAACACCTACAAAAAGGTATGAAATAGACAAAAACAATGCACCAAATCAAATCAGAATAAATTTGTAGTAGCAACAACAATAGAAGTCACAGGTTTTGAACAACGTTGAAAAAGGAAAGAAAAATAACAAAATAAAAACAATTTTATAATACCCTCTGCAAGGGTATAACAACACAATTCCAAAGTTTTCAACAGGAAAACTCAAGAAATAAATTTAGGACCCCGGCAAGATATTACATTGAAGTTGAAGTTAAAATTAGAGAAGAAAAACTATATATCCCATAGCCAGTACAAAATGGGAATATTCAGAATGCAATGAGTCAAATATAGAATGATTATCTAAAAAATAATATCAAAACAGATTCCGGTGACAAATAGTATCAAAAATGCAGATATGGCAAAATAATTATAAAAGAATAAAATTTAAATAAACAGAATAACCACTCACATTTCAACAACCAGCGATATTTCAAAATAGTTGAGCAACTATCACAGGAGATCAGGAATAAGTAGATAAACCGAAACAGAAATCTTTAGGTATTATGCCAAATATTTTAAAAACCAGTAAACGCCAACTCAGTAATACATACAACAGAATTGGTATGAATAGGAAGTCAGTTATAGTCTTAAATGAACATCAGAATGACTAGGTTAAACGTCTTAATGTTTCTTGTACAACAGCTAACTACTATAGTATAAATAATAATTTGTATAATAAAACTAACTATAAAAATAAAGACCAAAACGTCGCATTTGGCGACCCTTGGCAGAATGTTTAAGATTTAACATTGTGGTCAGATAAAATGGCTTTATCAAATTATTGGCAGAATGTTTAAGATTAAACAGCTGAAATTGCTTCACCAAATCAGATTGACAAAAGAAATATGCAAAAACAAAACATAAATAAAAATTGTTGTAAAAGCAGTTAAAGTTGCATACCAAGATAATGCAGTAAGAAGCACTAGTCAAATTTGAAAGTTGAGAATGATACAGTAAGTCGCGAACTACCGGTGTTGACAAAAATACAAGTACGCACATTTTCTGGAGAACCTAAAGATTGAAACCTGTTTGTAGAGTTATTATTTGAAATCAGCGTTAAGGAACTAAGCAAGGAGCATAGTAGCTTACATATTGTCAGGTTTAGCGGATTATAATGCTGCTTGGGAATTGTTAACCAAACTGTATGAAAATAATCGTAGGGTATTCTCCATCAATATAGTCGGACCGTTGATTTAAGGATAATTAACAATGAATCCGCGAAAAATGTAAAAGGAGCGATTGATATAGTTAATGAGTTAGTGCACTTATGAAAATTAAAACACATTTTTCCGATGACATAATATTTGCACAACTCATATTAAAATGAAGTAAGTAAGTCGTCTCGCCGACTTAGATATACCATACACCAGCAAAACAAATATTTCAAATATGTGATAACAAATGCATTTGCCTATTTCAAAAAAATTCTGTTCACATGCTTTTTACAAGCATATCTTAGTATCTGACTGACTCATGCATCTGAGCACCCTAGCGCCACCACCCGCCAACGCCCAACTCCGGTCTTATGGAAAAACGTTTATATGCATAACTTGGCTATTTTTTGTCCGATTTTGATCAAATTTGGTATTTTGCTGGGTATTAGTATCAATTTCAAGTGTGCCAAATTTGATTCCACAGGGTAAAAAATTACGGGAGATAATCGAGTTTTTCAAATTTCGGGGGCGGAAAGGGGCGTGGCAAAATCTTTATAATTACAAAATGAGCGCATTTACTAAGCAAGATAAACGTTTTTTTTAATTGCGGAGGCGGAAAGGGGCGTGGCAAAAATCAAAATTGAAACAATCTCGATCACTCTACATACTACACGAGCCTACATTCCAAATTTGGTGGCTCTATCTCTTATAGTTTCCGAGATCTAGGCGTTCATACGGACGGATAGACGGACAGACGGACGGACAGACGTACATGGCTATATCGACTCGGCTGTTGATACTGATCAAGAATATATATACTTTATGGGGTCGGAAAAGTTTTTTTTCTGTCTGTTACATACATTTTGGCGACTTTAAGATACCATTTCACCCTATGGGTGTATGGTATAAAAACCAAACAAGTTCAAATGCTATCTGATGTCATGGAATACTTCAAGCAAAAATATTGCTCGCTAAGTGCCATGAACCAAAAAAGCATATACAAATAGGAATTACAAACATTGATACCCTGCTAGGCCAAAATACCTAATTTGGTTGGATTGTCTTGGGATGCACCTAATCAAATCAGAATAAATTTGTAGTAGCAACAACAATAGAAGCCACATGTTTTGAACAACGTTTTGAAAGGAAACTAAAATAACAAAATAAAAGCAACACAATTCCAAAGAAATACAATAGAAAAACTCATGAAATAAATGTACATATAGCCCTCGGCAAGATCTTACATTGAAGGTAAAGGTAAAATTGGGAAAAAAAGTAAATATTCCATAGCCAGTACAAAATGGGAACATTCAGAAGGCAATGAGTCAAATATAGAATGATTATCTAAAAAATAATATCGACATAGATTCCGGTAACAAATTTTCCGAAACTATAGTACCAAAACAGCGAATATGGCAAAATAATTATAAAAGAATAAAATTAAAAAAAAAATGAAGTAAGTAAGTCGTCTCGCCGACTTAGGTATACCATACACCAGTAAAACAAATATTTCAAATTTCTAATAACAAATGCATTTGCCTATTTTAAAAAAGTTCTGTTCACATGCTTTTTACAAGCATATCCAAGTATCTCGCTCACTCATGCATATGAGCACCCTAGCGCCCCACCCGGCAACGGCCAACTCCGGCCTTATGGAAAAACGGTTTTATGCATAACTTGGCTATTTTTTTTCCGATTTTGATCAAATTTGGTATTTTGCTCGGTATTAGCATTAAATTTAAGTGTGCCAAATTTGATTCCACAAGGTAAAAAATTACCGGAGATTATCGAGTTTTGTCAAATTTCGGGGGCGGAAAGGGGCGTGGCAAAATCTTTATACTTACAGCAAATATACATACCAAATATGGTGTCCCTAGCTGCAATAGTTTTTGAGATAAACGTTTTTTTTGAATTGCGGGGGCGGAAAGGGGCGTGTCAAAAATTTGAAACAAACTCGATCACTCTACATACTACACGAGCCTACATTCCAAATTTGGTGGCTCTATCTCTTATAGTCTCCGAGATCTAGGCCTTCATACGGACGGACAGACGGACAGACGGACGGACGGGCGGACGGACGGACAGACAGACGGCCATGGCTAGATCGACTCGGCTGTTGATACTGATCAAGAATATATATACTTTATGGGGTCGGAAAAGCTTCCTTCTGCCTGTTACATACATTTTGGCGACTTTGAACAAAGATCACACAGATCAGGAATGGGTAGATATCCCGAAACAGAAATCGTTAGGTAATATCTCAAATATTTTGAAAACCAGTAAAAGCTAACTTAGTAATATATACAACAGAATTGGTATGATTAAATTAAATATTATTAGGTTAAACGTCTATAATGTAACTGGTCATGTTTTTTTAACAACAGCTATATTACTACTATATTATTAATAATAATTTGTATAAAAAAACTAACTATAAAATAAAGACCAAAACAACGCATTTAACTGCCCCTGGCAGAATGTTTAAGGTTAAACAGCTGAAATAAATTCACCAAATGAGATTGACAAAAGAAATATGCAAAAACAAAACATAAATAAAAATACCTTATAAAGATTCATATGACAAGTATTGCTAAAAACCAAACATCATGCATAAGACAAAAACGACGCATTATCAAGTTTTGAAACTCTGAGCATGAAATATAAACAAGTTTCAGTACTTACATACAAAACTACAAAACTTATTTACAAAACTAAAATTTTGTTGGGAAAAGAGTTAGAGTTGCAATCCAAGATAATGCAGTAAAAAGCACTAGATTCCAGAAATATGACTAACAAGGTGATTGAGGAAGTAAAATATATTAGGAATCGATGGTTACCTAATCATTACAAATTGCTAAAACAAAGTAATTTTGATAATCAGTATTTTACAGATAAAATACATAAAGAAGTGTTAAAGATAGTTTTCAAAATAAAAGCTAAAGGAGAGCCAGAAAAACAAGTCACTTGTAAGTCGGTGTTAGTTAAAACAGAAGCAAATATGTGAGAAGTTTGAGGAATCGACGGAATGCAACCTTTAGTAATGAAAACGCTAATGTTAGACAAAAAAAGGTCAAGGAAAGGTCCGTCAGCTTTAGTAATATTTAAACATGGTGAGCAAAGATTTACGTAAATACACTATAGAAGAGTCAAAATGTATATTGAAAAAATAGAATTCTTTTCAAGAAGGTACATATGTGCCAAGCCATATACAAATTAACTTATATCTAATGAAACGTTTAAAGAAGTGATAATAAAACCTAAAATTTGTCGTTCAAAACAACATGTCAGCACTAGAATAGAAAATAAACCATCATTCAAAATTGAAAGTTGAGAATGATACAGTAAGTCGCGAACTATCGGTGTTCCCGAAAATACAGGTACGCACATTTTCTGGAGAACATATAAAATAGAACCTGTTTGTAGAATTATTATTTGAAATCAGCGTTAAGAAACTAATCAAGGAGCATAGTAGCTCACATATTGTCATGTTCAGCTGATGTTATATATATGATTATAGTGCTGCTTAGGAATTGTTAACCAATCGGTATGAAAAAAATCGTAGTGTATTTTCCAAACAATAAAGTCGGATCGTTGATTTACCGATGATTATTGATATAGTTAATGAGTTAGTCCACTTATGAAAATTAAAACATATTTTTCCTATGACATAATATAAGGCACAACTCATACTTCGGAAATTTGCCAGAGGCTCTGCAATTGTATGAGGCAAGATCAAATGCTATTTGATGTCATGGAATACTCGAAGGTATTGCTCGCTAAGTGAGCAAATAATAAGAAAATAGTCAGTTCAAAAGTGCAACATCAAAAATCCCACCGAACCGGACCTTATTTTTTTGAAAGTACATGTATTGAATAGCAAAACGTTTATACACTTTTTGCAGTCCTTGGCAATAATTTTTTACATTTTGAAATTTCTTTCCTTGCAACTCAATTCATCAACACACAAATAAAACATTCAAATTATTTCTCTTTTTACTCTAAATTCTTCCATCATTCCGTAAGCAAAGCACAACACGCATACACATACATACCTACGTGTAGCGCTACGTCAGTGTGTGCGTATGTATGTGCTCTGCTTGATTTGCTGATGACGTAGAACCGATTTGTATTGACTGTAACTTGTGTTCTATTTATCCGATCACATTCAAATTTTGGTATCTAAGATTTTATACCAAATTCTATTAGATTGTTAAATTTCATGGGGATACTCCAATTTTGCAAAAATTTTTGTTCTAGAGCTATATATTTTAAATTATGCGGAAGTCTGAAATAAATGACCGATCTGCAAAATAGCTATAAGTTTAATTGTTTAACACCTACAAAAAGGTATGAAATAGACAAAAACAATGCAGCTGTGCATTGAATTATTTAAGCAATGTTTTATGCACTAAAGAAATGGTATGTTTATTGTGCATACTTTACTACATTTTGAAGAAATACAGGAGACAGTTAATAAGTGTAACCGCACAACCAACACTGTTGGCCACAGCTTTAATACAAGTACAAAATGTAAGTAGAGGATATAAGACTCTAGGAGCACTTATTGATTGTGGTTCACAGAAAACTATATTGTCCAATATATATTAAACAATACACAGAAATAAGTGTTGTGTTCTCAATAAAATCCAATAAATCAAAATAAAACCGTAAAAATCTTAAGATTGAGGCAATTGTGGTGCCAAAGTTAATAGAAGTTCTTCTATTAAAAATATCAGACGTTCTGGTATGGCTGATATTAATAATAATTGGGGTAAAAGTATATAAAAATGGGAATTACAAATAATGATGGCCTGCTGAGCCAAAATACCTTATATGGTTGGATTGTCTTGGGATGCACCAAATCAAATCAGAATAAATTTGTAGTAGCAACAACAATAGAAGTCACAGGTTTTGAACAACGTTGGGAAAGGAAAGTAAAAGAACAAAATAAAAACAACACAATTCCAAAGTTTTCAACAGGAAATCTTAAGAAATAAATTTATGACCCACGGCAAGAACTTACATTGAAGTTGAAGTTAAAATTAGAGAAGAAAAACTATATATCCCATACACATACATAAACTGGGAATATTCAGAAGGCAATGAGTCAAATATAGAATGATTATCTAAAAATAATATAGGAATTTGTTTTATTCCGTATATTTATTTGTAGTATTTTAGTTTATTTTAACGTAAAACTATTTATTTGATTATTTTAATTAGATTTAGTTGGAAATTAGTCGTCTTTACTGCTCTGCGTCGTTTCGTCTTTCGTCTTTTTGCAACCGCGCTCGCTCGTCTCTTCAGTTCGACTGCCCGTCTTTAGCTCAATTCGCCCCGCTCACCAGAGTTGCCAGACCCAATCCCACATTCGCCTACGACCATCGTTGAATAACGTATCTTTGATCACATCGTATGTATCTCTGGCCTTTACCATGGTAACGCGGCTCAGCTTGAAACCTCCTCCAAGTTGGGTTCTTTTAACAGCTACCAGATCACCGACTTTGTGTATAGAAGCATGTCTGCGACGTAAGTTGTAGGTCTTTTTATTTTCTTCTTGCATACGAAGGATCTGCTGCTTCGCTATATTACGTAGATCATCTCTGTTGTCGTTAAAAATCTGAATCATCTCATCGTGAATTATTTCTTTCAGCTTAATGACGTCTTTTGTGTGCATCTTTATACCAATCAGTAGTTCGAACGGCGTTGAATGTGTGCTTCTGCTGTACGTTGAGTTAATCGTTTGTTGCACTTTGCCGACAAACTTATACCATTTGCTAGGGTCTTCTATCGAAATCTTAGACAACACGGATATAATAACAGCGTTAAGGCGTTCGACTTGTCCGTTCGCTTGTGGAAGACCAGTCGTAACTGCGTGAAGTTCGATATTTTCTGCCTTGCAATACTCTTTAAACTCGTCAGAAGTAAACGCAGAACCTCTGTCAGAAATAATTTGAACTGGATTTCCAAAAATTAAACTTTGTTGTTGTAGTCTTGTGATTACTTCCTTCGTAGATGTTTTTTTTCGTCGGGTACAACCAGCAAAATTTTGTAAAGCCATCGATAACTGCAAGAATGTGCTTATACTGCTTGTGAGTTGACTCTAAGGGTCCAAGAAAATCGATGTGGAACGTCTGAAAGGGCAGTTCTTCTTTCGGCAGTGGATGCAGTTCTCCTTCTTTTTTTCAAAGCTTTCGATTAAGTGTTAGACATGGAATGCAGCATCTTATTTGGTGTTGTATTTTCTCATCTAATTTTGGGATATAATACTCCTTTGCAATTATTTCTTTCGTTTTTTTTCACAGAAAAGTGACCTCTTTCGTGAGCATGTTTAATAATTTCCCGTTGCAGAGTAGAGGGAACTACAATTAGTTCTTCATCATCGACCAATTTATAAAGTATGCCAGCTTTCATAAAATAGTTGTTATGAGAAGTTTTCTGAGCAAGGATATCGATTATGGCCTTCAAATGGTCGTCTTGTGCTTGGACATTCTTTAATTTACTGTTTATGTAATCTTCTGATATAATCATAACGGGGTAGCGACTAAGCGCATCTGCATGGCGTATACGATTTCCTGCACGGTGCTCAACATCAAAATCAAATTCTTGGATCTCAAGAATCCATCGCGCGACTCTAGTGCACACATCTTTTTATCCATCGTCTTTGCAAATGCATTACAATCGCCTATGACTTTAAAATGCATACCTAGAAGGTAAACTCGGAACTTACGAAATGCTTAAACTACCGCCAAAATCTCTAATTCGTAGCTAGTGAATTTCCTTTTCGCTTCAGTCGTCTTTTTGCTCATGTAGTATACAGGGTGCAATTCTTTATCATCAGGTAACTTTTGTAATAAAATTGCTCCGAAGCCATCAATCGATGCGTCTGTATGTACTTCTGTTTCAAACTTGGGGTTAAATATTTGCAAAACAGGTTTCTGGCTTATCAATTCTTTCAGCATATTAAAAGATTTTATCTGACTCTCGTTGAATATAAATTTTACATCATTTTTTAATAACTCAGTAAGAGGCTTGGCTATAATCGAAAAATCTGCAATGAACTTGCGAAAATAACCAACCAGGCCAAGAAAACTTTGGAGCTGCTTTTGATTCATCGGCATAGGAAATTTGTTTACAGCTTTGGTCTTTGCGTCTGAGATACATATCTTCTGATTCTTTATAGTATGCCCCAAAATTCTATTTCTCTCTTCAAAAAACAACATTTCTGTAGGAATTTGTTTTATTCCGTATATTTATTTGTAGTATTTTAGTTTATTTTAACGTAAAACTATTTATTTGATTATTTTAATTAGATTTAGTTGGAAATTAGTCGTCTTTACTGCTCTGCGTCGTTTCGTCTTTCGTCTTTTTTGCAACCGCTCTCGCTCGTCTCTTCAGTTCGACTGCTCGTCTTTAGCTCAATTCGCCCCGCTCACCAGAGTTGCGAGACCCAATCCCACAACTCGGCCATCCTAGTATGCATTCGCCTCGAATGCATCCTGGTCGTCTATATCACAGGGAACCCACGGCTTCATATAGGCAGCGCAAGTCGTAGTTCGCCTAGGACCATCGTTGAATAACGTATCTTTGATCACGTCGTATGTATCTCTGGCCTTTACTATGGTAATGCGGTACGGACCTAAATATTTGGGCTTCAGCTTCAAACCTCCTCCAAGTTGGGTTCTTTTAACAGCTACCAGATCACCGACTTTGTATATAGAAGCAGGTCTGCGACGTAAGTTGTAGGTCTTTTTATTTTCTTCTTGCATACGAAGAATCTGCTGCTTCGCTATATTACGTAGATCATCTCTGTTGTCGTTAAAAATCTGAATCATCTCATCGTGAATTATTTCTTTCAGCTTAAGGTCGTTGTTGCCGAAATTCGGACCTGCGAATAAACTTTGTACCACTGTAGCACAAAACGGAACTCTGTCCGAACAAACAGAATGACGCTCTTTAAAAACTCTAAAATTCTCTCTCTCATCTTACTCTTGCGGTACTTTATTATATATAAGTAGGCACATAAGCGCGGATACGCAGCTGCATTGATCTAAGTACATACATAAGAACCGCGTGTTCAGTTGTTTTTTCGTAGCCAAGAGGCCAAGACTAGAGTAGAGATTATACAATTATTAGTTATAAGAAAGTTTGGCGGAGCTAGATTAACTAGTCGAACGAGCAACAATTCTTTTTAATTTCTATGCAAATTAAATTTACTCTTTCGTAAAGAATTTTGAGCAAATTCTTTAATTCCTACGGTGTAGTAGAGCTACGGAGACCTAAAGAGGAGGGACTTACACAAATCCCAAGGAAAGAACAAATATTAATTTTACCACGCGTAAAATTACGTATAGACATGGCAACGTCTGGAAACTGTGGTATGTGCCAGGAGCCGGCCAACCAGGAAATGCTCACATGCTCCAGGTGTGCATCTCAATTCCACTGCACCTGCTGCGGATCGAAAAACAGTGCCACCTCGAGTTCCTGGATGTGCGAGACATGTCGCCACGTGCCTGATGAAGGCGAACATAACCTCGAAACTGAATCACATTTCAAGGTTAACCACCCAGGCAACAAAGATCAGCACGTGGAAGATGAAGCAATGCCGGAAGATCAGCAAATACTTTTGCAACAATTAGAGGACGAAATGTGCCTCGAAAGGGAATATCTGCGCCGTAAGTACGCCTTACTCCACCAGAGAGTACAGTCAAACGGAGAAGCGAAGGACCATCCACAACATGCTGCTGGAATACCTCGATACATAATGATGACAGATGATAGTGCCACCAACACTCCACAGGCGACGAGTACCAGAGCGCAGAGCATGCCGTGCAAAGCCAATGGCATAACACCACAACAAGTAGCTGCTCGACAGTCAATGCCGAGGGAATTACCAGTTTTCAAAGGAGATCCAAGAGAATGGCCACTTTTTATAAGCACCTATGAAACCAGCACCCGGATCGGTGGATACAGCAACGAGGAGAACGCTATGCGGCTGCAGAGATGTCTGAAAGGTAAGGCACTTGAAGCCGTGAGAGACAGCTTACTATTCCCAGAAATGCTGCCGAGCGTTATAAGTACTTTAAGAATGTACTTTGGACGCCCGGAACACATAATAAAACTGTTGATGGAGAACGTGCGAAATTTACCTCCTCCAAAGGGCAAGCTAGAACCGCTGATCGAGTTTGCATTTGCGGTGAAAAATATGTGCGCTACCATTAAAGCAAGCAAGCTAGATGCGCACCTGAACAACCCTACGTTATTACAAGAGCTTATCGAGAAGACGGGACCTGATATGATGCTTAACTGGGCCCTACATTCAAAAATCCATACCCTACCCAAACATACAGCACCTAGCGGATTGGTTGTTTGAGTTGGCTGAAGCAGCGAGTCGTGTATCGACGCCCAACATATTACTAGAAAGCGATAAGAAGAGAACCAACAGAGGAGTGATGCATACCCATACCGCAGCGCCTACAGATAACCATAAAAACACATTCTGTGCGATATGCAAAGGACACCACAAACCAGTGTCTTGCGAGAAGCTGTTGCGGATGTCAGTCGAAGCCAGGTGGAACGCGATAAATAACCATCACCTATGTGCTCAGTGCCTCAAAAACCACAAGGGATCCTGCTGGAGTCGCGTAGCTTGCGACATAAATGGTTGCAAAGCAAAACATCATCGTCTTCTTCACAAGGAGGCGGCGGAAAGCGTCCTGCATAATCATCGTGGGTCACTAACCAACCAGCCAGAATGCTATGTTCGAATCGTTCCAGTCACTTTACACTCCAATTCGAAATCCGTCGATATCTACGCATTTATGGACGACGGATCGACTCTAACACTTGTAGAAGAAAAATTGGCTGATGCGCTCGAAGTGAAAGGTTTCGCCAATCCCCTATGCATTAGATGGACCGGCGATGTTAGTCGGCAGGAGCCGGAATCCAAGCAGCTGAACTTGAGAATCTCAAAACAAGGGCAGGGTAATAAATTATTTAAAATAAATGAAGTCTGCACAGTTAAGTCCATTGGTCTCTCAGCCGAGACGATGATAGCAGATAGGATAAAACAAAGATATCCGCACTTAAAAAACTTGCCTATCCCGAGCTTTATTAACGCAATGCCTCAAATGATAATTGGCAGTAATAATCCGAATCTCATAGCTTCGCTAAAGCTGCGCGAAGGAAAATGGCAGCAACCAATTGCTGCAAAAACGAGACTAGGATGGACTATATATGGAGGATCGGGACGATCTGGTGGAGGACTCAACCTGCATCGGTGTCAATGCGATCTGGATTTACATGAGATGGTTAAAAAACATTTGCTAACGGAGGAAAAATCACCGCCGATGTTTACCAAGTCCCCTGATGAAGAGCGATCGCTACAGATTCTGGAGGACACTGTTAGTTACAACTCGCGGACGTACACCACGGGATTGCTTTGAAAAGATGGTCCCCGTGTATTTCCAAATAGCCTGCCGGTAGCAAAACGACGACTCTTATGCATGCAAAAGAAAATGGCAGCAGACCCCTGTTTTGCAAATGAGCTACATAGTCAAATACAAAACCTGATAACCAAAGGCTATGCAAGAAAGTTCAATTCAACCGCCGCCGCGTACAGACGTGTTTTTTAATGCACTCCGCAAAATTTAGTGTAAAAAAATAAAAAGACCGCGTTTGCAAAAATTGTGTAGGGCTCTCAGTCGCCTCAGAGACGCCAATTTACAATCATATTGCTATTAGTTTGTTCTAATAGCAATAAATACTAAGTTGCAACAACAAAGTGAGCACCTTTTTTGGAAAAGCCATGTCCACCAATTCGGGCCCAAGCTCTCTTGATCCCCACCAGCAACAGCTACAAGAACTACTTGTACAACAACAACGTGAGCGTCGTCTCTCGGTCCAACGCAACAACGCGTACTTTTCGGTGGTGTCGCCGACCCCACTGAATGCTACCGTAAGCAATAACACCGAAAGTGCAAGCCACTCAGCAACAGCAAGCCACAACAGCAATTTACCGTGGAGAGAGCAGTGTGCTTCTCCATCAATATCGATAACTGGGTCACCGATTGCACCGACCAGCACCGTCAGCTCGTTGACAGCAACTGCTGCAAAGTCTGCAGAAGTATTGACCTGCCTCAAGCCGTCATCGACAAGTCGCCCAGAGTCAGCCACGACAAGAAACCCAACGCCTTCTGTCCAAACTGGAATGGATAGATATATTAAAATAACTAAGCGGAAGCTAAGCCCGCAAAAGAAAAAAATTGGCAATACGCCTAAAATAACCAAAACAAATGAACGAGCAGCACTTCTAAGCGGAAATCGTTTTAAAATTCTTGCCGATCAGCAAGACGATCAAGCCGGCGCTGTGGATAAAGTTAAATCGGCTAGACCACCCCCTCTATACATCCGTGGAGCCAACTGCAGCGCCCTGATTTCGAAGCTAGTAGAAACAGTAGGGGCAAATAACTTTGTTGTAACCCCTCTCAACAGGGGTAACATAAAAGAAATTAAATGTCAAACCCAAACTGAGGACAATTTCCGCATCATCGAAAAGTACCTCCGTAATGCTAACATAAACTTCTATACCTACCAACTAAAAAGCAGTAAAGGGCTCCAGGTTGTGTTAAAGGGGATCGAGCCATCGGTCCCACTTCAAGAAATAGCAGACGCATTGGCCGAAAAAGGGTTTGCGGTTAAGTCCGTTGTCAATATCATCAACAGGAATAAAGTCGCACAGCCGCTCTTTAAAATCGAGCTCCAACCAGATGCAAAGCGGTCGAAGCCAAATGAAGTGCATCCAATCTACAACCTTCAGCTCCTATTGCACAGAAGAATCACCGTAGAGGAGCCCCATAAGAGATACCAACCACCTCAGTGTAAGAACTGCCAGGAATACAACCACACCTCTAACAATTGCAATCTTAGGTCAGTGTGTGTTGGCTGCGGCGAACATCATAAAGATGGCATTTGCACCAAGGACAGAAACAACGTCGCACTAAGACTATGCAGTAACTGTGGAGGGAACCACACAGCCAACTACAGGGGATGTCCTGTCTTCAAGGATCTTAAATCGCACCTAAACGGGCGTAAACCCCCAGCTGGACCAAAAATCACCTTCAACGCCTCCAAAACTACACCGGAGGTATTCTTCGCCAAGGCTGTTAGATCATCTAACATGCCTGCTACAACCAATCCTAGTGTATCCTTCGCTAGTGTACTCCGAACTGGACAGACGGAGCCCCGCGAAAGAGACCCCGTCACTCCACTATCTACAGAATCCGCAACCTAGCGCACCAGAGCTTGGCCAGCAAACTCCAAGTGGTTTAGAGGCCCTATTGATCTCACTTAATCAAAACATGACCACTTTTATGACGTTCATGCAAAACTGTATGCAGGAACTGATGCGGAATCAAAACCTGCTTATCCAGAAGCTTATCGAGAATAAATAATGGCTTCCCTACGTCTATGTCTTTGGAATGCTAATGGCGTCTCCAAGCACAAAAATGAACTGCAACTATTCCTAGACTCAAGTGAAATCGACGTCATGCTGATATCGGAAACACATTTAACATCAAAAAATAACTTTCAAATACCAAAATACACCTTCTACGCAACAAACCATCCAGACGGAAAAGCTCATGGCGGGACTGGTATCCTAATCAAAAACCGTATAAAACACTCGTTCCTCAACAGATTCGAAACACAGCACCTACAAGCAACTGCTATAACCGTCCAAACCAGCTGCGGCAACACTACGTTGGTTGCCCTGTACTGCCCACCACGCTTCTCAATCTCTGAAAAGGAATTCACCGGTTTCTTTAACACACTCGGAGAACGCTTCATTGCAGCAGGGGACTATAACGCCAAACATACGCACTGGGGATCTCGCCTGGTAAATCCTAAAGGCAAGCAGTTGTACAATACAATAGTCAACCCACTCAATAAGATGGATTGCGTCTCACCAGGTAGGCCCACTTATTGGCCCACAGATCCACAGAAAATGCCTGACTTGATTGATTTCGCAGTAACCAAGAGGATTCCGCGTAATCGGATCACTGCGGAAACACTGCTAGATTTAACCTCCGATCACTCTCCAGTGCTATTCACACTGTTAACAAGACCTCAAGTACTTGATCGCCCATATATGCTTACAAACAACAAAACAAATTGGCTTAAATTTAAAATGTACATGAGTGCCCACATTGACTGTTCGCCGAAACTGGATGCTGCAGAGGACATTGACATGTGCGTCTCTGCACTTGAGTCGATGCTGGGAGCTGCAGCAAGAGTATCTACGCCACATGCCTCTACTTACGCTAAACCTGCTGTCAGGCCTACGAACCGGCGGATAGAACAATTAGTAACGGAAAAACGACGTCTAAGAAGAGAATGGCAGATTACTCGATCACCAGCAGCAAAACTTCGCCTAAGGCATGCCAGCCGCAACCTCTCCAAGGAGTTAAGACAAGAGGAAATCTGGGCTCAAAGGAAATACATAGAAAAGCTCAGTCCATCCAGCACTAAACATCCTCTGTGGAAAGCCCACCCAACTTTAAGCGCGCCTACAGAGACAGTTTCACCAATAAGGGGCCCAACAGGTGGATGGGCCCGCAGCGACGAAGAGAGGGCATCCGTATTTGCCACACATCTTAAAATGGTTTTCCAGCCAAATCCAACATCAAACTCATTTGTACTTCCCCCTTCGAGCACATTAACGGATAGTGAGTACTCGGAACTCCAATCGGATGAGATCACTGCAGTTATTAAAAACCACATAAAGCCGAACAAAGCCCCTGGCCATGACCTAATCACACCAAAAATGATCCTAGAACTCCCTACTATCGCCATACAATACATCTGCAAAATGTTCAACGCTATAATAAGAATTGGCTACTTCCCAAGAGCATGGAAAAGGTCCACTATCATCATGATTCCTAAAGTGGGAAAGGACAAAACCCAACCATCATCCTATAGGCCAATTAGTTTGCTGCCATGTCTTTCGAAGCTTTTTGAAAAGGTCCTGCAGATTCGTCTAAACTCATTTCTGGCATCGGAGAACACAATCCCTTCTCACCAGTTCGGCTTCCGCGAAAAACATGGGACAATTGAACAAGTCAATCGTATAACATCCGAAATAAGAACAGCATTCGAACTAAAAGAATACTGTACGGCTGTCTTTCTCGACGTTGCCCAGGCTTTCGACAGAGTCTGGCTGGAGGGTTTAATGTTCAAAATCCGGCAGAAACTCCCACAGTACACCCACAAACTCATGGAATCTTACCTTTACAATAGGAAATTCGCTGTAAGATGTAATGGCTCCGTCTCGGCTGACTTTGAAATCGAAGCTGGTGTACCGCAAGGCAGTGTACTCGGACCGTTGCTCTATCTGCTGTACACTGCAGACTTACCAACGAGTCTAGGACTTACAACGTCCACTTTTGCCGATGACACGGCAATCCTCAGCAGATCCAAATGCCCGATACAAGCCTCTGCAAAATTAGAGGAACACCTCAAGGTGGTAGAGGAATGGCTAGCAACCTGGCGTATCCGGGTCAACGAGCAGAAATGCAAACATGTTACATTTACGCTTAACAGAAGAAACTGTCCAGCTATAATGCTAAACAACGTACCAATTCCTCAAGCCGTGGATGTCACTTACCTTGGTATCCACCTAGACAGAAGACTAACTTGGCGCAAGCACATTGAGGCAAAAAAGTCACAGCTTAAACTGAAAGCGAGTAGCTTACATTGGATCATCAATGCTCGGTCACCTCTACGTCTGGAGTATAAAGTCCTCCTATATAACTCCGTACTGAAACCCATCTGGACTTACGGTGCCGTACTATGGGGAAATGCAAGTACCAGCAATGTCGACATTATACAAAGGGCGCAGTCGAAGATTTTAAGATCAATCACTGGGGCTCCGTGGTACATACGGAACGACAACATTCAAAATGATCTAAATATACCTAGCGTAAAATCTGAAATAGGTAGTCAACAACTAAAGTATTCTGCGAAACTGGATGTACACCCTAATGTTCTTGCCAATTCCCTTACGCGAACTAACAATAGAACTCGTCTTAAAAGAAATGACAGACCAACCCAATAATAAATGATTAGGGCCGCCTGCAATATCCCCTGGATATATCTTAAGTACTAGATTAAGAAAAATATCTCAAACTTGTTGTTAGGCTCTAATTTAAGAGTAGATTCAACAAATATATATTAAACGTTAAAAAAAAAAAAAAAGAAAGTTGGCAGAGGAAGAAGTCGTGGAGAAACCAGAAAATGCATGGTACTTGCCCATTTTTACTGTACGAAATCCACATAAACCAGACAGGGTCAGATTGGTGTGGGACGCGGCAGCTCAATCATCGGGAGTAGCCCTAAATGACTTTCTTCTAAAGGGACCCGATTTGCTCGTGCCCTTGCTGCAGATTATGTATAACTTTAGAATGAGAGCAATTGGCGTGAGCGGTGACATCGCCGAAATGTTCCATCGAATAGCAGTAAGAAAAGAAGACGCTAAAGCACAACGATTCCTATGGCAAAATCAGACAACAGGCGTCGTAGAAACTTTCCAATTAAATGTGTTGACATTTGGAGCCACGTGCTCACCCTGTATAGCGCACTATGTGCGCGACCTGAACGCTAAAAAAACACGCAGACGAGTTTCCTTCGGCAGCTAAAGCTATTCAGAGAAGTCACTACGTAGACGACTACATCGATTCATGCCATTCAGAAGAAGAAGCCATTACATTAGCGAAGGAAGTTAGAGAAGTCCATGCACGCGGGGGCTTTCATATGCGCAAGTGGTGTTCGAACTCCAAACGAGTACTCGCTGCACTTTGCGACCCAACAACCTACGAAGAAAAACAGTTCTTTAACAGTGAAGAGATACACTCTTATGAGAAAATATTGGGCATGCGGTGGAGCCCACGTCAAGATGCCTTCACCTATGCACTAAAGTTTGTACGCCTGAAGCGCAACATAATAGCGACAAAAGTCGCACCAACCAAAAGGGAAATTTTACAAGTTTTGATGTCAGTTTTTGACCCCATGGGTTTTGTATCCTGTATAATGATGTATCTCAAAATACTGCTCCAACAAGTTTGGCGCTCGAAGATTGATTGGGATGAGGAAATACCACCCAATCTGCAGGATATGTGGCAATCATGGCTGTCCTTCTTACCCTTGATAGAGAACGTGCAAATTCCGAGATGCTATTTTAAAAATTGGCATGCACAAGACTGCCGAGTTCAAATTCACGTATTCGTGGATGCGGGAGAAGACGCCTACTCTGCCGTTGCGTATTTCCGTATCGAACAAAATAACCAAATACTTTTGAGTCTCGTTTCAGCTAAATCCAAGGTAGCGCCGTTGCAGCCGCTCTCGATACCCCGCTTGGAGCTACAGGCAGCAGTAACTGGAGCGCGACTGATGAAAAACATAATAGCACAACATGAAATCGACTTTGAGGAATGGTACTTATGGACCGACTCGAAAACGGTACTAGCGTGGCTCGATGGAGACCCACGACGATATCAACAATATGTAATGTTTAGGATAGCTGAGATATGTGAGCTCACAGAGGCCAGAAACTGGAGATGGGTACCAAGCAAACTAAATGTTGCGGACATCGCCACCAAACGACAACATAGGCCTGAAACATATACACAATGGTTCGAAGGACCCAGTTTTCTAAAACTACCGCCGGCAGATTGGCCAACGGAAACTACCAATGAAAGAACAGTCACTGAAGAACTGCGTCCTCGTTTCCTTCACATGCGAAAGGAACCAGCAAGAATCAATTACGAGTACTTTTCAAAATGGAATCGATTGACAAGGGCAATTACATGTTGGCTTGCCTATAAGAGGAAGTTGATCATGAAAATACGTAAATCAAAGGAGAATACAAACCAACCGGCATCTCAAATTAATGAAGCCAGAATGTTTCTATACCGGAACATACAACAAGAATGTTACAACGAGGAGTACACAGCCATCGAAAACGGCCACCACGTTTGCCGGAGCAGTCCACTATGGAGGTTACAACTCTTCCTAAATGACCATGGAGTATTGTGTGTACGCGATCGAGCCAGTCGCTTCGCTGGCATCCCTGAAGGACGAATCGCTCTACCCACCCAACACTGGGTTACAAAGCTGATAGTTCGGCACTACCATGAAAAATACTATCACATGAATCATGAGACTACAGTAAATGAGGTGAGGCAAAAATATTTTATTCCAAAACTAAGACCTCTCCTTAAAGGGATTCGTCGAAATTGCCAACAATGTAAGCTGAGTAGTGCTCGACCCATTGCACCCTTAATGGCGCCCCCTACCGAGGGCTAGACTGGGTGCATTCAAGCCAGCGTTTACGTATGTAGGAGTTGATTATTTTGGGCCGCTAACAGTTATCGATGGAAGAAAGTCATTGAAAAGATGGGGCATGCTGATAACCTGCCTCACAATGCGAGCAATAAGCATTGAGATCGTGCATAGTCTAACCACAAACTCATGCCTAAAGGGCTTAAGACGCCATATATCGCGCCGAGGCACACCAAAGGAAATATATAGCGATAACGGGACTAATTTTCGAGGGACCGATGCCTTTCTTAGAGACAAACTTCAACTGGATGATGCAAAGATGCATCGAGAATTGTCGCAGCAGGAAATATCGTGGTACTTCAACCCACCGTCAGCTCCTCACATGGGAGGAGCCTGGGAGCGCTTGGTGCGTTCCGTCAAAACCGTGTTATACCGTATAACACCAAATCAAAAATTCTCAGATGAAAGTCTTCTTACCGCCATGGCAGAGGTGGAAATGACGGTCAACTCCAGGCCCCTGACATACGTGTCCCTGGACGACGAAGATCAAGAAGCCCTTACGCCAAATCATCTGTTGCTTGGCTCATCAAATGGAGAAAAACCGATCTGCGATCCGGAACAAATCGACTATAAATGGTCGTTCCGCCAGAGTGAGCTGTTCGCCAACCTATTTTGGAAGCGCTGGGTCAAAGAGATGCTACCAAACATAACACGAAGGTCCAAGTGGCATAAAAAAGTAAAGCCAATTGGTGTAGGCGACATCGTACTTACAGTGGACGAAAATCAGCGTCGTAATACCTGGACAAAGGGTCGAGTGGTCGAAGTGACCACCGCAGAGGATGGTCAAGTCCGCCAGGCGAAGGTACAGACACAACTAGGTGTCCTCTCCAGACCAGCAGTAAAGTTAGCAGTCCTCGATGTCGGAAAAGATGAAGCAAGCTCCAGTGGCTCGCTTGCTGAGGGGGAATGTTGCCGAAATTCCGGGCCTGCGAATAAACTTTGTACCACTGTAGCACAAAACGGAACTCTGTCCGAACAAACAGAATGACGCTCTTTAAAAACTCTAAAATTCTCTCTCTCATCTTACTCTTGCGGTACTTTATTATATATAAGTAGGCACATAAGCGCGAATACGCAGCTGCATTGATCTAAGTACATACATAAGAACCGCGTGTTCAGTTGTTTTTTCGTAGCCAAGAGGCCAAGACTAGAGTAAGTGAAATGAGATTATACAATTATTAGTTATAAGAAAGTTTGTAAAAATAACCTGAAATTACTTACAGAATTAAAAAGCTTACGCTGACCTTTAAATGGATTAAATGGAGTAAAATTATTTCAAAGGCACTGGCGGAGCTAGATTAACTAGTCGAACGAGCAACAGTCGTCTTGTGCTTGGACATTCTTTAATTTACTGTGTATGTAATCTTCTGATATAATCATAACGGGGTAGCGACTAAGCGCATCTGCATGGCGTATACGATTTCCCTGCACGGTGCTCAACATCAAAATCAAATTCTTGGATCTCAAGAATCCATCGTGCGACTCTAGTGCACACATCTTTTTATCCATCGTCTTTGCAAACGCATTACAATCGCTTATGCCTTTAAAATGCATACCTAGAAGGTAAACTTGGAACTTACGAAATGCTTCAACTACCTCCAAAATCTCTAATTCGTAGCTAGTGAATTTCCTTTCCGCTTCAGTCGTCTTTTTGCTCATGTAGTATACAGGGTGCAATTCTTTATCATCAGATAACTTTTGTAATAAAATTGCTCCGAAGCCATCAATCGATGCGTCTGTATGTACTTCTGTTTCAAACTTGGGGTTAAATATTTGCAAAACAGGTTTCTGGCTTATCAATTCTTTAAGCAAATTAAAAGATTTTATCTGACTCTCGTTGAATATAAATTTTACATCATTTTTTAATAAATCAGTAAGAGGCTTGGCTATAATCGAAAAATCTGCAATGAACTTGCGAAAATAACCAACCAGGCCAAGAAAACTTTGGAGCTGCTTTTGATTCATCGGCATAGGAAATTTGTTTACAGCTTTGGTCTTTGCGTCTGAGATACATATCGTCTGATTCTTTATAGTATGCCCCAAAAATTCTATTTTTCTCTTCAACAAACAACATTTCTTTAAGTTAATGACTAAACCATGTTCTTCACATCGCTTCAAAACGGCTTCCTCCTCAGTTTTCCCAGGGATTATAATGTCGTCGACGTATGGGAAAGCCGTACCAGCACGGGTCAAATCACGAAAAATGGCAGTAACGTGTCTCTGAAATACCCCAAGGGAGTTCGTTAGTCCAAAAGGAACTTTTAAAAACTGGTACTGTCCGTTGTGGGTAACGAACGAGATGAATCTTCGACTCTTTTTTCAGCATATACATGGAAAAATCCATTCTTTAAATCGATTGTGCTGAAAACCGTTGCTCCTTGTAGCCGATCCAATTGATCTTCAATCAGAGGTAATGGAATATGGTCTTCTACTATTACCTTGTTTATAGTTTTTGATAAGTTCGTTTACTTCGCACTTTGTACTTTTCGATGCGTTTGAGTCAATGTCAATTTCGTCGTTTTCGACCTTTATTCGCATTACCGAACTTAATTCCGTTTCATCATTATATTTCCCAATTTGTACGCCATCACGATTGATTTTTATTTCGGCTTGCTTACAAAAGTCTTCTCCCAAAATCACTTCAACATCCAGGAATTCAGATGATACCACTAAAAACCAAATCAAACTGTTCTTGGCTTACGAAAAGCCTTCCCGTAAGCGAACCGATAGGTACGACTCTCTTTTTATCTCCGAAAGCGTATAGAACTTTATCAACTTTAGCGAGCTTAGGTTTTTTCAAACGATTATAAATTGTTTCGTTTACGATATTATATTTGCTACCAGTATCAAGCAAGGCTATACACTTTTCATTGTTGATTGATACTTCTTTACACATAAACATATGATCAGCTGATATTTTATTAGTATTACGAACATCTGTGCTATTTTCTGGCTTTTTATTTGGACAGTCTTTTGCTATGTGACCAAGATTATTGCAACCAAAACCCTTTCTTCCTTTACTCTTATTGTCACAATTCTCAGATATATGTCCTTTTGCCCACAGTTATAGCATTTTATACCACTTTCTTTATTTTCGTATTTCATTACACTTTCTTTTTTGATTTGAACGTTCTTAGACTCCCTTTTTGATTACTCGACTTTTCCCGCATTTTTTATAACATTTTATTTTCTCTTTAAACTCTTTAGGTTATTAGCATTGTACAATATTGCTTAAGTCATTAATTCCGTCAATCGCATACTGCAAAAGAGCAGTGTACTCAATATTACGCCGTGATGCCATCTCTTTCATTTTCAACAAATATTCTTGAACACTTTCACCTTTTTTATTTTCCGTTCTGACAATTGCTTATGTAACTCCGCGCTATTTATTACTGTTTTAAACTCATTTAAAAGTGATTCTTTCAATGTCGACCAATTTTTAATTCCGCGTTCACTCAGAATAAACATTTTAGCAAGTCCCTTAATAGCTCTTTTAGCAAAAAATAAATGTTTGTAAACTATCCCATTGCATCAAGTCAGCCATGTCTTCGAAATCCCCCATCCATACTTCAACTGATAAAGTTTCATCGCCATGGAAAGGTCGTAAAGAGTCCTCAACGTCCCGAAAATTCAAAGCGAACCTCGGTGGTAGCATGTTGACATTTACTGCACTTTGCGTATCAATATTGTTGGCCACGACTGTAGAGTTTGCCCTATTCGTTTTGTTTCGCATATTTTCGTTTGTTGCAGCTGTTCTTAAATTCGTTTCGTCGCTCACTACTGACAACATTTCGTCTTCGTCTTGCATATTGCCTTCATCGCCATCTCTTTCGCGGTCATCGTCATCATCTTCGTTTTGATCATTCTCTGTGTCAAAGTCAGCTAGCAAATTTCCAGCTTGCAAATTGCGAAATAAATGGCAAGTTAGATTCGATTTATCATGCGATATGCCCAAAACGTTACAAATAATCACTACATCGTTATTTGTTAAATTCTTTTCCACATAAGACACTTTACTTTTATACAAATCGCTGTCGTGATCAAAATTAAACCCTTCAAACTTTCTTAGTCTTTGGCGATTTGCACGATCACCTTCTTCTTCGTATATAAACTTGTGAAACAATGTAATATTAGATTTCTTTTCAGTTTTCAGTGCCTCTTGCACATTTCCAAAGTCTTCAAGTTTGCTCATAGTTCTTTCTCTTACGCACACACACTAATATTGTATATGTATATATACGTCGTTTGCCACGTCACCACAGTTATCGTCGTATTCAAACACTTTCTCGTCGTTCGTCGAAAACTTTTTCACCGTTTCTTTGCCGCTTTTTCGTCGTTAGCCGCCAATTTTTCGTCGTTTGATGCTAATTCTTATTCGTTTTCGCGCTGTTTTTTCGTCGTTTGATTCCACTGTTGCGTCGTTTTGTGCATGTTTGTCTCTTTCTCACTCACTGATATTACTTTTTTACTTCTTTATACATACATAAGTTGAATCATGCCCATTTTGTAGGTTGAGCCCCCATATTTGTAGGAATTTGTTTTATTCCGTATATTTATTTGTAGTATTTTAGTTTATTTTAACGTAAAACTATTTATTTGATTATTTTAATTAGATTTAGTTGGAAATTAGTCGTCTTTACTGCTCTGCGTCGTTTCGTCTTTCGTCTTTTTTGCAACCGCTCTCGCTCGTCTCTTCAGTTCGACTGCTCGTCTTTAGCTCAATTCGCCCCGCTCACCAGAGTTGCCAGACCCAATCCCCCAATTCTTTAAGTTAAGGACTAAACCATATTCTTCACATCGCTTCAAAACATTTCTCAGATTGGAGACGGCTTCCTCCTCAGTTTTCCCAGGGATTATAATGTCGTCGACGTATGGGATAGCCGTACCAGCACGGGTCAAATCACGAAAAATGGCATTAACGTGTCTCTGAAATACCCCAGGGGAGTTTGTCAATCCAAAAGGAACTTTGAAAAACTGGTACTGTCCGTTGTGTGTAACGAACGAGGTGAATCTTCGACTCTCTTTTCAACATCTACATGGAAAAATCCATTCTTTAAATCGCCATATCAAAGAGTACAAAGGAGATGTCATAAATGCCAGGTGTCAACAACGACGACACATACGAAGACTCCCATGATAATAACAGAAACACCAGCGAAGGCTTTTTGATAAGGTTATAGTGGACACAATAGGTCCACTACCAAAATCAGATAATAAAAATGAGTATATTGTCACATTGATATGCGATCTGACAAAATACCTAATAGCCATTCCAGTTGCATCTAAGAGTGCAAGTAATGTAGCTAAAGCTATATTCGAAAATTGTATACTACAGTACGGTCCAATGAAAACACTCATTACGGACATGGGAACTGAGTATAAAAACCAAATTATAACAGATATATGCAAGTACATGAAGATTAAAAAATCTGACACCTACAGCATACCACCACCAGACCTTAGGGACAATAGAACGAAGTCATAGAACATTCAATGAATATATTCGTTCATACATATCAGCAGATAAGTCCGATTGGGATGCTTGGATACAATATTTCACTTATTGTTACAACACAACACCCTCGGCAGTGCATGAATATTGTCCATACGAACTAGTATTTGGAAGACTACCAAATCAGTTCATAGATTTTAACAAAATAGATAGAATAGATCCAATATACAATTTAGACGACTACTCTAAGGAAATAAAGTTTAGAATAGAAATAGCACATAAAAGAGCTAGGATAATGTTAGAAAACCATAAGTTAAGTAATAAGAAATAATACTCCGATTTCAATTTAAACATAGGAGATAAAGTTTTATTAAGAAAAGAAATAGGTCATAAACTAGATGCTAAATATATAGGGCCTTATAAGGTAGTGAGTATAGAAGAAAATGACAATATATTAATAGCAGATAATAAGAATAAAAAACCAAAAGGTTCATAAAAACAGACTAAAACCATTTTCGGAATGATCAACCGTAAAAATGATAACATACATTTTATAATTATCATGATACTTAAGTAATTTTTACAAAAAAAAAAACAAAAAATCTTTATGGATTCATCTATTATTGAAAACAAATTCACGCAATTTCGAAAAAACAAGAGAAAGAAAATTTGCCTAAAGAGACACAAACAAAAAAAAAAAAACTTTCCTAAGATACACCTTTACTTTACCTTTTATTTTACCTTTCTATATAAATAATCATTACAATAACTCCATAATATTACGTTATTCTCTAAAAAGGGAGGTGTAGTATATTCATACAAATAATCACTCAACACAATGAGCTCAACTTGTAACACTTTGTTGCAAGTATAAACAATTAAACATATACGCATTAAAATATAATTGTGCACTTGAATATGTTCATATGTATACATTGAAGTATTCACATAAACATATTCAAGTAAACATACAATTAGGCATGAACATATATGTATGTACATTTGTATATGCACATACATATTCACATAAGCACTGTATGCACAAGCGTAACATGAGCTAGAGCCAGGCCAGCGTGTGACCGCTGACCAAGCACTTTGATGCATGCGCTCCAACAGTATGTATGTATGTACTGACACTCTCCCTCTCTTTTGTAGCTGTCGCATAAGTCGCAGCATAAGAATATATATGTAAAATTAGCCTAAGCAAAAGAATAATTTGGAATAAAGAATCAATTCTAAAACTCCAGTCAACCGACACAGACGTGTCTTTTATTATTATATATATATATTCTACAACCCAATGGAACCCGGTCAAAGGAGTTTTTCTGGTGCCAGCTTTAGTTGGTTGATTTCAAGTATACCGGCTTGCATTTCAAGCCTTTGGAAGAACTGACCTAAGTCGAGAATTCCATTGGTATACAAATCGCTAACTTCAATTCTTGCCATAACTTTCTTTCCATGTTTCAGTGAACATTTCGATTCTGTTATTCGCAAGGTCATTACTTTTCGTACCTCGTCATTATTGATGACTTCGTATACGTTGGGCCTAGAAGCATTTTGAAGTTTTTGCCTTGGCAAAAGTTCTTCTTTATTAACTGCGCAGTTTTTCTGTCTACTTTGTTGCCTGGTAGTGACTTTCAGGACTTTTATACTCATATCTTTTAATTCGGATATAGTTATCCGCGATAAGGCGTCTGCCACAAAATTGTCTTTACCTCGCAAATACTCTACTGTAACGTCGTACTCTTCCAATTTAGCCGCATGCGTGTTAGTTTTGAACTCGGGTTGACCATGGAGAATAAATATGTTAATGGTCTATGGTCTGTTCGCACTGTGAAGTGTTTTTCATATATATATGGTCGAAAATGTGTTATTGCCCAATGTATTGCTGCTAGCTCTTGTTCTGTAGTACTCTTGTTGCTTTCACCTTTAGTGAACGCTCTTGATGCATATTTTTTTTTTTTTTTTTTAACGTTTAATATATATTTGTTGAATCTACTCTTAAATTAGAGCCTAACAACAAGTTTGAGATATTTTTCTTAATCTAGTACTTAAGATATATCCAGGGGATATTGCAGGCGGCCCTAATCATTTATTATTGGGTTGGTCTGTCATTTCTTTTAAGACGAGTTCTATTATTAGTTCGCGTAAGGGAATTGGCAAGAACATTAGGGTGTACATCCAGTTTCGCAGAATACTTTAGTTGTTGACTACCTATTTCAGATTTTACGCTAGGTATATTTAGATCATTTTGAATGTTGTCGTTCCGTATGTACCACGGAGCCCCAGTGATTGATCTTAAAATCTTCGACTGCGCCCTTTGTATAATGTCGACATTGCTGGTACTTGCATTTCCCCATAGTACGGCACCGTAAGTCCAGATGGGTTTCAGTACGGAGTTATATAGGAGGACTTTATACTCCAGACGTAGAGGTGACCGAGCATTGATGATCCAATGTAAGCTACTCGCTTTCAGTTTAAGCTGTGACTTTTTTGCCTCAATGTGCTTGCGCCAAGTTAGTCTTCTGTCTAGGTGGATACCAAGGTAAGTGACATCCACGGCTTGAGGAATTGGTACGTTGTTTAGCATTATAGCTGGACAGTTTCTTCTGTTAAGCGTAAATGTAACATGTTTGCATTTCTGCTCGTTGACCCGGATACGCCAGGTTGCTAGCCATTCCTCTACCACCTTGAGGTGTTCCTCTAATTTTGCAGAGGCTTGTATCGGGCATTTGGATCTGCTGAGGATTGCCGTGTCATCGGCAAAAGTGGACGTTGTAAGTCCTAGACTCGTTGGTAAGTCTGCAGTGTACAGCAGATAGAGCAATGGTCCGAGTACACTGCCTTGCGGTACACCAGCTTCGATTTCAAAGTCAGCCGAGACGGAGCCATTACATCTTACAGCGAATTTCCTATTGTAAAGGTAAGATTCCATGAGTTTGTGGGTGTACTGTGGGAGTTTCTGCCGGATTTTGAACATTAAGCCCTCCAGCCAGACTCTGTCGAAAGCCTGGGCAACGTCGAGAAAGACAGCCGTACAGTATTCTTTTAGTTCGAATGCTGTTCTTATTTCGGATGTTATACGATTGACTTGTTCAATTGTCCCATGTTTTTCGCGGAAGCCGAACTGGTGAGAAGGGATTGTGTTCTCCGATGCCAGAAATGAGTTTAGACGAATCTGCAGGAACTTTTCAAAAAGCTTCGAAAGACATGGTAGCAAACTAATTGGCCTATAGGATGATGGTTGGGTTTTGTCCTTTCCCACTTTAGGAATCATGATGATAGTGGACCTTTTCCATGCTCTTGGGAAGTAGCCAATTCTTATTATAGCGTTGAACATTTTGCAGATGTATTGTATGCCGATGGTAGGGAGTTCTAGGATCATTTTTGGTGTGATTAGGTCATGGCCAGGGGCTTTGTTCGGCTTTATGTGGTTTTTAATAACTGCAGTGATCTCATCCGATTGGAGTTCCGAGTACTCACTATCCGTTAATGTGCTCGAAGGGGGAAGTACAAATGAGTTTGATGTTGGATTTGGCTGGAAAACCATTTTAAGATGTGTGGCAAATACGGATGCCCTCTCTTCGTCGCTGCGGGCCCATCCACCTGTTGGGCCCCTTATTGGTGAAACTGTCTCTGTAGGCGCGCTTAAAGTTGGGTGGGCTTTCCACAGAGGATGTTTAGTGCTGGATGGACTGAGCTTTTCTATGTATTTCCTTTGAGCCCAGATTTCCTCTTGTCTTAACTCCTTGGAGAGGTTGCGGCTGGCATGCCTTAGGCGAAGTTTTGCTGCTGGTGATCGAGTAATCTGCCATTCTCTTCTTAGACGTCGTTTTTCCGTTACTAATTGTTCTATCCGCCGGTTCGTAGGCCTGACAGCAGGTTTAGCGTAAGTAGAGGCATGTGGCGTAGATACTCTTGCTGCAGCTCCCAGCATCGACTCAAGTGCAGAGGCGCACATGTCAATGTCCTCTGCAGCATCCAGTTTCGGCGAACAGTCAATGTGGGCACTCATGTACATTTTAAATTTAAGCCAATTTGTTTTGTTGTTTGTAAGCATATATGGGCGATCAAGTACTTGAGGTCTTGTTAACAGTGTGAATAGCACTGGAGAGTGATCGGAGGTTAAATCTAGCAGTGTTTCCGCAGTGATCCGATTACGCGGAATCCTCTTGGTTACTGCGAAATCAATCAAGTCAGGCATTTTCTGTGGATCTGTGGGCCAATAAGTGGGCCTACCCGGTGAGACGCAATCCATCTTATTGAGTGGGTTGACTATTGTATTGTACAACTGCTTGCCTTTAGGATTTACCAGGCGAGATCCCCAGTGCGTATGTTTGGCGTTATAGTCCCCTGCTGCAATGAAGCGTTCTCCGAGTGTGTTAAAGAAACCGGTGAATTCCTTTTCAGAGATTGAGAAGCGTGGTGGGCAGTACAGGGCAACCAACGTAGTGTTGCCGCAGCTGGTTTGGACGGTTATAGCAGTTGCTTGTAGGTGCTGTGTTTCGAATCTGCTGAGGAACGAGTGTTTTATACGGTTTTTGATTAGGATACCAGTCCCGCCATGAGCTTTTCCGTCTGGATGGTTTGTTGCGTATTTTGGTATTTGAAAGTTATTTTTTATGTTAAATGTGTTTCCGATATCAGCATGACGTCGATTTCACTTGAGTCTAGGAATAGTTGCAGTTCATTTTTGTGCTTGGAGACGCCATTAGCATTCCAAAGACATAGACGTAGGGAAGCCATTATTTATTCTCGATAAGCTTCTGGATAAGCAGGTTTTGATTCCGCATCAGTTCCTGCATACAGTTTTGCATGAACGTCATAAAAGTGGTCATGTTTTGATTAAGTGAGATCAATAGGGCCTCTAAACCACTTGGAGTTTGCTGGCCAAGCTCTGGTGCGCTAGGTTGCGGATTCTGTAGATAGTGGAGAGACGGGGTCTCTTTCGCGGGCTCCGTCTGTCCAGTTCGGAGTACACTAGCGAAGGATACACTAGGATTGGTTGTAGCAGGCATGTTAGATGATCTAACAGCCTTGGCGATGAATACCTCCGGTGTAGTTTTGGAGGCGTTGAAGGTGATTTTTGGTCCAGCTTGGGGTTTACGCCCGTTTAGGTGCGATTTAAGATCCTTGAAGACAGAACATCCCCTGTAGTTGGCTGTGTGGTTCCCTCCACAGTTACTGCATAGTCTTAGTGCGACGTTGTTTCTGTCCTTGGTGCAAATGCCATCTTTATGATGTTCGCCGCAGCCAACACACACTGACCTAAGATTGCAATTGTTAGAGGTGTGGTTGTATTCCTGGCAGTTCTTACACTGAGGTGGTTGATATCTCTTATGGGGCTCCTCTACGGTGATTCTTCTGTGCAATAGGAGCTGAAGGTTGTAGATTGGATGCACTTCATTTGGCTTCGACCGCTTTGCATCTGGTTGGAGCTCGATTTTAAAGAGCGGCTGTGCGACTTTATTCCTGTTGATGATATTGACAACGGACTTAACCGCAAACCCTTTTTCGGCCAATGCGTCTGCTATTTCTTGAAGTGGGACCGATGGCTCGATCCCCTTTAACACAACCTGGAGCCCTTTACTGATTTTTAGTTGGTAGGTATAGAAGTTTATGTTAGCATTACGGAGGTACTTTTCGATGATGCGGAAATTGTCCTCAGTTTGGGTTTGACATTTAATTTCTTTTATGTTACCCCTGTTGAGAGGGGTTACAACAAAGTTATTTGCCCCTACTGTTTCTACTAGCTTCGAAATCAGGGCGCTGCAGTTGGCTCCACGGATGTATAGAGGGGGTGGTCTAGCCGATTTAACTTTATCCACAGCGCCGGCTTGATCGTCTTGCTGATCGGCAAGAATTTTAAAACGATTTCCGCTTAGAAGTGCTGCTCGTTCATTTGTTTTGGTTATTTTAGGCGTATTGCCAATTTTTTTCTTCTATCCATTCCAGTTTGGACAGAAGGCGTTGGGTTTCTTGTCGTGGCTGACTCTGGGCGACTTGTCGATGACGGCTTGAGGCAGGTCAATACTTCTGCAGACGTTGCAGCAGTTGCTGTCAACGAGCTGACGGTGCTGGTCGGTGCAATAGGTGACCCAGTTATCGATATTGATGGAGAAGCACACTGCTCTCTCCACGGTAAATTGCTGTTGTGGCTTGCTGTTGCTGAGTGGCTTGCACTTTCGGTGTTATTGCTTACGGTAGCATTCAGTGGGGTCGGCGACACCACCGAAAAGTACGCGTTGTTGCGTTGGACCGAGAGACGACGCTCACGTTGTTGTTGTACAAGTAGTTCTTGTAGCTGTTGCTGGTGGGGATCAAGAGAGCTTGGGCCCGAATTGGTGGACATGGCTTTTCCAAAAAGGTGCTCACTTTGTTGTTGCAACTTAGTATTTATTGCTATTAGAACAAACTAATAGCAATATGATTGTAAATAGGCGTCTCTGAGGCAACTGAGAGCCCTACACAATTTTTGCAAACGCGGTCTTTTTATTTTTTACACTAAATTTTTCGGAGTGCATTAAAAAACACGTCTGTACGCGGCGGCGGTTGAATTGAATCTTGATGCATATGAAACTTGAAGCTGGAGTCCATTATAGTTTTGTGTTAAAACTGATCCACATGCTTGTTTGCTTGCATATGTGATTATGCAAAATTCTTTGCTGAAATCTGGGTACTGCAATAGATTAGGTTGAACGAGCTTTTCTTTTAAGTATTGGAATGCATTTTCGCATTCTGCTGTCCATTCGAATGGAACATTCTTTTTACATAATCTTGTTATGTGCCGGGAGTATTCGGCGAAATTTTTTATGAAACGCCTTTAATAATTGCAAAATGCAACGAAACGTCTAGCACTATCTGCATCATGTGGGACTGGATAATTCTTGATGACGTCAAATTTTGTGTCGTCTGGCAAGATTCCTTTGTCTGTGCATTTGTGACCCAGGAATGGCAAAGTTTAAAAACATCTCCTAAATTTTTAATCATATGTTGTTCAGAACAACCAATAACGATTAAATCATCCATATAGAGAAAAGCTTGGCTGGGCTCAAGCCCTGAGAATGCTATTGACATCATTCTTTGAAATGAATTAGGTGCTATTTTTAGTCCGAAAGGTAATCGCGTGACGCGATAGGAGCCCTTGCTCGTTGAAAAAGACGTTATATCTCTTGATTTTTCTTCTAGTTCTATTTGATGAAAACCTGACATTAAATCAAGGCAAGAAAAATATTTTGCTCTTCCCAATTGATCAAGAATATCATCAATTCTGGGGAGCGGAAACTTATCTGACAGCAATTTTTTGTTTATTTGACGATAGTCAATTACTAATCGCCAGTTTTTTTCTTTAGATCCCGAAAGTGTTTTCTTTGGGACTAGTAAGAGTGGGCTATTATAAGGCGGAACAGACGGTTCAACAATACCCTGTTCAATTAACTTTCCAACTTGTTGCTGGATCTCGTCTATTTGGCTATGCGGACTCCGGTAATTTTTCACATATACCGGTTCATCATCCTTAAGTCTTAATTTTTGTTTATAAAAATTATTTGTTGTGATCGGTTCGGTGTCAAGTCCGAACACATCACTATACTCAGTGCATAATTTTTCGAGTTTGTCTTTGAATAGTGTGGGGAAATTTTTCTTCAATTTATGAATTACAGATTCTTTTCTTAAATCTTTGGTATTTTGAACTATATCGTAGTTCGAAAGTGATTCAAATTTTAAATTGTTAAAGCCTACTATTTGGCAGTTATCTGTGGTATTTAAGGTTCGGACAAAAGTACTTTGGGCTGTTGCAATAGTGTTTGAATTAAAATGTTACCTTCTGCTGAAGTTCTATTTTGCATACCACTTGGGATCTTGCTGGTAGAAGTGCTGAGTTATTACCAGAATTGAATGTTATTGGAACATAAATTGGGTACTTTAATGTTTGTGGTCTAAGTATAAACCAATCTTCTGAATTGCTGTAATCTATTTTGCAATTAAAAGTTTTTATGAAATCTAATCCTATTATTCCATCGCATGGGATTGCGAAATCTGAATGAAGCAGATGAAATTCGTATGGAATAATATATTTATTTGTCTGCAATTCTATTGAGACTAGGCCTTTGGAATTTATTACACCTTCTCCTATGCCTCGAATGTCTACAGTTTTGTTTACTTTGATGTCATGAAATACATCAGAATTTTCTTTTATTATTGAAATATCTGCACCGGTGTCAATTAAGAATGTTATTTTCTTATTGGTTTCAACATTCTTAAACGATACGAAATTATTAAGACTTAGGTTAATAGAGTATACTTTATTTTTTAATTCTGAGCATTTGGAGGAGCTTGTCCGTTTCCCTGGTCGCTTTGGGTAATTCGGACATTTGTATTGTTATAACCATTCTGTTGGTTATTTGTGTTTTGTCTATTATTATTTTGTTGTCCACCTCCACGGCCGCCTCTTCGGTAGCGTGAATTATTTCGGCCTCGTTGGGCTCTGTGGGCATCGTTATTGCTCCAGCTCGAATTGTTGTTGTTCCAATTCGAGTTGTTTCTCCAGTTACCATTATTGTTGTAGCGGCGTCTACCGCGGTCATTATGCTGGGCATAAAAAATGGTATTATTTTGGGAACTTCCTGTGGAGCCCGACTCTACTGAAAGGTAAATCTGGTGATGGCTGGTATGACTTACCATAGCATTTACTACCACTTTGGTAGTGTATTTTATTGCCTGTTCATTTGGAAGACCATCCGAAATATACGCGCCTTTTAGGGCGTCGGTCAACTCAGTAATCTCTTTTGTGTATGAAACACAGTTATTAGGGTTTCTCTGCAGATTTTTAATCTTTGCTGTTAAAAGATCCACTGATTCACCCTTAAAGATTGTTGACAGTTTTCGTACTACTTCGTCAATCGTTGTTTCAGAGCTTAGCGTATTACCCGCTTGACCTTTCAATTTTGATTTTATTATTTCGATGGCTACTGCTTCATGCGTTTCTTTTATGGTATCAAGTACTCGAAGCGCCCCAATGAAACCTTTGTAGGTTTTTAATGTCACCATCGAAGAATGGTAGCAGCCTTGTGGCTGTGTTTATGAATTCTACCACTGTTTGAGTCATTTTGTTGCTTCCTTTTGGAATTGCTGGTTTATTATGACTTATAATTGACTGATCAGAGCTCACTGGTGGTTTTTCTTGACCTATTTCATCATCAGCCATTAGTTGCGTTTCTTCTTCCAGCACTATTGAAGTTTCCAAATCAGTTGTTTGTTTAAATTCAATATTGTGTCTGTTTAGCACAGCTATTGCTTTTTGTTTGCAATCACTGTAGAACGCATTTGCGGCTGTTTTTTGCCCTTCCTTTAGTTTGCTATAGTGCTCAGTTAATACTGCCCTAATAGCTTGGAGCTTCTCTGTTATTATTTTCGTGTGTTTGGTTACTGTGTCTTGGGATGTTTCTCTGTTTTGCGAGAGGCACTTACAAGATTTAGTTAATTCTTGTGCGTGTATTCTAGCTTTTCCTATTATATCATCCCAAGTAACCATAGTTTGTTAAAAATAACAAAATTTTCGAAAATGTTTATGTTTTTTTATACCCTTGCAGAGGGTATTATAAAATTGGTCAGATGTTTGTAACACACAGAAGGAGACGTTTCCGACCCCATAAAGTATATATATTCTTGATCAGCTTGAGAAGCTGAGTCGATATAGCCATGTCCGTCTGTCCGTCTGTCCGTCCGTCTGTGCGTATGCGTTTTACTCAGCCATCTTAAGAGGTATCGGGTTGAAATTTTTTTTGGAGACTCTTTATTACCTGTGTGAGATAAAGTATGAAAATGATCGGGATCGGACTACTATATCATATATTGTTTAATAATCATTAAATGTGTTTTGAATTCAGTAGTTTGAAAAATATTTGAGCATATTCATAATACGACAACTAATGCTGTTGATGTATGAAATTTCACTTTTCTTATCGAATTAAATATAATAAAGAACTGCAAGGGTATATAACTTCCATAGCTCGTTTTTTATTATTCATTATCTATTATTTCTACATCTGAGTCTGTTATATCTATTGAGTCTGTACTCGATTCTGATATGTCTATCAGCGCGATTGAGTCCTTAAAAAGTTCGTGGACCCATCCGGGCACGTCTTTATGTAAAGGAGTCTTAGCTAACAATCTACTATAAGCTACTTTTATGGATTTTCCATAAGATCTACAATATTTATACCCTTGCAGAGGGTATTATAAAATTGGTCAGATGTTTGTAACGCACAGAAGGAGACGTTTCCGACCCCATAAAGTATATATATTCTTGATCAGCTTGAGAAGCTGAGTCGATATAGCCATGTCCGTCTGTCCGTCTGTCCGTCCGTCTGTGCGTATGCGTTTTACTCAGCCAAGTAGTCTTAGTACGCGAATTTATTAATAAAATTTTCTACTAGTAGAGCGGGTAGTCTATCCATTCCCCCATCCCCCATTTCTCACCGACTAATTTGAGCCGAAACCAGCGCGTACATCTGATAGGTTCTACCAGTTTCCAACAGCTCGCAGTAAACGTGTAGCAGGTTATATGTTACAGTTAGTTAAGTATTAATAATTTTATTAATTGGCGAATTTGTTTCACCAGATTGTATCAGGAAATCGAGGAAAGGTAAGTATTTTTGTAGCCTTTTTTGTTTCTATCTTATCCATATTCTACACTAACTTGTTAGGCCTATTAATATGGATGTACGTATATAAAAAAAATCATTGAGGCTTACTGCCTCGGTTCCTCCATTCGGTAGAAACGATATGTGCCTGCTGCGTTGGAAAAGCAACATACATATGGTACTGTGAGGATGAAACTCATCTGTACCCTAGTGCTTCCTTGAACTGGGAAATCTTCTCCCGTTATATTTAGGTAAGCTGACTTAATTTGTACCAAGTTTATTGAGTTCTGTGGTGAATTCATATGCTCATTTCTAAAAACCTCAATTAAATCTTGGACAATACTGGGATGCCTAGCGTTTATTCTTCCAAAATAATTATCAAGAGTGGCCATTGTTTTCCACAAAAATTTTTTTTTCTTTTTACTTGTTATTCGCGTGTGTGCATATGTATTCTTAGACCTTACTAGGTCATTAGCTTGGCTTATGGCTCTTTTGGTTACACATTTATTGTGTAATAGATAAGCTTTATATAAAATATATGCGCACATTATTACTACGATTATCAATAACAATATGTCCGTCAATCTCAAGTCAGTATTTGATGATTCGATTTTATTTATTACATTAGCAGTGGAGTCCACTGATTTTGTTTCTATTAACCCCATTGTGGGTATAAGAGATATATCATCAAATTTACTTATGGAATTATCGAACATATGGAGTTTATATAAAAAAATTTTATTTTTGTGTATAATTCTAATAATAATCTCACTGACTAACGATCCTATATGAGACTATTTTAATTTAGCAAAATGAAAATGAATATGACAAATACGGGAAAAATAGGGAACAAAAGCCCATAAAAACAGCTCAAAACCTTTTGTTTAAAAATTACTTTAAAAAAAAATTTTTTTGTAATGGGTTCAGCAATATTTGATTGTCATTTAAAAGGTTTTATGAATTTAAGACACAATCAGTTGTTGTGTGTTTGAGTATGCTTTATTGAATGTAATTTAGTATTAATGTTTTGAGCTGAAGGCTCTCTTTTTTTTTTACATATGTTCCAGCCTACTTTTTCGTATGGTTTTCAGGCCACACTCTAATCGGACAGCTTTTAACGCTGCACAATTGTACATTGATTACTTAAATGTTAAATAAAAAAAAAATGTGCATCGCAGTACACTCAAAAAAAATTTGTGACGCGGCACATAAGTTGTTCATTTATTTTTCTTTTCGTCTCCGGCTAGCTTCTAGCATCAGCTGGTCGTCGCCGATTGGCACGCTGATGCTCCATCGATGGCGTAAAAGCGGCCTGCTTTTCACGCTTGTAGTCTCAGCTGCTGATGTCCGTGGCCTATGAGCTCAGGCGGTTCCGGTGCCGGTCATCGCACCAGATTTGTTAATTTAAATAAAATAATAAAAACTCCTTTGACCGGGTTCCATTGGGTTGTAGAATATATATATATAATAATAAAAGACACGTCTGTGTCGGTTGACTGGAGTTTTAGAATTGATTCTTTATTCCAAATTATTCTTTTGCTTACGCTAATTTTACATATATATTCTTATGCTGCGACTTATGCGACAGCTACAAAAGAGAGGGAGAGTGTCAGTACATACATACATACTGTTGGAGCGCATGCATCAAAGTGCTTGGTCAGCGGTCACACGCTGGCCTGGCTCTAGCTCATGTTACGCTTGTGCATACAGTGATTATGTGAATATGTATGTGCATATACAAATGTACATACATATATGTTCATGCTTAATTGTATGTTTACTTGAATATGTTTATGTGAATACTTCAATGTATACATATGAACATGCACAATTATATTTTAATGCGTATATGTTTAATTGTTTATACTTGCAACAAAGTGTTACAAGTTGAGCTCATTGTGTTGAGTGATTATTTATATGAATATACTACACCTCCCCTTTTTAGAGAATAACGTAATATTATGGAGTTATTGTAATGATTATTTATATAGAAAGGTAAAATAAAAGGTAAAGTAAAGGTGTATCTTAGGAAAGTTTTTTTTTTTTTTTGTTTGTGTCTCTTTAGGCAAATTTTCTTTCTCTTGTTTTTTCGAAATTGCGTGAATTTGTTTTCAATAATAGATGAATCCATAAAGATTTTTGTTTTGTTTTTGTAAAAATTACTTAAGTATCATGATAATTATAAAATGTATGTTATCATTTTTACGGTTGATCATTCCGAAAATGGTTTTAGTCTGTTTTTATGAAACTTTTGGTTTTTATTCTTATTATCTGTTATTAATATATTGTCATTTTCTTCTATACTCACTACCTTTTAAGGGCCTATATATTTAACATCTAGTTTATGACCTATTTCTTTTCTTAATAAAACTTTATCTCCTATGTTTAAATTGAAATCGTAAATATGTTTGTCGTAGTATTTCTTATTACTTAACTTATGGTTTTCTAACATTATCCTAGCTCTTTTATATGCTATTTCTATTCTAAACTTTATTTCCTTAGAGTAGTCGTCTAAATTGTATATTGGATCTATTCTATCTATTTTGTTAAAATCTATGAACTGATTTGATAGTCTTCCAAATACTAGTTCGTATGGACAATATTCATGCACTGCCGAGTGTGTTGTGTTGTAACAATAAGTGAAATATTGTATCCAAGCATCCCAATCGGACTTATCTGCTGATATGTATGAACGAATATATTCATTGAATGTTTTATGACTTCGTTCTATTGTCCCTAAGGTGGTGCTATGCTGTAGATGTCAGATTTTTAATCATGTACTTGCATATATCTGTTATAATTTGGTTTTTATACTCAGTTCCCATGTCCGTAATGAGTGTTTTCATTGGACCGTACTGTAGTATACAATTTTCGAATATAGCTTTAGCTACATTACTTGCACTCTTAGATGCAACTGGAATGGCTATTAGGTATTTTGTCAGATCGCATATCAATGTGACAATATACTCATTTTCATTATCTGATTTTGGTAGTGGACCTATTGTGTCCACTATAACCTTATCAAAAGCCTTCGCTGGTGTTTCTGTTATTATCATGGGAGTCTTCGTATGTGTCGTCGTTTTTGACACCTGGCATTTATGACATCTCCTTATGTACTCTTTGATATGGCGTCCCATATTTTTCCAATAGTAGTGTCTTTTGATTTTTGCCAGCGTTCTGGTAATGCCAGTATGACCTCCTTGAATTGGATCATGATGATACGTAGACAGTATTGCTTCTTTTTCTTTTTCATTTTCTATTAGGGTCACCGGCTGGAGTAGCGCTACTCTTAATGTTTTCAATATAGTATTGCCCATATTTTTAAAAGAATCTATTGAAATAATTTCAAAGATCTTTTCGCTCGGTGCCAGTTTTAGTTGGCTGATTTCAAGTATACCGGCTTGCATTTCAAGCCTTTGGAAGGACTGACCTAAGTCGAGAATTCCATTGGTATACAAATCGCTAACTTCAATTCTTGCCATAACTTTCTTTCCATGTTTCAGTGAACATTTAGATTCTGTTATTCGCAAGGTCATTACTTTTCGTACCTCGTCATTATTGATGACTTCGTACACGTTGGGCCTAGAAGCATTTTGAAGTTTTTGGCCTTGGCAAAAGTTCTTCTTTATTAACTGCGCAGTTTTTCTGTCTACTTTGTTGCCTGGTAGTGACTTTCAGGACTTTTATACTCATATCTTTTAATTCGGATATAGTTATCCGCGATAAGGCGTCTGCCACAAAATTGTCTTTACCTCGCAAATACTCTACTGAAAAGTCGTACTCTTCCAATTCTAGCCGCATGCGTGTTAGTTTTGAACTCGGGTTGACCATGGAGAATAAATATGTTAATGGTCTATGGTCTGTTCGCACTGTGAAGTGTTTTCCATATATATATGGTCGAATATGTGTTATTGCCCAATGTATTGCTGCTAGCTCTTGTTCTGCAGTACTCTTGTTGCTTTCACCTTTAGTGAACGCTCTTGATGCATATGAAACTGGAAGCTGGAGTCCATTATAGTTTTGTGTTAAAACTGCTCCACATGCTTGTTTGCTTGCATCTGTGATTATGCAAAATTCTTTGCTTGTTTGCTTGCATCTGTGATTATGCAAAATTCTTTGCTGAAATCTGGGTACTGCAATAGATTAGGTTGAACGAGCTTTACTTTTAAGTATTGGAATGCATTTTCGCATTCTGCTGTCCATTCGAATGGAACATTCTTTTTACATAATCTTGTTATGTGCCGGGAGTATTCGGCGAAATTTTTTATGAAACGTCTATAATAATTGCAAAATGCAACGAAACGTCTAGCACTATCTGCATCATGTGGGACTGGATAATTCTTGATGACGTCAAATTTTGTGTCGTCTGGCAAGATTCCTTTGTCTGTGCATTTGTGACCCAGGAATGTCACCTCATGCATAAAAAATGAGCATTTTTCTGGATGCAGTTTTAGATTGTTTTTTCTGCAAAGTTTAAAAACATCTACTAAATTTTTAATCATATGTTGTTCAGAACAACCAATAACGATTAAATCATCCATATAGAGAAAAGCTTGGCTGGGCTTAAGCCCTGAGAATGCTATTGACATCATTCTTTGAAATGAATTAGGTGCTATTTTTAGTCCGAAAGGTAATCGCGTGACGCGATAGGAGCCCTTGCTCGTTGAAAAAGACGTTATATCTCTTGATTTTTCTTCTAGTTCTATTTGATGAAAACCTGACATTAAATCAAGGCAAGAAAAATATTTTGCTCTTCCCAATTGATCAAGAATATCATCAATTCTGGAGAGCGGAAACTTATCTGACAGCAATTTTTTGTTTATTTGACGATAGTCAATTACTAATCGCCAGTTTTTTTCTTTAGATCCCGAAAGTGTTTTCTTTGGGACCAGTAAGAGTGGGCTATTATAAGGCGAAACAGACGGTTCAACAATACCCTGTTCAATTAACTTTCCAACTTGTCGCTGGATCTCGTCTATTTGGCTATGCGGACTCCGGTAATTTTTCACATATACCGGTTCATCATCCTTAAGTCTTAATTTTTGTTTATAAAAATTATTTGATGTGATCGGTTCGGTGTCAAGTCCGAACACATCACTATACTCAGTGCATAATTTTTCGAGTTTGTCTTTGAATAGTGTTGGGAAATTTTTCTTCAATTTATGAATTACAGATTCTTTCTTAAATCTTTGGTATTTTGAACTATATCGTAGTTCGAAAGTGATTCAAATTTTAAATTGTTAAAGCCTACTATTTGGCAGTTATCTGTGGTATTTAAGAATCGGACAAAAGTACTTTGGGCTGTTGCAATAGTGTTTGCAACATAAACGCCCGGTTTAATTTCTTGATTCGGAATTAAAATGTTACCTTCTGCTGAAGATAGTTCTATTTTGCGTACCACTTGGGATCTTGCTGGTAGAAGTGCTGAGTTATTACCAGAATTGAATGTTATTGGAACATAAATTGGGTACTTTAATGTTTGTGGTCTAAGTATAAACCAATCTTCTGAATTGCTGTTATCTATTTTGCAATTAAAAGTTTTTATGCAATCTAATCCTATTATTCCATCGCATGGGATTGCGAAATCTGAATGAAGCAGATGAAATTCGTATGGAATAATATATTTATTTGTCTGCAATTCTATTGAGACTAGGCCTTTGGAATTTATTACACCTTCTCCTATGCCTCGAATGTCTACAGTTTTGTTTACTTTAATGTCATGAAATACATCAGAATTTTCTTTTATTATTGAAATATCTGCACCGGTGTCGATTAAGAATGTTATTTTCTTATTGGTTTCAACATTCTTAAACGATACGAAATTATTAAGACTTAGGTTAATAGAGTATACTTTATTTTTTAATTCTGAGCATTTGGAGGAGCTTGTCCGTTTCCCTGTTCGCTTTGGGTAATTCGGACATTTGTATTGTTATAACCATTCTGTTGGTTATTTGTGTTTTGTCTATGAATTTTTTGTTGTCCACCTCCACGGCCGCCTCTTCGGTAGCGTGAATTATTTCGGCCTCGTTGGGCTCTGTGGGCATCGTTATTGCTCCAGCTCGAATTGTTGTTGTTCCAATTCGAGTTGTTTCTCCAGTTACCATTATTGTTGTAGCGGCGTCTACCGCTATCATTATGCTGGGCATAAAAAATAGTATTATTTTGGGAACTTCCTGTGGAGCCCGACTCTACTGAAAGAGTGGTAAATCTGGTGATGGCTTCTTTAGCTGAATCAAAGTTTCCCGATTCCATTAGTAGCTGGACTCTTTGACTTTTGGTATGACTTACCATAGCATTTACTGCCACTTTGGTAGTGTATTTTATTGCCTGTTCATTTGGAAATATACGCGCCTTTTAGGGCGTCGGTCAACTCAGTAATCTCTTTTGTGTATGAAACACAGTTATTAGGGTTTCTCTGCAGATTTTTAATCTTTGCTGTTAAAAGATCCACTGATTCACCCTTAAAGATTGTTGACAGTTTTCGTATTACTTCGTCAATCGTTGTTTCAGAGCTTAGCGTATTACCCGCTTGACCTTTCAATTTTGATTTTATTATTTCGATGGCTACTGCTTCATGCGTTTCTTTTATGGTATCAAGTACGCGAAGCGCCCCAATGAAACCTTGTAGGTTTTTAATGTCACCATCGAAGAATGGTAGCAGCCTTGTGGCTGTGTTTATGAATTCTACCACTGTTTGAGTCATTTTGTTGCTTCCTTTTGGAATTGCTGGTTTATTATGACTTATAATTGACTGATCAGAGCTCACTGGTGGTTTTTCTTGACCTATTTCATCATCAGCCATTAGTTGCGTTTCTTCTTCCAGCACTATTGAAGTTTCCAAATCAGTTGTTTGTTTAAATTCAATATTGTGTCTGTTTAGCACAGCTATTGCTTTTTGTTTGCAATCACTGTAGAACGCATTTGCGGCTGTTTTTTGCCCTTCCTTTAGTTTGCTATAGTGCTCAGTTAATACTGCCCTAATAGCTTGGAGCTTCTCTGTTATTATTTTCGTGTGTTTGGTTACTGTGTCTTGGGATGTTTCTCTGTTTTGCGAGAGGCACTTACAAGATTTAGTTAATTCTTGTGCGTGTATTCTAGCTTTTCCTATTATATCATCCCAAGTAACCATAGTTTGTTAAAAAGAACAAAATTTTCGAAAATGTTTATGTTTTTTTTTTTTTTTTTATTATTCTGTATCTATTATTTCTACATCTGAGTCTGTTATATCTATTGAGTCTGTAGTCGATTATGATATGTCTATCAGCGCGATTGAGTCCTTAAAAAGTTCGTGGACCCATCCGGGCACGTCTTTATGTAAAGGAGTGTTAGCTAACAATGTACTATAAGCTACTTTTATGGATTTTTCCATAAGATCTACAATATTTTTTGTAAATTTGTAGTTGTGGGCTATCCAATACCTTATTTCCTTGTATTTGTGATTTGTTTCACCTGATTGTATCAGGAAATCGAGGAAAGGTAAGTATTTTTGTAGCCTTTTTGTTTCTATCTTATCCATATTCTACACTAACTTGTTAGTGTATATTAATATGGATGTACGTATATAAAAAAAATCATTGAGGCTTACTGCCTCGGTTCCTCCATTCGGTAGAAACGATATGTGCCTGCTGCGTTGGAAAAGCAACATACATATGGTACTGTGAGGATGAAACTCATCTGTACCCTAGTGCTTCCTTGAACTGGGAAATCTTCTCCCGTAATATTTAGGTAAGCTGACTTAATTTGTACCAAGTTTATTGAGTTCTGTGGTGAATTGATATGCTCATTTCTAAAAACCTCAATTAAATCTTGGACAATACTGGGATGCCTAGCGTTTATTCTTCCAAAATAATTATCAAGAGTGGCCATTGTTTTCCACAAAAATTTTTTTTTCTTTTTACTTGTTATTCGCGTGTGTGCATATGTATGATGGAAGAAGAAGAAAAAATTGTAGTAAAAAGAGAAATAATTTGAATGTTTTGTTTGTGTGTTGATGAATTGAGTTGCAGGGAAAGAAATTTCAAAATGTATTAAAATTTTTGCCAAAGACTGCAAGGGTATATGTATAAACTTCGGCATTGCCGAAGTTAGCTTCTTTGATATATCGCAAATTACTAACTTTTTATCGAATTTTGTAGATCTATCTACAGTGCTTATCATATTAAAAACCCGCCCAGCAACTCAAACTTTAAAAAAATTTTAACAACATTTTTCGTTTTTTTCAAAAAAAAATGTACTTTGTTGTTAGAAGCATGTTACCGTAATTTGTGTTCTATTTTTAGAAAACTAAGAAAGAACCGTTAACTTTTTATGTGTGCTCCCATCTTTGCTTGCATTTTTGTGTATCAAAATTATAGCCCACAGTAGCAAATTTGATTTAATTAAGTGCAGAGCAGATATTTGGATTTACAGACTTTGTAATTAAACGAATTTAGATCATTTTTTAAGAAATGCCGCTTGGAAAACAATTGTCGGATTATGAAAAGGGACGTATTTTCTCACTTTTTGAGTAAGGCAATTTTTTTTCGAGTATTCCACGAAATTTGAAAAGAAATCGACGTCTAATTAAAAATTATTAAAAATCCCGAAAAACACGAATCACTGCTAAGTGAGTGCGATAAACGCAAAATTATTAACAACGCCTTCTTTGAGCTTTGGCCTCACATGTGGGTGGGTCTGCATCAGCGATGACTGTTTGGCGAGTACTTAAGAACTCAGGAATCATAAAGAAGTCTAAACTGACCAAAGACACCATGTTGCTAGGTCGACACAAGGTTGCCCGACTTAACTTTGCCGAAAGACATTCTGCGACGGATTGGACAAACGTGCGTTTGAATCATCCTCTAATGGCTTACAGTATATTTTTAAATTTTTACCCTAACAGGTCATATTTTCTGATGATGATTTCAACCTGGATGGTCCCAATGGGTTTAATTCTTATTGGCATGATTTGAGAAAGGATCGTATGTTTTTTTTCAAGGAGAAACTTTAGAGGTGGTTCCGTAATGATTTGGGGAGCATTTATTCCTTTTGGTACCTTGGAATTGAATTTCGTAACGAGCCGAATGACCAGTATCGAGTATATTCAAACTCTGGATAGTAGTCTCATACCATTTTTAAGAGAATTTCGTGCGAAACCAATTGTTTTTCAACAGGATAATGCCAGAATCCATGTGAGCAGACGTACAAAGGAGTATTTAGAGGAATGTTAGAGGAATTAAAAAGCAAATTCTAAATGAATGTCAAAGTCTCGAAAAGGATCTTTTACAGAGAGGGACCCAGACACAAATTTTGCTATTGAAAATGAAATAATAGAAAGCAATCAGTATAGACTCGACCATTTAAACAACGAAGAAACACAAAAACTTAAAAATGTCTTGTACGAATTCAGTGAATTTCAGTACCGCGAAGGTGAAATTTTGACTTTCACGAGTACAATAAAGCACTCTATTCATACAAAACATGAGGACCCAATTTATAAAAGTCCATACAAATATACAAAAAGAGATATCAACAAACAGATAAATGAAGTGATTAAACAGATTAAAACCTTAGCAGGGCATATATTACCAATGTAAGCTGTCAGTGGTAAGAGACTGAGAGATTGAATCAGCTCCTTGGAGTCTGAATTCTTATGCAAATGTAAATGCTAAGATCAGCTAAAGGTAGCAAAAATAAAATAATTCTTGTTTACCCCCACCAGTGGTAAGAGACAGAGTATAAAAAACAAAAAGCAAAATATTGCTAAATAAATAAAAAGTTCATGCGACCGAATTAAATAAAGGCAGTTTGGCTAGTCGAGCAACTGCAATAATTTCGGCGGCGGTAAAAAAATAATTACAGAATTGGTGTGTGGTGTATTCGAAGCCCTAATATCGAAAAAAAGTTAAAGTTAAAAGTATATATGTTGTTGCAAGTCGGCAACTTCAAACAGCAGCAGAGCAACAAGACAGTTGCAAAGAAGAGGCTGCTACTACGAGAAAATCTGGTGCGATGACCGGCACCGGTACCGCCTGAGCCCATAGGCCCTGGACAACAGCAGTTGGTTTTAAGTACATACACCAACCTACATATTTTATTACTATCATTATATAATTATATCGATATCCTAATGCTCGCACAAGATGTTCACTAATAAGACTGCAAAATTGTTAGAGAAGCAGGTAGAGTTGCATACCAGGTTAAGGCAGTTGGAAGCTCTAGATCCCAGAAACATTACTAGCAAGGTGATTGAGGAAGTAAAAGTGATTAGTAGCCGATGGATGCCTAACCATGAGAAATTGCCCTAGCAGGGGGTTTTCGATCATCAGTACTACAGAGATAAAGTACATGAAAAGGTTTTAAAGATAGTTGCCAAAATAATAGCTATAGGAGACTCAGAAAAGTGTTAGTTGAAGCAGAAGCAAATATGGCAGAAATGTTTGATGATAGCAAAGGAGAGTCGCGCGGAAATGCGACCTCCAGTAATGAAAACGCTAATGTTACCCAGGAAAATTTCAAGGAAAGGTTTGTCAGCTCCAGCAATATTTGGACATGGTCAGCAAAGATTTACATATGATAGACAATAGAACAGGCGAAATGTATATTTAAAAAATAGAATTCTTGTTCAAGAAGGTACAGATGTGCCAAGCTTATACAGATGAACTTATATGTAATGAAACTTTTAAAAAGTCAGAGAAGAACTAGAGTTCGACGTTCAGAATACCTTGTCAGCATTAGAAGAGAAAAAAATGATCAAAAAAATTTGAAAGTTGAGAATGTTACCGTAAGGGCGAACTACCGGTGTTTCCGAAAATACAGGTACTCACATTTTCTGGAGAACCTAGAGAATGAGTGATTGACATAGTTAATGAGTCAGTTTACTTAATTAAAATAAAAGCAAATTTGTCCGATGAAGTTGACGTCATATTCGCACAACTCCTACTAAGGAAATTTGACAGAGAGGCTCCAATTGTATGAGGGTCAGATTAGAAAAACAAGGCAAATTCAAATTCTATCTGATGTCATAGAATACTTGGAGCAAAGATATTGCTCGCTAAGTGCCATGAGAAAAGAGAAAAACCTCTACAAACTGTTTTAAATTAAGCGGAAGTCGAAGATAAATGTCCGATTTGCAAAATTGGCGGGCACAAAGCGTATAAGTGCTATAAGTTTAAAGGTTTGACACCTACTGAACGGTATAAGACAGCCAAAAAAGTGCAGCTATGCATAAGATGCTTGAACCATTCAAGCTATAAGGTGTGCACTAATGAAATGGTCTGTTCATTGTGCAGCAAGGAACACCATACCTTACTCCATTTTGAAGAAAAACAGGAGAGAGTTAATACTTGTGTAACCGCACAACCAACACTGTTCGCCACAGCTGTAATACAAGTAAGATATGTAAATGGAGGATATAAGACTCTAAGAGCCCTTATTGACTGTGGGTTCACAGAGCACCATTTTGTCTGAAAAAGCCGCTCAAATATTAAAACTACCTAAAATTAAACAATATACAGAAATAAAATTCAATAAATCAAAATATACGCAGTCCTCGGTAGATGAGTTGTCTAAGTGGCCTAGTCATTTAGTCAACTGAACAACGAGGATCCGGGGTCGAATCCCAGGCTAGTGTATGGATGTAGTTTTCGTCTAAGCCGAAGGCCTTAGTTGCCAGTGCTTGTAAAATATAGTTAGGTTGATAGTTTACAACTATATCCTATACTTTAATAATATTAATAATAATAAAATCAAAATATAAGGTAAAAATAGATGTAAAGACGCGAAATCCTTGGAAAGGACATCTAAAGGTTGAGGCAATTGTGTTGCCAAAGTTAATGAAAGCTCTTCCATTAAAAATAGCAAACGTGGATATGTCAAAATGGCAAACTTACGTGCAAGCTGATCCTACCTATAATAAACCTGGTAGGGTTGATATAAGTTGATATAAGGGAGTAAACGTACATACCCAAATCTTAAAAAGGGAATTAAAATGATTGATGGCCTGCTGGGCCAAAATACGGCTACAAGCTGATCTTAAACATTTTCAATCCTGGTGCCAGTTTAATCTATTAAATCTTAACACTACCAAATGTAAGGTAATGACTTTTTATCGTAATTCTCCTCAACTGGTCACAATAGTCCTTTGGAACGTCTAAATAATATGAATGATTTGGGCGTACTTATGGACCATAAAATTTTAATACCCATATTTCCACCACGGTCGCAAAGGCCATGACTGTCCTGGGTTTCATTAAAAGATGGTCAAACGAATTAGATGACCCCTATACAACTAAAGTTCTTTTTATCTCGCTTGTCCGTCGTATTTTCGAGTATGGATCTTGCATTTGGTAACCTCAATATGAGTCGCACCAGATTAGACTTGAATCCGTTCAAAAGCAGTTCTTGCTGTTTGCTCTTCGTGGCTTAAGCTGGGATCGCAATGTCAATTTGCCTTCGTATTCTAGTAGACTTCTCTTGATTAACATTCCTTCCCTAACTAACCGTAGAATTATGCTTGGTGTTATTTTCATGCACAAGCTCCTAATTGGTGATATCGACTCGCCTGTGTTATTAGCTCAGGTATATCTGTCGGTACCATGTAGACGGAGTAGACATCCTTTCATACCTTTATCCCTTAGTCGTTGTTCTTCTAACTATGCCCTTCATGAACCCTTTAGGGTCTTCTGCTCTGATTACAACCTTCTATTCCCTGTAATCGGCTCAGAGCTTTCTATTAATATGATTAAAACTTCTATCCTATCTTTTTTCTATTGTGTATTTGTCCACGCGATTCGTGCCGTGCGTTATACGGCTGCACTCTTCGGTCGGTCGGGTGGGAGGTGGTGCTTGGGCTCGCGCGTAACAGGCCTTGTCATAGGGGCCACTTGAACGTACTGCGCATAGTATCGTCAACGTCCGCTAAAACAAAAAAAAAAGTCTCATAATGGCATCTGTAGAATGGTTCCATCAGCCTATATATCTGTTTTAAAAAGGATGGCGGCTATAAGACTCAAAATGGCGGCTGTAGAATGGTTCCAGCAGCTTTTATGGCTACGATATAAAGAATGACGGTTACAAGACTCAAAATGGCGGCTGTAGAATGGTTCCAGCAGCTTGTATTTCTGTTATATACAGGATGGTGGCTATAGCACTCGAAATGGCGGATGGAGAATGGTTCGAGCAGCTTTTATATCTACAATATAAAGTATGGCAGCTATAAAACTCAAAATGGCGGCTGTAGAATGGCTTCAGCAGCTTTAATGGCTACGATATAAGGTATAGCGGCTATAAGACTCAAAATGGCGGCTGTAGAATAGTTCCAGCAGCTTGTATAGCTGTTACGTAAAGGATAACCGGTATAAGAATCAAAATGGCGGTATACGGTATGGCGGCTGTAGAATGGTTCCATCAGCTTAAAGGCTCCGATATAAGGTATAGCGGCTATAAGACTCAAAATGGCGGTTGTAGAATGGTTTCAAAAGCTTTTGTAGCTACGATATAAACGATATCGGTTACAAGACTCAAAATGACGGCGGATATAAGCTTCAAAATGGCGGCTGGAGAATGGTTTCAGCAGCTTTAATGTATATATCTGTTAATATCTTTAATGCGTATATATCTGTTATAAAAAGGATGGCGGATATAAGACGCAAAATGGCGGCTGTAGAATAGTTCCAGCACCTTGCATAGGTGTTATATAAAGGATAGTGGCTGTAAGTCTCATAATGGCGGCTGTAGAATGGTTTCATCAGCTTATATATCTATAAGACTCAAAATGGCGGCTGTAGAATGATTCCAGCAGCTTGTATTTCTGTTATATAAAGGATGGTGGCTATAGCACTCGAAATGGCGGATGGAGAATGGTTCGAGCAGCTTTTATATCTACAATATAAAGTATGGCAGCTATAAGACTTAAAATGGCGGCTGTAGAATGGTTTCAGCAGCTTGTATAGCTTTCATATAAAGGATGGCGGCTGTAGAATGAATCTAGCAACTTGTATTTCTGTTATATAAAGGCTACAAGACTCAAAATGACGGCTGTAGAATGGTTCCAGCAGCTTTAATGGCTACGATATAAGGTATAGCGGCTGTAAGACTCAAAATGGCGGCTGTAGAATAGTTTCAGCTATATTTCAAAGGATAACCGGTATGGCGGCTATAACACTCAAAATAGCGGCTGTAGAATGGTTCCAGCAGCTTTAATGGCTACGATACAAGGTATAGCGGCTATTAGACTCAAAATGGCAGCTGTAGAATAGTGCCAGTAGTTTGTATAGCTGTTACGTAAAGGATAACCGGTATAAGACTCAAAATGGCGGCTGCAGAATAGTTCCAGCAGCTTGTATAGCTGTTACGTAAATGATAACCGGTGAATAGGATTCCCGCCGCCAAATGCGACGTTCTGGATTTTATTTTTATAGTTAGTTAGTTATATTATGCAAATTATTATTAATATTATCATTACTAAGATAACTATTGTTAAAGAAGCATGACCAGTTACATGATGGACGTTCAACCTAGTCAATCTGATATTCCTGGACGATTGTCACTGACTTCTCATTCTTACCAGTTCTGCCATATGTATTACTGAGTTGGCTTCTATTGGTTCTTATATTATATGGCACATTACCTAATGATTTCTGTTTCGGGATATCTACCCACTCCTGATGTGTATTACTGTGCCGACTTCTAGCCTTTTTATAAGCTGGAGAATTTAAAAAGAACTATGTTTCCTTTTTAAATTGTACCAATGTGATCTTCGCTCCACCATTTTTAAATATCGCTGACTGCTAAAACTTGTGGGGTTGTTCTGGCTATCATTAAATGTTGTCTTTTTATTAATATTTTGCCATATCTGCATTTTGGTACTATGGTTTCGGACAATTTATTACCGGAATCTATTTTGATATTATTTTTTAGATAATCATTATCTAATTGACCCATTGCTTTCTGAATATTCTCATTTTCTACTGGCTCTGGGATATATGCTTTTTCTTCCCCAATTTTCAATTTACCTCCAATGTGAGGTCCTGCCGGGGGCCAAAATTTATTTCTTGAGTTTTCCTGTTGTATTTGTATTTAAATTTGCCTTTCTTCTTCTCACAACGTTGTTCAAATCCTGTGACATCTATTGTTGCTGCCACTACAGATTTATTCTGATTTGATTTGGTGCATCCCGAGACGATCCAACCAAATTAAGTATTTTGGCCCAGCACGCCATCAATCTTTGTAATTCTTCTTTTTAAGATTTGGGTATATACGTTTACTCCCATTATTATATCAACCCTACCAGGTTTATTGAAGGTAGGATCAGCTAGCACATAAGTTTGCCATTTTGACATATCCACGTTTGCTATTTTTAATGGAAGAGCTTTCATTAACTTTCGCAACACAATTGCCTCAACCTTTAGATGTCCTTTCCAAGGATTTCGCGTCTTTACATCTATTTTTACCTTATACTTTGATTTATTAGATTTCATTGAGGACACGCCACTTATTTCTGTATATTGTTTAATTTTAGGTAGTTTTAATATTTGAGCGGCTTTTTCAGACAAAATGGTGCTCTGTGAACCACAGTCAATAAGGGCTCTTAGAGTCTTATATCCTCCATTTACATATCTTACTTGTATTACAGCTGTGGCGAACAGTGTTGGTTGTGCGGTTACACAAGTATTAACTCTCTCCTGTTTTTCTTCAAAATGGAGTAAGGTATGGTGTTCCTTGCTGCACAATGAACAGACCATTTCATTAGTGCACACCTTATAGCTTGAATGGTTCAAGCATCTTATGCATAGCTGCACTTTTTTGGCTGTCTTATACCGTTCAGTAGGTGTCAAACCTTTAAACTTATAGCACTTATACGCTTTGTGCCCGCCAATTTTGCAAATCGGACATTTATCTTCGACTTCCGCTTAATTTAAAACAGTTTGTAGAGGTTTTTTCTCTTTCTTTCTCATGGCACTTAGCGAGCAATATCTTTGCTCTAAGTATTCCATGACATCAGATAGCAATTGTATCTGCTTTGTTTTTCTAATCTGACTCTCATACAATTGTAGAGCCTCTCTGTCAAATTTCCGAAGTATGAGTTGAGCGACTATTACGTCAGCTTCATCGGACAAATTTGCTTTAATTTTAATTAAGTAATCTGACTCATTAACTATGTCAATCACTCCTTTAACACTTTTTGCGGAATCATTGTTGATCATCGGTAAATCAACGATCCGACTCAATTGTTCGGAAAATACCCTCCGATTATTTTCATATCGCTTGTTTAACAATTCCCCAGCAGCACTATAGTTATCAGCTGAAACTGACAATAGATGAGCTTCAATCTCCTCGCTTCCCCCTTTAACCCGGATTTTAAATAATTGAACTTAAGAGCAAGACTTAAATCCTCTCTTTTTCAATCAGTTCCGCAAATAATTCTACAAACAGATCCCATTCTCTAGGTTCTCCAGAAAATGTGGATACCTGTATTTTCGGCAACACCGGTAGTTCGCCTCTCACGGTTACATTCTCAATCTTAAATTCTCAATTCAGCAAATAAATGAGTAGGTGGTGTACTCCTTTTAGGGGGCGATTCTACAGAACCATTAACGGATTCCATACAGTCTACAAGCATAGCTCTAACAGTTGCCAGCACTTGCTCTTTTTGATCTGGATTTAAGAGGCTAATATGTTTAAAGGGAGGGTATAAAAAAGTCATACGTAATGCACAATTGATGGCTGAAAACCTGAATCAGAATCCATTATTGAATATTGACAGTGTTTTTTATGTTTTTCATACCAAAGTACATAGATATGTATAGTTGGCTGTTTATCAGCACTTAACTGCTATGAGCACTCTTTAAAAGTGTTGTGTCCACAGTAGAGAGGTACGCGTTCTTCTTGAGAGCTTATGCTAGACTGACCGTTTATTGATGTATAAAGACAATGTTACCATATCTAAGGAATACTAGGTTTAACAATGTTGGGAAATGCTATTTTAGACTTTAAATGATACATAACACATCTCCCCCTTTAAATTATAAACGGTAACTAATTTTTAGATTTTCGAAAATCGTGTGGCTTGAACCGATTGACTTCCTGGCGAGCTCTTGTACTTTGTCGAACAGGTATACCAGAACGTCGTCGCGAAGATTGGTTTTGATTTGGAGTTTCATTCGACGTTGCTGCATTTTCGCCAGGATCAGGAACAGTTTCTTGAAGGGTATTGGGAAGATCGTGATGCGTTTCTGGCTGGTCTTCTTGTAATTGTGGTGTTGAACAAAGAGCTGGTTGTGGTATTTCAGGAACGAACCAATACTTAGTCGGGTTGTGCTCGGACGTGTTGTCTGACATTCGTGGTTTGATTTGGTTGAAATGGCGCTTGATAAAGCCCTTTGATGTACGTACGACGTACAGCATTCGTCCAATTGGTCGATCGATAGTGCCTTCGATCCACTTTTCTCCCCTCGAGAAATTTCTGGAAAATACCTTTTGATTTGTGCTGTATTTTGTCAGCTCTTGCTTAGTTTCGACAGGCTTTTCGAAAAGTTGACTTAATACGGTGCGAACTGAACGACCGTGAATTAACTCAGCAGGCGACCGTGAATTAACTGTGCATTGGGGGTGAATCTGTAAGAAGCAAGATATTTCGTTACTGCTGTTCGTACAGGCAAACCTTCCTGAATATTTTTCTTCACAGAAATTTTAAAAGATTGTACAAATCGCTCAGCCAATCCATTAGAGGCTGGGCGAAATGGTGCTGTTGTTATATGCTTGATTCCATGGAGTATGCAAAACTCTTTGAATGCTTCAGACGTAAGCTGCAGTCCATTATCGCTGACCATAGTCTTAGGATATCCTTCTATTGCAAAAATTGAAGACAAAGCTGAGATTGTTTGGGCGGTTGTTACCGATGTCATTTGAACAGTAAACGGGAACTGCGAGTATGCGTCTACACAAATTAACCACATGGCATCGAATATTGGGCCAGCGAAGTCGATGTGGATTCGCTCCCAAGCTGTGGTTGCTGTAGGCCAACTCTGGTATTGTCGTGATGGCGCTGGATTGTTGCTCTTGCAGATGTTGCATGACTGAGCTAGCTTTTTTTATGTCTTCATCAAGCCACCAAACATGTTTCCTTGCAATTTGCTTCATGCGAACAATGCCCCAATGTCCCTCATGTAATAGTTTAAGGACTTTTGGACGTAGACTGGTTGGAATCACCATACGATTTGCATCTGACTGTAAACATAGTAAGTGATCATTTATTGTTAAAGCAAACTTACGATTAAAGTATGGCAATAAATCTTCGTTGCCACTTTCTAACTTTTCTGGCCATCCTACAGAAACGTAGTGCAGGACTTGTTTGAGGATTTTATCGTTATTCAAATGCTTGAGAATGGTGGATTGATTTCCCTTATTAAGTTGCAAGCTTCCTCCTCTTTATCGAATTCTATATCAGTTCCAATTGGTAGTCGGTAAAGAGCATCAGCATTGCCATGTGCAGATGTCGCCCGATACTGGATATCAAAATTATAAGCCATTAGAATGATACCCCAACGTTGTAGTCTATTTGAAGTCATCAATGGAAGATGTTTCCCTGGATTGAAGATTGATACAAGCGGCTTGTGATCGGTTAACAGTATGAACTTCCTCCCATACAGATACTGGTCAAATCGTTTAACTCCGAAAATTATTGACAATCCCTCTTTTTCTATTTGACTGTATTTCTCTTGATGTTTGTCGAGTGTTTTCGAAGCAAAAACAATGGGTCTCTCTTGACCATCGTGTTGTATATGAGAAAGGGCTACTCCGAGACCAAAAGATGATGCGTCTGCTGCGAGCACGATCGGTAAATTTTCATCAAAATGCGCCAGTTGCGTTGCGTTAATAATGTGAGACTTCAGAGCTGAAAAGGCTTGTAGTTGATTCGGACCAAAATAAAATTTTGGGAAATGCTATTTTAGACTTTAAATGATACATAACACATCTCCCCTTTAAATTATAAACGGTAACTAATTTTTAGATTTTCGGAAATCGTGTGGCTTGAACCGATTGACTTCCTGGCGAGCTCTTGTACTTTGTCGAACATTTTTTCTACGAAGTTGGTTTAAAGGTGCTGCCAACTGTGAAAAGTTTGGTATAAAGTTGCAATAGTAATTTACTTTACCCATAAATGCTTCCAATTGCTTTAAATTTGAGGGCGGTTTTAATAGTCGTACAGCTTCTAATCCGGATGTGTCTGGCAAAATTCCAGCAGCACTAATCCGTCTTCCCAAGTATTCGATTTCGTCTTTGAAAAAGAAGCACTTTTCCTCTTTGCGTTTGATTCCGTTTTCTTGAAGTATGTTTAAAACTTGTTCGATTCGTTTTAGATGTTCTTCGCTTGTTGGAGCTGAGATAATGATGTCATCTAGGTAGTTGCCACAACCTTCTATTCCCTTTAGAAGTTGCTCAAGATATCTCTGGAAGATTGCCGGTGCGCTGGCAATTCCATACGGAAGGCGCTGATATTGAAATAGGTCCAATGGCGTGTTGACGACCATGAATTGCTTGGTTGCCTCATCTAGTTCCATCTGAAGATAGGCGTCTTTTAGGTCTATTTTGCTGAATTGCTTACCATGACGAATTATGTGAAATAGGGACTCTTTTGTTGGTAATGGATACTGCTCTATGTCGATTTGTGCGTTAACTGCTTGCTTAAAGTCACCACAAATCCTAATGGCTCCACCTGGCTTAGGTGCTAACACAATGGGGGATGCCCAGTTGCTAAATTTGATCGGTTTCCAAATATTTGCTTCCGTGAGACGATTTGCTTCGGCTTTGAAATGTTCCAATTGAGCAAATGGAATTTGACGGCTTTTGCAAAATTTGGGTGTTGCTGTAGATTTTAAAAAATACGCTGGCTTTGAAATCTTTTATGGTACCCATGGCAGGCTCGAACACTGACTTATATTTGCAGCAAAGCTCTTTAATTCGAATATTTTCTTGCTCGTAAATCTTACATATTTGGACAATGTCGAATCCAAATTTTTTAAATAAATCTGTTCCGAAAAGATTGGCTTCGTCTCTTTTACTAGTAACAATGATTACAATATTTTCGACTTTTTTTCCACACTTTGCGACAGTGTGCAATTCGCCTAGAATTGGTATTGGAATGTGTGTATATGCGAAAAATTGTCTGGAACATTCTTGCAATTTTGGTTTATTCAGTAATAAATATGTTTCAAAATTTATCACTGAAGCTGTTGACCCTGAGTCCATTTGAAAATTAATAACTTGATTCAATATTTCGACATCAATTAGCTTTTTACGATTTTCGTTTTTGACTAGTGTTTACTTCTTCCATTAAATTTGCTTCTTCTCTTTTTTGTGTCTGCAAATTACTTTTGTCTTGCTTTGACATACACACGACAGATATATGGCCTTTTCTACTACATTTGTAACATACGGCGTCACGATACTTGCATCTCTCTCTGGTGTGAGACGTTCCACACCCAGAACACGACTTCCACGAGTTTTTGCACTGTTTTTTCTTTGTTCGGTTTATTCTGATACTTTTTGAATATATGGATCGCGTTGAGTGGATCTTGACTCTCTCTCTTGTCTTTAAGGGTTGCAACGGTTTTTGTCGTTGTCTCATAGGTCTCCGCAACCATGAGCACATCTTCAAGAGTCGGCTGGTGCTTTTGAAGAGCAGCTGCCCGTACTGCATCATACGGGGTATGTACGATGATCTGGTCCCGGATCATTTCCTCTACGTAGTTGGACAAACAACCTTGTGCAGAACACTCAAATTGACATTCACGAGCGATCCCGCGCAAATCGGCTACCCACTCCTTGTGTGTTTGACCATGTGCCATCTCTTTCTTAAAAAATTCATAGCGCGCTGCTACAATATGACGCTTAGTTGTGAAATGTACAGTAAGTTTGTCTGTGAGCTCTTTATATGTATGAGTGTTTAAGTTGCTACTCCCGAAGAGATTTTTAAGAAGCTCGAACAAACTGACGCCACACCAAGAAAGAAAATATGCTTTTTGTTTTTCGTCTGCACTGACCGAATATGCATTAAAATGTTGCGATAACTGTTCTAGATAAGACTCCCAAATTTGATTGTCTTTGTCAAATTTGTGAAATGGAGGACACATAGCTAATTCACCCGCTTGGCTTGAATTACTAGCACTAGATGAAGAATTATTCCCAAGAATTTCTCTCATGCATTGTCGTTGTTGTTCTAGAATGTTCGTTGTGAATTGCTGTTGCTGGGAAAGCAATTCTTGAAATTCCGCGCTTTCTATTGGCATCTTGATGAGAATTAATGACTGACCAACTAGATTTTACACAATTATTGTAGCTAAACGTTTTAATTTGTTTTTTGCCTCGTCGCCATTTATGTTGTGTCCACAGTAGAGAGGTACGCGCGTTCTTCTTGAGAGCTTATGCTAGACTGACCGTTTATTGATGTATAAAGACAATGTTACCATATCTAAGGATTACTAGGTTTAACAATGTTGGGAAATGCTATTTTAGACTTTAAATGATACATAACAAAAAGCATTTAAAAATGCCAAAAGTAAGCCAATTAAATGAAAGTCAATTTCGGACACTCTTTTAAGCTCATTCTTTTGTAGGAGTAAGTTCTGAACTTCTTGTTGCATCTCGTAAATGCTGTTAGGCATAATATATTTTGAGTTCCAACGTGTCCTTATATCTTGCTTCAACGTTGTAGACAACTTATTATTTAGCTCAGAATGTTTAAAATATTTTACTAATTTTTTACAACTCTCGAGGAGTGTTAGAACACCATGAACTGGATTATTTTCTAAAACGTCATCCATTACCAAATTTAGGTTGTGACATGCACAAGACATACGTTTACATGAGCTGAAAGCGGAAACAACGTTGGCCCCATTTTCTGTCACTATGAATGAGCTTCTTAGCTTTAAGTTGTACTCTTCCAGAATTAAAGAAACTTGAGAATGAATATTAACTCCCGTTTTTTTATACCCTTGCAGAGGGTATTATAAAATTGGTCAGATGTTTGTAACGCACAGAAGGAGACGTTTCCGACCCCATAAAGTATATATATTCTTGATCAGCTTGAGAAGCTGAGTCGATATAGCCATGTCCGTCTGTCCGTCTGTCCGTCTGTCCGACCGTCTGTACGTACGCGTTTTACTCAGCCATCTTAAGAGATATCGGGTTGAAATTTTTGGGGACTCTTTATTACCTGTGTGAGATAAAGTATGAAAATTGTGAGGATCGGACTACTATATCATATAGCTCTGGAACAAAAATTTTTGCAAAAATTGGAGTATCCCCATGAAATTTACCAATATAATAGAATTTGGTATAAAATCTCAGATCCCAAAATTTGAACTTGATCGGATAAATAGAACACAAGTTACAGTCAATACAAATCGGTTCTACGTCATCAGCAAATCAAACAGAGCACATGCATACACACACACAGATGTAGCGCTACGCGAGTATGTATGTGTATGCGTGTTGTGCTTTGCTTACGGAATGATGGAAGAAAAATTTGGAGTAAAAAGATAAATAATTTGAATGTTTTGTTTGTGTATTGATGAATTGAGTTGCAGGGAAAGAAATTTCAAAATGTAAAAATATTATTGCCAAGGACTGCAAGGGTATATAAACTTTGGCATAGCCGAAGTTAGCTTCTTTGATATTTTTATTTTATTTTTTTTACCTTTTATCTTCTTTTTTCAAGAATCAATAGTCAAAATTTGAATTGAAAGTATGAATAAATACAAATTTTGTTTAAAGAATGAATAAATATAAATTTTGTGTGTTCCTGCTGCCATTCTCGTTGTGTCCGTGGGAGTTCTGGTCCAAGTGGTTCCTACGATCCTTGTTTTGGGCCAAAAAATGGATTGTTTACTTCCTGGAGTAGGTGGAGTGGGTCAGGCTTCTGGGCGGAAGGTGTGGCTAAACCGGCTGAAGAAATGGTGTAGGTGAAAGAATTTTACTGTAGTAGTTTTATTGAAAGTGGTTTTAATTTTTGTATTCCATTTGGTAAAATTTTACAGGATCTATTAACCATATACAGGCAAAGAAAGGTTTAGTTAAAAATGTTTTATACACTTACATTTTTATAGAAAATAAATAAGGATGACCAAAAAAAATAAAAACAAATAGGTGTATTTTGTTCACCATCCGTTCAGGCCTTAATTTTTTTTTTTTTAATCTTCCAAAGACGTCGTGGATGTGAATGCCGCCCCTTAAGGATGGTCAATGCTTTTGGTAATAGGGGTACGAAATTGACGGCTTGACGCAATTGTCTTTTTAAAACTCTCAAAATCGGTAATAGGGGGAAGTATTTTACAGCCCATCCCTTTAAGATATGTAGATTTCCGAAAAAAAGGTGAAGGGGATCGAACAAATTAAATTCATAATATTGCTGATTTTCTTTATATTAATTAGTGGTGTTAAAACGTGATATATTTGGGGGGAAGAATCGTGAAATTTTCACCTTTTGCAGGTTCTTCTCGTTTTTCTATATCTCCTATGTATATATATTTCTCCTAATAATATGACTAAAATTGTGTAACATTGTGATGACGAAGGCTGGCACGGCAGAGGCGGATGCGCCAGCGGCGGACACAGCTCTCACTCCTAAACCGTAAGAGCAACAGAGCTGCACGTAGACTAGTATATACTGCACAATTTGTATATCTCGGACGATCGGGCGAAAACAGTGACTTGTCAATAAATTAGTTAATTTAGACGCGATTGCTTTCAAAATAAACATTTGTTAGTTTAATATATCTGTTAATGACTATGCCGAATATCATATAGCTCCCATAGGAATGATCGGTGGAAAACAGTGACATCGATCAATAACTTCGTTTTATCATATGTTAAGATTGTGGGCCGTTCTTTCGCAAACATTACTCTTTTTAGATGAAACGTTTTACCACTTTGACGCCTATAAGTGAGGAAAGAGTACCAAACAACCTTGCCAATTTATTCGGTCTGTAAAAACTATTTACTGTTGCTGAAATTTATGTTTTTTGTTTGGTTTTTTCTGCAGCAACAACATTATTTGGCAATGCATTTAATTATACAAAAATCAAAAACAAAAACTAAATTCAATTTAAAAATGTCGAAAAAAAAAATTAGCAGAGCAAAAAAAAAACAAGGAAAAAAAATATTTGCAAAAATATTGAACAACAAAATTGAAATCACAAGAAGGGAGCAGAGAGAGAGAGAGAGAAGACCAACATCAAATCAACCAAAGTAGCAGCAGCTACAACAACAACAACACACCAAACCAAACCACAAAATGTTAAACCATCTAGGCAAAGCAACAACCAGAATTCGACTCAAAAGGCAACAACAACAACAACAGCCTATCAACAAGGCAAAAGTTGATAAACTACATTCACACATTCATTCACATTCAACGCTATAGCTTAACATTGCTGTTATCGTTAACAGTCTGACTTCAGGTATGTGCAAAATTTTTTAATCTTTTATTAATGCAATGCATAGCAGGAAGCATCTCCAACCATTACAAAAATTTATGTTCTTGATCCGTTCATATAGCCAAGTCCGTCCGCCCTCTGTTCGTCCGTCTGGATTATTTATTTATTTATTTATTTACGTCAACTAAGTCAGCAGTCGACGAAAAAGCTTAAGCTAAAATACAGATAGTAATTAATTCATGAAGGTAGCTTAGCTTTATGCACAACATCCCCGACCCGGTGCAGGTGTTTTATTTGCAACAAGGTGCCAGCTATGCCCCGATTCACAGCCAATGTGGTCAGGGATGAGTTGCAGCCAATCCAATATCCAGTCCAGAATACTTTCAGTGGTTACGCTGTAGATAATTAAAAAGTATAGCGCAAAGAGAAGTGACAGATAGATGAGGATAAATAAGGTGAGAAAGGTTGTTAAACGATTGGCAAAGAACACGAAAAGGTTCGTGAAGAGAATAGTTAGTCAGACATCTACTAAGGTGAAGAGGAAAAAAGTTTCTGGTCCGACGTGAGGGAACACAAAAATATAGCGTATCTATGTAGTAAATTGGTAGAACTGACTTCGCCGTTGACTACTTTATGTGGAAAGAGAATCCCAAATACGAGCCTACGGTTGTAAAGTGAAGGAAGATTAATAAGAAGAAGTCTGTCAGAATAAGAAGGTAGGCGAAGATTCGGGTCCCGATTAAGACCGTGTAACGAAAACTTAAGGAATTGCTTCTGTACCGATTTAATACTACGCTGGTGAACATCATATTGAGGGTTCCACACTGGTAAGCAATATTCTAGAATAGGGCGAACTAACGAAGTGTATAAAACCTTTGTCACATATGGATCATCAAATTCTTTGGCCCAACGTTTAATGAAGCCAAGAAGACTGCATGCTCTATTAACAATTAAAGATATATGAATATTAAAAGAAAGTTTTGGGTCAAACATAACGCCTAAGTCTTTAAATGATGGTACACAATCTAACAGAACAGACTTAATAGAGTAATGAGCTAGGAACGGCGACAAACGACTGAAAGTCATAAAAGAGCATTTAGAGGCATTAAGGTGTAATTTATTAACGTATCACCAAACACAGAACGCATCGAGATCTGATTGCAAGTACTTTTGGAAAGAAGGATCATTATATGAATAACAAATTTTGACGTCATCCGCAAACATGAGCACGCGTGAATGAGCCAAGGCCAAAGGCAAATCGTTTATAAACAAGGTAAATAACAGTGGGCCCAGATGACTGCCTTGGGGGACACCTGACGTAACTCGAACAGTTTTAAAAATCGAGGAACGAAAAGACACCTTTTGGGTTCTGCCAATAAGATACGACTTTAACCAAGCCAATAGTTTCGCAGAAAAACCCATGATGTTAAGTTTCATGAGAAGCAAGGAATGATCAACCGTATCGAAAGCCTTACTAAAGTCAGTATAAATAACATCAGTTTGACACTTTTTACGGAAGCCATGGTGTACAAGGGTAGTCAATTCTAAAAGGTTGGTAAGCGACGAACGACCTTTCATGAAGCCATGCTGACAAGCAGAAATAGCGGATCTGGATAGGTGTTGAAGGGAAGACGTAATAATTTTCTCAAACAGCTTAGGTATTGCCGAAAGTTTGGCAATGCCACGGTAGTTAGAAATATCCGATTTGTTACCATTTTTAAAAAGCGGAATAATAAAAGACTCCTTCCAAATATCAGGGAAGCGACAAGTCTCACTCGAAATAAAGAATAACCGAGATAAAGGCTTAGATAGGGAAATCGAACACATTTTAAGGATGCAACTAGGTATATTATCAGGCCCGGGTACGAAGGAAGACGTCATAGATGACAAGCTAGAGATAATACAGTCTTCAGTAATATTAGGAAAAAACATACAATTTAAATGTGGAATTGTGAAGGGATAAGGTGTGGGATCCGAAGCAGTAGAAGAATAAGTCGACTGAAAGAATTTAGCAAACAGATCTGCAATATCTGAATCACAATTAGCAGTCTGGTCATTAAGTCTGAAGGTGGAAGGAAAATTTTTTTGAAATTAACATATAAAATTCAACCTTACAGCGAACGATATAATTATTGTAGCATTGAGTATTTAAAAGGCAAAATTGAGATTTGGCTACACAATAATTTGCATAGTCAAGTCGCGAACCAGTTTTTTTAAATCTTTTAAAATATCTCGATTTAATGTTACGGAGATTAGAGAGCCTACGTGTGAACCAGACTGGCGCACTGGAGACGGTAGAGACATTTACATAAGGAACGCATTTATCAATTAGAGAATTAAGAGCAGAGTAGAAAAAATTTACTGCACAATCTATATCACAGCACTCGTATAGAAATGACCAATCAAAAGAGAAAATAAGGCTGTTAAGAAGATTGAAATTTGTTTTACGAAAACATCTGCGACGAGAATTTGAGATGTTATTGAATGAATTATTAACGGAATTGTAAGAAATAGTAATTTCAATGGTAGGGTGATAAGTATCTTCAGGCTTCACTAGGGGCTGTGTTTGTGATACAGCACTAACAGTGGGATCAGAGACAAAAACAAGATCGAGGATTCTTTTAGAAGAGTTAAGAAAAGAATTCAACTGATATAGCGGACATTCAAGTAGGCTATCAAGAAAAACATGTTGAGATGAAGGAATTAAGAAAGATAGATTATCATCAGCAAGCCAAGAAACATTAGGCAAGTTAAAATCACCTAAAGCTATAAAAAAATCACGATCTTTAAGACGACTAAAAATAGTTCGCAAAGCATCAGCATGGTGCATGTAGATCATGATATCAGAAGTTTGAGGAATATATGAACAAGAGATATATAAGCTAAAGTTAGAACATGTAACTTCGACGCAAATAAACTCAACACCTAAGGGGAGATCAATCGGCACAACACTTGAACACAGATTCGAGTTGACAGCAATGAGTACTCCACCGCCACGACGACCAGACGATCAAGCCTATAAGAAATAAAGTTATTAGAAAGAATTTCATTATCCAAAACAGAGGAATTAAGCCAAGTTTCAGAGAAAGCTAATATGTCAGCCGAAAAGGTTAAGCTATCACAGAATAATTTAGAGAGCTTGGTAAGAAGTCCTCTTACATTTTGATAGTGAATGCAAAGACTAGACGTTATTAGTTTTTTGAAGCAGAAGATGCATTAGGAAGGTGGACAGGCAAAGGGCGGGAGCGCTTATTGGGCGCAAATTCGTGTACAACTAGGCCCTCTCGCCAAAAGTTAGGGTCAACCATAGCTGAGAAATACTCATTTGGTACAGTAATTTTAAAAGAGGAGATTTCGCGAGGCCTAGAAAACTTAAACTTTTGAATTAAAACCTTAGCAGGGCATATATTACCAATGTAAGCTGCCACCGACGATTCAGAAGTATCTGGAGCAAGCCTAGAGATAAATAATTGTTTACGATGAGACACTACAGTTAGTGGAGGCGGAGGAGCATTGCGATACGCAAGTGATTGAAAGCCAGCATGATCCAGTAATTGATCAGAGTTCCCGTGAGGGATAGATTGAGGTACACCAGGGCTTGTAGTGGGTACATCAATCTGAAAAGAAGAGCATAAAGAGGGACAAGAAGATTGTGTAGGCGAAAGTAAAATGGGAGAAGATGTAATAGAAAGTGCGGGCGACTGCTTATGAGGCAACTCAAGGGTACATTTCTTGGGCAATTCCTTAGAAGGTGGACCAAACTTGAATTGCGACAATAAATGTATGCTAGAGTCACACTCATTAGACAGCTGTTTGGCCATTTTATTTAGAGAAAGAAACTTTAAACGAAGATCCCTGTACATTCGGCTAAAATCAAGCTGCTGGCTGGCACAAGATGGGCAAGTTTAGCGCATTAAGCCAAACTCAGGCTTAGACACAGACAAACCAGAAAACAGCACATTTTAAGTGAATAAGATTATCGCAAAGCCAACACGATATTGCTCTATACTGATCGTCAAAACGATCAGAATGCTTGCAATTGGGTAGACAACAAGCCATTGAAAAGCCAAAATAAACACAAGGCAAAAAAAAAACAACAACAACAAAAATATATGTAATGGATTTATTTGTATAAAAACAAATAGAGAGTTTTAATGCTATATCAGTTTACAAAAACAAATTAGTTCAATAGGGTTCACAAATTAGACTTAATTAAATACAACATTTAAACCGACTTGATTCTTCTACTTATTTTTACCGACGACTTTCAGCTTCACTCCCAGACAACTTTTCACCGCTGATGCTACTTCTCGACCCTCTCCAACTTTCTGCCTCTTCTCTCAATCGCCAGGGCTACCCAAAAAACGACCAGCAACCCAGCACACATCTTACATTCGGCCATCCTGAACTTAGTCATCCGACCCCGATGACAATTCGTCCGAATCCTGGTTGTTCCGCCAATACTTCATATTGTCTGAGCTAGTAGCTGTGAGCATTGGCCCCTCGCTATCTGCTGCGGCTTTCTTAACATCGTATCTTCCGCATCGTTTAGCTGCTATAACCTCGTACGGTCCAAGATATTCACTCGCAAGCTTGCGACCCGCAACGAACTGTGTACGCCGAATCGCTACCAAATCTCCAACTTTATATACGTTATCAATCTTGCGTTTTGAATCATATTGTTTCTTGTATGCTTCCTGGGCTTTAGTAATTTCCCGTTTGGCAGCAGCTCTCATCGACTGTCTCTCTTCATCGAATTTATCGCATACTTCCTCCTGTAACAACTTAAGAATCCGATTCTCTGGCCCATTGTTCATTTGAACACCCAGCATTAGTTCAAATGGTGATCTTTTTTGTTGATACATTGACATGAGAATTAATAACTCTTTGCACATTTGGCACATACTTAAACCATTTAGCCGGTTCATCCGCAGACAGCTTGGAAATAATCGTAATGATAGATCTGTTTACACGTTCGATCTGACCGTTGCCTCTTGGAACGCCCGTTGTTGTCCAAACATGGTGAATTCCGTTCGACTTAATATATTCCTCGAAATCTTTAGCTATAAACGCAGATCCTCTGTCACTGATAATTCGAACAGCGTTACCAAATATAGCAGACCACTCTTTTAACTTTCGTAGTACTTCCTCGCAACTTGTTGTTTTTGTTGGATATAACCAAACAAATTTCGTGAAGGCGTCGACCATAGCAAATATATACTTATATTGCTTTGATGTTGCGTCTAAAGGCCCAAGATGATCCACATGTATCGTTTCTAAAGGTCTATCGCCTTTGTCTATCACCTGCATCAATCCTTCCTTCTTTCCAAACTTTTGTTATAAATTATGCATTTGACGCAGTTATTTATAATTCGGGCAACTTTTGACTCTAAATGCGGTATCCAATAAGACTGCTGAACTGCATGCATTGTCTTTTGCATCGCATAGTGACCAACATTGTGAGCTTCAACAATGATCTCTTTTTCCATTTGTTTCGGGACAACCAAAAGTTCATTACCGCCAACCGTTTTGTATAAAAGACCGCCTTTTAATTTAAAATCTTCATAGGGTTGATTTTGCAACAATTCAATCAGAGCCTTTGACATTGTATCCTCTTGCTGTGCTTTTTTAAATCGTGCCGACGTTTCCGATCGTATAATCATAATTCCTTGTGGATAGCGACTGAGACAATCCACATGTTTAAGTCTCTCTCCAGCTCTATGCTCCACATCGAAGTTAAAATCCTGCAAATAGACAATCCATCGCGCCACGTCTCTAGGAACATCCTTCTTATTTATTGTCTGCTTAAATGCTGCGCAATCAGTAACAACTTTAAACTTCATGCCCAAAACATATTGTCTAAACTTTTGGCAGGCAAGGTATACTGCTTTCGCTTCCAAAATGTAGCTATGCTGTCGAGCCTCAGTTTCCGAAGACTTTTTGCTCCAAAACCACACTGGATGCAACTGGCCATCCTTCCATTGCAACAATGCTGCTCCAAATCCCATTTTTGACGCGTCTGTGTGAATTTCTGTGTTGGCATTGCGATCATACAGTTTCAGTACTGGTTCGACAGTGAGAGCTCTTTTAATTCTTCAAAAGCCTTGAGTGCAACCGCATCCATCCTAAAAGCAACGTCTTTACGCAAAAGATCAGTCAATGGTCGGGCAATAATTGAATACCCCTTAATAAACTTGCGAAAAAATCCAGTTAAGCCCAGAAATGCTTGAATTGCCTTTATATTTTCTGGTACTTTAAACTTGCTGACAGCTTTGGTCTTCTCTTGTCCAGGCTTAATTTGTCCATCGTAGATCGTATGGCCCAAAAAATCAACAGTGTTTTTAGAAAGTGACACTTCTTCCATTTAATTTTAAGTCCAAACGCTGCTGCTGTATCAAACACTTTCTTCATCTTATTGAGACATTCTTCTGCTGTCGTTGCATGGATTATAATATCATCCATATACAGATCCAGCACGTCAGCATTTAACAACGGTTGAAAAACATTGGTCACATATCGGATAAATACTGCAGGTGAATTACAGAATCCAAACGGAGCTTTGTTGAATTCAAATAATCCCTCCTTGGTCACAAATGCTGTGTACTTTTTTACTTGTTTCTTCAATCGGCACGTGAAAAATCCGTTCTCTAAGTCCATGACTGTAAAAAAACTTTGCGGCCTGCAGCTTCTCTAGGACATCGTCAATTATCGGAACCGGAAACCCATCCTTCAACACCATACTGTTTAGCTTTCGAAAATCTACGCAGATTCTATAGCAGCCATCTTTCTTTTTGACCACCACGACTCGACTGGCAAAATTGGATGATGATCGGCGAACGATTCCAGCATTGAGCCATTCGTCGACTTGTTGCTTCACTGCTGCAGCTTCAATAGCCGGCAGACGACTTGGTGCTTGGCGAAACGGCAAGATAACACCATCTGGGACAATCTGTAGACGAACTGCATCAGTTGATTCTGCTACTAGCCCTGCAGCATTCTGGGTTCTCTCTTCAACGTTTGGGTATTCAACGGCCTTGTAGTCGTTGATCATTGCTCGCACATCATTTTCGAAATCTGAGGGTACATCTATATCAGAATCGGTTTCTGTTACATTAAAAATACTTAACTGATTATCCTCAGAAGTTTTATCCCCAGCAGGGGATAAAACTTATATCCTGCTTCCGACGACGTAACGAAGAACTTTTCCATAAAGTCATAGCCGAGTACAACATCGTACGGCACATCTTCGTTTGCGACCACGACAAATTTTTGGACTGTCTGGACGTCGTCCACCTTGACCTGAGATTGAAAAGTACCAAGCGGATGAGTAACTTTTCCGCCTAGACCAACCAAATTCTTGACAGCTTTCTGCAGACTTTTAACTCCAATCTTCTCTACAGCGCTTCTGGACACCAAAGACACATCCGCTCCTGTGTCAACCAAAGCGTTAATGTTGTAGCCTTTTATATCCACTTCCTTTATGCGTCTTGGATTTTGTACTACACCAATGTTTGCAGTCTCCATGCGCTTCGAATTATACACTGCACCAATATTCGCAATCTTTGGACAGTTCTTTGAGATATGACCCTCACCATTGCAGCGAAAACATTTTGTTGTCACATTGCATTCCTTTCTAAGATGCTCGCACGATCCGCAGTTAAAGCAACGAGGCTTTTTCTCATAGTTTCTCTGGCTAACTTTCTTCAGACCTTGTGGCACATCAATCTTTGCCATTTCCATTGCGTGCTGATAGATTTCATATTTCTCTCGTAGCTCTCTGAATGACTGGGCGCAATATAAGTTGATCTTTAAGTCGTTCTTCATGTTCAAACCGTCTACTATATAGCGCAACACCGATTTCATATCTATATTGCCTTCTGCTGCGATTGACTTCATATGAAACATGTACTCTGAAAGGTTTCCTCTTTCTGCATCTTACGTTCACGTAGCTTCTGATGTATGTTAGCGCTACATACGTCGTCCATGCCAAATTCGTTTTCCAACTGGACACGAAGATCATCATAACTGCGTACTGGAGTTGAATCTAAAAATAACTTTGCAACTTTAGTCATTTTAGATCGTGCATGAACATATTTTTGCTTCATAGTTAGTCCATAGGCCTCAGCATTCAGTTCAAAATTATTGAACCATATCTCCACAGGCATACTTTGTCCATCATAGTTGGGTACCACTTTAGCAAAATCGTCTGCTTGAATGCCTGAGTCACCCTGTTTCACTTCGTCAGCTTCGATTTTCAGCGTTAGCAACTGTATCAAATTTTTCAACATCGTGTTGTTCTCTTCTTCCATATTGTTCTCTTTCGTGTTCTCTTCTCGTTTTTCGACCAAATCCAGCATCAACGCTTCGCGCACTTCTCTGGCTCTTGTTATGCATCCAACTTCTTGCTTCTCTTCTTGTATTTCGATTTCGTCAGCTTTTTCCAAGGTCTCGTTTTGTCGCGACATTTCGGCGCCCGCGCGTTTTTCTCAGTGTTTTTTGCCGGAGTACGCTTCGTTTTCGTCATTACCGATTTTGTTCAACAACAACAACTCTTTTAATTTCACAACTGTTCTCGGGAATTTTCCAATAGCAACTTACAACTTTAAATGATTTTTACCAACTTTTAAAAACCATTTCACAACTTACACTGATTATCTTTATATTAACCGATAGCACGAGAACGAGCCCCCAAATGTAATGGATTATTTGTATAAAAACAAATAGAGAGTTTTAATGCTATATCAGTTTACAAAAACAAATTAGTTCAATAGGGTTCACAAATTAGACTTAATTAAATACAACATTTAAACCGACTTGATTCTTCTACTTATTTTTACCGACGACTTTCAGCTTCACTCCCAGACAACTTTTCACCGCTGATGCTACTTCTCGACCCTCTCCAACTTTCTGCCTCTTCTCTCAATCGCCAGGGCTACCCAAAAACGACCAGCAACCCAGCACACATCTTACATATATATAAAAATTTAAATAAACTGCACAAAGATAATTATCGATAAAAAATCAATAACTATAAATAAAACAAAGAGACAGCTAGAGTACACAGCACAAGAGAGAGTGCAAGAACAGTTATAAGACGAGCTTTGAGAGGCGGCCTTACAAAAGTGATTACGCGGAGAGAAGCTGAGCACAAGCACAAAGCAGAGAGAACAACAAAACCACTAGCACTGATGGTATGATGGGGGCGATGAGGGGAGCAACTGCAGAAGCAATGACGAGAGATAACAATAAGAAAAAATAAAAACAATTTAGATGCACCAAACACTAATCACAAAAAGAAAAAAACAAAACTGTTTAATTTGGCGAATTATGCAAATAAAACACAAGGGTTTCAAGCAAACGACACCAGCGAAAACGAAAAACAAACTAGGCACAATTAAAAATTGGGAGAAAACAATATATATTAATAAAACTCATGAGCTAAGCAAAAACACAACCGTCACGTCAGAGAGCAGAAGCTTTTGAAGCTCTTCTTGGACCGTTAAATCTACAGATCGGACCACTATATCACATAGCTCCCATACAAATATGCCAAATTTGAACGAAATCGGATAACTATATTTTATATAGATGTCGATATGCGGCCTATTAATAGCTTAGCACTTTGTATATAATATATCAGATGGATAAGTAGACATCAAGAAAGTGCAAGCGCTATCGAGAGAGATTGATTCAAATTTATAACTTTAAAGTAAACATCCGTTTTCTGGACACTTGCAATAACAATCGTCTCCCTCAAAATCAAAGCGTGTCAACGCTAACTCATCATTAAAACACAGGCCAATAAAATCCGTTTTATTCATAAACAATTGAACACTTGCAATAATAATTGTCCCCCCTAAAAATCAAAAGAGAACGCTAATTCAGCATTAAAATTCGGGTTAATCAAATCGCATCATTATCAATCACGCCACTGAAGGGCTCACAAATTTAGCCTATAAGTATGACTATAAGACATTTTTGTTCTTTAGTTTTAAGTATTCATCCAACGAATAAAAGGTAAATATTTACTAAAGATACTCGGGTTCAAAACGCGCTTAAACTACATAAATTTGGTATAAAACTAAAGAGAAAAGTTCCACGAGCACAAGTTCAGGTGCGTCTTGGCGATTTATTATGTAGTTTTTGTATAATTAACAAAAGAAAAATTATTTTTTTAGCAGAATTATAGCTAAAAGTTTCTTCTAAACAAAGCTGTCAAATTTTGAGATGGTTTTGCTCGATGCCAAATTTCATATACGTGAATACGAGGGCTTTTTAAAATTTTTGTTCGCACTTTTTTCAACAAACTAAAATATTGTTGAGTTTATATTTCTTGATTTTTATAGAAAAAAAAAATATATATATAATTCAGAATACAGTAATCGGTTGTCAGAGCCAGGGTTTGAAAACTGCGAAAACTGTCAACAGTTTTGCTGTGTGCTGTTGCTTCTGCTTCGAAACTATGAACAGTCGAAGCAAAAGCAACAGCAAAAACCGAAATCAAAAATCTGACAGCAAAAGCAACAGCAAATAACCGAAATAGAAAATTTTGACAGCAGCAGCAATAGTAAAAATCCGAAAGCAAAATATCCGACAGCAGCAGCAATAGCAAAAATCCGAAAGCAAAATATCCGACAGCAGCAGCAAACAGCAAAAATCCGAAACAGATTGCTTTGATAGCAATAGCCAACTTATACATTTTAATACTTGGAACTGTTCTGACTGTTGCTTTTAGCCAATTTCGGAAGTCGACGAAAGCAGCAGTCAGAAAAATAGTCGCAGCAGAACTGATTTTTGGCCTACTTTGATTTTACCTATACCTATACATACATACACATGAAAGTACACATACTCAATACTCTTTTCTCTTTATTGTATTGTCTATTTTAAATACCCAGTAAAATTTGAATAAAGAAACAGTAGAGTAATTTTAATAAACAAAAGAAATACAAATTTTTGTTTAATAAGCGCTGAATCGATACATACAAAAATAGTATCATAAATAGACTGATGTTGCTGCTCTTGTTGGATCTGTTGTTGCCATTGCATAAACTGATTCTGCTGTTCTTGAAGTAGAGCCTGTCCAGCTTCATTAGGTACCCAAATGATTTCTGTCCCTCCATTCAGGATTAATAACATTAAACAACAACAGTTTCCACTTTAAGATCGAACCGCAGTCCTACAAGATCAACAACACAGCAACAGCAGCCACTACATCAAAACTAGCGTAACAACACAGGTGTATCTTATGCTGAGGTAACAAAACGCAATTTAAATGCAAGCACAGCAACTTCTACACTCCCTTGGATACAACAAACATCAACAACATGACCTGTAACCAACAACAAAGCTTTTTCAAGTTCAGGCTCTACTTCAAGAACAGCAGAATCAGTTTATGCAATGTCAACAACAGATCCAACAAGAGCAGCAACATCAGTCTATTTATGATACTATTTTGTATGTATCGATTCAGCGCTTATTAAACAAAAAATTTGTATTTCTTTTGTTTATTAAAATTACTCTACCGTTTTATTCAAATTTTACTGGGTATTTAAAATAGACAATACAATAAAGAGAAAAGAGTATTGAGTATGTGTACTTTCATGTGTATGTATGTATAAGTATAGGTAAAATCAAAGTAGGCCAAAAAATCAGTTCTGCTGCGACTATTTTTCTGACTGCTGCTTTCGTCGACTTCCGAAATTGGCTAAAAGCAACAGTCAGAACAGTTCCAAGTATTAAAATGTATAAGTTGGCTATTGCTATCAAAGCAATCTGTTTCGGATTTTTGCTGTTTGCTGCTGCTGTCGGATATTTTGCTTTCGGATTTTTACTATTGCTGCTGCTGTCAGGTTTTTTGCTTTCGGATTTTTGCTGTTTGCTGCTGCTGTCAAAATTTTCTATTTCGGTTATTTGCTGCTGCTTTTGCTGTCAGATTTTCTGATTTCGCTTTTTTTCGGAAGCAAAAGCAACATAAAGTATTTGTTTTTCATATTTGCTAAACAGTCACAGCAATGAATAGCACAAAATTTACGACTTTTGCTAATTCGATTACAGCAATTTAAACACTGTGTAAAATTATATTCCCGAGTTCAAGTCGCATTCTAGTTAGCTTGGAACTTGGATTTGTCTCTGAAAACAAATAAGTTAATGCTCTGTGATCTGTTTTGACAGTAAAATGTCTACCATAAATGTATGGTCTGAAGTGCGTGATTGCCCAGTGAATCGCTACTAACTCTTGTTCAGTTATACTCTTATTACTCTCACCTTTTGTGAAGGATCTAGACGCGTATGCTACTGGAAGGTGTAGTTCATTTTTATTTTGCGTTAGGACTACTCCACATGCATATTTACTTGCGTCGGTGATTATGCAAAATTCTTTGCTAAAATGTGGGTACTGTAATAGAGTTGGGTTCATTAATGCTGATTTTAAATGCTCGAACGCATTTTGACAATCGCTTGTCCATTCGAATTTAACATTTTTCTTACATAAATTTGTTATGTGACGAGAATATTCAGCGAAGTTTTGTGTAAAAATCTTCGATAATAGTTTCAGAATGCAATGAATCTTCTAGCGCTGTCCGCATCATGTGGCACTGGATAATTTTGAATGACATCATACTTTGTGTCATCAGGCAAGATTCCTTTATCTGTGCATTTATGTCCCAAAAAGGTGACTTCATAAAAAATGAACATTTTTCAGGATGTAACTTTAGGTTATGTTGCCTACACTTCTCAAAAACATCTGTTAGATTATTGATCATGTGTTTTTCGGAACAACCTATGACTATTAAGTCATCCATGTAAATAAATGCTTGGTGAAGGTTCAAGGCCAGAGAATGCTATAGTCATCATTTTCTGGAACGAATTTGGTGCTATTTTTAAACCGAATGGTAGTCGCGTGAAGAGGTATGAGCCATTATATGTGGAAAAGGATGTTATGTCTCGTGACTCTTCTTCGAGTTCAATTTGATGAAAACCTGACATTAGGTCGACGATGAAAAATACTTTGCTCTACCTAGTTGGTCTAAAAATGTCATCAATTCTAGGTAGCGGAAATTTATCGGACAACAATTTTTTATTATTTTGACGATAGTCAATTACTAATCGCCATTTTTTATTTTCAACGCTTGGTAACTATTTTTTCGGTACCAATAAATGTGGGCTATTGTATGGAGATACAGAAGGCTCAACTATTTCATCTTTTATAAGCTTTTGGACTTGTCTTTGTATCTCGTCTTTCTGACTATGAGGATTTCTATAATTTTTAATGTAAATAGGATCGTCGTCCACCAGTCTTAATTTTGTATGTAGAAATTGTTTGTTGTTATTGATTCGGTTTTTAGTCCGAATACATCACTATATTTCTTGCACAACTTCGTAAGTTGGCTGTGAAACTATGGGGAAAATTTTTTGATAATGTAGTTAGTACCGCGTTTTCACGCTGTTCATTATTTGCTTCGATTATGTCGTAGCAGGAAAGTGGTTCATACTTCAAACTTGATATGTTTACTATTTGATCTTTATTTGTAGCATTTAGCAGTCGTATGACTGCGTTTTGGAGTTTAGTTATGGTATTTGATAAATAAATACCATGTTGAATTTCTTGGTTTGGAATTAATACACTGTCTTCTTGTGAACTTATTTCAATTTTCGGACAACTTGGGATCTTGCTGGTAAAACTATTGAATTATTACCAGCACTGTACGATATTGGTACGTATATCGGATATTTTAGGTTATTTGGTCGAATTATTAACCAGTCTTCAGACGGATTGAAATCTAATTGACAGTTATATTTTCTTATGAAGTCGATTCCTAGTATTCCATCACATGGAATAGCGAATCGGTTATTAAGAATGTGAAAATCGTGTGGGATTATATATTTTGAAGATTGTATTTCGACAGAAGTGAACCCTATGGATTTAGTTACTTCTTGACTAATTCCTTGTATATTTATTATTTTATTGGTTTGGACACCTTGAAAACTGTCCGAATTTTCTTTTACAATCGATATTTCCGATTTTATTTATCGATTTTCCCTGTTGCTACATTCGTGAAGGTAACGAACGTATTTTTATTATTATTCGTTACTGTTGGGTATCTAAAGGTTCTTGGGAGTTTCCCGAAGCATTCTGAGTTACTCTTTATTATAACCTTTTTGTCGGTTTTTTTTTTTCGGTTGCCTCGATTATTCCTGTTGTAACCTCTATTGTTTCCTCTGTAACTATTGTTTCTGTTTTGTTGGAAATTTTGGCCGTTATTGTTATTGTTATAGTTGTTGTAATAACCACGACCATTGCCTCTACCACGATAATTATATTTGTTATTGTAATTACCACGGTTTCTTTGAGCAAACAGAACCGTTTTTGGATTGCCTGATATCTCAGTACTTTTTTGTAAGTACCATGGTTTTGAAGTTACCAGAGTCAAGTATAGTTTTAATTCTGTTGTGTTCGCAATTTGCAATCATTGCTTCTATAGCACCGTCTGTGCTATTCTTAAGAGCAAGTGCTGGCGGCATACCTTCATCGATATATGTAGATTGAAGAGTTTTTTGCGTAAGTTATCTATCTCCGAAGTAAATTTGTCAGCGGTTTTACCTTTCTGAGTTGTATTCTTCAACTTGGCTTTTATAACTTTGGATGTTTCACCAATTACAAAGCCTTGCAATTTTTGTATTATTGCTTCTATTGAAGTTTCTTGTTGGACTTCATATAGTGTTGGGCCAATAATTTTTGATTTTATTACCTCAACTGCTATATTTTCGTAGTCGCCTTTCATCATATCTACCAACTTCAGAGCTGTTACGAATCTTTTGAGTTGCATTTTCGTGCCGTTAAATTCAGGTATGGCTATGTTTATATCTTTCAAATATGCCCTTCGGGCATTTAATTCTGCCATCCTGTCAGTTGTGTTTATTACACTTGTATTGATGTCTAAATCTGATTCGTTGTCTTGTTCAGAGAACGCTTTTATATCAGGTAATGTTAATAGCGTAGGAATTGTTAGATCGTTTAGATCTTTCTCTTCTATTTCTTCCTCGCTTGTTTCAGATTCTTCACCTTCTTGCTCTGTTTCCTTTTTACAGGTGTCTATGCTCAGAGGTGAATTAAGTACAGTAGGTACGAATATATCAAGATTGTATTTTGTCTTTATAGAGATTAGGTTTGCTCGTATTTTCTTTACCTATGCTCTCTCTATTAACATGCACTAAATTTCTTGCTTCGTTGAAAGAATCAACTAGAATTTTTGCGTGCTTGTTTATTGTTTCCTTTTGGATGTTTCTATTCTGTGTAACGCATTTATATGATTTTTTGAAATTTTCTTTAATATTTTGGATATGGAGAAGTAATTCTTCCCATTCCATGCTTAAAAGTTTATTTTTTTTTTTTTTCTCTCTTTTATTTTTAATTATCTATTACTTAGACATCCTCATCTGATTCTCATACATTAATAGTTTCTATGTCTGCTTTAAAAATATTATGTACCCATGCAGGCACATCCTTATTCTTAGGTCTTTCTAGTAGTAGTCTAGTAGTCTTTCTAGTCTGCTAAATGCTATTTTTATGGATTTTTCCATAAGTTCTACAATATTTCTTTTAAATTTGTAGTTTTTGTATCCAAAATTTTATTTCCTTGTACTTTTTATTTACTGGTCCTGAATGTATCAGGAAATCAAGAAAAGGAATATATTTTTGCAGATGTTTAGTTTCAACTTTATTCATACTTATTTAATTTGTATTTGTATTTTATTCAATTTGTAGTAACTAATAAAAGTCGGTATTTTTATGACAACTTATTGTTGTTGGGCTTCATCCATCAGGTAGAAGCGAAATGTACCTGTTGAATTTGAGAAACAACATATATTTGGCACTGTAATAAGAAAACACATCTGTAGCATTGCACTTCCTTGAACTGGGAATTCTTCTCCAGTCAAATCAAGGTATGCTGATCTGATCTGTACTAAATTTATTGAATTCTGTACCGAATCGACATTACCTATTCTAAAAACCTCAAGTAAATCTGCTGCAATGCTAGGATTCCTATCTACTATCTTCCTATAATAATCGTCTAATGTACTCATTTTATTCAATTGATATATATAATAATAGGTGATAAGTGATTTCTTTTTTTTTTATAATTCAAAATGAATGCACTGTTACAATAATTGATGCATATGTTATTTAGATCTTATCAAGATTTGTTACACATTTGTTGTGTAATTTATATGCTTTGTATAACACATATGCGCTCAGTATTACCACAATTATTAATAAAAGTGCACTAGTTGGTTTTAAATCTACATTTGATGACTCTATTTTGTTTAATTCCAAAGTATTCCCACGCGTTCCAAGTCGCATCTTTGGAGTTATATTGCAATTCCAAAGTATTCCAAGTCGTATCTTTGGAGTTAGATTCCAATTCAAAGTGTTTCCATGCGTTTCACGTCGTATCTTTGGTTCTATTTCAATTCCAAAGTGTTTCCAACCGTTCCAAGTCGCATCTTTGTAGTTATATTTGAATTCCAAGGTGTTCCAAGCCGTTCCTAGTCTATTTCAAGGCGTTTCAAAGCCGTTCTTTGAGTGGTTTGGTAGTGTTCCAGTTTTCCCAAACGTTCCAGTTTGCCTTTTTGGGCTAATTTTCAAGCCGTGCCAAACCAGCTCACCACTTTATAACCGCCATTCTCTGGGGTTATGAGCACGAGCCCGTCAAAAGACGAGAAAGCAGCTGAGAACACTGCAGCCCCGAGCAAATCCTCAATTGCTGCTCCAGGTCAGCGCCAGAGGAGTACCAGCCCTACTACTCCTCCTTCCCGAGCATTTCAGACCCTCTCTAGTCCATTAGCTCTCACGTCCGCACCATCGAGCACGACCTTTCAGCAAGCCACGTCAGAGCCACGACGAGCAAGCCAAAAAGAGGTCAAATCATTGGTACCACTTCCACAGATTTTGGTAACCGCCCCAAGAGTCACTCGGTCCGAAACCAAAAGGGTTTTCGCTGCATCCACCATGGCTTTGAAGAAGTTTGTCTCCATTTGCGATAAACTAATTCAGTTTGAAGTCGACACCCATGCACGATGGGTGCGATGCACGGCTCGATTAAACGAGCTTATCCATGAAGCGCCTGCTCCTACTCCTCCGAACCGTCATGCGCCTACCTCTGCACCAGCAGAACGAGGCTGTCGATTGCCACCCATTGACACAGAAGTCTTTACGGGAGATTACTCAAAATGGCCCACGTTCCGTGACTTGTTTACAGCCATCTACATAAGCGATTCGCGAATTTCCCCCGTTGAAAAGCTGTACCATCTCCTAGCGAAAACGAGGGGTGAAGCCAACCTCATTGTAGCAAAATTCCCGCTTACAAATGATGGTTTTGAAACGGCATGGAATGCACTCAAACAGCGTTTCGAAAATAAGCGACTTATCGTGAACAGCCAATTCCGAGCACTTCTTGACCTGCCTCAAATTTCCCATGAGTCCGGAAAAGCATTACAGGATCATCAGAATGCTCTGCAGGCATCCATTCGCGCTTTTGAGCACTGTGGCCTGCCAGTAACCACTTGGGGAGGCATGTTCGTATTTTTGTTCCATCAAATTGCCAAAGAATACCCTTTCATTATGGGAACAATCTCTGGGAGACAAGACTGCCATTCCAGAGTGGCAAATGATGGACGATTTACTCACTGAGCGGTTCCGTACGCTCGAAGCAGTGGAAAATACAACTGCAATGGCTATTTCGGTTCCCACACCGAAACCTCCACGAAATCCGCTTCCAGCCACCCGAAAGGCTAATACATTTGAAGCCAAGGTGACCACCAAACCAAAATCCTGTGATCTCTGTATGAAGGAGAATCACCCGGTGCGTCCATGTCCCCGCTTCCTTCCGATGACGGTGCCAGAGAGAATGGCAGTTCCTAAAAAACGAAAGCCGGCTCCTTAAAAATATTCCGGCAAAAACTGAGTATGACGCCGTCATCCAAGAATATTTGGACTTGGGCCACATGCGTCAGGTTCCATTTGACGGCACTAAAAACAATTTTTATTTGCCACACCATGCGGTTTTCAAGCCCGACAGCACCACAACAAAGGTACGGGTAGTCTTTAACGCCTCTAGCAAGTCCACCAACGGAGTGAGTCTCAACGACATACTTTACCCTGGTCCGGTACTTCAGTCCGATCTCACTACTCAGATTCTCAAGTGGCGTTTTTTCCGAGTAGTTTTCAATGCCGACTTCACAAAAATGTACCGCCAAATTATGGTCGATCCAATCCATACGCCATTTCAGAGGATCCTGTTCCGAAATAAAGAGGGGCAACTTGGTGATTACGAGCTGAATACCGTCACGTTTGGCATTAACTGTGCTCCGTTCTTAGCCATCCGAGTACTTCAGCAACTCGCAAGTGATGTACAATCCAAATTTCCTTTGGCTAGCGATATTATGAAGGCCTATATGTATGTCGATGATGTCCTGGCAGGGGCTCATAATGAAGCCACGGCAATCGCAATGGTCAATGAACTTCAAGACGCTCTTGGTTCAGGTGGCTTTCCTTTGCGCAAGTGGACATCGAATGTGAAGAGCGTGCTCAGTTGCATTTCAAAGAGTCATTTACTGAATGCTGATTTCCTCGATATCGAAGAGGCTAGCACAGCAAAAACACTGGGAATCCGATGGAAAGCGACTACGGATAAGTTTTATTTTGTCATCTCACCCCAAGATGTCAAGTCAGCTTATACTAAGCGAGAACTCCTCGGGCAGATCGCCAAGTTATTCGATCCCGCTGGCTGGCTGGCTCCCTTTGTGATTCAAGCCAAGGTGTTTATGCAAGAGCTTTGGCTACAAGAGCTAGGGTGGGATGATCAATTGCCCAGTGAACTCCATCACAGGTGGCAGGATTTTACAAAGAGCTACTCCTTCCTTGACCAGATCCGAATTCCACGATGGGTTCTCCATGATCCAAATTCCGACATCCAATTCTATTGTTTTTGCGATGCGTCACAGCGGGCTTATGGTGCCGCAATTTACGTGCGCGTTAGCAATGACCAAGGCATATCGTGCTGCCTTCTTGCAGCGAAATCTAGAGTAGCCCCGGTTAAAACGGTTTCATTGCCCCGCCTTGAATTATGCGGAGCCACACTTTTAGCTGAACTGGCAGCTGCAGTTCTTCCGCAACTTCCAGTTGATAATGCGGAGGCTTTTTATTGGTCAGATTCCACCGTCGTACTGTCGTGGTTAAATAAGCCACCCTGCACATGGATAACGATTGTCGCAAATCGAGTAGCAAAAATTGTGACGACAACAAATGACGCCACATGGAATCACGTTCGTTCAGAGGACAACCCAGCAGATCTCCCCTAGCCACGGCCTGAGTGCGCAGGAACTGTTACACAAGGATTTGTGGTGGCACGGCCCACCATGGCTACGGGAACCACAAGAGTCCTGGCAGTGAGCGATACCACTCCCACTAGACACTACCTCGGAGAAGCGGGTAGTGAAGATCCACGTCGCGATCGCGAAACGAGATACTATCTCGTTTTTCCAATCTGGCACGTGCCTTACGAGTGGTAGCATATGTTATCCGTTTCGGCAGAAGGTGTCGTAAACTTCCAAACGATTACTCCGGGGAGGTGACCTCTAGCGAGATCAATCAAGTACTCCGGGCGTTGATCCGAGTCACTCAGCGTGATTACTTTCCCACGGAACATCGGTGTCTACAGCAGAAGAAATCTCTGCCCACGTCTATGTGTGTGTCTTTGTTTGCTTTTCCACCAAAGCCATTCACCTTGAGGCAACTTCGGATTTGAGTACCGAAGCATTTCTGGCATCATTCGCTCGCTTTGTATCGAGGCGAGGGTGTCCCCAGCAAGTGCAGTCCGACAACGGAAAAAACTTCGTAGGTGCATCCAGAGTGCTTGAAAAAGATTTTCTAAGCTCTACCCAGCAGAAAATATTATCCCACTACAGCCATCAGAATCTGTCCTGGCATTTCATCCCTCCCGGGGCCACCACACATGGGAGGGTTGTGGGAGACTGGAGTTAAGAGTTTTAAAACTCTGTTCTACAAGGCCACCTCCAACCAAAGGTATACTTTTGAAGAGTTCTCTACGCTGCTGTCTAAGGTAGAGGCGTGTTTGAACTCGCGGCCGATTTCTCCTATGTCTGAAGACCCCAACGACTCTTTAGCTTTGACCCCAGGCCATTTCCTAGTGGGCGGTCCATTGCTATCCGTGACGGAACCTGAAATCAAGGATCAGGTACCGTCTATCATTAACCGGTGGCAGCGTCTGAAGGCCGTGAGTCAGCATTTCTGCACCCGATGGAAAGACGAGTATCTGAAGGAGCTACATAAGCGCAATAAGTGGCGATTCCCTTCTAAATATCTTGAAGTGGGCGATCTGGTGGTACTCAAAGACGACAATCTTCCATTTAATGAATGGCGTCTCGGGCTAATCCACCAAACACACCCTGGCAGTGACGGCAATGTCCGCGTCGTCGAACTGCTTAGCGCTCGCGGTATTGTGAAGCGACCCATCGCAAAGCTGACCTTTCTTCCTCCAGAAGAAAGAATTCAAACCCATTACGTAAAACTACAGTAGCGTCCAGCACTTGGTCCTTCCTCCCAATTAAGAAGCGCCGAGCTGCTAGTAGTAATATGTGCATTCTATCGTCCTACATTAGTCCGCTTTCTTCATTATTTGTCCCGGCAGCTTCCTGATATTCGTCAACCTAGATCCCGTTTCCATGGCTCCGAGACCGCGTTCAGTACAGGCATCGAAAGAGGTGCGCAGATGTTCGCGAGGAACTGATTCCTTCCGTTGCCGAGTCTGTCGCGGAATCCATCCTCTGAAGCGATGCCGTCGCTTCCTGCGGCTGAACGTGGAGAAGCGGATGAGGGCAGTGCTTGCGAATAAGCACTGCTGCAGCACCGCAATCCGCATCTGATGCCCACGGCCGCACTGCAAGCGCTCCGGTGGACCCGCAGATCGCCAAAAAGTTCGAGGGCATCGTCCTGGCGGATGATACGTTCTACCGACCGTCGTCAGTGTCTTTGGTCCTGGGCGCGGATGTGATCACGGAGGTCATGTTGCGGGCGGCCAATTGCGATGCGCACAGTCTTTGGCTGGACCCTGTCCGGAGCGTGCCATTAGACTGCCTGGGTGTTGCACTCCTGCAAGGGGGGGAGCATGTTTATGCCCAACCGGGCAACACAAGGGTTAAAGGAGGCGGAAGCTTTCACCTCGCGCCGCTCTCCCGTGGGTCTTGGTGCCCTTCTCTTAAGTAAGCTAGGTTTAGTTGAATTATATACCTGAATATACATACAAGTGAATTGAAAATTTCTCTGCGTGTCACCATTTTACTGGAGAAAAAAGGAAAAAGGGAAAATTCATCTAGCTGCCCCAAACCAGAAAGTTCGACCACCCTACATTAATAATCTCATTTTTGGCAATTTCAAGGAATAGATTTTCTGACGAGTCCTTGCAACTGACAGGTATTTATTCTTGAAAGATCTCATTATTGGCATTTTGATTGACTTGATTTTTAGACTCTTCCTTGTCATGTATTGTATCATTAATGATCTCAGTATGAATTCAAACAGGTTTTGTTAGATTAGATTGTCTCCTCGGCAAGCTCCTATTTCGATTGAGTCCAATGAGAGAATTGTTACGCGTCTCTTTGGCATTATAAGATTTACAAAATTAGCAAAAGAAAATTTATTTCGAAGTCGAATTCAAACATTGTATACATTCGTACGTTCCTCAACTTTATGGACTTTGGAAATATTTTATGTAAAAATTGACAATACATGGGGCCAGTACGCAAATCTTCAAAAGGTTTCAGATCAACCTACAATATAGTTGATATCCAATCGATGAAACCATGAACCGACTTCATACTCCATTTGCCAGGATATACATTTTTCACCTGCATCGCGTCAAGCTTCCGTTTTTGATTAGTTTTCTCCTGTTAGAACGACTTCATTGTGCCCTACGGATTCTAACTTTTCGCGACTTAATAAATATTCCAAAGATTAACTTATATAAAAAATATCAAAGAAGCTAACTTCGGCAATGCCGAAGTTTTTATACCCTTGCAGTCCTTGGCAATAATTTTTTACATTTTGAAATTTCTTTCTCTGCAACTCAATTCATCAACACACAAACAAAACATTCAAATTATTTCTCTTTTTACTTCAAATTTTTCTTCCATCATTCCGTAAGCAAAGCACAACACGCATACACATACAGTTCGTGTAGCGCTGCGTCTGTGTGTGTGTATGCATGTGCTCTGTTTGATTTGCTTGTAGAATTATTTTCGGAACTCATTGAAAAAAGAGAGGATCTAAGTCCTGCTCTTAAATTCAATTATTTAAAATCCGCGTTAAAGGGCGAAGGAAGGAGCATGGTAGCTCATCTATTGTCAGGTATTTTCCGAACAATTAAGTCGGATCGTTGATTTACCGATGATCAACAATGAATCCGCAAAAACTGTTATAGGAGTGATTGACATAGTTAATGAGTCAGTTTACTTAATTAAAATAAAAGCAAATTTGTCCGATGAAGTTGACGTAATATTCGCACAACTCCTACCAAGGAAATTTTACAGAGAGACTCTACAATTATATGAGAGTCAAATTAGAAAAACAAAGCAGATACAATTGCTATCTGATGTCATGGAATACTTGGAGCAAAGATATTGCTCGCTAAGTGCCATGAGCAAAGAAGAGAAAAAACCGATACAAACTTTTTAAATTTTGCGGAAGTCAAAGATAAATGTCCGATTTGCAAAATTGCCGGGCACAAAGCATATAAAAGCTATAAGGATTGACACCTACTGAAAGGTATGAAACAGCCAAAAAAGTGCAGCTATGCATAAGATGCTTGAACCATTCAAGCAATAAGGTGTGCACTAATGAAATAGTCTGTTCATTGTGCAGTAAGAAACACCATAACTTACTCCGTTTTGAAGAAAAACAGGAGAGAGTTAATACTTGTGTAACCGCACAACCAACACTGTTGGCCACAGCTGTAATACAAGAAAGAAATGAAAATGGAGGATATAAGACTCTAAGAGCCCTTATTGATTGTGGTTCACAGAGCACCGTTTTGTCTGAAGAGGCCGCTCAAATATTAAAATTACCTAATATTAAACAATATACATAAATAAGTGGCGTGTCCTCAATAAAATCCAATAATCCAAAATATAAGGTAAAAATAGATGTAAAGACGAGAAATCCCTGGAAAGGATATCTAAAGGTTGAGGCAATTGTGTTGCCAAAGTTAATGAAAGCTCTTCCATTAAAAATTGCAAACGTGGATATGTCAAAATGGCAAGCTTACGTGCTAGCTGATCCTACCTTCAATAAACCTGGTAGGGTTGATATAATAATGGGAGTAAACTTATATACCCAAATCTTAAAAAGGGGAATTACAAAGATTGATGGCCTGCTGGGCCAAAATACTCAATTTGGTTGGATCGTCTCGGGATGCACCAAATCAAATCAGAATAAATCTGTAGTGGCAACAACAATAGACGTCACAGGTTTTGAACAACGTTGGGAGAGAAAAGGTAAATTTAAAAATAAAAACAACACGATTCCAAAGAAATACAACAGGAAAACTCAAGAAATAAATTTATGGCCCCCGGCAGGTCCTCACATTGGAGGTAAAGTGAAAATTGGGGAACAAAAAGTATATATCCCAGAGCCAGTACAGTATCTAAAAAATAATATCAAAATAGATTCCGGTAACAAATTGTCCGAAACTATAGTACCAAAAAGGCAGATATGGCAAAATAATTATAAAAGAACAAAATTTAAAAATAAACAGAATAACCAATCATATTTTAGCAATCAGCGACATTTAAAAACGAGGAGCGAAGATCACATTGGAACAATTCAAAAAGTGAAGGTAGTTATTTTTTAAATTCTCCATCTTATAAAAAGGCTAGAAGTCAGCACAGTAATACACATCAGGAGTGGGTAGATATCCCGAAACAAAAATCCTTAGGTAATATGCCAAATATTATAAAAACCAGTAGATGCCAACTCAGTAATACATACGGCAGAATTGGTAAGAATATGAAGTCAGTTACAATCGGTAAAGGAACATCAGATTGACTAGGTTGAACAATAATTATCTCAATAATGATATTTTAATAATAATTTGTATAAGACAACTTACTATAAAAATAAAGTCCAAAACGCCGCATTTGGTGGCCCTTTGCAGAATGTTTAAGAATAAACATCGTGTTTATCTGAACTGGCTTCACCAAATCAGATGCACCAATGAAATATACAAAACGAAACATAAACAAACGTAAGTCATAAAATTCATATGACAATTATTGCTTAATACCAAACACAATATGCATCCACATTCTGTGGAAAACACTTAAGATTATAACAGCGGCGCGGTATCAAGCAACCAGCGCTGAGCATGAAATATAAACAATTGTCAACCCCCGAAAAGGTGGGGTATTAGAATAAGTATTTTTAAGAAAAATTGTCGCTTCTTAGAGTTTAAGAGTTTTTAAATAAAATCAGTTCACGTTTTGAATTCAACGAATGAAGACTGGGTTATTTTCCTTCTCTCCGGGAATCCCTATTCAGCCACATTGGCTAAGGTTTATAAAAGTAGTTAGAATACCAATTTTAAAGTTGTTAAAGGAAAAATTAAGCTATCTTTTTGAATTAACATGTTAACAAATTAACATTTTAAACTTTAAGACTTTTGTAAACCTAATAAGACCCATTTAGTGGTCCTCTACAAATCCAAAATTTTTTTCGTTCTCATCAAATTGCTGGCATCAGTTAAGGTTTGACCAAATAAATCATATGCCTTGAAAGCTTATACGCATTCAAAACATCGTCTCTTTGAATACTGTTAAAATATGTTATTTTTGTATTTTTTTTGTCTCTATGCTGTTGTTGTTTGTGGAGCTTTTTACCCTTTCCCGCCTAGGCTTTCCAAGGACACAGTATCTACGCATTCCGCAGTGAAAAAATATATCCATAAATATCATATTCATATATATATGTTGATTTTTGCGACCTTTTTGTTGTTTAAAGTTGAATGTTTTTGCCGGCTCGAGGTGAGATGTTGTGGGAATAAAAACAAAAATAAAAAACACAGTTTGTTCTTAATTTCGTTCCGATATATTTCGACCACTCATCGGTGGTCGTCTTCGAGGGCAACTATAAATAACATTGAATTGTGATTGACATAATATTAATTTAACAACAAGAAAACACCTACTTAGTTTTACACGTCCGCACACTGTGACGTGGAGCTACACACTGATTTGTCCCTAATAAAAGCCTGTATAAATGCGCGCAGTTGTCCGTATCTACCTTATAATTAAGTCTTATATTTGTCGGGGTATTTATTATGTGCAGCATCTCCAAAGTGTAACGTTTGTTGTAATGTTGTTCTTGGTCTATTATGTTTACTTCGTCAAAATTTGGGGAATGTCCACTGGCGGCACAGTGGGCCATAAGTGCCGTTTTTGGTGCATTGGAGTGTTGACGAAGTTTATAGTCAGATCTATGTTGCGATAGTCTTGTTTTTAGCTTCGATTTTGTTGTCCCTATATATATTTTATCACAGTTTTCTTCATTAGTCCCATTGCACGGTATTTTATATACGACGTTGCTCTTGTCCATTGTATCAATCCTACTTTTTGTTCTGTTAAAAATACTCCGTAGTGTGTTATTGGGTTTATATGCTATCTGTATTTGTTCGATGTCATAGCAATCTGAGTTTGCTAATCTTTCCGATAGTTGTGGGACATATGTGACGGACATAAAGCGTTTTGTCGGAACATCTTTGTTGGTTTTCTTATTGCGAGATTTTAGTAAAGTCCTTATGGTGTGGTTTGGAAAGTCATTATCCTTTAAAATTCGTCGTATTTCTTCCTTCGTTTCTTCATGAAAAATTGGGTCCGATATATTAAGCATCCGTTGTATACAACCTCTTGCTGTATTCATTATCATCGACTTCGGATGTTTGGAGTTGAAGTTAATTATTCGTCCTGATGCTGTTGGTTTTTTGTACCATTTTAATTTTATTTCATTTCCTCTTCTGTGTATTGATGCGTCCAGATATGTTAATTTGTTGTCATTTTCTAATTCTATTGTAAACTTTATGTTCCTGTCAAATGAATTTAGGTTGTCAAGTGTGTTTTGGATCTCGTCTTCTTTAATTATGGCAAAAAGGTCATCTACATATTTCGTCATAACTCTAGGTGGTCGCTTTAGTGTTTTCATCATTTTGTCTAAAAGTTCTTCCATAATTATGTCAGCTATTATCGGTGACGCTGGTGAGCCCATAGGCATTCCTTTTAGTTGTGTGTATATCTTGTCTTTGTATCTGAAATATCTGTTCTCTTGTATACAAAAACGTACTATTTCCATAAATGTTAATTTTGGAATGTTAGTGTGCGCTTTTATTTTAATCCACTTTTCTCTAATGGTGTCAAGTGCCAATTCTATTGGAATACTTGGAAAAAGTGAGACTACGTCAAATGAAATTAATCTTTCATCGTCGCAAATGTATGTGTCATTAATCCTTGTCTTAAATTCTGAGGCGTTCTTTACGTTATATGTTGAGTCTGCCGTTATATTTTTTAATATGTTGACTATATATTTGCATAGTCCGTATGATGGAGAACCAATCGATGAACAGATTGGTCTCAATGGCGTACCTTCTTTGTGAATTTTAGGTAATCCATATATTCTTGGTGGAATTGATGTGGTTGTTATAAGCTTATTTCTTTCGGTCCGTGAAATAAGTTCATGTTTGTATAGTTTTTCTACCAATTCGTTGTTTTTGGTCTGTAGTCTAGTGGTTGGGTCCTTCCTTAAGGTTCTATATGTATTTAAATCGTTAAGTATACTATTCATTTTTTTGTCATACTCAGTCTTATCCATTGTAACAGTCTTATTTCCTTTATCTGAAGTTAAAATTAATATGTCATCATTCTGTCTAAGAAATTTCCTTGTTTGTTCCACTGTGTCAAGTATTGCACGATCAGCTGCGTCTTCTTTGTTAGATGTTTTGTGGTCTTTTATTAATAAAGAGAATTTTGTGCGGGCTTCCTCTTGTTTTTCTTTGTCTTTAAGAGTCTGTACTAGCTCCTCTCCGTCTACTATATATTTAAAGAGAGGGAATTTTCTCTTCTCTACTGGGATTGCGAACTTAGGGCCTTTCGCCAGTAACGCTTTTACGTCGTTCGGGAATTCTATATTCGTCTTATTTACAAACCAATCGTTTGTGTTGTTGTTGTTGTTGTTCAAGAGAACGCTGTTCCGTTGTTTTCGTAGTCTCTTATGTTTGGATTCATGATGTCTCTTCAAAGTTGTTGTTAGTTTTTCGGCTATTGTGTTCTCACTCTTCATAAATGCTTTGAAATCATTTTCGTCCAGCTGTTCTTGTAACTTTTTTGTTGCTTTTCCTTCTCTTTGTTTTGTCTGGCTAGTATGTTATGTTTGTGTTTTATTAATAAGCTTAATATCTTTGTGTGAAAATTATGGGTATGTCTTTCTAATATTTTGTTAATGTCCGAATGTGTGTCAGTATCTTTTGTGAAAATCATCTTGTATTTTGAGTTATTGCTGATAAATTTTGGGACTAATTTTGATTTCCTACATTTTAAGAGAAACTTTATGCTAGACTTAAGTTATACTAATTTTTTCGTTGTTGATTGATACTTGTTAATCACCGTCTTATATTTGTTATAGTTGGACTTAATTTCTGCATAAGCCATGGTGTTGGAATATGTTTTCGGCGTGCCTTCCGTTCAAGTTATATGTTGATTTTTGCGACCTTTTTGTTGCCGAAAACATATTCCAACACCATGGCTTATGCAGAAATTAAGTCCAACTATAACAAATATAAGACGGTGATTAACAAGTATCAATCAACAACGAAAAAATTAGTAAAACTTAAGTCTAGCATAAAGTTTCTCTTAAAATGTAGGAAATCAAAATTAGTCCCAAAATTTATCAGCAATAACTCAAAATACAAGATGATTTTCACAAAAGATACTGACACACATTCGGACATTAACAAAATATTAGAAAGACATACCCATAATTTTCACACAAAGATATTAAGCTTATTAATAAAACACAAACATAACATACTAGCCAGACAAAACAAAGAGAAGGAAAAAGCAACAAAAAGTTACAAGAACAGCTGGACGAAAATGATTTCAAAGCATTTATGAAGAGTGAGAACACAATAGCCGAAAAACTAACAACAACTTTGAAGAGACATCATGAATCCAAACATGAGAGACTACGAAAACAACGGAACAGCGTTCTCTTGAACAACAACAACAACAACACAAACGATTGGTTTGTAAATAAGACGAATATAGAATTCCCGAACGACGTAAAAGCGTTGCTGGCGAAAGGCCCTAAGTTCGCAATCCCAGTAGAGAAGAGAAAATTCCCTCTTTAAATATATAGTAGACGGAGAGTACTAAGTACAGACTCTTAAAGACAAAGAAAAACAAGAGGAAGCACGCACAAAATTCTCTTTATTAATAAAAGACCACAAAACATCTAACAAAGAAGACGCAGCTGATCGTGCAATACTTGACACAGTGGAACAAACAAGGAAATTTCTTAGACAGAATGATGACATATTAATTTTAACTTCAGATAAAGGAAATAAGACTGTTGCAATGGATAAGACTGAGTATGACAAAAAAATGGATAGTATACTTAACGATTTAAATACATATAGAACCTTAAGGAAGGACCCAACCACTAGACTACAGACCAAAAACAACGAATTGGTAGAAAACTATACAAACATGAACTTATTTCACGGACCGAAAGAAATAAGCTTATAACAACCACATCAATTCCACCAAGAATATATGGATTACCTAAAATTCACAAAGAAGGTACGCCATTGAGACCAATCTGTTCATCGATTGGTTCTCCATCATACGGACTATGCAAATATATAGTCAACATATTAAAAAAATATAACGGCAGACTCAACATATAACGTAAAGAACGCCTCAGAATTTAAGACAAGGATTAATGACACATACATTTGCGATGATGAAAGATTAATTTCATTTGACGTAGTCTCACTTTTTTCCAAGTATTCCAATAGAATTGGCACTTGACACCATTAGAGAAAAGTGGATTAAAATAAAAGCGCACACTAACATTCCAAAATTAACATTTATGGAAATAGTACGTTTTTGTATACAAGAGAACAGATATTTCAGATACAAAGACAAGATATACACACAACTAAAAGGAATGCCTATGGGCTCACCAGCGTCACCGATAATAGCTGACATAATTATGGAACACTACAGCGACCACCTAGAGTTATGACGAAATATGTAGATGACCTTTTGCCATAATTAAAGAAGACGAGATCCAAAAACACACTTGACAACCTAAATTCGATGATAATGAATACAGCAAGAGGTTGTATACAACGGATGCTTAATATATCGGACCCAATTTTTCATGAAGAAACGAAGGAAGAAATACGACGAATTTTAAAGGATAATGACTTTCCAAACCACACCATAAGGACTTTACTAAAATCTCGCAATAAGAAAACCAACAAAGATGTTCCGACAAAACGCTTTATGTCCGTCACATATGTCCCACAACTATCGGAAAGATTAGCAAACTCAGATTGCTATGACATCGAACAAATACAGATAGCACATAAACCCAATAACACACTACGGAGTATTTTTAACAGAACAAAAAGTAGGATTGATACAATGGACAAGAGCAACGTAGTATATAAAATACCGTGCAATGGGACTAATGAAGAAAACTGTGATAAAATATATATAGGGACAACAAAATCGAAGCTAAAAACAAGACTATTGCAACATAGATCTGACTATAAACTTCGTCAACACTCCAATGCACCAAAAACGGCACTTATGGCCCACTGTGCCGCCAGTGGACATTCCCCAAATTTTGACGAAGTAAACATAATAGACCAAGAACAACATTACAACAAACGTTACACTTTGGAGATGCTGCACATAATAAATACCCCGACAAATATAAGACTTAATTATAAGGTAGATACGGACAACTGCGCGCATTTATACAGGCATTTATTAGGGGACAAATCAGTGTTAGCTCCACGTCACAGTGTGCGGACGTGTAAAATTATGTCAATCACAATTCAATGTTATTTATAGTTGCCCTGAAGACGACCACCGATGAGTGGTCGAAATATATCGGAACGAAATTAAGAACAAACTGTGTTTTTTATTTTTGTTTTTATTCCCACAACATCTGACCTCGAGCCGGCAAAAACATTCAACTTTAATATATTTCACTCGTTGCAGAGGACGGACGTGTTTTTTTGCGCTTATCAACTTTTATTTTTTCTCGCGATTAAATTCTTTTTTATAACTTGTAAGTTCATTATCGGATTAATTAATAATAATTCCGGCATCCGAGTTTTATTTTCATTTCGCGAATTCTTGCTGTCGCTTTTGTGTTTTTGTTTAAATTTAAATAAAATCAAAAGTTACAACAATACTTGCGTTAGCGGACACACTCTATACCGAGCAACGCAATTATTGCTCAAGTTTGAATAGTCACATAAATTTTTTTGAAAACAATTTTGATTTAGTATGAATTTATTTTTATTTAACTGTTGAGCACTCTTTGTAGCGCTACCGGTCCTACTTCGTCCTCGGGTCTAGCTTGTCACGCTAGACGGTGCCGGTACTGGTCTTCGCACAGGCTGATGGGGCGCCGGTGTCGGTCCTCTTGACACAGGTGTATTTGCAGTATGGCGAATCTAATGGTCCAGGGCAGTCCGCTGGGCACGTCTTCTGGTGTGGTCTGGATTGTCTTCTTGGGTTCTGGTTTTTGGCAATCATATGTATTAATTACTTTTATATTTTTAGGCGTAATTTTTGTAGAGGTTGAGCCTTTATGCTTTAATTTTTTCTGAATCAACACAATGTTGTCTAGTTCAGCTTGTAATTTGTTGCCTTTTGCCCAACTAATTGTTGTGTCGGTGGCAAACAGCATTGCTCATCGCCTCTACTCACTCAGATTTTTTCTTTTTTTTCGGTCCAGAACCCGTGTGTTCATTGAATCATTCTTAATTCGCTAACAATGGTCAAGTATAGCTAAGACCGAGTATCTGCGCTGCCAGTGACGCCGGCAGAGGAGCGGTCTGCTTATGCATAAAAGTATATATGTATATAAGTATGCATGCTTGCATGAAAGTATGTATGTATATAAGTATATACATAAATGAGTGAGTATGTATCATGTATCATGTTGCGTATTGGACTGAGTGGTCGCGCGTGTTAGATTCGCTGACTCAGCTATGTCCAGCACCATGCTATGGGGGCAAGGCACTTGACTGTTGTATACGTAAATATTGTAACAAGGTGATACAATATGTTTATAATATTATTAATTTATTTCACTTGACTGTTCTATACGTAAATATTGTAACAAGGTGTTACAATATGTTTATAATATTATTAATTTATTTCACTTGACTGTTCTATACGTAAATATTGTAACAAGATGATACAATATGTTTATAATATTACTAGCTGGCCCGGCAAGCGTTGCTCTGCCCCTTTTTTACTTGCTGGCGAATTAAATGTTTAGTTCATCCATTAAATGTTCGACGTGGCAATTTTCATTCCATTTCAGCTGTTAAATCGTGTCGATCTGTTGGCACCTGACCATTATCTTAGTATTCATACACTTCAGTCCATTTAGGTTTGCAAGTAAATGTGATGAACAGATCTGGACGGCCGTATTGACGAACATATGTCATGGCATCTTGGGTATACTCGTGCATATGTCGTGGGCTATAGTAATAGTGCATCACGTAAATGTACGTATTCTTCAGATCTCATTCTGACTTGGTTATGACGGATAAAATTCAATCGTTCGCTCTAGACTTTAGCATACATGTCCACAATATATTGATGAAAAGTTTATTTCATCTTAAAATGTAATTGTCATCTTGATAACGAATCATCAATCGATACGAATAATAATTCATCGCACTAACTTTTTCGTTGTTTCCTGACTTAAAGATTATAAGAATTACTATTTTGGTTATACTGATCGTAATTTTTTATACCAGTTATTGCATTTATCATTGGTATATTGATATGATACCCGTCATCTCCTCTCCAGAACAAAATCGGGTATTGTAATGCGTCATAACAACGATGGTCAGAAATACGATTTAGTTGCTCATTCCTACGATGCAAAACAATATTTTTTTTGATGAAATTGTTCTCCAACTATTACGATTGCAACTTCATCGATTGTTGGTCCATTAAATCGCCTGGCATGTTGTCCGAGTGGTGTTCTGTCAGCACGTATTATGATTTTATGGTCATCGGTGGGCATCTGATCCAGTGCATTCTTGAATAATTTGACCAATTCATTGTGCTGATGGAAAACTATTTGCAGCTCACTCAAGATGTTCTCTTCTAACATTTATAGCGATTGCACAGCGCTGGTTCAATTCTCTATCAACATCACCAATGAAATAAAGTTGTAAAAACTGATGGTCAGCATCTGGGAGTGGCAAAAGTGACCCAGCCCTATGGTATATCTGACCTTGAATCTGGAATTTTTTTTCTCAAATCAAATTGCATAGTAACTACTAAGAAGTAATTACTTTAAAGGTCGGCATAAATCCATCTCTTATAATATTTGTAGCCCCAAAAGATGTCATTTGAAAGCACGAATTGTACTTTTGTATATTTTTCAAAAACTCCTTTGACGCTTTTAAATGCCATAAATTAATGAGTGCAAGGGTCTGGTGGAGCTTCTTATATAGGCATTTTAACTTTTCCAGAAGCACAGCGTTTCGTTCAAAAATTTCAATGCTCTGCAATGCATACATTCTTTACTCATTAGTCCAATATTGGAATATATGCTATAATCAATTGTGCTATCATAATTATGAGCCGCCAATTCCATGTTGTTATCAACCGTGTTCGCATTACGTCTACGAAATTCTCTAACGTCTACCAGTATTTGAACGTCTTGGAAGTGGCATTTGGAATGTGGTTTATATACAATTCACTTAATTTTTTAAATTCTAACCTTACTTTGCTTATTGAACGCAAAATATTGACATATAACAGTCTCGAATGCAATGATCTGGCAACGAATGCCATATAAACAATACATCAGTCATTAAATGTATGGCAGCACCACTGGTATATTAAAGCTATATGTTATACAACACTATACGTTAGAGGTTTACATTGTATTGAAATGAATTCTTTTTATTCATTCGTTTTAAAACGCCTTAGTTTAATTGGTTAAATTCAAAATTAGCTTTCTTTTGGAAAAACAAACCTTCCTTGGGCCATAACGAATATTTAAAAAAATGGTATACGTTGTACAACACTGGTTCGTTATTTGAATTTATTTTATTCATTCATTTTAAAACGCCTTTAGTTAATTGGTTAAACTGAAAATTAACTTTCTTTTGGAAAAAACGCTTCTTTGGGCCACAACGAACATTTACAAAAAAAAATGGGCAAAATTGGTTGATTCCTGAATGACTTATTAAATTACAAAAAACCGGCTTACAATTTTATATATATAGATTCAACGAAAGAAGATTGGGTTTTTTAGTTGTGGTTCTACACTTATGTTTTAATTAAATTATGAAATTGCCTCAAATGCTGATTTATCGTCAAAACGAATTCTTCCCAAAGTAACCGAAAGCAAGGCGAAGAAATCTGCGGCTAATTAAATTTTTCTTGTTTTTTTTTCCTCTTGATATTTTTGCCTACAAGTCTATTAAGTTGAAATTTATGGGAATTGCATTTGAAACGCGAAAGTGCTACATCTGCACCTCTCCTATTCCCTTTTTTTGCTAAACATTAAAAATTTTAAATTAGTAAAAAACAAATATATATCGGCGAGTTAAGGATTTCAGGATTCCTGAATAGTTGATTCCATTGTTGGCTTCCATTTTTCCACGAGGTATGTGCAGCGAGTCCTCGAAGTGCTTTCAGGTTCATATTTATTTTACAATTCAATAAACATTACACTGTTTTCAATATTTTCTTATTTTTATAACCTCCACATTTTCATTCTTATCAAACAACATTTTCGCTTTTTGTTTTACAAACATTCTCTTTTCTTTTTGTTCTCATTTACGTTTCAAGAATCCACGGCAAGGTACCACCACGTAGCATCGACAACAACACTGTTTCTAAAAACATCATTCCTCAAGTGCCTCATTCACTAGTCCATACGGTCTGTTACAACCGTCTCTTTATCACAGTCTTTTCCAACTGTTTCAATACGGTCTGTTTCACCCGTCTTTTCATCACAGACCTTCCAACTGTTTCCATAAGGTCTTTTTCACCGGTTTCACCACAGTCTCTTTCAACTGTGCCATTACGGTCTGTTTCAACCGTTTCACCACAGTCTCTTCCAGCTGTGCCTTTACGGTCTGTTTCACCCGTTTCACCAGATGAATTAAACTCACATCCGTCGATATCCAGCTTCCGCATGGTACCTGCACCTCTGGCATTCTCCGTAAACTATCATGGGGGTACTTATACTGTGTTTACTTGACATGGACTTCAACGTATATCTTTCGCCTTCAATACTTCTATGACCATAAAAGGTCCACGAAACTTAGGGTCCAACTTAGTCTGTTGTCGCTCACTATTTTTGATCAGAATATAATCTCCTTACTGAATTTGACTACTTTTGCCTTGTCTTTATCAAATCTAAGTTTGTCATAGCTTGCTACATTGTCCATATTTCTTGTAGTCTGAGATCTTTGTTCATTTAAGTCTATCGATGACCTTAATGCGTCAATACAACTAACTGCGTCAAGCTTATAAGTGTGGTACAAATAAACATATTTTGTAAAGCCATCGATTTGAACAATGACATACTCTTGACGATCGTTCATCCCACTTAGTTTTCCAGTGATATCTATATGCAACGCGTGCCAAGGTATGCTAATCTTCGGAATCGAATGCAGTTCCACTTGGACTTTTCCCGGACGCTGATTTTGTCACCCTACAAGTGATGCAATTTTCTACAAACTTTCGAACGAACTTCGCCATTCCCCTAAACCAGTAATGCACGTACACTTTATTTAGGGTCTTTTCCCAACCTAAGTGTAAGATCGATTCAGTGTACTTGGTACATCAATTCGATGCAAAGAATGCAGTTCTGAGTGGGGTATTTAGGATCAAATATTACCAATTCCAATTTATGATATTACGTTATTTGTTCTTTTCCCCAGACAGTTTGTGTGCTATGCTCTCTTTGACTAACGAGCATTCTGGGCCTGAATCAAATGTAATCGGTAAATTCTCACCTCGGTGCAACATAATTGCTTTTGGTTCATCAACGACACATAGGTTAACCCTCTTATACACACGTGATCCTACGAACATCCGATATCTTGGGGCATTGAGGAGATGCGTCCCGGCTCGTGACATGATATCTATGAACCCGAAAGCAAGAAGTGATTTCAGAAGGAAAAGACTGAATTCCTCTCAACCACACACCGAAAGCCACACTCGATGACAGCCTATACTGTCATCAATGCACATATCTGGTGTTTAACAGTTCTACATCAGTCATGCGATATTCATTACTTTAAGAATTAGTACCTCGGCCTAACAGTAGGCACACAATTCAAATTATTAGAAATGCCTAATTCAATCTCCGATATATATGTACATAGTGGTGATTTAATGATCGTTAATATATTTATTTATTTATTAATATTTGAATCGTTTGGATGTCAATCGAGTTCAATATATTGTTACTATTTAAACATCCTTGTAAAAATAACACTGGACTACTTATGGACCTTGACGTGCGACTCAGTTGACAGTCTCTTTGGTGAATGACCCGCTGGCTCTAACAAGCTTTCCTTCTCAACTTATATACATAATGATCGTATGCCCTGCCTTTCTCAACTACTAGAATGTTCGGCCACTACGTATTTGTCTTCCTTCTGTTTATCACTTTTGATTACTCTCTCTCAATGCCATTTCACATTCGGCCCTCCTGACAGTACATTCGACCCACGACGGT